>JAAALK010000289.1:14555348-15254325 GCA_019279435.1 Zizania palustris | reverse complement strand
CATTGTTGGGGGAAAATACTTCATCCTTAGGGCCACTGCTGCAACAAGACAAATAAGGCAGGTGATTTAATCGAAGGTTTCCAGCATCTAACTCCGGAAGTATACTGGAACAAGTTCGGACTCTAGTTCGGATATATCATCGAACATTGACCCTTCAGAGAGCTTCCTTGCCAGCTAAGATAGAAGACTTATCTTCATTCTCATTAGATTAGTCTTTACCGTTTTAGCCCTATTAAGGGTACCGAATAGTTTCCACTATGTCGGTTGTAACAGAGGGGTAAAAGGGTCTTTTCCTTAAGGTTTTGGCCTATAAATACCCCCCTGTTTTACCCTGTAATGGGGATCGAATACTAACTTATTCAATACACATCTTCGAACTGCTTCGAGCTATTATCCAATTCGGAGGCTTGAAATAGTTCATTTCACAAACACTTCATTTGTTAGTTTCTAAACTCTAAAAACCTGTTAGCGTAATCTTTTACGCCAACAGTTGGCGCCGTCCGTGGGGAACTTAGTCCAAAAAACTTCGTTCTCTACCAAGTTCTCAAGCCATGCCTCCCAAGTGGAGTTCAGGTGGTAGTCCTACTCGGTGGTCCCCTTGGACCTCCGGAGTAAGATCTTCGAACACAGTTGAGGTCGGAGGACCTTCGACATTTCCTCCACCTCAGACTTCGGAAAGGATTCCCCTTCCTCGAGCATACGGAGTTCCTCCCCCAACTCCATCCATACTTCGGACATCCAGAGTTCCTCTTCCACCTCAAGTTCCACTTCGAATTGATGCATACAGTTCTCAAGACCCGGAAGGTCCTTTCGGAGGAGATGAAGATGGTCTTGGCGATATGGCCGCTTAAATGGCCAGTCTCCAAGATGAAGTAGCGAGGTGGCGGCAAGAAGCCGCAGATAGGCTTCGTTCTCAGGCCACCCCGGTCATCCTCGAAGTGCCCCAAGACGACGAACTTCCTTATCTTGAAGCCCTAGAGAACGCTTCCTTTGACAGTGAGTCTCCACTGCATCCCGAGCTACAGAAAGTGCACTTCGATCCTAAGTTTAAAACTTCGAAGCTCTGCAAATATGCTGGAGACGAAGACCTTGTGAGTTCTCCCGTTCTTATGCATTAGCAATTGAGGCCAGAGGAGGAGTGCGAGACACCATGGCCAAGTGCTTCCCTCTAGCTCTTGAAGGGGTGGCTCTACGGTGGTTCTGGTCCCTGAAGCCAGGGTCAATTAGAACCTGGGAGCAGTTAAGAAAGAAGTTCATAAGCAACTTTATGGGTACCTTCGTACCCCCAATGCCTATAAGAAGCCTTTTCCAGGTGAAGCAGCTGCCCGGAGAGACTTTAAGGCAATTTTTCAAGCGCTTCGCTCATACAAAGTCACAGATTCGAGGGTTGACTACATCCTCCGTAGTTGATGCAACTCGAGAGGGAGTTACCCATGTGGGCATCCTTGATAAACTTCACCAGAAACAGATATCTTCTGTTGCTCATTTGATGTCTTATTTCGAAGAAAATGCAAGGTCAGAAGAAGGGTGGCTTCGGAGAACTCCTTCAACCCCGTCAATCCTGCAACAAGTCAAGCTGGAAGTGAAGACTTCAACACCTTCGCAGGGGCCTAGCTTTGAAGTTCAGCATGACAGGCGTTGGGGGCAAAAGCATCCTCGTTCAGAAGTCTTGAACATCGCACCTCCGTAGAAATTTACCCCTAAGACTTCGCAACCTTCAGGAAGCAAGAACAGCGGCTGGAGGCCACCAGGGAAGCCGGCTGGCAAAGTGCAGGCCTTCTTTTGCTGTGTCCATGGTGAGAATCGAAGTCACGCAACTGATGTGTGCAAATCTATACTTGCTTTAAGAGGCGAGTACCTTGAAAGAACTTCGGGTTGAGGCACTACTGACCGAGTTCCTCCTAAGGTGCGTCCGGAGCATGTCTAGGTTGTGGCACGTATATATAACTTCGACCTTGCAAGGCAACCTCCGGTGGTCAATGTTATGCCACCTCCAAAGCAGGGAGATGGTCAAGATCGAGGGAAAAGAGTAGTCCTCCCCATTTCCGGAGGAGGGACTCTTGGTAGTATGTCGAAGAGGCAGAGAAGAGAATATGTCCGAGAAGTGGGCCATATTGGAACTTCTTCATCCGCAGCTACCATGCCTGAATGGTCCCATGTGCCAATATCTTTCTCCACAGATGATGCAGCGGACATAAAGTTTCCACATGCAGATCCACTTGTCATCACTGCCGATATAGTAGGGACTAAAGTCCGGAGAGTACTAATTGATGAAGGGAGTTCAGCAGATATTATCTTCGTCCAAGCTTTGGATCAACTCTACATCTCTAGAAAGCATCTTCTCCCAGCAGCTCGTCCTTTGCAAGGCTTCGCAGGACCCCCTCTCGATGCCCTCGGCCAAATAGGTCTGGAGGTCACCTTCGGAGAGGGGCTACTGGCCAGAATGGAGGAGGTGATTTTTGATGTTGTGGATGCCCCGTATGTATACAATGTTATCTTCGGGAGGGGCATGTTGAATCAGTTCGGAGTTGTGGCGCATCATAATTATCTGTGTATGAAGATGCCCACACAAGTGGGAGTGCTCACTGTTTTCGGAGATCAGGCTACTGCGCGAAGAGCGGAATATGGTCATGGCCCCCCTCTTGACCCAAGACAGGTGAACAGCGTGCAAGGCAACCCAAAGGATATTTCCGCTTCAGGTGAACCTTCGAAGAAGTCCTTCCCAAGGCCAAGCCCTGAAGGGGAGATTATAACGAAGGTTATTGTCAAAGACGGCAAAGACTATTCATTTTAGTTTGGCAAAGATTTGCCTCCAGAAGTCGCTACTTCGTTAGAAAAAAGTAGTTGAAGAGAATTTAGATGTCTTTGCCTGGTCTGATGAGGACATTACCGGAGTCAGACGTGATATTATTGAGCATAGTTTACTTGTGAACCCGAGGGTTCGGCCTGTCCGACAAGGACTCCAGAAGCTATCTGCGTAGAGGGCCATCCTTGCTAAAGATGAAGTGGAAAAGTTGCTGAAGGCTGGGATTATCAGAGAAGTAGCTCATACGGAGTGGCTAGCCAACCCAGTCTTCGTTAGGAAGAAATCTTTCGGGAAGTGGCGCATGTGTATTGACTTTACATCTTTGAATAAAGCATGCCCCCGTGACCCCTATCCCATGCCCCGAATTGATCAATTGGTTGACTCCACTGCTGGTTCGCAGTTATTAAGCTTCCTTGACGCGTATTCCGGCTATCATCAAATCTGGCTAAAGCGCGAAGATGAAATCAAAACAAGCTTTGTAACTCCTTCGGGAGTCTTCTGCTATGTAAGAATGCCCTTTGGCTTAAGAAATACCGAGGCAATTTTTTCGAGGTTAATTGCTAAGGCTCTAGGTCATCAAATAGGCCGCAATGTAGAAGCATATATGGATAACATTGTAATAAAGTGTGCTTTAAAGCAGCAACACAGCCTAGAATTAGCAGAAACATTCAATAGCCTTCGGACATGTGGAATCCGTCTTAACTCCGAAAAATGTATCTTCGGGGTTGTTGGGGGAAAATATTTCATCCTCAGAGTTATTGCTGTAACAAGACAAAGGCAGGGGATTTAATCAAAGGTTTTCAGCGTCTAACTCCGGGAGTACACTGGATCAAGTTCGAAGGATGAAGGCAAACACTAGTTCAAAGTATATCTTCGAACATGGTCTCTTTAGAGAGTTTCTTTGCCAGCTAGGATGGAAGACTTATCTTCTTTCTTATTAGATTAGTCTTTTACTGTTTTAACCCTATTAATGGTATCGAATAGTTTCCACTATGTCGGTTGTAATAGAGGGGTAGAAGGGTCTTTTCCTTAATGTTTGAGTCTATAAATACCCCCCCCCCCCCCGTTTCACCCTGTAATGAGGACCGACCGGAACTCCTCTTCCACCTCAGGTTCCACTTCGAACTGATGCATACAGTTCTCAAGACCCGGAAGGCCCTTCCGGAGGAGATGAAGATGGTCTTGGCGATATGGCCACTCAAATGGACAGTCTTCAAGCTAAAGTAGCAAGGTGGCGGCAAGAAGCCACAGATAGGCTTCGTTCTCAGGCCACCCCAATCATCCCCGAAGTGCCCGAAGATGAAGAACTTCCTTATCCCGAAGCCCTGAGAATGCTTCCTTCGACACCGAATCCCCGCTGCATCCTGAGTTGCAGAAAGTTTGCTTCGACCCTAAGTTCAAAACATCGAAGCTTTGTAAATATTCCAGAGATGAAGATACCAGGGAGTTCTCCTATTCTTACGCATTGGCAATTGAGGCCAGTGGGGGAGTGCGAGATACCATGGCCAAATGTTTCCCCTAGCTCTTGAAGGAGTGGCACTGCGGTGGTTCTGGTCTTTGAAGCCAGGGTCAATCAGAACCTAGGAGCAGTTGAGAAAGAAGTTCATAAGCAATTTTCGGGGTACCTTCGTACCCCCAATGTCAACAGGAAGTCTTTTCCAGGTGAAGCAGCTCCCCGAAGAGACTTTAAGGCAGTATTTCAAGCGCTTCACTCATACGAAGTCGCAAATTCGAGGGTTAACTATGTCTTCTGTAGTTGATGCAGCTCGAGAGGGAGTTACCCATGCGGGCCTCCTTGATAAACTTCACAGGAAGCAGATATCTTCTATTGCTCAATTGATGTCTTATTTCGAAGAGTATGCAAGGTCAGAAGAGGGGTGGCTTCAAAGAACTGCCGCCACTCCGTCAATCCTACAAGAAGTCAAGTTGGAAGTGAAGACTTCAACACAACCACAGGGGCCTAGCTTCGAAGCTCAACATGACAGGCGTTAGGGGCAAAAGCATCCTCGTTCAGAAGTCTTAAACATTGCACCCCCACAGGAATTTGCTCCAAGGACTTCGCAGCCTTCACGATGTAAGACCGGCGGCTGGAGGCTGCCAGGGAAGCCGGCTGGCAAAGCCCAGGCTTTTTTCTACTGTCCATGGTGAGAATCGAAGTCACGCAACGAATGCATGTAAGTCTATACTCGCTTTAAGAGGCGAGTACCTGGAAAGAACTTCGGGTCGAGGCACTACTGACCGAGTTCCGACCGAAGTGCGTACGGAGCCTGTTCAGGTTGTGGCGCGGATAGAGAACTTCGACCCTACAAGATGTCCTCTGGTGGACAATGCTATGCAACCTCCGAAGCAGGAAGATGGTCAAGATAGAGGGAAAAGAGTAGTCCTCCCCATCTCCGGGGGAGGGACCCTTGGAAGTATGTCAAAGAGGCAGAGAAGAGAATATGTTAGAGAGGTGGGCCATATTGGAACTTCTTCATCTGCAGCTGCTATGCCTGAATGGTCCCATGTGCCGATATCTTTTTCTGCAGATGATGCAGCTGGCATTAAATTTCCACATGCAGACCCACTTGTCATCACTACCGACATAGCAGGGACTGAGGTCCAGAGAGTGCTAATCGACAGAGGGAGTTCGACAGATATTATCTTTGTCCAAGCTTTTGATCAACTCTGCATCTCCAGGAAGCATCTTCTCCCAGCAGCTCGTCCTTTGCAAGGCTTCGCAGGACCCCCTCTCGATGCCCTCAGCCAAATTGGCCTAGAAGTTACTTTCGGAGAGGGGCTACTGGCCAGGACGGAGGAAGTGATTTTTGATGTTGTGGATGCCCCATATGCATACAATGTTATCTTCGGAAGGGGCATGTTGAATCAATTTGGAGCTGTGGCGCATCATAATTACCTATGTATGAAGATGCCCACACAGGCGGGAGTACTCACTGTTTTTGGAGATCAGGTCGCTGCGCGAAGAACGGAGTATGGTCATGGCCCTCCTCTTGACCCGAGACAGGTGAACAGCATGCAAGAAAACCCGGAGGTTTTTTCTGCTCCGGGCGAGTCTTTGAAGAAGCCCTTCCCAAGGACTAGCCCTGAAGGAGAGATTGCAACGAAGGTTATTGTTAAAGATGGCAAGGAATATTCATTTCCGTTTGGCAAGGACTTGCCTTAAGAAGTCGCTACATCATTAGAGAAAGTAGTTGAGGAGAATTTAGATGTCTTTGCATGGTCTGGTGAAGACATCACCAGAGTCAGTCGGGATATTATTGAGCACAATTTACTCGTGAACCCGAAGGCTCGGCCTGTTCGGCAAGGACTCCGGAAGATGTCTACGGAGAGGGCTATCCTTGCCAAAGATGAAGTGGAAAAGCTGCTGAAGGCTGGGATTATCAGAGAAGTGGCTCATACTGAGTGGTTAGCCAACCCAGTCTTCGTTAGGAAGAAATCTTCCGGGAAGTGGCGCATGTGTATTGATTTTACATCTTTGAATAAAGCATGCCCCCGTGACCCCTACCCCATGCCCCGAATTGATCAATTGGTTGACTCTACTGCTGGTTCGGAGTTATTAAGCTTCCTCGACGCGTATTCCGGCTATCATCAAATCTAGCTAAAGCGCGAAGACGAAATCAAGACAAGCTTTGTAACTCCTTTGAGAGTCTTCTATTATGTAAGAATGCCCTTTGGCTTAAGAAATGTCGGGGCTACTTTTTCGAGGTTAATTGCTAAGGCTATGGGTCATCAACTAGGTCGCAATATAGAGGCCTATATGGATGATATTGTAATAAAGAGTGCTTTAAAGCACCAACATTTAATAGCCTTCGGGCATGTGGAATCCGTCTTAACCCCGAAAAATGTATCTTCGGGGCTCAGGCTAGAAAATTATTAGGGTATCTAGTTTCGAGAAGGGGAATCGAAGATAGCCCCACTCAGATAACTGCGGTGCAAAGGATGGCCCCTCTGGAGAATTTAAAGCAAGTACAAAAACTAACTGGTCGTCTTACAGCACTTAGCAGATTTTGGGCAAGGTCTGCGGAGAGAAGTTTGCCCATTTTCAAAGCATTGAAGGGATCCGAAGATTTTGCATGGACACCGAAGTGTCAAAAAAGCTTCGAAGATATTAAGAATTATCTTAGTAACCTCGCTACACTCATGGTGCCTATTGCGGATGAAACCCTACTCCTCTACCTTGCAGCTACTGGCTCTGCTGTCAGTGCAGTCCTTGTTAGAGAGGTTGATTTCAACGGAAAGTTGGTTCAGAATCCAGTATATTTTGTATCCGAAGCATTGTCCGGAGCTAAAACAAGATATTCCGAGCTTGAGAAGTTTACTTATGCTCTGATAATGGCTTCGAGGAAGTTAAGGCATTATTTTTTAGCGCATTATGTAATTGTACCAACTTCGTATCCCTTGGGAGATATGCTTCGAAGTAAGGATTCCATAGGAAAAATTGGGAAGTGGGCCGTTGAATTAGCACCCTTCGGCATATCCTTGGTGGCAAGGACAACAATTAAGTCACAAGTGTTGGTGGACTTTGTGGCAGAATGGAGTCCCCCTGCAGCATGGGCTCCGGAGAGGCCAAGCGAAGGAATTTGGACCATTTACTCCGACAGAGCTTTCCAAGCATCTGGAGCAGGTGTCGGAGTAGTGATAATTTCGCCTTCAGGGCAAAAGGCAATGTACTCCGCAAGACTAAACGTTAAATCTACCAATAATATAGCGGAGTATGAAGGAATTTTACTAGGACTTCGAAAGGCACGTGCTCTAGGGGCTACAAGAGTTGTTATTAAGACATATTCTCAAATGCGCAAGCTGATATTTTGGCAAAAGCTGCAGCCGGAGCTATGGACATTCCAGAAGTGGCTTTTTACGAAGAACTCAGTACACCTTCGGTGCCACAAATTCCTTCTGCGGAAATCCTTTGCATTCCAAGCACAGATTGGCGAAGTTCAATTATGGAATTGTTGCAAGGAGAAGCAAGTTTGTCTGAAGGGCCACAACTTTCAAGGTTGAAAATCAGAATTCGGAATTATCATATAATCAATGGTATTTTGTACAAGGCAGGAGTATCTTCCCCTCTGCTCCGATGTATATCTCAAGCCGATGGTCAAGAAATTCTTCGAGAAATTCATGAAGGACTCTGCGGTAGCCATCTGGCCCCTCGAGCTTTGGCAGGAAAGACACTTCGCCAGGGGCTTTATTGGCCTACAATAGTAGCTGATGCGGAGAACTTAGTCCGCACCTGCCAAGGATGTCAGTGGATGGGACGAAGAAGTCATCGCCCACCAACAACTCTTCAAGTCATTGCTCCAGTATGGCCCATGGCCAGATGGGGCATGGATCTTATCGGTCCCTTCCCGGTAGCAAAAGGAAATTTGAAATTCGCAGTGGTAGCAATTGAGTATTTTTCCAAATGGGTAGAAGAAGAACCCCTAACAGCTATCACTTCGAATAATGTACAAAAATTCTTCTGGAAAAATATCATATGCCGGTTCGGAGTGCCTCGGCAGCTGACAATTGACAATGGAACATAATTCGATGCAGAACCCTTCAAGAAATTTTGTGAAGATCTAGGCATCCAATTATGCTTTGCTGCAGTGCGACATCCTCAATCTAACGGAGCTGTGGAAAGAGCCAATGGTAATATTTTGTCTGGGCTGAATCGAAGAATAGTGGGATTGGCAAAAGGATTGTGGACCGAAGAGCTTCCGAAGATTCTATGGTCCATTCGGACCACTCAAACGAGGTCCACGGGTTTCACTCCCTTCAGACTATTATTCGGAGACGAAGCTATGACGCCAACGGAGCTCAAAGGAGGATCCCTTCGTAGCACCGAACCGGAAATGGAAGCAGAAAGACAAACTTTGCTGGATTTAACAGAAGAGACAAGACTTCGAGCTGTCGCCAATTTGTCAAAGTATCAGCAGCAGACGAAGACTTGGTTCGACCCGAAAGTCAAAATTAACGAACTTAAGCCGGGTCATCTTGTTTTGCGTAGTATTATAGCGCCAGGGAAATTAGGAAATAAGTGAGAAGGTCCATAAATAATTGTCCGCTCACGGCGCCCTGGTTCTTTTAAGTTAGCTACTTTAGAAGGTGAAGAGCTAACGCATACATGGCATGTGGAGCACTTAAAGCGATACTTCGCATAGGGGCTCCTTGTAATCATTTATAAACACTTTCCGAATTAATAAAGTTCATGGTTCAGATAATGCCTACCTCTCAAACATTTCTTACTTCTAGTGGATGCATAGGAAGGATGAAATTGGCTGGAAGGGAAGTGCCATTAATTTGAACCAATTTTTTGGACTTTGAACCACTGGTTCGAAGCTTCTAACGAGGTGGGAAAGTCACTGAAAAACGGATTCTGAGCCACCTGCTTGAAAGCATCCATAAAAAGAGTCGAAGGAGACCAAATAATGCGGATTCCAAGCTCCTGTTTGAAAGCATCCGTAAAAAGAGTCGAAGGAGACCAAATAATGCGGATTCCAAGCCCCGGCTTGAAAGCATCCGTAAAAAGAGTCCAAGGAGACCACTGCGAATTCCAAACCCCCGGTTTGATAGCATTCGCAAAAAGAGCCGAAGGAGGCCAAAATAAAACAGAGTTTGAGCTGATAAGCTTTGAATATCTGTAAAAAGAGTCCAAAGTGACCAATCGTTTGGGACATTAAAGTGTCCAAAAAGCTTGTCCGAAGCGACTTCTTTCAAACGAAAGGTACTAAGTTACCAGTTTTACCACTACAAGTAGTCAAGCATTTTATAAGATTTTAATAAATCTTTAAGTTGCTGAGGGGCTCCGAGACCCCAAAATTGTACTCCTAAGTTTTTCTTTGTGCCTAACCATCTTCGAGTATAATGCGAAGTTGCTTACACCCAAAGACGGGCTGGGAAGTAGGAAGACAATTTTTTTAAAAAAAACAATCTTTATTATCCGAACAGATTACAATTACATCATGAAAAATTTGTGTCTATGCCAAGAAGGAATCGAAGAACCCTTCGATCTCTAGAGCTACTACTAAGGTTGGAACGACTAGTTCCAGAGCCGGGAGTCCTAATAACTTTGTGTTTAACTCTTCTACCTCCTTTCAAAGCTCTAAAATCTTTCTGTTCTTGTTGAAGTTCAGCCCAAGTTCGAAGTCATTCGGGGCTCCTTTCCCAGCTTCGAAGTTCTTTAGGTTTTTTCCCTTGATCTTCAGCAATACCTTCATCCTCAGACCATGCAATGTCTTCAGAAGATGAAGTTTCCAAGTTAACCTCTTTTTCTTCCTCTTTAATATAAGATAGTATATCTTTACATATTTTGGGAGCGATTGCACCGGAGCTATTTCGAGGAATTAAAAATCGAGGTCGTTTATGAAGTTTTAAAAGATCGAAGGTAGCCCATAGCAGGCGGAGTTCTTCGGTAATGTTTAACACTTCGACATCATCCATATGGAGTTGATAAGCCTAAAAACATGATAAGTAAATTTTCATTCATAATGTATGAAATCATGATTTTTTATATAGTTGGACCCTAGAACAAAGCTAGACCTGCGGGTTCGGCGGAGGCTGGCTGCTCGAGGCTTGCGATCGAGTTTGCTTCTAGCATTGCCCTTCATCGATCCAAGCCTTGATCGTAGTGTGACCTTTGGCTCTCCATGAAGCTTGGAAGGCTTGCCAAGCTGCAGCCACGTCTTCAGAAGGATTGAGAAGCTGGTTGTCGTCGAAGGTAATGGGAGCTGCCCCTGAGTCTGACGTTATTGATAATCCTAGATCTTCGTAGTAGCGAAGTACTCCGAGAGCAGCCACTTGGCGAGAGATCTCTCCGTACCGAATGCCTGCTATCTTCAACGTCTTTGCAGCTCTTTGGATCATTTTTAGCCATCGTAGTAGACAGACGTTGTCATTCGAAGGAAGTGTCCTAGTAGTACCAAAGTACTCTAGAACACCTAGGAGTTGGTTCATGACTTCCGCAGCTACCTTCTCCGATTTCAGCTTATCTTCAATTAAAGCGTCCTTCGATGAATTCAGCTCATCCACCACAGCGGAGAGTCTAGCTGCCTCCGTAGCCAGAGAACTCTTCTGGCTAAGCAAGTTGCTAGCCTCCTCCGTGGCTTTAGCATTTTCTTCCTAGAGCCTGACAAGCTCGCCCCCATCGTAGCGTGCTCCGCCCTCATCTTTTCTATCTCTGCCCGAAGCACAATTTGTTCTGCTTCGAGCTCTTTATTCGTAGCTTCCAAGTTTTGTCTGGCTCTTCGCTTTGCTGAAACCATTTCGTCCAAGTGGGAAACCCGACCTTCGGAGATGTTAAGATTCCTCTGGAGAGCAGTAATTTCCTCCTGAAGGCAAAGGCTTCCACGCTCGTTCGAGATAGCCACAGCTCGGGCCAAAACTATTTGTTGCGAAGAGGAAAAAGCAAGGTGAGAAATTATTTGTAGATAAGATTAATTTTGTTTTGCAGATATTTCATACATGGTACGCTGCACGCTCCAAGGCGGCATTGAGCTACGAACCCTCAGCTTCGCTCAGGATGGTCACTAAGTCTGTTTCCCCAACTTCACGGTTGGCTTGATCCAAAGGTTCGAGCAAGGCCGGAAGTCCGGTCCTTCGCTCCAAAAAAGGAGCTAGGAGGGGGAGCATGGACAAGGCCCTCTAATCGTCTTCATTCGGCGAGGGGTCGGAGCATTGCGCTGCATCTTCATAGACCTCCGTAGAATGGCCCCCCTCTGTAGATTGACCCCCGTCTGTTGATTCAGACGGAGTTAATCCCGAATTTGGAGCAGGGAAGGGGTCCATTTTGCCTTTACCTTTTCCAGGTCCCATGTGTGCGACTTTTGGAATCAGTGTCGGGGAGGTTGAGGTCCTAGGAACCATATCTTTAGGAGGAACCACTTCCATAGGAGCGGACCCTGCTGAGACAGAGGTATTATATATTGCCTAAATTTGAAGGGAAAAGGAGCAAAAGGATTGAGCGAAGTTTACCTCTGAATTCTTGTCGGCGGGTGAGCATCGGGCTGCTTCGAGGGTCAAAAGCTACCCCGAAGTCTTCGTCGGACTCATAGTTCAGAATCGAAGGCTCGACTGTTGGAGCCTCTCTTGGAGCTACAGTCGTCGCTTCGTCCGGAATCGGAGTTGGCTCAGCTGCAACTTCGACTCCACCTTCAGTTATAGGGGCTCCTTCGCGCGGCATGTTCGGCTAGACAGCCGATGTCCCAGCCTACCCGGAGCTACTTGGAACATCTGGCGCGTTTGTGGTGGTGCCAGTGTTTGCATCCGCTTGGTCTTCATCCCCGTCAGTCAGGCTAACGAGGAATGTTCCTTCGTCCTCTGAAGAATCTGAAACTGAAACCATCGGACTTGAAGGCGCCACGTTCTTCGGCTTTCAGGCTACCTTCTTGGATGGAGTTTTAACAGGAGACAAAGTTTCGGCTTCCGCTTTCCTCTTCTTCGGCCCTTGTTCTAAGGCACCCAATCCGGAAGAGGAGGGGGAGCAATTCTGAGTACTCCCCATACTCGGTTGAATCGCTCCCAAGTACCCACTAACTTCATTCTCCATTCCTTCTCGGCCAGAGTCAGAACTCCCAAGATTTTCTCTGAGCTCGAACAATTTGCTCTGAAGTCATGGTAGTCAGAGAAGCTGAAAGATAAGTTGGCATTAGTCGTTTCATAAAACAAATATATATGAAACATGTTGTTTTCGAAGTCACCTGCAGGGCTCGAGTTCGAAGAGATCTTTCAGAGGCCGCCCTCCTGATCTTCTTCGAAGGTGATAGGCCAGTTGACCATCAAAGGAGGAATCTGAAGTCCGATGAATTCCTCCGCTATGTCCCGCATGCTCAGGCGGCGACTAACTCGTTGAAGCAGGCTGAGGCGAGATTCGAGCTGGCTAGGATCCGGGTGAAGTAGAGCTTCCCTTCGGAAGTTGATGTCTCGTAAGGGTCCAGCCAAACGGCTGCTTGCCCCAACCTTAGCATAAAACCACCTTAGGATCTAGTCTGTGTACCATCTGGCATTGATGGCCTTTGATGGAAATCTTAGAGAGTACTCATCCCGAAGCCGGAAGTTTATGCTTCCTAAGGCCACCACCATTTTTTCACCTCCGGGGCCTACGTAGGTCTTGGGTTGGCAAGAAGCTCTATGCAGTGCTGCGAAGATCTCAGATCTTCCTTCGCAACCTTCGGCTCGCAATGCCCATTCGAAGATGGCAAGGCATGCTACTGCATTCGGAGAAAGTTGAGGAAGGGTGACGTGGAATAGCTCCAATACCTCCGACAGGAAGTCGACTGCCGGAAGCCCTAATCCTGCTTCGAAGAAGGCTTCGAAGACTACCACTTCTTCGAGCCTTGGCGAAGGGATGGTCTCCTTTCCAGGTTTGCGAATCACTATCACCGAGCTAATCTTTCCTTCTATTGCTGCGGCGAGCGATTTCCTCTTGCAGGTTGATGGCCCCAACTGATAAGATTGGTCTGGATACTTCGAGGATGCTGGAAGGAGTTCATGAGGACCAACATTTTGGGGTTTCTCCCTGGTGCCGCCATTGGTGCTGCTACTGCTATCGCCGGAGTCACTGTCGTTGATGCCGCTGCCGCCGCTGCTGCCGCAGCCTGCTACCGGGCAACAGCTGAAGCCGCCCGAGGGACCTTGAAGCTTGTCCACGCCATGAGATCGCATTGATTGCTCAAGAATGAAAATGGAGGCTAGGGCTTGTTTGCACGAAAGCGGTGAGAAGGGTATTCAGGAAGGGTCTGGGTCCCCTATTTATAGCCCAGGCCATGATTCTTTTACCGTTTGTGTTTGCCGTTTCGCATTCCTGACCGTTACTCTTTGTGAAGTTAACGCATCGCGTAACTACCGTTGGAAGAAAAAGCCAACGGCTATTTCTTCTAAGTAAAAAGAAAAGAGGTTTTCGGACTCCTTCAATTAAATCTAAAATATTTTGAATATAATTTTCTTAGAAGTTGATTCGAAGTTTTGAACCTTTGCATATTTCGGAGGTCGATTAAATCTGTTAACCTCTGCGCATGATTATTTTTCTTGAGTATACTACTTTCCTAACGTTACAGATCTAGCGGAGAAGCGTATTCGAGGAGCTACTGTTGGGGGAAAATATTTCATCCTCAGAATTGTTGCTGTAACAAGACAAAGGTTTTCAACATCTAACTCCGGGAGTACACTGGATCAAGTTCGAAGGATGAAGGCGAACGCTAGTTCGAAGTATATCTTCGAACATGGACTCTTTAGAGAGTTTCTTTGCCAGCTAGGATGGAAGACTTATCTTCTTTCTTATTAGATAGTCTTTTACTGTTTTAACCCTATTAATGGTACCGAATAGTTTCCACTACGTCGGTTGTAATAGAGGGGTAGAAGGGTCTTTTCCTTAATGTTTGAGCCTATAAATACCCCCCGTTTCACCTTGTAATGAGGACCGAATATTGAGTTATTCATTACACATCTTCGAACTGTTCTGAGCTATTATCCTACTCGGAGGCTTGAAACAGTTTGCTTACAAACACTTCTTTGCTAGTTTCTAATCTCTCAAAACCTGTTAGCGTAATTTTTACGCCAACAGGGGCTCAGGCTGGAAAGTTGTTAGGGTATCTAGTTTCAAGCAGAGGGATCGAAGCTAGCCCCACTCAAATAACTACGTTGCAAAGGATGGCTCCTCCAGAAAATTTGAAGCAAGTGCAAAAGCTGACTGGTCGTCTTGCAGCACTTAGCAGATTCCTAGCAAGGTCTGCGGAGAGAAGTTTGCCCATTTTCAATGCATTGAAGGGGTTCGAAGATTTTGCATGGACACCAGAGTGTCAAAAGAGCTTTGATGATATTAAGAATTATCTCAGTAACCTCGCTACACTCATGGTGCCTATTGCGGACGAAACCCTACTCCTTTACCTTGTGGCTACTGTCTCCACTGTCAGTGCAGTCCTTGTCAGAGATGTTGATTTCAATGGGAAGTTGGTACATAATCCAGTCTATTTTGTATCCGAAGCATTGTCCATAGCAAAAACAAGATATTCTGAGCTTGAGAAGTTCACCTATGCTCTGATAATGGCTTCGAGGAAGTTAAGGGATTATTTCCTAGCACATAATGTGATTGTACCAACTTCGTATCGCTTGGGAGATATGCTCCGAAGTAAGGATTCCACAGGAAGAATTGGGAAGTGGGTTGTTGAATTAGCACCCTTCAGCATCTCCTTCGTGGCAAGGATAGCAATTAAGTCACAAGTGCTGGCAGATTTTGTGGCAGAATGGACTCCCCCTGTAGTATGGGCTCCACAGAAACCAAGTGAAGGAATTTGGACCATATACTCCGATGGAGCTTTCCAAGCATCTGGAGCAGGTGTCGGAGATGTAATAATTTCGCCTTCAGGGCAAAAAGCAATGTAATCCGCAAGGCTCAACTTTAAGTCCACCAATAATACAGTGGAGTATGAAGGAATTTTGTTAGGACTTCGAAACGCACGTGCTTTGGAGGCTACAAGAGTTGTTATTAAAATAGATTCTCAAATTGTAGCAAGGCACGTAGATAAGAGTTTTCAAGTTTATCATCCACAGCTTGCAAAATATTTGGAAGAGATCCGTAGGATTGAAGAAGCATTTAAAGGGATTTCCGTTCGAAGTATACCCAGAGCTGAAAATATGCAAGATGATACCTTGGAAAAAGCTGCAGCCGGAGCTATGGACATTCCAGAAGAAGCTTTTTATGAAGAGCTCAATGCACCTTCGGTAACACAGATCCTTTCTGCAGAAGTCCTTTGCATTCCAAGTACAGATTGGCGGAGTTCAATTATGGAATTGTTGCAAGGAGAAGCAAATTTGCGTGAAGGGCCATAGCTTTCGAGGTTGAAGCTCAGAATTCGAAATTATCATATAATCAATGGTATTTTGTACAAGGCCGGAGTATGTTCCCCTCTGCTTCGATGTATATCTCAAGCCAAAGGTCAAGAGATTCTTCGAGGAATTCATGAAGGACTTTGCGGTAGCCATCTGGCCCATCGAGCTTTGGCAGGAAAAACACTTCGCTAGGGGCTTTATTGGCCTACAATAGTAGCTGATGCGGAGAGCTTAGTCCGCACTTGCCAGGGTTGTCAATGGATGGGAAGAAGAAGTCATCGTCCGCCAACAACTCTTCAAGTCATTTCCCCAGTAGGGCCCATGGCCAGATGGGGCATGAACCTTATTGGCCCCTTCCAAGTAGCAAAAGGAAATTTGAAATTCGAAGTGGTAGCAATTGAGTATTTTTCCAAGTGGGTCGAAGCAGAGCCCCTCACAGCTATCACTTCGAATAATGTACAAAAATGTTTCTAGAAAAATATTATATGCCGGTTCGGAGTGCCTCGGCAGCTCACAGTTGATAATGGGACACAGTTTGATGCAGAGCCCTTCAGGAAGTTTTGTGAAGATCTCGGCATACAATTATGCTTTGCTGCAGTGCGACATCCTCAGTCTAACGGAGCTGTTGAAAGAGCCAATGGTAATATCTTGTCAGGGTTGAATCGAAGAATAGTAGGATTGGCAAAAGGATTGTGGACCGAGGAGCTCCTGAAGATTCTATGGTCCATTTGAACCACTCAAACAAGGTCCATGGGTTTCACTCCTTTTAGACTATTATTCGGAGATGAAGCTATGACGCCAACGGAGCTTAAAGGAGGATCCCTTCGCAGCACCGAACCGGAAATACAAGTAGAAAGGCAAACTTCGCTTGATTTAACAGAAGAAACAAGACTTCGAGCTGTCGCCAATTTGTCAAAGTATCATCAGCAGACAAAGACTTGGTTTGACCCGAAGGTCAAGCTTAATGAACTTAAGCCGGGCCATCTTGTTTTGCGAAGCATTATAGCACCAGGGAAATTAGGGAATAAATGGGAAGGTTCATACATAATTCTCCGCTCAGGACGCCCAGGTTCTTTTAAGTTAGCTAATTTAGAAGGCGAAGAATTAACGCATACATGGCATGCAGAGCACTTAAAGCGATATTTCGCATAGGTGCTCCTTGTAACCATTTGTAAACACCTTTTGAATTAATAAAGTTCATGGTTCAGATAATGCCTACCTCTCAAACACTTCCTACTTCTAGTGGACGCACTGGAAGAACGAAGTTGACTTGGAGGGAAGTGTCATTAATTTGAACCAATTTTTCGGACTTCGAACCACTGGTTCGAAGCTTCCGACGAGGTGGGAAAGTCACTAAAAAATGGATTCCAAGCCACCGGCTTGAAAGCATCCGTAAAAAGAGTCGAAGGAGACCAAGTAATGCGGATTCCAATCTCCAGCTTGAAAGCATCCGAAAAAGAGTCCAAGGAGACCACTCGAATTCCAAACCACTGGTTTGATAGCATTTGCAAAAAGAGCCGAAGGAGGCAAAAACAAAAAAGAGTTTGAGCTGATAAGCTTCGAATATCTGTGAAAAGAGTCCAAAGTGACCAATCGTTTGGGACACTAAAGTGTCCGAAAAGTTCGTCCGAAGTGACTTCTTTCAAACAAAAGGTACTAAGTTACCAGTTTTATGACTCCAAGTAGTCAGACATTTTATAAGATTTTGATCAATCTTTAAATTACTAAGGGGCTCCAAACCTCCAAAATTGTACTCCTAAGTTTTTTCTTTGCGCCTAACCATCTTCGACTACACTTCGAAGTTTCTTACGCCCAAAGAGGGGCTGGGAAGTAGGGAGACAATTATAAAAATCAATCTTTATTATTCGTATAGATTACATTACATTACGAAAAATTTGTGTCTATGCCAAGAAGGAATCGAAGACCTCCTCGATCTCTAGACCTACCACTAAAGCCGGAATGACTAGTTCCAGAGCCGGGAGTCCTGATAACTTTACGTTTAATTCTTCTTCCTCCCTTCGAAGCTCGAAAATCTTTTTGTTCTTGTTGAAGTTCAGCCCAAGTTCGAAGTCGCTCGGGGCTTCTTTCCCAGCTCCGAATTTCTTCAGGCTTCTTTCCTTGTTCTTTAGCAATGCCCTCGTCTTCGGACCATTCAACGTATTCAGAAGACGAAGCTTCCAAGTTAACTTCTTTTTCTTCCTCTTTAATATAAGATAATATATCTTTGCATATTTCGGGCGCAATTGCACCAGAGCTTTCTCGAGGAACCAAAAATCGAGGTTGTTTGTGAAGTTTTAAAATATCGAAGGTAGCCCATAGCAGGCGGAGTTCTTCGGTAACATTTAATACTTTGACATCATCCATACGAGGTTGAGAAGCCTAAAAACATGATAAATAAGTTTTCATTCATAATATATGAAAGCATAATTTTTACATTTTCGGACCCCTAAACAAAGCTAAACCTGTGGGTCCGGTGGAGGCTGGTTACTCGAAGCTTGAGACCAAGCTTGTTTTTGGCGATGCCCTTAATCGATCCAAGCCTTGATCGCTGTTCGACCTTTGGCTCTCCATGAAGCTTGAAAGGCTTGCCAAGCTGCGGCCACATCTACAGAAGGGTTTAGCAGTTGATTGTCGTCAAAGGTAATGGGAGCCGCCCCCGAATCTGGTGCTACTAATAGCCCTAGATCTTCGTAGTAGCGAAGTAATCCGAGAGCAGCTACATGGCCAGAGAGTTCTCCATACCGAATACATGCTGTCTTCATCGTCTTCGCTGCTCCTTGGATCATCTTTAGTCGTCGTAGCAAGGGGACGTTGTCACTCGAAGATAGTGTCCATTGAGTACCAAAGTACTCTAGAACACCTAAAAGATTGTTCATGACCTCCGCTGGTACCTTCTCCGACTTCATTTTATCTTCAATTAAAACATCCCTTGATGAAGTTAGATCATCTACCACAGTGGATAGTCTAGATGCCTCCGTAGCTAGAGAACTCTTCTGGCTAAGCAGGTTGTTGGCTTCCTCCGTGGCTTTAGCCTTCTCCTCTTGAAGCTTAACTAGTTCAGCCCCTGCCGTGGCATGTTCTGCCCGCATTTTCTCTATCTCAGCCTGAAACAAGATTTGTTCGGCTTCGAGCTTCTTATTCGCAGCTTCTAGACCAAGTCTAGCCCTCCTCTCCGCTGCAACCATTTCGTCTAAACTGGAGATTCGAACTTCGGAGCCTTCAAGACACCTTTGGAGAGTTGAAATCCTCTCCTGAAGACGAAGGCTTCCTCGCTCATTCGAGACGGCTGCAGCCCGAGCTAAGACTATTTGCTGCAAGGAGAAAAAGCAAGGTGAGGAATTGTTCATAAGCTGAAATTAATCTTGTTTTGCAGATACATCGTACCTAGTATGCTTCCCATTCTAAGGCTGTGTTCAGCTCCGAGCCCTCAGCTTCGCTAAGTATGGCTACTAAGTTCGTCTCCCTAACTTCTCGGTTGGCTCGATCCAAAGGCTCGAGCAGGGCCCGAAGTCCGGTCCTTCGCTCCAGAAAAGGAGCTAGGAGGGGAGCACGGAGAGAGCCCTTTGATCATCTTTGTTCGGCGAAGGGTCAGAGTGCTGCGCTGCATTTTCGAAGACCTCGGTGGACTGGCCCCCCTCCGTAGACTAGCCTCTGTCTGTTGATTTAGACGGAGTTAATCCTGAGTTCAGAGCAGGAAAGGGGTCCATTTTGCCTTTACCTTTCCCAGGTACCATGTACATAGTTGCTAGAACCAACCCCGGAGAAGTCGAGGTTCCAGGAATAGTATCTTCGGGAGGACTCAACTCCATGGGAGCGAACCCTGCCAAAACAAAGGTATTATGTAATGCATAATTTTGTAGGGTAAAGAAAAATGTAGTTCAAGTAAAGTTTACCTCTGAAGCCATGTCTGCGGACGAGTACGGGGCTGCTTGGAGGATCGAAGGCCACTTCGAAGTCGTCATTGGACTCGGTGGCTGGAACCGAAGGGTTGATTGCTGGAGCCTCCCTGGGAGCAACAGCTACCACTTCATCCGGAATCGAAGCCTATTCAGCTGGAACTTCGACTCCGCCTTCAGCAGCAGAGGCTTCTTCAAGCGGTAAGTCTGGCTGGATGCTTGAGGTCTCAGCTTGTCTGGAGCTTTCAGGAGCATCTAGCACGCTAGTTGCGTCCCAGTGTCCGCATTTGCTCGGGCTTCATCTTCGGCAATTAGGTCCACGAGGACCCTTCCCTCATCTTCGGAGGATTCAGAGGGCGAAGCTACCGGACTTGAAGGAACCACTTTCTTCGGCTTTCGGGCTAGCTTTTTCACTGGGGTCTTAGCCGAAGCCGAAGGCTCGGCATTCGCTTTCCTCTTCTTCGACCCCTTGCTCAGAAGGTACCCAGTCCGGAAGAGGAGGAGGTGCAACTCCGAGTACACCCCATACTCGGTTGAGCCGCTCCCAACTACCCACTAGTTTTTCCTCCACTCCTTTTCAGCAGGAGTTGGAACCCCCAGGATCTTCTCCAAAGCTCGAGTAATTTGCTCTGAAGTCATAGGAGCTTGAGAAGCTACAAGATAAGTTTGCATTAGTCATTTCATAAAACAATTATATATAAAACATGTTGTGTTTCGAAGCTACCTGCAGGGCTCGAGTCCGAGTAAATCTTTCGGAGTCCACCCTCTGGATCTTATTCGAAGATGATGGGCCAGTTGGCCATCAGAGGTGGAATTTGGAGCCCAATGAACTCCTCTGCTAAGTCCCTTATACTCATGCGAGGACTAATCCTTTCGAGCAGGCTAAGGCAAGCTTCGAGCTGACCGGGGTCTGTCAATTTGGGCTTCTCTTCAGAAGTGTATATCTTGTAGAGGTACGGCCAGACGGCTGCCATCTCCAACTTCGGCATAGAACCATCGGAGAATCCAATCTGTGTACCATCTAGCGTTGATAGCTTTTGCCGGAAATCGCAGTTGGAATTTGTCCCGAAGTCTGAAAATGATGCTGCCGAAGGCTTTTACAATCTTCTCCCCTCCGGACCCTTGGTAAGTTTTTGGTTGGCAAGATGCCCTGTGCAGTGCTACAAAAATTTCTGCTCTTCCTTCGCAGCCTTCAGCTCGTAGCGCCCATTCAAAGATGGCCAAGCGCGCTATTGCATTCGGAGATAGCTGAGGAAGAGTAACGTGAAACAAATCTAATACCTCCGAAAGGAAGTCCACTGCCAGGAGTCCTAACCCCGCTTTGAAGAACGCTTCGAAGACCACAACTTCTCCAGGCCTCGGAGTGGGGATGGTTTCCTTTCCTAGTTTCCGGATGATGACCCCTGAGCCAATCTTCCCTTCTACTACCACTGCGATCGTCTCTCTCTTGGAGGTAGATGGTCCCAATGTATAAGATTGGTCTGGATACTTTGAAAAGGCTGGAAGGAGATCTTGAGGACTGGACTGTTTGGGATTCCCCATCGGAGCCACCGCCGCCACCGTCGCCGCCACTATTGCCGCCGCCGCCACTGGCACCGCTACTGTTGCTGCCGCCGCCACAGCCGTGGCCTACTGCCGGGCTAGGGCCGAAGCCACCCCGGGAACCTTGAAGCTGGTTTTCGCCATTAACTCGCACCGAATGCAAAAGCTAAAGTCTGGAGGCAAGGGTTTGGTTGCACGAAGACGGTGAGAAAGGTATTCAAGAAGTATATGGGTCCTCTATTTATAGCCCAGGCCCACGATTTTTTACCGTTCAAATTCGCCGTTTCACATTCTTGACCGTTACTCTTTGCGGACTTAATGCACCGTGGAACTTCTGCTGGAAGGAAAAAGCCAACGGCTATTTCTTCTAAGTTTAAAAGGCTTTTGGCTTCTTAAAGTTAATTCTTAAATTGTTCGAATGTAACTTCCTTAAGAATTGATTCAATGTTTTGAATCTTCATATATTTCGAAGGTTAATTAAATCCGTTAACCCCTACGCATGATTATTTTTCTTGCGTATACTGCTCTCCTAACGTTACAGATCTAGCGGAGAAGCGTATTCGAGGGGCTCTTGTTGGGGGAAAATACTTCATCCTCAGGGCCACAACTGCAACAAGACAAAGGCAGGTGATTTAATCGAAGGTTTCCAGCATCTAACTCCGGAAGTATACTGGAACAAGTTCGAAGGATAGAGGCGAACTCTAGTTCGGAGTATATCTTCGAACATTGACCCTTTAGAGAGCTTCCTTGCCATCTAAGATGGAAGACTTCTCTTCTTTCTCATTATATTAGTCTTTTACCGTTTTAGCGCTATTAAGGGTACCAAATAGTTTCCACTATGTCGGTTGTAACAGAGGGGTAAAAGGGTCTTTTCCTTAAGGTTTTGGCCTATAAATACCCCCCGTTTTACCCTATAATGGGGATTGAATACTGAGTTATCCCATACACATCTTCGAACTGCTTCGAGCTATTATCCAATTCGGAGCCTTGAAATAGTTCATTTCACAAACACTTCATTTGTTAGTTTATAAACTCTGAAAACCTCTTAGCGTAATCTTTTACACCAACAGACACGTAGAAAAGAGAAGACCTGTTGTGTCTGGGCCGCATGTGACTCAGGTACACGGGCAGTGAGCGACTGTCGGGCAAAGGGGCCGCGAAGTCGAGTTGGCCCAATCCGGGTACATGGGCTAGGAGTAGCAGAGGATCCGCTGGGCTATTGACCAAGATTGACTCAGGTACACGGGTGGCGAGTGATTGCCAGGCTGAGGGAGCTGCGGAGTCAGGCTGGCCCAATCCGGGTACCTAGTGCAAAGACGGTGGACGCTTTGTCAGTTTCGGCGCAAAACTGACCGCTGATCTCGGATCTGACCATTCTAAGGCGAAGTCGTAGCTGCTACGAAAGCTCCGCATCAGGACAAGTTATCTTTATTTAGGTTTTTACTATTTTTCCTTTAGGACCATAGTCTGTCAGTCGAGTCTGTAAAAAAATCCTAAGGGCATTTTGGTCTTTTCCATTTTTATTCCTGCGTCTGTAAATACCCTAGGGGTATTTTTGCATTTTCCCATTTATTGGGCTGCCTATAAATAGGGCCCAATACCCTAGGGTTAGGGTTACCCATTTTTGAAATACACTTTCCCAATTTCTTAATTCGTGTCTCACTTTTTCTCTGAGTTCCTTGTTTCTTCGCCGCCGGCAGTTATTCCTCTCTGAAATCTCCACTGACTGGTTTTTAGTTTTTATCCCCTCCGAGCATTTGGTTCTCCAGCGTCGAGTTGCTCTTGTCTCACGTGTGTAGTCAGATCGCAGGCTCGCTGGCTGCAGCGGCCACAGCGCCTGGTGTAGCAGGCCTAGGCGCATGGCCTACAAAGCAGCACTACAGCTAAGGCCAGCTAGTTGCTTGCGTGGAGATGAGTGGCATGCAGAAGCAGCCGGCTTGCTAGCACTAGGCTGTTCACGGTGAGCAACAGCTAGCCAGCTAGCTTGTCATCTACCTGCAATAGCAAGAAGCACGCCGTGCGGTTCAACCGAGGAGCAACATCAAGTGGGGCCCACTATTGCATCGGCAGCAAGAGTTTCTTGAAGTTTCCTGCACGATGTGGCCAAGCGTGACGTCGTGATTCATCCGGCTGAGAGACTGCGCAAGAACCCAAGAACATAAGCTACAACACGAAACGTCCTGACACGTAGATCGATGCATGTATTCGTTCAGTTTTTTACTCTGATGTTAAAAGCCGATTAACTTTGATTTCTATTCCATTTAGAGTTTTACATGATTAACTAAATTGTTTATGGCTAGCACTAGTTTTATAATCTGATCTGTTTATTCTTGAAGTTCACACTTAGGTTTTTTGTCTCACGTGCTATTGGTCGAATTAAGTTAGTACTCTTACCATCTTAATCTCATTGAAGCACAGTAATACTTGTTGTTCCTTCATTGATTTAAGTGCACATCGTTTATCACATGGATTATCTGTGAGAGCTATTCATTTACTGCATTGATTTTGATTGATGAAATGTCTGTGAATGATGGATATAGTCATGTGCATGATGGATTACATGCGTTTTGGTGAAATCTTTGTGTTGATGCCTTTTGTTTAGTGAATGGACTTAATCTTCCTTTAAGCACTATGTTGGTGTCTTTTCGTTTAGGACATCGGTTGTTTTTAGGCTAGATTATTTTTAGTCTGTTGAGGTGCGTTGGGTGTTGGGAGGAGGTCATTGATTCAAAAGAATTTTTTTAGGCGCCGATTCACCCCCCCCTATGGTCTCTACTTTCGGTCCTACAATGGTTGCTCCAGCAAGCAGGTTACATTTGGCCGACTATGGTGGAGGATTGCATAAAATATTACAAGGGGTGCCAGGACTATGAGAGGTTTGAAGCTATTTAGAGAGCACCTGCATCGGCAATGAACCCGATAATTAAACCATGGCAAAAAGGTAATCATGAGTACAGTTTTTGAAACGTCGAGATCTTTGCAAGCCTAGGATTAGGGGAACAGAAACTTCGGTTTAAAGGGCATCAGTACAAAAATTATGTGGGATGATGCCAAGTCTGAAGCCACCACAAGGAAAAGTAGATGTGTCAGACCAGGCGACGTCCATCACAATCGTGAATGGCTGAAGAAGAAGTTGAAAAAAGGAAAAATAAAGGATGATATGATATGGAGCCGATACCCTTCACATTGTTTTATAAAGTGCTAGAAGCTGAAGTGTTTCGAGTGAAGAAATGGTCCCCAAGAAAATTCCGGTTGGATCGGACGTTACGATTTGGAATCGGAAGTTTCGATTATTTTGTGAATTGGAAACAGAGAGCTCAAATCGGAAGTTCCGATATGGTATCAAAAGTTTAGATAATTTCTAATTTAGAGACAAAGAGTTGAAATCGGAAGTTCCGATGATTCATGGAATTGCAGTCTGAGATCCCTAATCAGAAGTTCTGATCTAAGGATTAGAAGTTCCGAGGTGAGCGTAACAAATTGGATCTGTTGGGTCTCAAATTGTTTGAGGTCACATCTCTCACCTCTATATCAAGTTATTCATAGTTTAGATTGAGTATTCTCCCGTTTCTCACGAGCGATGTTGTTGACACAGAAACGTGCCCCCGCACTTAGGTCAGTTCGATGATCCAAAAGTGCACGGATACTTAGGGACAAGCCTAAGTGTGACGTAGCACCAACGTCGTGCTCCGACTACCCTTAGTCGTGATAAGGGGGTGGAGTCGCCAGGCAACCAGATTACACAAAATAATCCAATTAGCCGAAAGAGATAGATTAAACAGAATAAAATCAGCAAACCAGTCGGAGCCCGTCTGGTTCGAAGTTTGGTGCGAAGGGGTCACCGAAGGGTACCTTCGGCGTCTGGTGTGAAGTACTCCGCTGAAGGGTGCTTCAGCGTTCGGACTGATCCGACCGAAGACAGACTCCGAACGGATCTGGACGTGATGATCACCTCCGAAAAATGGGGTTCGGCGTAAGATCTCCAACACAGCAAACTACTGAATAATTACGGGTGGACCAC
Organism: Zizania palustris; assembly: GCA_019279435.1. Lineage (NCBI taxonomy): Eukaryota > Viridiplantae > Streptophyta > Magnoliopsida > Poales > Poaceae > Zizania > Zizania palustris. The sequence continues at coordinate 15,229,259 of JAAALK010000289.1, read as the reverse complement.
GCGTGAGCACAACTTCGTCCGGAGCGGAGTATGGTCGTGGTAAAGCCCATTGTGACAAAGTATGCTGGTAAAGCCTGTTGCCGGAGCCTGCAGTACCGCCGAAGGGTTTTCTGGTGATCTCCAAAACCGATCTCTCAGCTCCGGACACCTCCGACGAAGTAGCTCCGAACGTAGTGACCTGCAACAAAGATGATTTGAAGTACCAATTTGGCCTGAGGACCGAATTTTGCTAAGTGTTGCACTAGTGGCGAAGGTAGCAATCTGTTACGCGGATTAGCGGATACTTCACAAGCGAAGTAACAAGGCGATAGCAATCTATTACGTAGATTAACGGATACTTCACAAGCGAAGTAACAAGGATTACCACTGTTCCGTAGTGGCCGGCGGAGGGCTTCCAGGCAAACCCACGAAGAGGTACAACAAAATAAAGGTAAAGCAAATACGATCAAAGCATAGGGCTTTGGTTTTGTTTGAGTTGGGGGGGCTTCTCCGCCGACCTTGCCTCTCTATTTATAGGGCTTAATCCTTGATCTAATTTGCTATTAATCCGGCCAGATAGAGATAACAACTGAGCTGGAAACGCACACAACTCTATCTCTGCCGAAGTGGGCTTCGGCCAGGCCCGTCGAGGCCCTCTCCTCGGGCCGAAGCTTCGGTGGCGTGGGCCTCCGAAGGCTCCCAGGCCGAAGCCCTTGGGCTGGCTAGAGGCTTTTTGGAGCCCGAGCTCAATGTACTCTGTTGGGGGAAAATATCTCATCTTCGGGGTTATTGTCGAAGCAACATAAAGGCAGTCAGCTAGTTCGAAGGTTCCCCGAAGATCATCTTCGAAGATACCCAGAATCAAGTTCGAAGTATGAAGATAGGCATTGGTTCGGAGTACATCTTCGAACTAAAGCCCTCCAAGATCTTTTCTGCCAGCTAAGATGGAAGACTTATCTTTTTTCTCATTAGATTAGTCTTTTACCATTCTAGCCCTATCAAGGGAACCGAATAGTTTCCACTATGACGGTTGTAATAGAGGGGTAAATAGGTCTTTTCCTTAATGTTTAGGCCTATAAATACCCCCCATTTCACCCTGTAATAGGGACCGAATACAAGTGAATCAATACACACTTTCAAACTATTCTAAGTTATTATCCTTTCGGAGGCTTAGAACAGTTTGCTTCACAAACACTTCGTTTGTTAGTTTCTTTCCTACAGAAACCTGTTAGCGTAATCTTTTACGCCAACAGTTGGCGCCGTCCGTGGGGAACCTAGTCCGAAAAACTTCGTTCTCTACCAACTTCTTACATCATGCCTCCTAAGCGGAGCGCACCTCGCAATCCCACTCGGAGGTCCTCTCGGATCTCCGGAGAGATACCCTTCGACACAGTTGAAGTCGGAGGGTCTTCGGCTTTCCCTCCGCAAACTCCGGAAGGGGCTGCTGTCCCTCGAACATACGAAGCCTCTCCGCCAACCCCTTCCATACTCCGACAGCCCGGAGTTACTTCTCCACCATCCATTCCGATTCGAACTGATCCTACCAGTTCTCAAGACCCGGAAGGTCCTTCCGGAGGAGATGAAGATAACCTTGGGGATATGGCAACTCAAATGGCCAACCTTCAAGCTGAGGTAGCAAGGTGGCGACAAGAAGCTGCGAACAGGCTTTGCTCTCAAGCCACCCCAACTATCCCAGAAGTGCCCGAAGACGATGATCTTGGTTATCCTGAAGCCCCGGAGAACGCCTCTTACGACAATGAATCTCCATTGCATCCTGAGCTGCAGAAGGTTCGCTTTGATCCAAAGTTTAAAACTTCGAAGCTCTGTAAGTATGCCGGAGATGAAGATCCCGGAGAGTTCGTTCGTTCTTATGCCCTAGCGATTGAGGCTAGCGGCGGAGTTAGAGACACTATGGCGAAGTGCTTCCCGTTAGCTCTTCAAGGAGTGGCATTGAGATGGTTCTGGTCTTTGAAACCAGGGTCAATCAATTCATGGTCACAGTTGAAGAGGAAGTTTATAAGTAACTTTCAGGGCACCTTTGTGCCTCCTATGTCAACAGGAAGCCTTTTCCAGGTGAAACAGCTCCCCAGAGAAACATTGAGGCAGTACTTTAAGCGCTTCGCTCATACGAAGTCACAAATTCGGGGGCTGTCCACATCTTCAGTGGTCGATGCGGCTCGGGAAGGCGTCAGTCATCAAGGCCTTCTAGATAAACTGCATCGGAAGAGCATCTCCTCAGTCTCACAGTTGATGTCATACTTCGAGGAGTATGTGAGGTCAGAAGAGGGTTGGCTTCGGAGGACTGCTGCTACTTCAACTGTATTGCAAGAAGTCAAAACAGAAGTGAAGACTTCGGCACAGCCGCAGGAACCAGTCTTCGAAGTGCAACATGATCGGAGAAGAGGGCAAAAGCACACTCGCTCTGAAGTCTTGAATATTGCACCCCCACAGAAGTTTGCACCAAGAGCTCCACAGTCTACGGGGAACAAGGCCAGCGGCTGGAGGCCGCCAGGAAAAACGGCTGGCAAAGGCCAGACCCTTTTTTGCTGTATTCATGGAGAAAATCGAAGCCATGCAACTAACACTTGCAAGTCTATCCTTACCCTAAGGGGAGAGTACTTGGAGAGAACTTCGGGTCGAGGCAGTACCGACCGAAGTCCAGCAGCAGCGCGCCCAGACCCGGTCCAGGCTGTGGCGCGGATAGAAAATTTTGATGCTACAAGGCACCCTCCGGTGGCCAATGTTATGCCACCTCCGAAGCAAGAGGAAGGGCAAGATAGAGGAAAAAGAGTAGTTCTCCCTATCTCCGGAGGAGGTACCCTCGGAAGCATGTCCAAGAGACAGCGAAGAGAGTACGTTCGGGAAGTAGGTCATATTGGGACTTCGTCATCTGCAGCTGCAATGCCGGAGTGGTCTCATGTTCCGATATCTTTCTCTGCGGAGGATGCAGCTGGTATTAAGTTCCCGCATGCAGATCCATTGGTTATCACTGCTGATATTGCAGGGACTGAAGTCCGAAGGGTGCTAATTGACGGAGGTAGTTCGGCAGATATCATTTTTGTGCAAGCATTCGATCAGTTATGCATTTCCAGGAAGCATCTCCTCCCAGTGGCTCGTCCTCTGCAAGGCTTCGCAGGACCTCCGCTTGATGCACTTGGCCAGATAGGCCTGGAAGTTTCCTTCGGAGAAGGTTTATTAGCCCGAACTGAAGAAGTTATCTTTGATGTGATAGATGCCCCGTATGCTTATAATGTCATCTTCGGACGGGGCATGTTGAATCAGTTCGGAGCTGTGGCGCATCACAACTACTTGTGCATGAAGATGACCACACAAGCAGGAGTCCTAACAATCTTCGGAGATCAAGCCATTGCTAGGAGGGCGGAATATGGTCACGGTCCCCCTCTTGATCCGAGGCAAGTAAACAGTGTGCAGGATAATGAAGAAATTTTTTCAGCCTCCTCCGAAGCTTCAAAGAAGTCTTTTCCGAGACCAAGTCCCGAAGGAGAGATTGCAACGAAGGTCATTGTTAAAGATGGTAAAGAGTACATTTTTCAATTTGGTAAAGATTTACCTCCTGAAGTTGCAACCTCCTTGGAAAAGGTAGTGGAAGAAAATTTGGATGTCTTCGCTTGGTCTGACGAAGATATCACCGGAGTCGATCGAGATATCATTGAACACAGTTTACTTGTAAACCCGAAGGCCCGGCCTGTTCGACAAGGACTCCGGAAGATGTCCGCGGAGAGAGCTGCTCTAGCTAAGGACGAAGTTGAAAAACTGTTGAAGGCTGGGATTATCAGAGAAGTGGCTCACACAGAATGGTTAGCCAACCCAGTCTTCGTCAGGAAGAAGTCTTCCGGGAAGTGGCGCATGTGCATTGATTTCACATCCTTGAATAAAGCATGCCCACGTGACCCCTACCCCATGCCTCGAATTGATCAGCTAGTTGACTCCACTGCAGGTTCGGAGTTATTAAGCTTCCTCGACGCGTATTCCGGTTATCATCAAATATGGTTGAAGCGCGAAGATGAAATCAAGACAAGCTTTGTAACTCCTTCGGGAGTCTTCTGCTATGTAAGAATGCCCTTCGGCCTAAGAAATGCCGGGGCTACTTTTTCAAGATTAGTTGCTAAGGCTCTAGGTCATCAATTAGGTCGCAATGTGGAGGCCTATATGGATGATATTGTAATAAAGAGTGCTTTAAAGCACCAACATAGCCTAGACTTAGCAGAAACATTCAATAGCCTTCGGGCATGTGGGATCCGCCTTAACCCCGAAAAATGTATATTCGGATCTAAGGCTGGAAAATTGTTAGGGTATTTAGTTTCAAGCAGGGGAATTGAAGCTAGCCCTACTCAAATAACTGCGCTGCAGAAGATGGCTCCTCCGGAGAATTTAAAGCAAGTGCAAAAGCTGACTGGACGTCTGGCCGCACTTAGCAGGTTTTTATCAAGGTCTACGGAAAGGAGCTTGCCAATATTCAAAGCTTTGAAAGGGTCCGAAGATTTTGCATGGACACCGGAGTGTCAGAAAAGCTTCGAAGATATTAAAGATTATCTCAGTAATCTTGCTACACTCACGGTGCCTACTGCGGACAAAACCCTACTCCTGTACCTTGCAGCTACAGGTTCAGCTGTCAGCGCAGTCCTTGTCAGAGAAGTGAATTTCAATGGGAAGTTGGTCCAAAATCCTGTCTATTTTGTATCCGAAGCATTGTCAGGAGCGAAGACAAGATACTCCGAACTTGAGAAGTTCGTTTATGCTCTGATAATGGCTTCGAGGAAGCTAAGGCATTATTTTTTGGCTCACAATGTAATTGTACCAACTTCGTATCCCTTAGGAGATATTCTCCGAAGCAAAGATTCCACTGGAAGGATTGGAAAGTGGGCAGTCGAGCTAGCACCCTTCGGCATATCTTTCTTGGCAAGGACAGCTATCAAATCCCAAGTCCTAGCAGACTTCGTAGCAGAGTGGACTCCACCTGTGAATTTGACTCTGGAGAAATCAAATGACGGAGTTTGGACTGTTTACTCCGATGGGGCTTTCCAAGCATCCGAAGCAGGCATTGGGGCAGTGCTGATTTCACCGTCAGGACAAAGAGCAATGTACTCCGCAAGACTCAACTTTAAGTCTACCAATAATATAGCAGAGTACGAAGGGATTTTATTGGGACTCCGGAAAGCACGTGCTCTAGGGGCTACAAGAATAATTATAAAGACAGATTCTCAGATAGTAGCAGGGCACGTAGACAAAAGTTTTCAAGTTCGGCATCCACAGCTTGCCAAGTACTTAGAAGAAATTCGCAAGATCGAAGCACATTTCAAGGGTATTTCCATTCGGAGTATACCAAGAGCTGAAAACATGCAAGCGGACATTTTAGCGAAGGCTGCAGCCGGAGTTGTGGATGTGCCCGAAGAAGCTTTCTATGAGGAGCTCAATATACCTTCGGTGCCACAAATTGCCTCTGCAGAGATTCTTTGCATTCCTAATGCAGATTGGAAAGATTCAATCATAGAACTCTTGCAAGGAGGAACAAATTTGCCCGAAGAGGCCCAGTTGTCAAGATTAAAGCTCAGAGCCAGAAGCTATCAGTTAATCAACGGTATATTATACAAGGCCGGAGTATGTTCCCCTCTACTCCGATGTATATCTCAAGCCGAAGGCCAAGAAATTCTTCGAGAAATTCACGAAGGCCTTTGTGGAAGCCATTTAGCCCCTACAGCTCTGGCAGGAAAAACACTTCGCCAGGGGCTTTATTGGCACACAATAACAGCTGATGCGGAGAGCTTGGTCCGCACTTGTCAAGGATGCCAGTGGATGGGTCGATGGAGTCATCGCCCACCAACAGCTCTTCAAGTCATTGCTCCGGTATGGCCCATGGCCAGATGGGGTATGGATCTAATTGGTCCCTTTCCGTTAGCAAAGGGAAATTTGAAGTTCGCAGTGGTAGCTATTGAATATTTTTCTAAATGGGTGGAAGCAGAGCCCTTAACAGCTATCACTTCGAACAATGTACAAAAATTCTTCTGGAAAAACATTATTTGTCGGTTCGGAGTGCCTAGATACCTCACAGTTGATAATGGAACACAGTTCGATGCAGAACCCTTCAGGAAGTTTTGCGAAGACCTAGGCATTCAGCTATGTTTTGCTGCAGTGAGGCATCCTCAGTCGAATGGAGCCGTAGAGCGAGCCAATGGAAATATTTTATCAGGGCTAAATTGAAGAATAGTAGGATTAGCAAAAGGATTGTGGACCGAAGAGCTTCTGAAGATTCTATGGTCCATTCGGACTACACAAACAAGGTCCACAGGTTTTACTCCGTTCAGACTACTATTCGGAGATGAAGCTATGACTCCAACGGAGCTCAAAGGGGGATCATTTCGCAGCACCGAACCGGATATTGAAGAAGAAAGACAAGCTTCGTTAGATTTGTCAGAAGAAACAAGACTTCGAGTTGTAGCTAATTTATCAAAGTATCATCAGCAGACGAAGACTTGGTATGACCCGAAGGTTAAGCTCAACGAGTTAAGGCCGGGTCATCTTGTTCTACGAAGCATTATAGCACTAGGGAAGTTAGGCAATAAATGGGAAGGTCCATATCTAATTGTCCGCTCAGGGCGCCCTGGTTCATTTAAATTAGCTAATTTAGAAGGTGAAGAGTTAGCACATACTTGGCATGCGGAGCACCTAAAGCGATACTTCGCATAAGGGCTCCTTGTAATTCGCTTGTAATCACCTCTAAATTAATAAAGCATATGACCCTGATAGTTGCCTTCCCCTCATAGACTTCCAGCTTCCGAGTGGACGCACTGGAACCGCGGGGTCGACCGAGAGGGAAGTGTCATTAAGCTGGGTTGTATTTTCGGACTTCGAACCCATAAAGTTCGAAGCCTCCGACGTGGGGGCTGACATAATCCGGAGCCCAGGCCATTGGCTTGTAGGCATCCGTAAAAGAGCCCAAAACCACACTCTACGGAGTCCAAGCCATTGGCTGGTAGACTTCCGTAAAAAGAGCTGAAGGTGGCCAAAATCTACGGAGTCCAAGCTGCAGCTTGCAGACTTCCGTAAAAAGAGCCGAAGGTGGCCAAAATCTGCGAAGTCCAAGCCATTGGCTGGTAGAATTCTGCAAAAACAGCCGAAGGTGGCTAAATTATACGGAGTCCAAGCCATTGGCTGGTAGACATCCGTAAAAAGAGTCCAAAGAGACCATTGCAAACTCCGAACCATTGGTTCGTCAGAGATCGCAAAAACAAGCCGAAGGTGGCTAAAGCAAAACAGCATTTGAGCCATGAGCTTCGAATGTCTGTTAACATAGTCCAAAGTGACAAATTTTTTAAGACATTAAAGTGTCCTGAAAGTTATCTCAAGTGATTCCTTTCATAAAACAAAGGTACTAAGCTACCATTCTTCCGACTGCAAAAAGTCGAAGACATTTCATAAGATTTCAAAAGATCTTTAAATGACAGAGGGGCTCCGAACCCCCCAAAAAAAATTGTACTCCGAAGTTTTTTCTTTGCACATAACCATCTTCGAATACATTTCGAAGTTGCTTATACCCAAAGAGGGGCTAGTAAATATGGAGACAATTTTAAATCGGCATTCATTATTGAAATAAATGTGTTTACAAATTACACTATGAAAAATTGGTATCTATACCAAGAAGGAATCGGAGACCTCTTCGGTCCCGAGAGCTAGGGGTGGAACGACTAGTTCCAACGTCGGAAGTCCTAAGAACTTTACGTTTAACTCTCTTCCTCCCCTTCGAAGCTCTACAATCCTTCTGCTCTTGTTGAAGCTCGGCCCAAGTTCGAAGCCGCTCGGGACTCCTTTCCCAGCTTCTAAGATCTTCAGATCTTTTATTTCGAGCTTCACCTTCGTCTTCAGACCAATTAGTGTCTTCAGAAGACGAGGTGTTTGCGTCAACCTCTTTATCTTCCTCTTTAATATAAGACAATACGTCTTTGATTACTTCGGGCGCAATTACGCCGGAGTCATCCCGAGGAATAAGAAATCGAGGACGCTTATAACTCTTTAGAAGTTCGAAGGTGTTCCACAATGAGCGAAGTTCGTTGTTAAGCTCTAACACTTCGATATCTTCCATAAGAGGCAAAGCCTAAAAATATGACAAACAAGACTTTCATTGATAAATGTTTACAAGCAAGAGCTTTACATAGTCAAAAAAATCCTAAATAATTCCTAAACCTGCGGGTTTGGAGGAGGCTGACTGCTCGAAGCTTGGCTCCGAACTTGCTTCTGGCGTTGGCCTTCATCGATCCAAGCCTTGATCGCAGAACGACCTTCGGCTCTCCATGAGGTTTGAAAGGCTCGCCAGGCGGCAGTCACGCCTTTGGAAGGATTCAAAAGCCGCTCATCGTCGAAGGTAATGGAGCCCTCTGCGCTCGGAGTGATTGTTCGGCCCAAATCCTCGTAGTAACGAAGTAATCCAAGGGCAGACACTTGTCCGGAGAGTTCTCCATAACGCATGCCTGCCGTCTTCATTTGCTTCGCTGCTCCTTGGATCCTCATTAACCGGCGCAGCAGAGTCACATTGTCATCCGAAGGAAGTGATCCAGTAGTACCGAAGTACTCCAGAACACTTAGCATCTGTTCGATGACCTCCGTAGCCACCTTCTCCGACTTGAGCTTTTCATCAATTAGTGCATCCTTGCTCGAAGTCGTTTCTGCCAAAACTCCGGAAATCCTAGCATTCTCCGTAATTAGATCTTTCTTTTGGTTCAAGAGTTGGCTAGTTTCCTCTTGGAGCCTTACAAGTTCGGACCCAGCACTAGCATGCTCCAACCGCATCTTTTCAATTTCAGCCCGAAGCACAATTCTTTCTGCTTCGAACTCTTTATTAGCAGCCTCCAAGCCCTGTCTGGCCCTGCGCTCTGTTGAAATCATATTATCCATTTGAAGTACTCTGGCTTCGGAGAAAGATAAGTTGCGTTTAAGAGCTTCATTTTCTTCCCGAAGCTGAGCAATTTCATTCTCGCTTGATAAAGTTGCAGCGCGGGCCAAGACTGCTTGCTGAGAAAATAAAAAACTAAAGTAAGAAATTATTCATGTATAATTTGCTGCTGGTTCGAAGATATACTTTGAACCCGATACAATTTGCTAAAGATATTGGCTCGAAGGTGCTCCGTACCTGGTAGGCCGCTCGTTCCAGGGCAACGTTAAGCTCCGAACTCTTCGCCCTGCTTAATTTTGCTACCAGCTCTGTCTCCCCGACTTCGCGACTCACTCGACCTAAAGGTTTGAGCAGAGTCCGAAGCCCAGTTGGCTCCAAAAAAGGAGTCAAAAGAGGGAGCATTGCCGAAGCCCTTTGGTCATCCCCACTTGACGAAGGTCCGAAGCGTTCTCCTAAGGTCCTTGGAACTTCCGAAGATGGCCCCCCCTCATTTGATTCACTTTCATCTGTTGACTCAGACGAAGTTGATCTTTGAGTAGGGAGAGGCTCTATGTGTCTTTTTCCCCTTCCAGGCCCCTGTTGAGTGACCTCCGGGTGCGGCTCCGAAGTTGTCAAAGGCCTTTGAATTGTGTCTTCGTGATGTACTTCTACAGCAGGGGGCTCTACAAAAGCAAAAATATTATGCATTGTATAATTTTGCAGAAAATAATAAAGAATTATGCGAAATCTACCTTCGACATTCTGGGGGAGATCGAGCACTAGACTGCTCGGAGGATCGAAGGTGAAGTCATCATCTGAATCCACAGTTAAAATTTCTGTCATTGGAGTATCTCCGTGAGCAGTCCTCCCTTCATCTACAACTGAAGTTGCAGGAACTTCAACTTCATCTTCACCCATAGGGACTTCGATTTGCTCCTCTTGGGTATCCGGAGCTCTTACTTCTTCAATGTTAGCTTGGGGCTCCGGCATACCTGCAGTATCTTCAATGTGAATATTTCGTTGAGCTACATCTTCATCAATCAATCTCACTAATAATATACCTTCATCTTCTTTAGAACCAGAAATTGAGGTTCTTGAGCTCGAAGGCGCAGGATTCGAAGGCGCAAGATTTTTTGGCTTCCGAGCCACCTTCTTCACCGGAGTCCTTGCGGAGCTTGAAGCTCCGGCTTCAGCCATTCTTTTCTTGGGTCCTTTCTCCAGAGGCACCCAGTCCATCAAAGGGGGCGGAGTCAACTCCAACATTCCCCATACTCTGTTAAACCTTTCCCAACTCCCGACCAATTTAATTCGCCATTCTTTTTCAGTCGGAGTTGGAGCACCCAAAATCTTCTCCGAAGCCCTTACAATTTGCTCTGAAGTAATAGGGGCTGAAGAAGCTAAAAAATAATTCAAGTTAGTCTTTCTTCGAAGTAAATATGTACAATGCATGTTGGTTTCGAAGTTACCTGCAGGGCTCGAAGTAAAGTTGATCTTGCGAAGACCGCCTTCCGAGTCATCTTCGAAGATGATAGGCCAGTTGGCCATCAGCGGAGGAATTTGCAGTCCGAGGAATTCTTCGGCTAAGTCCCGCATGCTTAACCTTCGGCTAATTTTCTGAAGCAGGTTAAGACGAGCTTCGAGCTGGCCTTCGTCGGGCTGCACTAAGGCTTCTTTCCGGAATTGAATTTCTTTGAGGGGCCCAGCCAGAGGACTGCTCGCTCCAACTTCGGCATAGAACCACCTCAGGACCCAATCAGTGTACCATCTAGCATTGATGGCCTTGGCAGGAAACTGAAGGGCATATTCGTCCCGAAGCCTAAAGTTGATAGAGCCGAAGGATACTACCACTTTTTCACCTCTGGAGCCTACGAAGGTCTTCGGCTGGCAAGTTGCTCTATGAAGTGCAGCGAAGATTTCTGCCCTCCCTTCACAACCTTCAGCTCTCAGCGCCCATTCGAAGATAGCTAACCTAGCTACTGCATTCGGAGATAATTGGGGGAGGGTTACATGAAACAGATCCAATACCTCCGCCAGGAAGTCTACAGCAGGAAGGCCCAAGCCAGCTTCGAAGAAAGCTTCGAATACTACTACTTCTCCGGGTCTTGGTGATGGAATCGATTCTTTTCCCGGCTTCCGAATCATAACTCCATTACTAATTTTCCCCCTGCTGTGATTGCCAAAGATTCTATCTTGCAGGTAGAAGGCCCCAACTCAAAAGATTGATCCAAATACTTGGTCGATGGTGGGCACAGACCTTGGTCGTCGGCGATTTGGGGATTTCTCCCTCCTGCCGCCATGGATGTCGCCGCCGGCATCGGAGGTGCCGCCGTCAACGCTGCCGCTGCTGCTGCTGCGGCCGCCTGCTGCCGAGCCAAGGCCGACAGAGGTGCAGATCCCTTAGTCTTCACCATCACGATCGTCGAATTGCTCTGAGGAAATGGAGGCTAGGGCTCAAGAACTCAAAGGGCTAAAAAGTTTTGGTTGCTAGGACGCGGTGAAAAGGTAACTGAGTAATTTCTAGGCCCTCTATTTTATAGCCTAGACTTCACTTTCTTACCGTTAATCCATGTCGTTTCGCATTCTTGCCGTTACTTCTTTTACGAAATTAACGCATGTTACAGTTTCCGTTGGAAACAGAAACTTAACGGCTATTTTCTCTAAGTCTAAAAGACCTTCGAACTTCTTGAGTCAGTTCTAAGATAGTTCGAAAAGTAATTACCTTAAGACTGATTCGAAGTTCAAATCTTCGTGTATTTCGGAGATAAAATAAAAACCAATAACCCCTATGTTTGGTTATCTTTTCCTTCCGTATACTGCTCTCCTAACGTTACAGGTCAAACGGAGAAGCGTATTCGAGGGGCTACTGTTGGGGGAAAATATCTCATCTTCGGGGTTATTGTCGAAGCAACATAAAGGCAGTCAGCTAGTTCGAAGGTTCCCCGAAGATCATCTTCGAAGATACCCAGAATCAAGTTCGAAGTATGAAGATAGGCATTGGTTCGGAGTACATCTTCGAACTAAAGCCCTCCAAGATCTTTTCTGCCAGCTAAGATGGAAGACTTATCTTTTTTCTCATTAGATTAGTCTTTTACCATTCTAGCCCTATCAAGGGAACCGAATAGTTTCCACTATGACGGTTGTAATAGAGGGGTAAATAGGTCTTTTCCTTAATGTTTGGGCCTATAAATACCCCCCATTTCACCCTATAATAGGGACCGAATACAAGTGAATCAATACACACTTTCAAACTATTCTAAGTTATTATCCTTTCGGAGGCTTAGAACAGTTTGCTTCACAAACACTTCGTTTGTTAGTTTCTTTCCTACAGAAACCTGTTAGCGTAATCTTTTACGCCAACATACTTCGGCCCTGTCGGGCTTCGGACAGACCCTGAACATGTGTATTTTCGGCCCAAATTACCAAAATTGGTATTTTGACAATCTAGCCATTAATGCCATTTTTTGCTATCTACACATCCGCCCCTGCCTTTTAGTGAACTGAGTGAACTAAAAGCACAACGAGCTGAAGACGATACCACCCATATCGGCTTTTCGACACTTTTCATGATGTTTGCCACACACTTGGGAAATACCTTTTCAAGTACCTACCATTCAAAGCTCTTCGAAACTGCTCTCCCTGCAGGGATTCCAACACGTACGCGTTGCCGAGAGCAATTTTGGATATCTTAAAAGGACCTTCCCAACTAGGTGACCATTTACCAAACTTGGAACTCTTCGTACCTAAGGGTAAAATCGTTTTCCATACCAAGTCTCCTATTTGAAATGATTTTGGTTTAACCTTTTTATTGTAGGCTTTAGCTACTCTCCTCTTGTCTACTTTTATGGCTTCTCGAGCCCTTAGTCTCTTATCGGTCACTTCCTCTAGATTATCCTTTAGAAGAGTTTCATACTCGTCGACCGATAAGCCATCTTGCTTTAACACTCTTAAGGAGCCAAGATCTACCTCTACGGGTAGAACGGCCTCTTGCCCATAAACCAATTCATATGGACTGACTTTGGTAGAACCGTGCTTTGCAATCCTACAAGCCCATAACACCTCGGAAAGCACCTCATGCCACTTTTTACGAAACTCTTCAATTTTCTTCTTAATAAGTTTAATCACAGTTTTATTACTAGACTCGGCTTGACAATTGGCCTGAGCATAGTAAGGTGAAGAGTTTATCAACTTAATACCATAGTATTCAGTGAAGTCCCTTACTACTCTAGAAAAAAATGAACTACCTTGATCTGTAGTAAGAGTTTGAGGAATGCCGAATCTATGTATGATGTGCTTCAAAATAAAATCACATACCTCATTGTGAGTCATGTTCTTGAGAGGCACGGCCTCGGTCCACTTAGTGAAGTAATCCATTGCCATCAACATGAATCGATGCCCTTTTGAGGAAGGAGGGTTGATCTGGCCGATGAAGTCTAAACCCCAACCTCGAAATGGCCATGGCTTGACAATAGGATTGAGTAATTAGGCAGGAGCTAACTGAATATTGCCAAACTTCTGGCATGCTTCATACCCTCTATAGTACTTGAAACAATCTTCAGTCATAGTCGGCCAATAAAAACCCGCTCTTTTGAGCATCCAACTCATCTTTTGGCCCGACTGATGAGTGCCGCAAAGCCCCTCATGGACTTCTCCTGTAGCCACCTAGGACTGCTCATGGTCTAAACACTTCAATAGCACTCCATCGATGGTTTGGCGATACAATGTGTTGTCCATCAACACGAATTTGAACGCTTGTCGCCGAACCTTCCGATCAACCCTTTGGCCAGGGTCTCTCAAATACTAGACGATTGGGGCTCTCGAATCACCCTTATAGGTTTCAGAGGGTTTTGCTGGTCCATCCTCTAAACAAACTTCGAAATTACTGATTTCGGGGTGCCCCCAAGCCATTCCAGCTCCTACCGAAGCCCGGCTAGGGTGGCCGTCCGTAGTACGCTGGACCGATTCCCTCCGGAGGTTTCGGACTCTAAGGAGCCTTCTCCGTTCGGGAGGCTTCGGACTATAGGCTCCGACGTGCCAGATCCCTTGGTTGGTAGTGCACTCCGATCTAGGGGCTTCGGTGTGTGGTGGCCTTCGGCGACCCGATGGGTTCGACCCGGAGCGTGTGCCTGCCCACCGTTACTGGCTTCGGCAGTGAGACCGAACACTGGCTTCTCCAATACAGAAAATTTTCCTCTCCTGACTTGGTAGCCAGATGCTTGCTGAGCCAAATCATTGGCGATTGAATTGGCTTCTCTTGACACGTGAGATATTTTGAAATCATCGAAAGTAGCAACTATGTCTAGACATTTGTTCAAGTAACTATTCAGCCAGCCATTAAAACATTGAGCATTCTTAGCTACTTGCTGCACTACTAATAATGAATCACCGTATGCATGAACATGTCTAGCACCTACGGATTCTAGTCATTCGAGACCTAGCAATAAAGCCTCGTATTCGGCTTGGTTGTTAGTGCATCCCATTAGGTGATATGAGAGCCACTCCAATGCCTTGGCCACTCTTGCAAGCCGAACCATCAAAATAAAGTTTCCATGGTACTACCTCAACTAAAGCAATAGTATCACTCCAGCTAACATCTATGCGATGATCAACTATAAATTCGGCTACGACTTGGCCTTTCATCGCTCTCAGGGGTTCGTAGGCCAAATCGTACTCAATCAACGCGTAAGCCCATTTTCCGATTCTTCCACTTAGAACCGGCTTCTGTAACATGTTCTTTATAACATCGGCTTCGCAAACGACAACACATGTAGTGGGGAGAAGATAGTGGCGTAACTTAGTGCACGCGTAATAAAGTGATAAACACAATCGTTCCACAAACACATACCTAGTTTCGGCGTCCAGCATGCGGCGGCTCAAGAATGTGATGATGTACTCCTTCCCCTCTACCTCCTGGGTTAGCACGGCTCCAATCACGCTATCTTCAACGGTGATGTATAACCGAAACGGAATCCCAGCTTTAGGTGCTCTCACCACAGGCGGTGATGACAAGCACTCCTTGATCTTTTCGAAAGCACTTTGTTGGCTTGCCCCCCAAGTGAACTCGGCTTCATTCTTTAGCCGGAGTATGGGGACAAATGCATCAATCTTGATAGACAAGTTGGATATAAAGTGATGCAAATAGTTCATCTTGCCTAGTCATTTTTGTACATCCCTTTTGCAAGTTGGCGCTGCAATGTTTCTAATCTTCTCAAGTCTCTTAGGATCAATCTCTATGCCTCTCTCGTGAATCATGAAACCGAAGAACTTACCCATCGACACGCCAAAAGCAAACTTGAGTGGGTTTATTTTCAACCCATACTGTCGCATCCTATCGAAAGCAACCTTCAAATCGGCTAAATGGTTTCCCATAGCGTCCGATTTGACTACAACATCATCGATGTAAACTTCTAACATGACTCCTAACAAGTCATGAAAGATCAGATTCATAGCGCGTTGATATGTGGCGCCGTCATTTTTCAAACCAAAAGTCATGACGACCCACTCGAACAAACCGAAAAAACCAGGGCATCGAAAGGCAGTCTTATACACGTCCTCTTCGGCCATAAAGATTTGATTATAACCAGCATTGCCATCAAGAAAACTTAGTACCTTGTGTCCTGAAGCGTCATTGATTAGCATGTCGACTATCGACATTGGATACTCATCCTTCGGAGTGGCTCTATTCAGATCCCTGAAATCAATGCATACCCGTATTTTGCTGCTCCCTTTCTTTTCTACAGGCACAATGTTAGCAACCCATTCCGCGTACCTGCACGGCCTAATAAATTCAGCCTTGAGTAGTCGCTCTACTTCCTCTTTAACTCGGTCATAGACGACCGAATTAAAGCGGTGAGGAGGCTGCTTATAAGGCCTAAACCCTGATTTGATGGGCAGCCGATGCTCCACGAGATCACGGCTTAGCCCTGGCATCTCGCTATACTCCCATGCGAAACAATCAACATACGACCGAAGTAACTTTATTACTTCAGCCTTTTCATCGGGCTGTAGATGTTGGTTTACAAAAGTCGGCCTTGGGACACTACCATTACCTATGTCAACTTCCTCCAAGGGGTCGGCCGACGCAAAACCCTGTCCTAATTTATCTACTTCGCTAAAGTCCGCGATGGCTTTGGCAATACCATCTTTATTAGACCTATATTGCTCCACGTGAGACTTCAGCCAATCTACATTACTCTTGCTAGACATGACTGTTAATACAAAAATAGCCGTGCTACTCCAGCCGGCTTTACAGACACTGGTACAAACCGTCCTCCGGATACACTAACAAAATTGTAATCCGAAAGATCTCTACCTGATAGACACTCTACTTTGTTATGGACGGCGTCAACCGACACATCAGCCAATGCTACTTGGGCCAAAGTATCCTTGGGGATGACCTCCACCTCATCGCCGTCCCACTGTATCAAGCAATGGTGTAGAGTAGAGGGGATGCAACAGTTTGCGTGAATCCAGTCGCGTCCGAGTAATACGCTATAGTTACCTTGTACGTAGACGACGAAAAATGTTGTTGGCAATGTCTTGTTGCCCACCGTCAACTCCATAGAGAGTACTCCCTTGGCCTCGGAGCTCTCGCCGTTGATGCCGTTGATCATCAAGTTGGTATTCTTTAGGTCATCCTCATCCTTGCCAAGCTTCTTCAACAATGAATAAGGCATTAAGTTAACAGTGGCACCGCCGTCGATGAGCATTCGGGAAATCGGCTTCCCATCGATGTGACCTCTAACATAGAGGGGATTTAGATGGCGAGCCGAGTCCTCTGGTTTCTCGAAGACGGCATTGCACGGACCGAGGTTCAATTGAGTGACCTCGGCCTCATCCTGTGGTAGGGAGAAATCGACAGGCAGCGTGACGATGTTGATGTCCATCACCTGGGGTGCGGGCCCTTTAGAGATGGGCGAATAATCGTCATCAAGCATATCGTCGTCATCGTCGCTTGGACTAGGAGTCGGGTTGGTCATCTCAACTGGCTTCTCCCTCCATACCTGTTTGGTAGCTGGCCAAGGGCGGATTTCTTCGAAGATAGTGTCGCGCTCGGCCTCGGCTTTCTTCTCGCGCATCTCCTGTGCCCGTAGTCATTGTAGGCACCTCTTCTGTGATTTGTACATGCCCGGAGGCGCCCAAGATGGCTGTGGCTTGGTGCCTGGTGCTACTGTTTGGCTTCCATTAATTCTATCCGAAGTGGTGTTGTGCCCTTCGGCCTTGTGTACCCTGTGTTCGGAGAGGGCTTCGCTGAGAACCCCGTCGGACGGACTGGCCTTGTTGTGCCGATCGAGAAGGGCTTTGTCGCAGAGCCCAACCGAAGCATGGGACTGAACTCCATCGGGCTTCGGCGACCAAGTCTCTGGGATTGGGACTTCTTGAGACCCAACTCTGATGGTGATGGCTTTGGACTCTCTGACTTCGGCTTCCGCGTACTCGCATACTTTGGCTTCGTTCTGCATGGTCCGATTCAGAGGCACCACGGACAGTCTGTGTACGATGCTCCCCTCCGCTGCGTTTGTTTGTCCCTGCTATCCACAATAGTCCGAAGGAAAGCAAGGCATAGTGTTAGGTTGTGGGGGGTACCATGACCCAGATACGTATGGAGCCCACGGGGTTCCTGCCCAGTCATACGGCGGAGGCATCGGTGGCTCCAGTGGCCTCGCCCACTGTGGGCCGATCCCGTTACCCGAAGGGGGGTTCGGCAGAGTTGATGGCACCTCGGACCACACGAGCGAAGGGTCCTGCTAGGCCGGAGGTACGTTCGGCCAGTACGGGCCGAAGCCTCCCGCCGGAGAACTCCAACACGGTGCGGGGTTCGGCCATTGGGGGCCGAAGTTGCAATATAGGGGGCCCAACCATTGGGGCTCGATGCTGCTGTACGGGAGATTCGACCATTGTGGCTCGGAACCACCATGCAGGGCGCTAGGCCACCATGGTCCGAAGCCTTCGTGCGGAGGGTCCGCCTGCTTCGGTCCGAAGCCACCCTCCGAGAGTCCCGGACCCTTCAGCTGCTTTAGCTTCTGAGTGTGTGGACAAGTCTCCTTGGCCCTTCTTTGATGCTTATTCAACAACATGTTATACGTCACCTTTGGCCTCTTGTGAGCCTTAACTTAAGGTGTATTAATGTTTCGTTTCCACATTCCTACCTCGGGGTTCTTTGGCACGAGTGTGCGAGTCCGCGGTTCTCCCACAATTACATCTTTCCCTTTGGCCAACTCGGCCTATTTTGGCCGGATCAACACCTTCTTTTCACCGAGGTCGACGGCGTTGACGGGAAAGGGATCTTTATCTAGCTTCATCTTCGTATCATGGTCTATCTTCAACCGTCCTTCTTCTATAGCCGATTGTATCTGCCGTCGAAAAACGTTGCAATCATTAGTATTATGCGAATGTGAATCATGCCACTTACAGTATGGATGCTTCTTTAACTCATCGGCAGGTGGAATTACTTGACCCTTAGGTAACCTGAGCAGCTGACTTTTTAAGAGAAAATCAAATATTTTATCACATTTAGTTATATCAAACGAGTACTTGACCTCACTAAGTCGATTCTTTGTGGGGGATGGTCGTAACTCGGAGCAGGTGACATGTTTATTTTTAGTATTCCAAACCCATTCGGCCATGTACATGTCGGCCGAATCCTCCTCCTCTAACTCCTCCTCATCAGAGCATTCCATGATGTGGATTTCTGCCCTAGGCTTGCTAAACGTCTTAATAAACTTTTTATCTTTGGTTTGGCCTTCCTGGACCAGAGCCTGCTGCAAAACTTGGCTAACTTCTAAAAAGTTTTGGTTATCTAATCTCTCTTTAATTTCAGAACGCAACCCGTTAAAAGCTAATTCTGCCAAGTCCCTTTTTGAAATATTAAGGCTAAAACATCAGTTTCTATTATCCCTAAAACGTTTGATGTACTCGGAGGCGCTCTCACTAGATTTCTGCTTAACCGAAGTCAAATGCAAAAGCCCGAGTTCTGTTTCGCCTGTATAAAAGTAATCATGGAATTTTCGCTCCAAATCATCCCACGTTTGGATGGAGTTCGACGGGAGCGCCGAAAACCAAGTGAAAGCGGTGCCGGATAGTGAGAGAGAAAATAATCTAACATTTAGAGCATCTATCCCGCTAACTTCTCCACACTATGCCAAGAACTGACTAACGTGCTCTAGTGTGGTCTTTCTACCCTCGCCATCGAACTTAGTGAATTCAGTGATTCTATAGCCGCGGGGGTAGGGCACTGTATCAAGATGGTCGGGGTATGGCTTACGGTAAACCCTAACCCATCCCTTGGGCACGAAGCCGGCACACTCTCTAAATAGTGTGCGGACCCGCTCCTCTATGTCATCTTGGTATGTTGCTTGTGTGCGCCTCTCATGTGGGGGCGCGACACGCGGTGGGATATCAGCATGTCGACCATGGGCCTCTTCCCTACGCGCTATTTGTATGGCGTGTTCATGTCCAGGTGCCTGCGCATGTGGTGCGGGCAGCGCGGGCACCGGCGTAGGTGGTGGTGCGTGGTATGTAGTGTTAGTTTGACCGTAGGTGTAATGATTGGTTTCGGCCATAAGTGGTGAGGCCAGAGACATGATTGTGCCGGTGCTGTCGTTAGTCCTACCGTATACGTGGTTTGCCGGTGGTGCACTAGCAATGGGAACCGGGGGCACGGCCTCAGGAAAGCCGAACCTCCTAAGAGTCGCCTCCACTTGGGAGCTGACTGTCGAATCTAAATGGTTGGCTAGCGAAGCGCTAACGGCTTGATCTACTGATGCGGCTATTTTTTGTCTAATTTCTAAAGAAGATAAATGAGGCGATTCAGGTGTTACCTGGACCTGAGCGAGGTCAGGGGTGATGATGTCGCACTTGATGAAGCCCGCGCGTGTCTTGACGTAGCCCCCAAGCATCATGTATTGGAGTGCCTTTAACTTTGCCTCGATCTCTGCTCGGTCTTCTGCGGGGATATCCTCAAGTGTGGGTGTCAAAATGTTGCGGTTGTCGATGTCCACGCCTCCTATTGTCTCCATCGGTGGTGTAGACGTAGTGGTCGACGTAGATGTACCGGTAGCTGATGTAGATGTACTTGTCATGTTGGCGTAGCCTTCCCCAGCAGAATCGCCAAAAAGTGTGTTGACACAGAAACGTGCCCCCGCACAAAATAATCCAATTATCCGAAAGAGATAGATTAAACAGAATAAAAGCAGCAAACCAGTCGGAGCCCATCTGGTTCGAAGTCTGGTGCAAAGGGGTCACCGAAGGGTACTTTCGGCGTCCAGTGCGAAGTACTCCGCTGAAGGGTTCTTCGGCGTTCGTACTGATCCGACCGAAGACGGACTCCGAACGGATCTGGACACGATGATCACCTCCGAACCACGGGGATCGGCGTGAGATATCCGACACAGCAAACTATGGAATAATTACGCGCGGACCACGCATGAGCGCAACTTTGTCCGGAGCGGAGTATGGTCGTAGCGAAGCCTGATGTGACGAAGTATGATGGCGAAGCCTGTTGCCGGAGCCTGCAGTACCGCCGAAGGGTGTTCTGGTGACCTCCGAATCTGATCTCTCAGCTCCAGACACCTCCGACGAAGTATCTCCGAACGTAGTGACCTGCAACAAAGATGATTCGATGTACCAATTTGGCCTGAGGACCGAATTTTGCTAAGTGTTGCACTAGTAGCGAAGGTAGCAATCTGTTACGCAGATTAGCGGATACTTCACAGGCGAAGTAACAAGGTGATAGCAATCTATTACATAGATTAACGGATACTTCACAAGCGAAGTAACAAGGATTACCACTGTTCCGTAGTGGCCGGCGGAGGGCTTCCAGGCAAACCCACGAAGAGGTACAGGAAAAATAAAGGTAAAGTAAATAGGATCAAAGCATAGGGCTTTGGTTTAGTTTGAGTTGGGGGGGCTTCTACGCTGGCCTTGCCTCTCTATTTATAGGGCTTAATCGCTGATCTAATCTGCTATTAATCCGGCCAGATAGAGATAACAATTGAGCTGGAAACGCATACAACTCTATCTATGCCGAAGTGGGCTTCGGCCAGGCCCATCGAGGCCTGCTCCTCGGGCCGAAGCTTCGGTGGTGTGAGCCTCTGATGGCTCCCCGGCCGAAGCCCATGGGCTGGCTAGAGGCTTTTCGAAGCCCATAGCTCAATGGACTTCGGCCCTATCGGGCTTCGGACAGACCCTGGACATGTGTATTTTCGGCCCAAATTACCAAAATTTGTATTTTGACAATCTAGCCATTAATGCCATTTTTTGCTATCAACAGGTGCTAGCACACCGACGTGGGAATGATCTTATCTTTGTACTTGTGGACTCTGTGGAGGCGTTGCTCGAATAGCAAGGCTAATCATCTTCTTCATGTGGACACCGTTGTCTTCGTTGATTGGATCATCGAGGAACAGACGGAGCAAAGAGAGGTAAGCGAGGATGCGCTTCCCCATCAACTTCTTCCGCTGCACCTAGCGTGTCTCGTGCTATAAGGTACCGATATATGATCCCTAACGTGCATGGTTCTTGGGCTTTGCGGTGAAATGTTTGAAATTGTTGGCTAGCATAGCTTCCCCATTCCCCAACAGTGATATCAGAGCCCACGTGCATTGTGTTCGATCTGGATCCCTCATGTATGGTGATACATTGTGGAAAAAAAGATTAGTTATGTTTTCTGTCCGTGGAAAATTGGAAGTTCTAATGCTTGATCGAAAGTTCTGATGTTTGTCAGATCGGAAATTCTGATGCTAGATCGGAAGTTCCAATATTGAATACGATTCAATACAAATAGCAATTTTGCTGTTAGGAATTCCGCTATTGATCTGAAGTTCTAGTGGATAGGAAGTTTTGATATTAGAACAGAAGTTCTGATGTTGGTTTTTAATCGATACAGAGAGCAATATTGTAGTCGGATGTTCCGATTTGGAATCGAAAGTTCCAATCCAGTTCAGTCACTTGTACATTCTTCTCCTATCTTTGTTTTGTAGAGAATGTTGTGACTGGTATGACCTTGATCAATATGATGTATGATATGCATGTAATGAATGTAAATTAAATATGGCCTACGTGTCATGAATATTTACAGTGGTGTACATTTGCGACCTACGTGTCGAGTATTGATGCTTCAGCTCATGTAACTAGTATAGGTGCTATAGTGATAGACTAGTACCATTCCTGGAGGCTAGAAGCACACACTCAATGATGGAGATCGATATGTGAAGAGGGATGCTATGTCATAGTTAATATGATTGCCTGTGATGCTTTCTTATGTTCCTATTATACTATTTTTACATGTTTCATGCACGCTAGGGACGTAACCTTGCTAGAATAGTTTTCCTTCAGAAAATTAAGTATTGATGCTCTTTATAATAGCTGCACCCACCAAGGATCTCGATCATCGATAGTGGATCTACCAAAGAAGGGTGCTATCTGTTATGTTGACTAGTTGGGGTGGAAGTCGGACTTCTGCATGCATAGTATTGGTTTGCTTAACGAGGCTATCAAAATGGTTTTGGGCCTTGGGGCATAGAGTTGGCATTGAGCATTGGATGCTTCTCCAATGACAAGAATCACATACGATGTGATTAGCAAAGTGTTTCTTACCTATGTCACCTAGCTTCTAGAAGTGATGCCAAAGCTCACTAGGAGTTAGAATGAATATGGATATTGCACCACTGTTAGTCATTAGAGGGAAAGTGACTATTTTTAAATAGTGGAACATCTTTTATTGGATAGAAGATAAACATTGCATAGTGCTAAACCTTGTATTTAATCTTTTGTATATTATGGCATTGTCAATGCGTGGGAACGGCAAGCCTACAAGGGGTACTCGTAGTGTGATTTGTGTAGGTAGAAGGGAGGAGTTGTGGCTATGGATTCGATGGTTACCTAGGTCGAACGGGGCAAGGTAAGGGTAAAGACACTAAGGAAACAGACACGAGATAGTTTTTAGATAGGTTTGGGCCTCCCGAAGAATAATAACCCTACTCCTGTATGTATGTATGGATGAATGGGGGGTTGAGAAACCATGTTGAAGAACATGGGTTTGATACTCTAGATGTGATGAGTGATTGTCAATGGAAGTCAAAGGAAGAGAAAGGAAAACCTGCCGAGTCTGAGGCGGGTGTGACTCAGGTACACGGGCAGCGAGCGACAGCCGGGCAGAGGAGCCGTGGAGTCGTGCTGGCCCAATCCGGGTACATGGGCTAGGAGCGGCAGATGATCCACTAGTCTGTTGACTGGGTTTGACTCAGGTACACAGGCGGCGAGTGATTGCCGGGCTGAGGAAGCTGCGGGGTCGGTGCGAAGACGGTGGACGCTTTGTCAGTTTCGGCACAAAACCGATCACCTATGATTATTTTGTTTTAGGATATTAATATTTAGTTTTTAAGTTTAGAATATTTTTATTTGAGTCAGGAGATTTTTCTAAGAATATTTTAGTAATTTTTGGAATTTATTTTAGAGTCAGTGTTAATTTACCTTAGGGGTAAATTAGTCTTTTCATGTATTAGGAGTCGCCTATAAATTGGCCCCTATCCCCCTGGAGATAGATGACTGTTTTTCTCAAGATCAATATACAATCCATTTTTCCCGTTCGACCGCTGTTCGTTTTCCACATAAAATTCTTCTCTCTGCAAATTTTCTCGTCGTGATCTGTCTCCTCCGAATATTGTCTTTCTCCGGCGTATGCAGAGGAAGCCGTGCAAGCTTGCCGTGACTAATTAACAGGAGGCCCTTTTTCTTTTGCACACGGATTTCAAGGAAAAAGGCTACAGCGACGTGATTTTTTTTGGGAGCAACAGCACGCACAATGCTGCTTCTAGCTCCTAGCTGTGTGCTAGGAACCTACGGTGCAGATGCTAGCGCCTAGCCGGTAGCAAGCTAGCACATAGGGCTGCAATTTCTGGTTTCATCAACACGGCATCGCAGCGCAAGTCACAGCTACGGCAAGCTTTCAGTAATATTTTTCTTCAAGGCGCATCGGAAAAGATAATGCAGGTAAATAGTTTTAATCTCCTATTTTTCAGCTAACTATTTAAATCAATAGTTATCTAGTTTTATTTAGCATAAAAAATTAAATAAAAGATAATCTCGTAGTTAATTTTTAATCTGTTAAATTTTTATTAGTAATCTCGCATTATTTGTTTAGTTATTTTCTAATCTGCTAATAAAAAAAGAAAAATTAATTAATTGCGTTAATGAATTTTTTTGATCTACATGAAATATTTTAGATTTATTTCTGAATTAATTTCTGGATGATCCATGCTTTATTAATTTAATTAGTAGTTTATTTCTAGACTACGATATAAATATTTTGTGATATATCTAAGTGTTTTCATTTATTGCAGTATTTCTATTTAGTTTATCTTTAATATCTTTTTAATTAGGACACCGGTC
Organism: Zizania palustris; assembly: GCA_019279435.1. Taxonomy (NCBI): domain Eukaryota; kingdom Viridiplantae; phylum Streptophyta; class Magnoliopsida; order Poales; family Poaceae; genus Zizania; species Zizania palustris. Next base: position 15,205,009 of record JAAALK010000289.1, on the reverse strand, counting down.
ATTTTTGAGCTAAACCACTTTAGTTTATGTAATTTGCTTTGCTAATATTATTTGTCTGGTTAAGTTCGCTTGGGTGTTGGGATTAGGTCATAGTTTAGCAAGAATTTTTTAGGCCCCCATTCACCCCCCACTGGTCGCTACTTTCGGTACTACAAGTGGTATCAGAGCAAGGTTAGGATTTTCTAATATCTTAACCGATTCTAAACCTAGGTAGTGACCATGACGTCTTCTGGTAAAATCCCATCCCTGAAAGCTTTTGGCTACACTTGTTGGAAGACTCGCATGCGAGCATACCTTATGAGTCAGAGCTCGAACATATGGGAGATTTGTGTTCATCCTACTTTCACCATAGTGACTATTGCTGCGGATACTGCTGCAGATGTAGTTACACAACATCAAAATAATAGTAAAGCGGTGAACATTTTATTTTCTGGTCTAGGTCCTAGTGAGTTTGAACGTGTTAGCCATCTCACCACTGCTCGAGAGATCTGGGCTACCCTCCAGGCACACCATGAGGGGATAGCTCAGGTCAAGGCTAGGCTCTACCAGACCTACCGGCGTGAGTATGAAAAATTCTCATAGAAGCCGGGTGAGACTGTTGAGGCTTTGTTTGGTCGTTTTCAATCGATCATTAACAAGCTTCGTGTCAACAAGGCCGAGCGTGATCAGCTGGTCTCGGATCATGAACAGGCGCTTAAGGTACTCCATACCTTGGACCCTAATATCTGGGAGATCAAGGTTTCTTCTATTGTTGAGAGCGCGTCTTATGATACCTTGACTATCACACAGCTTTTTAGTAAGATCAAGGCCTCAGAGGTCGATATTCAGTTGAGATCAAATCTCACTGATTCTGGCTCCAAGACTCTGGCACTTGCGACACCGTCTGTTGTTCCTACTGCCATGAGTTGTACTGCTTTTTCCTCGATGTCTATCTCCGAGGAACAACTTGATTCGCTAGGAGATGATGATCTGTGTTTGTTTAACAACCGGGTGCGACGTGTCTATGATAAGAGAATGTTTAAAAGACACGGCACAAAATCCGAATGCTTTGAGTGTGGTGACCCAGGTCATTTCATCGCCGAGTGCCCCAAGCAGAAGAATTACAAGAAGGGAACCAACGCCAACTCCTACAACTCCGACAAGTATGACAACTCCACTTCCACAAAGGGCAAGCCCAAGACAAGATTCTTTCGAAAGGCTCTAAAGGATTACAGGCGTGAGAACAAGAAGCGAGACAAGACCTTCTTCACCGAGATGGAGAAAAGATACTCCAAGAGATCCTCGTCTTCAAGTTCAAGGGATGAAGAGATCATGATCAGGAAGGGGAAGGACAGGGACAATCCGGCGGGCCTCTGTTTCATGGCCTTTGAGGACAAGATGAAGAGTCGCTCACGTCATAGCCAAAGACCCCACAAGAGCTTCTGCTCAATGGCTCCCGGGGAGAAGAAAGAGAAGGACTCCTCCGATGACTCCGACGACGACGACGATGAGAAGGCATCTTCCTATGAACAAGAAGTTGTTAATTTACTAGAACAGAACCGTTAGGAGTTGAAGTATCGGGAGAAACTGTTTAGAGGGGCTAAGAAGAGGATACATGAGCTTGATAGTGAGCTTGCCATGGTGAATGGCAAGATTGAGAGTCTGTTTTCTTCCCCTTGCTTGGGTGATAGTGGTGAGTGCCCTAACTATGAGGTGTTGTTGTGTGACCTGATGACTCTTAAGTCCAGGTACACAGAGAGAGTAGATGAGAGAGACGCTTTGGCCACTGAGCTTGAAAGCGCTCAGCAGGAGCTAAAAGATGCTCATGCCACTGTCGTCGCACCTTGTGTAGACTGCCCATCCCATTTAGCTAGTATAGCTGAGCTGAGAGCCAAGAGTGATGAGCAGTTGAGCATGTTAGATGGAGTGAGAGCTGAGTTGGAGCAGACTAAGCTAGAGCTTGAGACCTTGTCAGTTCCACCCACTGTTTATGAGAACTTCTTGTCCATTAGAATGGAGTTGATCAAGCTAAAAGCAGAGAAGTCCGTCGATGCTGATAGAGAGTGTGAGATCTGCTTGTCTTAGGTGGAGGTATTAGCTTCTTTGAGAGAGGAGCTAGCTGATGTTCAGAACGAGAACTTTTACCTCCATCAGATCCAGAGTTGGATTAGTGCCAGAGAGCCACAGCTCGGCATGATGATCCAGCAGTTCAAGAGACATGATGGGTTTGGGGTAGGTTACACCTATACCAAGGCTGATTTTGAGAGTGCTATTAGTCAAGCAGTGGAGTGGAGTAAGATGACTCTTGAACAGAGATATCTCAATACTCACTCCACTGAGTCCTTTAAGGATAGTCAGCCCAAGGATGGAGTGTTCCAAGAACAACCTAAAGCTCCACCTAAGAAGCAAATCTGGGTCCCAAAGCCTAAAACTCTTCACACTTCTCTTCACTCCTTACCTGGACCCTCTCACACCAAAGATGCTACACCCAACACCAACAAGCCTAAGAATCCTAAGCCTCAACAACATCCCAAGAATCCTACCTATCACTATGAGTTTTGTCAGAGAGACGGACATCTTGAGGAGTTTTGCTTTAGTAGGAAGCGGGTTGAGCGAGCAGAGAGAGCTCATGGTGGGTAGGAGCAGTTCTACCAGTAGGGTGGTAGACAGAGAGTTCCTCGACGTAGAGAGAGGCTAGAGGCCAGGCCACATCGTGTAGGTGGTGGTAGAGGAGACGATATTTATGATCGTGCTCCGGAGGGTGGTTTCCGTTCCGGCAGAGTTCCAGATCATTCGCTATATGGTTTTGGATCCCGTGGCCGTGATTTTAAGCAGAATAGAGAACCGCACTTTGAACCGCATTTTGGTCCAGACTCATATGATTCCTTCTGCTTTCCTACATACGAGCAGATGGCTCGACACTTGTTTAGCACTTTTGCTAAACGTGGCATTGGACCGTTTGCTCCCACTTATGATTATTGATCTTGATTTGGGAGTTGTGTATCCTTTTTGGGATATTTTGAGTCAGTTTTTTACTTTCTTCTTTATTTTTATTGAGTCTTTTTGTGTGCGTTCATATCATGCATAATCATCAATCACATTTTGATCTTGCTTCTATTATATGATTAATCTGCTTTACTTTCTCTAGCTAGTATATGTTTTTGATTACTTGTCGATGATCATGTTCTGTTTCAGTTCACATGATATATTTGATATTTGTCATATACATGTCTTTTATGCTTTAAAATAGAAAAATGATCACCATTGCTTCTGGTAACTAGCATGTGTAGGCTGAATGCTTTCGCTATCTGTTACATGCCTTGTAGCTAGATCCTTACTTAGATGCAGATATGCAACTTGGACATTTATATGCTTTAAATATGAAAAGTGTGTTATAAAAATGATAAAAAAATTCTGAAAAATGAAAAATTTATGCATTTTTATGATTATCAGAAAAGATCCAGGTGGGTTTGCTTTGTCGCATTGCATTGTTCTGGACTGCTTACCATAGCACTTTGGTATGAACTAGGACGGTGTAATGTATGCCAAGACCAATGCCTTAAGCTTCTGATGGTCCAGTTCTGGCCTAGGCTTGACTTGGTCGGTTAGCATAAGGTTTGACATGCAAATAACCCCTGGCAGAGATGAAAAAATAAAAAGGAAAAAGAAAAAGTCTGAAAAATTTAAAAAGATGACAAGCTTGCTGAAACACATTGATTTGGACAATGCTTATCTTGGTAGATATCAGTTAGCTTTTGCATCTCATGCTTTACTTTGCTTGTCAACTAGAAAATGTGGTGATGCTTTTGTTTGCAAAAATCGAAAAATGCGTGCTAATGACTCTCTTTAGATATCATCTGTTGCACTAATCATGTCATGTATCTTAGACAGTATATCTTTTGCTATACCTGTGAGATGTTGTAATTGTAGTCAATCATATCTAAGAAGCATGATTTTTACACTCCACTTGCACCCCATCTGCATTCATGGCATATTTTGAGGGGGAGCTGCATTTCAGAGGGAGTTTGTGTCTATGTCTCTTTAGAGTGTATTTAGTCTCGCTTGATGAGTCCAATTGTCAACAAAGGGGAGAAATTTTGGAGTTTAGGGAACATTTTTTAGTTTCTCTGGGATTTATTTCAAAGGGAGTTCCTTGTTGGTAATTGTGAGATTTGCACTTGTTTTTTAGTCTTTATTTTTGGTTAACCATAGTGACCATTTTCTTGCTTCTGTTTGGCTTTTGGTCATTATGGTTAAACTTTTATTTTCTTTCTTCTATTTTCTTTTGTCTTTGTTTTCTTGTTTCCACATGTTTTGCAGGTTCTGAAGATGAGCTGAAGAGGATGTTAACAATGCACTCATCAAGGGGGATTGAGAAACCATGTTGAAGAACATGGGTTTGATACTCTAGATGTGATGAGTGATTGTCAACGGAAGTCAAAGGAAGAGAAAGGAAGACCTGCCGAGTCTGAGGCACGTGTGACTCAGGTACACGGGCAGCGAGCGATAGCCGGGCAGAGGAGCCACAGAGTCGGGTTGGCCCAATCCGGGTACATGGGCTAGGAGCGGCAGATGATCCACTGGTTTGTTGACTGTGTTTGACTCAGGTACACGGGAGGCGAGCGATTGCCGGGCTGAGGAAGCTGCGGGGTCGGGTTGGCCCAATCCGGGTACCCGGTGCGAAGACGGTGGATGCTTTGTCAGTTTCGGCGCAAAACTGATAACCTATGATTATTTTGTTTTTAGGATATTAATATTTAGTTTTTAAGTTTACAATATTTTTATTTGAGTCAGGAGATTTTTCTAAGAATATTTTAGTAATTTTCGGAATTTATTTTAGAGTCAGTGTTAATTTACCCTAGGCGTAAATTAATCTTTTCATGTATTAGGAGTCGCCTATAAATAGGCCCCTATCCCCCCTGGGGATAGATGACTGTTTTTCTCAAGATCAATCTACAGTCCATTTGTCCCGTTCGACCGCTGTTCGTTTTACACCGAAAGTTCTTCTCTCTGCAAATTTTCTCGCCGTCGTGATCTGTCTCCTCTGAATATTGTCTTTCTCCGGCGTATGCAGAGGAAGCCGTGCAGGCGCTTGACGCAACCGGGGCCGGGCAGCAGCAGGCTTGCCGTGACTAATTAACAGGAGGCCCTTTTTCTTTTGCACATGGATTTCATGGAAAAAGGCTACAGCGACGTGATTTTTTTGGGGAGCAACATCACGCACAATGCTGCTTCTAGCTCCTAGCTGTGTGCTAGGAACCTACGGTTCAGTGGCTAGCGCCTAGCCGATAGCAAGCTAGCGCATAGGGCTGCGATTTCTGGTTTCATCAACATGACATCGCAGCGCAAGTCATAGATACGGCAAGCTTTCAATAATATTTTTCTTCAAGGCGCAGCGGAGAAGATGATGCAGGTAAGTAGCTTTAATCTCCTATTTTTCAGCTAACTATTTAAATCAATAGTTATCTAGTTTTATTTAGCATAAACAATTATATAAAAGATAATCTCATAGTTAATTTTTAATATGTTAAATTTTTATTAGTAATCTCGCATTATTTGTTTATGTATTTTCTAATCTGCTAATAAAAAAGAAGGAAAAATTAATTAATTGCGTTAATGAATTTTTTTTGATCAACATGAAATATTTTAGATTTATTTCTGAATTAATTTCTGGATGATCTATGCTTTATTAATTTAATTAGTGGTTTATTTCTAGACTGCGATATAAATATTTCGTGATATATCTAGGTGTTTTCATTTATTGTAGTATTTCTATTTAGTTTATCTTTAATATCTTTTTAATTAGGACACCGGTCATTTTTGAGCTAAACCACTTTAGCTCCTGTAATTTGCTTTGCTAATATTATTTGTCTGGTTAAGTTCGTTTGGGTGTTGGGATTAGGTCATAGTTTAGCAAGAATTTTTTAGGCGCCCATTCACCCCCCTTTGGTCGCTACTTTCGGTCCTACAGGAGTGTCTGTATGAGTTGGTCTCTCGATGTCGATCTCAACATAATGTTTGTCACGTGGTGTGCTAGGATGAGATCCCAATAAGCCTTCTCTTAGGGCCTCCCCTAATCCTTTTATATGAAAAGGACTGGGAGTTATAAGAATTAACCATAACATTGATAGCCTACAGAAAAAGTGGCATAACTACCAGCATAATCCTTTGGTGTTGTTGATTTTGAAACTGTGTAGACTCCCTACGGGCGGAAGTTACCATGTGGGGAGATGGCAGTTGGTGCTATCGCTTCACTTGCTTAACTCTTGCTTCATCTTCTGGGCTGTGGTTCAGGACCGTCTGAGCGATCCCTGGGAACTGTGCCGGTGCGATTGATGGTGAAGAGGTGCTTCTCTAAACCACTCGCTTTGGTAGTCGCGACACTTCGGTATGGAGAACCACCGGGAGGAAAGTTATAAGTAACCTTCCCCGATGCATTTTGAAGTAGTACTCCATCTTTTGGTTCTTCTTCTGATCTTCTGGCACATCACAAAAGTTCCCGGCATTGCAACTATGTGGTTTGCTACCGCAAAGACCGGCGGTTGTTCAGTTTGAAACCTATGGTGAGGGCTTCCAAGAATCCAATGGCGGCAAGCACTCCTCAGAAGCCGGTGGATCTCCTGGAAGAGTTCCGCGTCTCCTCCATGGGAGAAGAAGTGGTGCAGGCGTTAGAGGATCGAGGGGAGATCCCACCGAAGGCCATCTCGTCGTGGCGAGCGGCCGGTGGCGAGACATTTCCATCCCCAGACACCCACGAGATTGTGGTCTTTGACTCCTTTCTTCATGGCTACGGGTTGTCGGCGCATCCTTTTCTTCGTGGTGTTCTTCATCATTATGACATTTCGCTCTACAATCTAAATCCTAACTCCATTCTTCACCTTGCTATCTTCGTCGAGTTGTGTGACTCTTTTCTAGGAATCGATCCCCATTTCAATCTTTTTTGCCACTTCTTCTGCTTCCAATCTCTTTGGACCAAAGTGGTCAATGGATGTGGGATTTAGCTTCGTGATGTGAAGGCGACAGAGTACATATCTATCCCGCTTCCCTCTTCAAATAGAGGATGGCACTTGGGAAGGTTTTATGTGGCCAACCACAAGCCATACCTATCTCCAGAGATTGACCAAGTGCCACTGGCATCTGCCACCTAGACAGACTGGTGCTTGGTCAAGGAGCAGGAAAAAGTTGACGAGTTGGTGACCTTGATCCATCATCTTCGAGGGAGCAACCTCACGGGCTTCTAGGTCGTACTTAGCTTCTTGCTCTATCGGGTTGCACCACTGAAGTAGTGGCTCCACCTTGGGTATGATTTCTCGAGGACCGACGATCCGACCAGGGAGTCGGCTGAGGGCTTATCATTGGAGGAGGCAGTGGCGAGGGCATGGAGCATCTTCAACAGCAAGGTCGAAGCCCAAAGCTCCACCCACTATTGCCCCTTCCGTCTTAATTTTCCCAAACCAAAGGTAATGTTGTTTCCTCCCGTTCATTGTTGAGGGTTTGGTGGAACTTGCGATCAGTCTTCAGGTCTTGAATGTGAACTTGTGCAGGGTCGGGCCGCCTTCATCTCTCTGGCTCCACTGCTAGAGCACCCCTGCTCCATCGAGTAGAAGCACGCTGGCCCGGATGGCGTCGCACTTAGCTGGAAGAGGAAGAGCAAGGAGGATTTCTCCCCCTCGATGAGGAAGGTGAATAAGCAGGCGGCGACTCCACTGAGTCGTCGTGCGACTCGGAGCGCTTCCCAGTTGGAGGCAAGGCGGAGGCAGGCTGAGGGGCCTCCAAAGATCCCTTTGTCTTTAGGTGTCAACTCGGATGCCTCCGAGAGAGGGCCTATGACGGCCAAGGCCGCGTCGTCATCATCTTATGTGTCCACCCCGCTTCTATCACCACTTCGCTCAGCTTCACCGACCGGCTTTGCTTCTGGTGCAGGACCAAGCTCACGGATGAGGAAGGCGGTGTTCCGACAATCGGCGTGGTGAGGACATTTTGTCGATGTAGTTGATCCTCTTGGACATTTCTATGTGATCATCACTACATCTTATTCTTTACAAGGTCGGAGGATCACCATTGCCCGACCTAATCCTGGTCGAGGTGACCGGTGTCATTGAGCTGACCACCACCATTGTGGTCGATACGGAACCATCGGGGTCACATGAGGATGAGCCACCTTTGGCGGGTGACGCGGCGGGGTCCCAACCTTCTTCATTGAGTGGGTCCGAGGATCCACCGTCGACCGCGGGGCGGCCACAATAGAGCCTAATGTGCCGGGGAGGAGGGCTCCGCTCCTCCCATTACTGTTGGGTTGGTGCCACCACCTTCTGGGAGTGCTCTCGCTCGGCGATGGTCGGTGACCATGGCCGGACGTTTAAAGTTGTTCGAGTACCATAGACAGAAGATGATAGTAAGTTTCCCTACAAAAAGATTTGCATACCTTGGTGTATATATTAAACCGGGTATCCACACAAGATGTGGCTCTTGAAATAAGAGATCAACTGAATGCCAAGGACGATGAGCTGTCCCAGAAGGACAATGAGATGCGGCGGCTAGAGATGGAGAATGATGATCTCTAGGGGTAGCTTCATGACCATTACAAGCAGCTCAACCTACAGGCCCTCGGTATGTCTCAGTATCTTCAATACTTTCATCTATGGATCTGGAGCATAATTCTTCTTTGTTCTCACAGAGATGGCTATTGTCCAGGCATAGCTTTCGACGGACACTGCGGTAGCTGAGAGGGATGCTGCCTTCACTGAGCTGGAGAAGCTGAAGAAATAGCTCACTGAGCCTAAGGCTTCAGCCCAAAAATGGTGCGGTGAGTATAAAAATATGGACTTCTTCTAAGCACTTTTTTCTTCTAGGGTGAATTTCATCAATTTTTGTCTTGAGAATTCTGTTTTGCTCTGCAGAGGTCCACTATCAGATGATATCCCAATTTGAAGACCTGGAGCGGCGTTTGGCGAGCACCTAGAGGCATCTAGATGCCTATCGGACATGTGTGGAGGCAATGATACGAATGGTTAATGACGAGCCCTCGAGAACTCAGTGATCGGTGGATGAGTCATTCACTCGGCTGGACGGTGCTGAAGGACGGCTGAAGCAGTCGGCTCGGGACTTCGTGAAGATGACGGCTACTCATGTGCTGGGGGTCGTTCGGGCACTGTACTCGACCAATCGACTGGATTTTGTCCAGGCAAGGTGGCCACCGCATTATAGCGAGGCCGATGCCCAGTGAGCTTATGTCGAGGTCAAGGAAGCGACCGACGCCTTGACTGCTGATATTGAGTATTATCGTTGTAACACCACAAATTTTAGAGCAATAATATAAACTTAGAAAAATCAGAATTTTTAGAAAAAGATTTATTTTAATTCTCATAAAGGTCATAAATGTCTAAATAAATAGAACACAGGAAATAATTCAAATCATGATCTGAATTTTTTTTATGTTCCTAAGATCAAGATACAATTTTGGGAATTTTTACAAATTTTTCCAACCTTGGATGCTAGTCCATAATTTAAAAATCAATATATGCAATTATTTTTATTCAGAAAATCAATTTAAATGCTAATGGGCCACTCCCATCATTTCGCTCTCCCCGGCCGGCCAAACTCATCCTCCACGCCATCCTCTCACTGACAAGCAGGCCCCGCTTGTCGGCGCGCTCAGTCTCACCCAAACCCTGGCCCACCTATCAGCCTCCTCATGATGAGAACATCACCAGTTGGGATAGGATCATGATTGTGAGGAAACAAGTTAAGAGGCATGCTTTCTATGTTAGAATTAATTTTTATATATTTGAACATCAGATGCTACACCATGAGATGTGTTCATTTTCAATTTCAAAAATACTTTCTAGAATCAATAGAACAGATGAATCTATATGGAACTCTTGTATTATCATGGAAGTTGATTGGGGACCAATAGACATTGAGTCGAGGATGACTCCAAATCAAGAAGGGTAATATGATGAGGACATCCCTACGAATGATATAACCATACATGAATACCAAGATCCAATTATTAAAGTTCGAGCATGGAGATTAAATCTCCAGGTCAACTCGTTTCTAAGTATCTTATTATATTATCTTGGGAATAAATTACTACCTAATATTATTATTATTGTTAGGAACCATGGAGATGATGAAAATCACTTGGAGATAAACAAAGAGTTGGAGAAGAACCAGGAAGGACGTCCAAGCCAATTTGAGAGTCCAATCCAACTACAATTCGTGTCCAACTCGGATTCCAAGAGCAACGTGCACTAAAATCATCGCCTAGACCGCATATAGACTCCATTTTTGACGTTCCACCTAGACACGAAAAGATAACTTCATAACATTTCCAATGCCACTAGTTTCATCTCAAAATTCCTTCTATATCAACGGTTATTGTCAAAACAAGATAAAGTCCAAAATCTGTCATCATGCTGTTTTCTGCGTTATTGGTCCTTTGGGTCGTGTATCCAGTTGAGCCCATTAGGGGTGTGTCTGAAACTACTATATAAGGTGTTTCTATAGCCATCTAGGGTTTTTAGGTTTAGTTTAAACGTTGCTTTGATAGCCGCCGCTTCGCTGGATTTGTAAATGAACCCCAATTCGTAGATTCCGATAGAATTTTCACTTCGATTGTGTTTTCTGCGTTCTTGCTTGTGTTCTTCTATTTACAGGCAAGGATTAGCCTTCTTGGTGAGGTCAATCAGGTTGTGCTTGGTTGAAAACTAACAGAGCAGTGGTGTAGCGATTGCAAGGGCCGATCTCATGGATCGGAAGCCAGATCGTCAACGTCGAGTTCTCCACAAATCATTGTTTATCCCCCACCTGACGAACGATCGGGCACCCCCTCCTCCATCAAGTGGTATCAGAGCTTAGTTTACCATCAGGTTCATGTATCTTAGATTATATTGATTTCATATTCATCCCATAGTCCATGAAAAAGCCAATAAAAAATTTGTAGTCGTAGGTTTTCCACAATCCAATACCATCCCTAGCCTTTGCATGTTTTGGTTTCAGAGTCCGTAGTATTGAGTTTTTGTCCTTGGTCAAGTCCAATTGCTGGTTAGTATTGTGATCCATTTTTCTAAATCCCTTATACTAGCCACCACCCATAAATCCCCTTTGATTTGCAATTTGCGTCCCAACTAGAACCTCAAAACCCTGATTCATACTACCTCTGATAAAACAGTCATATCTTTTGCATACAGACTCCTAATAAGTCAAATAAATACATTTTTGAAATGTACAGAAAAAGTTAGATCTAACTATTCCTAGCTGACTAGGTTTGCCTATTTTAGTTTTTCCAAATTCGGCCGGAAAGATTGAGTTTTCTAGCCCCAAAGTTTCTTGCGCAGATTTTTCAACTCATCTTTATTTACCTACATAGCACTTCTTTACAGCAAAATTGTATCACATCTTATTGGTTTGTATTCTTTGTGCTCCTAATAAAAAAAGAAGTGTAAAAAAAGAGTTCAAAAATATCGAAAAAAAGAAAAAATACCAAAAAAGGGGAGCACTTAGGGACAAGTTTGGAAGATATTAGTTTTGTGTGGTGCTATTTTTTGAACTGTTTTGTGCTAATTTTCTCAATACATAAGTCATCCTTTGAGCCTCAACCACTCTCTCATATAAGCCTTGTTGTCATAGGGATCACATTCAGACCAGCAATTAGTACAAGTATTCTGGATACTTATTTAATATTATTATCTATTTCTGAATCGTGTTCCACCATGTAGATTACTCTTGTTTGACCCCCTAGACTCCATATATATATAATTCTGATCGGTGGATCTTGAGTCCTTGCAATCGTATATCACTCTCTTTGGAAGTCACCAACCAGTCAAGAATTGTGCCACGACCAAGATTGTGCCATCCACTACAATGCGATGGTAAGAACCTTGTAAGATTGTGGTAAGACGCTTGAGAGTGAGCGAGAGCACCTTCCACTACCTAATAGTTGATAGGGCCAATATTGTTCCTAGTGTTTTTCCTTTTCTACTAACCATTGCAGGTATGGGAGGTACGACAAATCATAATCATGGTAACAATTATGCCACCTCAAAGCCCCTATGCAACCTCCGGTAGCCAACTTTATGCCACCACCAAAGCAAGAAGACCTTCAAGACCTTGGCAAGCGAGTGTTCCTACCCATCTTTGGAAGGGAGACCCTCGGTAATATGTCAAGGCATCAACGGAGGGATTATGTTCGTGAAGTAGGACATGAAGGGACTTCAAATTCAGCTGCAGAAATGCCCGAGTGGTCCCATGTGCCCATATCATTCTCTGCCAATGATGTCATAGGGGTGAAATTCCCCCATGCTGACCCCCTCATCATTACAGCTGACGTGGCAGGGGTGGAAATTCAAAGGGTGTTGCTCGACGGTGGAAGCTCAGCTGACATACTCTTCGTCCAAGCCTTCGATCAAATTTGCATCCCCCGAAGGCATCTACTTCCAGCAGCTCGCCTACTCCAAGACATCACAGGCCCTCCTCTCGATGCCCTCGGCCAAATAGGCCTCGAGGTTGCTTTCGGCGAGGGGCCACTGGCCAGAGTCGAAGAGGTCATCTTTGATGTTGTCGATGCCCCGTACGCCTACAATGCAATCTTCGGAAGAGGGATGCTGAATAAATTTGCAGTCGTGGCGCACCACAATTATTTGTGTCTCAAAATGCCCACGCAAGGAGTCCTTACGATCCTAGGAGATTAAGCTGCGGCTTGAAGAGCAGAATACGGTCATGGCCCACCTCTCGATCCTCGGTAGGTAAGCAGTGTGCAAGAGCACTTGGAGGAGGCTTCGGGGTCCCTGGACCCTTCGAAGAACCCTTCCCTCAAGCCAAGCCCAGAAGGTGATGTAGTCACGAGGATCATTGTCAAAGAAGGTAGGGAATACCCCATTCAGTTTGGCAAGGGGTTGCCTTCGGAGATCGCCACCTCTCTAGAAGAAGTGGTTCGAGAAAATTTGGATGTATTCTCTTGATAAGATGAAGATATCCCCGGAGTTGACCGGAGCATTATCGAGCATAGCTTACTCATCAACCCTAATGTTCGACCCGTTCTCTAGGGGCTCCGCAAGATGTCAACTGAGAGAGCAGACCTCGCTAAAGCGGAGGTAGAAAAGTTGCTAAGAGCCAGAATCATTAGGGAGGTGGCCCACACGGAGTGGTTGGTCAACCCTGTCTTCGTCAAGAAAAAAGGCTCCGGCAAGTGGCGCATGTGCATTGACTTCACATCTCTGAATAAAGCATGCCCATGAGACCCCTACCCCATGCCCCATATTGATCAACTTGTTGATTCTACGGCTGGCTACGAGCTCCTAAGTTTCCTTGATGCATACTCTGGTTACCATCAAATCTGGCTGAAATGAGAAGACGAAGCAAAGACAAGATTTATAACCCCTTCCGGAGTATTCTTCTATGTCTGAATGCCCTCCGGCTTGAGAAATGCCGGAGCAACTTTTTCACATCTTATTGCTAAAGCTCTAGGTCACCAGATAGGCTGAAATGTCGAAGCCTATATGGATGACATTGTAATAAAGAGTGCTTTAAAGCACCAGCATAGTTTAGACTTAGTAGAAACTTTTGAGAGCCTACGAGCATGTGGAGTTCAACTCAACCCTGAAAAATATATTTTCGGAGCTCAAGCAGGAAAATTGCTAGGGTACTTAGTTTCGAGCAGAGGCATCGAAGGTAGCTCGACGCAGATAAGTGCACTGCAAAGGATGGCTCTGCCTAAAAATTTGAAGCAAGTCCAAAAGCTGGCCGGACGTCTTGCAGCTCTCAGCATATTTGTAACATCCCAAAAAATTAAAAATAAATAAAATAAAGAAAAGACTAAAAGAACCCTATTAAAGCCAAACAAGGGGAAAAACTTCAAATTTTAACCTGAGAAATTTATGATGGAATCTAGAGGCCAAGCAATATTTTTAGAAATTTTTACAAAATTTTATCAACAATGAATCCACCTCTAAGAAAATAAATGAATTACTGAAATTATTTTAATTGAAAAATACATTTTAAATCCTAGTGGGCCGCAACCGCGAATCCACCTCTAGCCTGGCCCAATCAAGTTGCACCCTCACTGCCATGTGGGACCCGGGTGTCGGCGCTGCTCCCCTCCTCTCTCTCCTGCCCGCGTCCACCATGGACCCACTCGTCAGCCTCTCACCCGCGTCCCTCTCTCTTTGACCGCACGGGCCTGTCTGTCGGCCCTTTCCTTCTTTACTCGCTCGCTGACAGTTGGGACCCACCTGTTGGATCCATCGTCTCCGATGGAATTCCCCCTCCCAATTACTTCCCCAGCGATCCCCTTTCGTTTATCCGTCGTCCCATGCCCGTTTTCGCCGAATGGATCGCAGGATCGCCTTCCCCGATCGCGGGCGACCACCTTCCTTCGAAAGCCGACGAGGTTTCACATTTATGGAAGCATATGCGAGGAAAAAAGGAACCTCACCGGAGTAATTAAGGAATCTTCTCGGGTTCCCTCCATTTGCCTTGCCATATCAACGTCGGCGACCCCCTTATTTAAGCCTCGGCCTCCGCCGCACTCCGCCCACCCCTAAAGCCCTAGCCAGAGCACTCCAGAGCGCCTCTACCCATTTTTTTGGCCTTTAGCTCTGCTTCGCCTCCGGCCACCACTCGCCGACGACTCGAGCCATCGCCGCCCTTGCCGACGACACCTCCGGGATCCCCTTCGCGCGCCCTACCTCGGCATCATCTTCGTTGGGCATGAACACCACCAGATCGCCTCACTGCCATCGGACCTGAAGAGCTCCACCGTCTACTCTCATCGCCGACCGCCGTCACTGCCCCGCCGTCGTCGTCTCCGGTACCATCACGTTCCCCACACTCCCCTGATTCCATTTTAGCCGGTAGCCAAGCCTTTAGGCCCTCGCCGTCACCGGAATAGCTTGCCGTCGTGCCGCTGGAGTTGGGGAAGAAGGGTAAAATACCCTCGGCGCCACGTGCCGTGCCAGATTGGTTTCTGGCCGTGCGATCGAGATCGAGCGGCAGTAATTAAATCCCTTGTGGGATTTAATCCACGCCATTGATCCACGCCGAAAGGGTATCGAGACCTCTAGGCCATTGGATCCCACTTACTCCATGCCGACCCACGTGCACAGTCATGGGTTCACAGTGAACCTGGTTCACCGTGGACCAGAGGTTGTTTCCTATTTAAATAAAATTCAGAAAATTGATTTAAACTTCAAAAATTCATAACTTGCTCATTTTAACTCCAAATTTCACCATTCAAATTTTGTTAAATCAATCTTTTTATTCTATACAGACTTATGCCATAAAACATTATGTTACTTTAGCACAAATTATTCTTATTTAATAAGTGAATAAAAACCCCTTGGAATAAATTGATTTTTCATAAAAAATAATTCAGGAAATCCTTAAAAAATTAAATCATTAATATTTTCCAACACAACTTCACCATACTAAGGCTTAAATTCCCCTTGTCTAAAACCATAAACTTGTATGTATATATTTTGTGGTATTTTTATTGTTTATTGAATGTTGTGTTTAATTTTTCCATATCGAGAAGACTACGAGACCGTCGAGGATCCGGAGTATTACCCCGAGGTTCCACCGTCACCATTTGCTGAGCAAGGCAAGTCACAACCCCCATTTTGATCATCATTGAGCCCATGTTTTAATAAATTATCTCTATAACTCATAGGATAATATTGCATTAGTCTAATCTCAAAGCCCTACACTTTATATTTATTAGATTCCGGTCCTTGTGTGCAAACCCAAGCCATGCTTATTGAGCCTAAACTCCTTGTCACTCTACAATGCTATATTAGCTAGTGTCCAATGTACCGACACAACTGCTATAGGATAAAAGAACGAGTCGTAGATAGTTGGATTCTACTATATGAATTTTCCCGTTATTCTCGTCTCTAGATTCTGTTGGAGTTGGTAATGTTATAAGTATGGTGGGTTCCGGGTGCAACCTAGGGAATTGGTTGGTCGCACCCGAGGCACTATAAGGACCGGTCTGTAGGATCTGTTGCAAAGCACTTTCATACTAACCACAAGTCTAATGGGTATGTCCTAACAGGAAGTATGGAACAAACTGAGTCGATGCACCATAGTGGAGGGGGCAAGGGGCAACCTGCGGGTGACTTATACTGACGTGGCTCAAGGGGGGTATGGTGTTGGCTCGATGCGTCGGGGCACCATATGAAACTCATAAGAGGGTGTTGTCGGATTTGAGCATTCCATACGGAAGGTTTTGGCACGAGTTCCTATGGTATGGGTCATCTTGTTACACTTTGGTGTACGGGATGAGTGCGTGCCATGTGGGTACAGTGGTACACCTCTGATCAGAGTTTTAAATCTTTTCAAAAAGCTGAGCCCACGGTTAAGGGTGGGTTGTGTGACTTCTCGCAGTTAGTTTACTATTGCTTGAATGTTTGTGTTATTCATGGCATGTAAGGACTGTTGAGTGAGGGTGGGCTGAATGTACCCCTCTAGTTAGAAGATGATGCATACACATGTTTACGTTTCTGTATGAATAACATGATCACATTAACAGCTTTACAAATATGCTTTTCTGCAAAAGTAGCCACTACCTTCCTTGTTATTACTCTGCATTATATTTGCATTCGGTGGCTTGCTAAGTATGATTGTACTCACCCCTGTTGACTTACACCACCAGAGTCCGTCTACTACGAGGAGGATGAAGGTCTGGAGTAGCGACCGAGTCAAGGCAAGACTGGAAGGAGGTGTTCATCTAGGACCCTTATTTTATTAGTTTCTCTTTTACTTTAAAACTTTTGTACTAATATGGTCTACGAACCATGAATGCTTGTCGTATTTTGTGCGGTCGTGTGATGAACGTCTTAGTTTATTGATTTTCTATGGAATTTCAATAAAGGTTTGGATTTATTAAATCTGGGCGTTACAAGATGGTATCAAAGTCGACTTGACTGTAGGAAGCTAAACAGACCTGATCCTAGGACTTATATTAACCATATTTTCTTACAAACTACTACCTCGTCTTCCAGAGTTTTCACAAAAATTTCTCTTTTGTAGATGCCGGTTCATACCATGAGTGGAACTCTCCGCAATGAGGCTAGCTTCATCTACGAGCTTCGCATGCTCATCGACTTCCTCGGATTCAAGCACGAGCCCGCGTTCCACAGAGTCTTCCCCGATGTGAACGAGAGCTATTGCAAGGTAACAGTCGTCATCCGTCCCTCCACCACGCAGCCCGCGTTCTACACCCATGGAGTCAGAGGACCTTCCTTCGTGGTGGCCAGCCAGCGCGCCGCTCTCCAGGCCCTCTCCGAGCTGCGGTTGGTTTACGATGGCGAACTTCTCAACACCGCCTACCGCTTCATGCCCATGCGCACCCCAGGGAGTCACCGCAGTGTCTACGTCAGCACATTCACCCAGCGCAACTCCGCCATCGCCCGAACCATGCGACTCTTGGAGGCGATGGTCAATCTTCACACGGAGGCCGTCCTCGACGCAGATAGCTAGCATGACACCATCGACTTCAACTGCCATTCCTCGGAGAGCTTGAACCGTGAGAACGCCGATCTCTGCCGCCAGGTTTAGCAGGGACGTCACTTGGCTGCCGAGGTGGAGGAGTTGAGGCATTAGAATGAGCTTCTACGCTAGAGCGTCGCCGACACCGCGCAGCTACGTCACCAGGTAGAGGAGCTTCAGAAGGACCTAGAGGAGGTCACTCCCCTACCGCCTCGCAAGCGGAAGTCTCTCCGGATCCCTTCGTCCAGGCCCAAGAGGATCTCCCGCAGTGCCCCTCCCACCGGGCCATCCAACTCCACCACCCCTGCACCGACCCTCTCCGCTGAGCCAGTGATTGATTCGTCCCCCGAGCTGCCTTAGACGTAGTTTACGGTTGTTTGCTTCCATTTGATTGTTTTGATTGTATTGCCACTCATGTCAAATATAAGGTGTGGGTGAAGACTAAATAAGAAATCTTTATGTAATAGCCTAAGTTCAAGACTTTTTGAGAAATAAAACTTACTCGCATTTTCTCTAAATACCTGTCTGCTTTGGAAAACCCCACTTCAGGATGACCAACACCCAAGGATCTGATGCCCCTCAGAACAGGGGTGACAACGGGATCCTGCCCCAATGGGGAGCGACAGGACAAAGGTAGGCCCTAGTCGCCAACCACCCCACTTTGGCCGAGATGATGGCCAACCAGAATCAACTAATAGCCACACTACTAAACCAGATACAACAACAGCAGAACAAGGTGTAGGAGCAGCAAGCCCAGCTCTTTTGTTTGTAGCACTAGCCCGAGCTCAAACGAACAGCCACTCAAGCCCCGGCACCGGCTTCCTAGCTGTTGGAATTCCTTCGTGTCCAGCCTCCCACCTTCTCAAGCACCACCAACCCCATGGAGGTTGGTGATTGGCTGAGAACAATAGGGAAGAAGTTGGATCTCCTGCCATGCTCCGAGCAGGAGAGGGTAGCTTTCGCTGCCCACCAACTCCAGGGTCCCGCCGCATAATGGTGGGACAACCTATGCGAGACTCTACCTGAGGGTCATTTCCATACTTGGGAAGTGTTCTACACAGCTTTCCACACCGCCCACGTCCCCGACGACATCATTGCCCAGAAGCAGCAGGAGTCTAGGGACTTACAACAGGGAAGCAGGTCCGTTACCGAATATTTGCATGAGTTCAACCGACTGGCCTGGTATGCGCCAGAAGAAGTCTGTATGGATGCGGCCCGGCAGTCCAAGTTTCTCTAGGGGCTAAAGGACGAGCTTTCTTTTTAGTTGGTCTCCGGATATTATGCCAACTTTCAAAAGTTGATCAATAAGGCTATAATTCAGGAGACCGAGCAGAATAAGGTCGACTTGAAGAAGAAAAGGATGATCGCCTTCCGACAGAAACAGGGAATGGCGCAAATGTTTCGCACCTCCCCCACCGTCGCCCCAATATCTCCCGCGCCCAGTCTACCATCCATCTCCACCCACCAACAATCCGGGAGCAGGACATCCTCGCCCCGCTCCCGCCTCACCAGCTACTCCACCCGCCCCTACCAAGAAAGCAGATGTCTTGCGCGACAAACACGGCAAGCCCATGATATGCTTCAAGTGTCTCCAGGAAGGACACTACTCCCATCAGTGTCCCCACCCCAAGCGTTCGCAAGGAGTCGCGGTCAATCCTGCTGTCCACGCCCGCGTCAACCACGTCTCCGCCGAAGAAGCCCAGGCTGCACCGGAGATTGTCATGGGTAAGTTTAGTGTAAATTCAGCACCTACAGTGGTTTTATTTGACATTGGAGCCACGCATTCAATCATTTCAACAAGTTTTGTGGAAATCTATAACGTGAATAAATATGAATTAGCGAGACCGGTACTGATAGCCACCCCAGGCAAATAGACCCAAGCCCGCTCGTATAGTCCGAGGGTATGGGTAGATATCCAAGGTACCGTATTCTGGGACGACCCAATTCTGATAGAATGCCAAGGTTTGGATCTGATTCTAGGAATGGACTGGCTCAACAAACACCACGGAGTGATAAGATGTGCCCGATACACTAGAGATAAAGACCCTTATTCCAAGGGAGGCCCATGACACTCTGTACTCCATCCACCCCAGGAGTACAAAGATGTACCAGGACTTGAAGGAACGGTATTGGTTGGTCAGCATGAAGAAAGAGATTGCTCAGTTCGTCGCAGAGTGTGACACCTGCCGACGAGTAAAGGCAGAGCATCAGAGACCAACAAGTTTGTTACAGCCTCTTAAAGTGCCTAAATGGAAATGGGAAGAGATCGGTATGGACTTCATCACCAGACTCCCAAAGACCCAAGTCGGGTATGATTCTATATGGGTAATCATCGATTGGCTAACAAAGGTAGCTCACTTCATAGCCATCAAGATGACCTTTAGTGGCCCTAAACTAGAAGAGTTGTATATGGCATGCATAGTATGCCTTCATGGAGTACCTAAGAAGATAGTCTCCGATAGAGGGAGTCAGTTCACGTCTCAGTTCTGGAAAAACATTCAAGAGGAAATGGGGACAAGACTAAACTTTAGCACAGAGTACCACCCCCAGACGAATGGACAAACTGAAAGGGTAAATCAGATATTGGAGGATATGCTCTGGGCATGTGCCTTGGACTTTGGAGGAACATGGGACAAGAGTTTGTCGTACACTGAGTTTTCGTACAATAATAGCTATCAAACCAGCCTATAGATGTCTCCATTTGAAGCTCTGTATGGACGTAAGTGCAGAACACCTCTACTTTGGGATCAGAC
The DNA here is from genome assembly GCA_019279435.1 of Zizania palustris. Lineage (NCBI taxonomy): Eukaryota > Viridiplantae > Streptophyta > Magnoliopsida > Poales > Poaceae > Zizania > Zizania palustris. The sequence goes on along the minus strand of JAAALK010000289.1, from coordinate 15,184,790 downwards.
CAGTGAATCCCAAGTTTTTGGAACGGACATCATTCGGGAAGCTGAAGAGAAAGTATGGATCATCAGGGACAGACTAAAGATAGCCCAATCTCAACAGAAGAGCTATGCGGACAATCGCCATCGAGATCTAGCCTTTGAAGAGGGAGATCATGTTTACCTCCGGGTTACTCCCCTCCGTGGCACTCAAAGGTTTAACATGAGAGGGAAATTAGCGCCTCGATACGTTGGACCTTTCCCCATCGTCCGACGTCAAGGTGAGGTCGCTTACCAGTTGGAGCTACCACCCTCATTGGCTGGGGTACATGATGTGTTTCACTTGTCGTAGCTAAAGAAGTGGCTTCATGTTCCGTCAGAGCAAGTTGACCTTCAGCAGTTGAATATACAAGAGGATCTGACCTATGTTGAGAGACCTGTCAGAATCTTGGAGGTCAAAGAAAGGACTACCAGGAGTCGAGTCATCCGCTTCTGCAAGGTCCAGTGGAGCAATCATCCCATAGAAGAAGCTACCTGGGAGAAAGAAGAAGAACTAAAAGCACAGCACCCAGAGCTATTCGAGGATTGATCCGAATCTCGAGGACGAGATTCTTTGTAAGGGGGAAAGGATTGTAACATCCCAAAAAATTAAAAATAAATAAAATAAAGAAAATGAATTTTCAGGAATTTAAAGGATTTATTTAATTAAAGAAAATACTAAAAGAACCATATTAAAGCCAAACAAGGGGAAAAAACTTCAAATTTTAACCTGAGAAATTTATGATGGAATCTAGAGGCCAAGCAATATTTTTAGAAATTTTTACAAAATTTTATCAACAGTGAAATCACCTCTAAGCAAATAAATGAATTACTGAAATTATTTTAATTGAAAAATACATTTTAAATCCTATTGGGCTGCAACCCCGAATCCACCTCCAGCCCGGCCCAATCCAGTTGTGCCCTCACTGCCATGTGGGACCCGGGTGTCGGCGTCACTCCTCTCCTCTCTCTCCCGCCTGCATCCACCTTGGACCCACTCATCAGCCTCTCACCTGCGTCCCTCTCTCTGACTACTTGGGCCCATCTATCGGCCCTTTCCTTCTTCGCTCGCTCACTGACAGGTGGGACCCACCTATCGAATCCATCATCTCCGATGGAATTCCCCCTCCCATTTCCTTCCCCGGTGATCCCCTTCCGTTTATCCGCCGCCCCATGCCCATTTTCACCGAATGGATCACAGGGATCGCCTTCCCCGATCGCCGGCGACCACCTTCCTTCGAAAGCCGACGTGGTTTCACGTTTATGGAAGCATATCCGAGGAAAAAAGGAACCTCGCCGGAGTAATTAAGGAATCTTCTCAGGTTCCCTCCATTTGCCTTGCCATATCAACCCCGGCGACCCCCTTATTTAAGCCTCAGCCTCTGCCGCACTCCGCCCACCCCTAAAGCCCTAGCCAGAGCACTCTAGAGCACCGCTGCCCTTTTTTTGGCCTTTAGCTCTGCTTCGCCTCCGCCCACCCCTCGTCGATGACTCGAGCCACCGCCGCCCTCGCCGACGACACCTCTAGGATCCCCTTCACGCGCCCTACCTCGGCATCATCTTCGTTGGGCACGAATGCCACCGGATCGCCTCACCACCGTCGGACCAGAAGAGCTCCGCCGTCTACTCTCATCGCCGACCGCCGTCACAGCCCCATCGCGTTCCCCACACTGCCCTGGTTCCATTTCAGCCGGTAGCCAAGCCTTTAGGCCCTCGCCGTCGCCGGAATAGCTCGCCGTCATGCCGCCAGAGTTGGAGAAGAAGGGTAAAATACCCTCGGCGCTACGTGTCGTGCCGGATTGGTTTCTGGCCATGCGATCGAGATTGAGCGGCAGTAATTAAATCCCTCGTGGGATTTAATCCAGGCCGTTGATCCACGTCGAAAGGGTATCAAGCCCTCTGGGCCATTGAATTCCACTTCCCGCCAGCCCATGCGCACAGTCACGAGTTCACGGTGAACCTAGTTCACCGTGGACCAGAGGTTGTTTTCTGTTTAAATAAAATTTAGAAAATTGATTTAAACTTCAAAAATTCATAACTTGCTCATTTTAACTCCAAATTTCACCATTCAAATTTTGTTAAATCAATCTTTTTATTATCTACAGACTTATGCCATAAAAAAGTTTGTTACTTTGGCACAAAATATTCTTATTCAATGAGTGAATAAAAACCTCTTAGTAATAAATTAATTTTTCATAAAAATAATTCAGGAAATCCTTAAAAAATTAAATCATTAATATTTTCCAACACAACTTCACCATATTAAGGCTTAAATTCCCCTTGTCTAAAACCATAAACTTGTATGTATATATTTGTGGTATTTTTATTGTTTATTGAATGTTGTGTTTAATTTTTCCGTATCAAGAAGACTACGAGACCGTCGAGGATCCAGAGTATTACCCCGAGGTTCCACCGTCACCATTTGCTGAGCAAGGAAAGTCACAACCCCCGTTTTGATCATCATTGAGCCCATGTTTTAATTAATTATCGCTATAACTCATAGGATAATATTGCATTAGCCTAATCTCAGAGCCTACACATTATATTTATTAGATCCCCGTCCTTGTGTGCCAACCCAAGCCATGCTTATTGAGCCTAAACTCCTTGTCACTCTACAATACTATATTAGCTAGTATCCAATGTACCAACACAACTTTTATAGGATAAAAGAACGAGTCGTAGATAGTTGGATTCTACTATATGAATTTCCCCGTTATTCTCGTCTCTGTATTCTGTTGGAGTTGGCAATGTTTTAAGTATGGTGGGTTCCGGGTGCAAGCTAGGGCATTGGTTGGTCGCACCCGGGGCACTATAAGAACCGGTCTGCGGGATCTGTTGCAAAGCACTTCCGTACCAACCACAAGTCTAATGGGTAAGTCCTAACTGGAAGTATGGAACAAACCTACTCGATGCACCATAGTGGAGGGGGCAAGGGGCAACCTACGGGTGACTTGTACCGACGTGGCTCAAGGAGGGTATGGTGTTGGCTCGATGCGTTGGGGCACCATATGAAACACATAAGAGGGTGTTGTCGGATTGGAGCGTTCCATACGGAAGGTTTTGGCATGAGTTCCCATGGTGTGGGTCATCTTGTTACACTTTGGTGTACGGGATGAGTGTGTGCCTTGTGGGTACAGTGGTACACCTCTGATCAGAGTTTTAAATCTTTTCGAAAAGCCGAGCCCATGGTCATGGGCGGGTTGTGTGACTTCTCGCAGTTAGTTTACTATTGCTTGAATGTTTGTATTATTCATGGCATGTAAGGACTGTTGAGCGAGGGTGGGCTGACTATACCCCTCGAGTTAGAAGATGATGCATACACATGTTTACGTTTTTGTATTAATAACATGATCACATTAACAGCTTTACAAATATGCTTTTCCGCAAAAGTAGCCACTACCTTCCTTGTTATTACTCTGCATTATATTTGCATTCGGTGGCTTGCTGAGTACGATTGTACTCACCCCCGTTGACTTACACCACCAGAGCCCGTCTACTACGAGGAGGATGAAGGTCTGGAGTAGCGACCTAGTCAAAGCGAGACTGGAAGGAGGCGTTCATCTAGGACCCTTATTTTATTAGTTTCTCTTTTACTTTAATACTTTTGTACTAATATGGTCTACGAACCATGAATGCTTGTTGTATTTTGTGCAGTCGTGTGATGAACGTCTTGGTTTATTGATTTTCTATGGAATTTCAATAAAGGTCCGGATTTATTAAATCTGGGCGTTACAATATTCCTGGCCAGATCAACGAAGCAAAGCAGTGCTTGTCAGAGAAATAGAGCTCAATGGAAAACTGGTGCAGAACCCAGTATACTTCATTTTAGAAGCCTTGTCCAGAGCAAAAACACGGTACTCCGAACTCGAGAAATTTGCATATGCTTTGGTAATGGCCTTGTGGAAGCTAAGGCATTACTTTTTAGCACACAATGTAATTGTCCCTACGTCGTATCCTCTTGGCGATATGCTCCAGAGTAAAGACTCCATGGAAAGAATTGGGAAATGGGCTATCGAGCTAGCCATTACCGCATGAATAGCCATTAAGTCTAAAGTTGTGGCTGATTTTGTTGCAGAGTGGTCTCCATCTGCCGTTTGGGCTCCAGAAGAATAATGCGAAGGACTGTGGACGGTTTACTCTGACGGAGCATATCAAGCATCAGGAGCTAGTGCCGGAGCCATGATAATTTTAACTTTATGGCATAAAGCAATGAACTCTGCAAGGCTCAACTTTAAGTCCACTAACAATATTGCAGAGTACGAAGGAATCATGCTTGGCCTCCACAAAGCGTGCGCTCTTGGCGCAACTCGGGTTATAATCAAAATAGATTCTAAGGTCATTGCATGGCATGTTGATAAAAGCTTCCAAGCTTGACATCCACATCTTGCGAAGTACTTAGAAGAGATCCGCAAGACAGAGGCATTAATCAAAGGAATTTCCGTCCAGAGCATCCCTCGAGCAGATAATCAGCTTGCGGACATCCTAGTGAAGGCTGCTGCCGGAGCATTGGATGTCCCAGAAGGGTCTTTCTATGAAGAACTTGTCAACCCTTCGGTGCCCAATATTAGACTTTTTGCAAAACAAATCAAGTCACTTCGAAGGCCTAGAATTGCAAAGGTTACAGTCAAGGGTCCAAAATTATAAGCTTGTCAATGGAGTGCTATACAAATCCAGAGTCTATTCTCCTCTACTCCGATGCATCTCACAACCCGAAGGCCAAGACATAATTCGGGAAATCTATGAAGGCTTATGTGGTAGCCACTTAGCCCCTCAGGATTTAGCAGACAAAACACTTCGCCAGGGGCTTTATTGGCCAATAATTGTAGTAGATGCAGAATCATTGGTCCGAACCTATCAAGGGTGCCAATGGATGGGAAGGTGAAGCCATCCTCCTCCAACACCCCTTCAAGTCATTGCTCCGATATGGCCGATGGCACGATGGGGAATGGATATCATCGGCCCTTTCCCAATGGCGAAGGGCACCTTGAAGTTTGCGGTGGTAGCAATTGAATACTTTTCTAAATGGGTCGAAGTCAAACCCTTAACTACTATCACATCGAAAAATGTGCAGAAATTCTTCTGGAAAAATATTATTTGTAGGTTCGGAGTTCCTAGAGAGATGCAATCAACAATGGCAACCAATTTGATGTCGGACCTTTTAGAGAATTATGCGAAGGGATGGGCATTAAAATGTGCTTTGTAGCCGTCCGTCATCCCCAATCCAATGGAGCTCTCGAGCGAGCCAATGGAAATATTTTGTCTGGCTTAAATCGGAGGATTGTAGGGTTGGCAAAGGGACTATAGACCGAAGAGCTTCCTAAGATTTTATGGTCCATTTGGACCACTCAAGCTAGGTCTGCAGGTTTTACCCCATTTAGGTTGTTGTTCGGAGACGAGGCCATGAATCCAACGGAGCTGAAAGGTGGATCCCTCTACGCAACGGAGCCAGAAGATAAAGAAGAAAGGAGCACTTCGCTTGACTTGTCTGAAGAAATGAGGCTTCGAGCTGTCGCCAATTCGACAAAGTATCAAGACCAGACAAAGGCATGGTATGACCCAAAGGTAAAAGTTAATGAACCTAGAGCGGGTCATTTGGTACTACGAAGTGTAATTGCTCCGGGGAAATTAGGAAATAAATGGGAAGGACCATATATTATACTACGCTCAGGGTGCCCTGGATCTTTTAAATTAGCAAATTTAGAAGGGGAAGAGTTAAAGCATGCATGGCATGCGGAGCACCTTAAACGTTATTACGCTTAGGGTCTCCTTGTAAAGAATTTAAAGTACCTTTCTAAATGAATAAAAGATTGTGGTTCGAATTATGCTTACCCCTCAATATTCCCTACCCCTAATGGACGCATTAGCGGAATGGAGATGCTTGTGGAGGTAAGAATCTTTCATCAGAACCCAATAAACGACCTTCGAACCACTAGTTCGGAGATTCTGTAAAAAAGAGCCGAAGGTGGGAAAAACCTACGGATTCGGAGCCAACGGCTTGATAGCATCCATAGAAGAGTCTAATGATTATAAAATAACGAAGTTCGAACCACTGGGTCGAAGCATTCATAAAAGAGCCAAAGGTGGCCAAAACCTAAGGATTCTAAGCCACCGGCTTGATAGCATCAGTAGAAGAGTCTAAGGACTATAAAATAACGAAGTTCGAACCACTGGTTTGGAGCATTCATAAAAGAGACGAAGGTAGACAAAACCTACGGATTCCGAGCCACCAACTTGATAGCATCCATATAAGAGTCTAAGGACTATAAAATAACGAAGTTTGAACCACCGGTTCGGAGCATTCGTAAAAGAGCCGTAGGTGGCCAAAACATACGGATTCCGAGCCACTGGCTTGATAGCATCTGTACAAGAGTATAAGGACTATAAAATAACGAAGTTTGAACCACCGGTTCGAAGCATTCGTAAAAGAGTCGTAGGTGGCCAAAACCTTGGGATTCTGAGCCACTAGCTTGATAGCATCCGTAGAAGAGTCTAAGTACTTTAAACAAATAGATTTGTATCCTTCGGGTTCGAAGCATCTGAAAAAGTGTTGAAAGTGACCAAACTATAAGGTTTGAAGGCCCAAGCCAAATGAAACCCATTAAGAGTCCTAAGTGACCAATTTCAGAGCTCTAATTTATAAGTTTGAAGCTCCTTACCATGTTTATAGGCATCGAACCATTAGTTTGATACGTCACCTACTATACCTCTAATAGGTAAGATATCATGATACGAACATAGAGTTCAAAGAACTCTACGAAAAAGTTGAGTTTGTGGATATCAAGTACTGTTTGTGAAGCCTCGACTTTAATATGTCGGGCGTTGTGCACGACCGGCCCTATTGCATTGCATACGGCCCCCCACCCACAAAGAGGGGCAGAGGAATAAGGCACAATTAAATGATGCTTCTCAAACAAATTATATTGCTTGATAAAATCACATTACATACATTATAATCGGGAAAAAATTATTATCTAAGCCTAAGTAGAAACAGAGACCTCTCTGACCTCTAGAGCTACCACCGGGGCCAAATCGGCCTTCTGAGCTTGGAGTTCTTAAAACCTTCCTTTTGGTTTGAGTTTGATTACCCTTCTTCGAAGCTCTTCCGGTTCTCTGCTCTTCTTGAAATTCGGCCTAGGTTAGAATCCGTTTGGAGCTAGCCTCCGTTGGGTCCTCAACTTGATGCTCCGAATCAGACCAATCTACATATTCCGAAGACAAAGACGTTATTACTTTATCTTCTTCTTTGATGTAAGAAAGGACTTCGCTACAAACATCGGGTGCTATCTCTCCGTGCTCTCCCCAAGGAACAGAAAACCGTGGGGGCCTATAAGGCCTTAAGCTTTCAAGAATAGCCCATTGTTGGTGAAGCCCTTCGTCAAGTTCTAATACTTCGAGATCAAAGTCCGAAGCATGTGGCAAAACCTAAGAACGAACATCCAAGCAAAGACTTTTCATTCATTGAAACAAAAGAACATTACAAAGTCTTTTTTACATAACAAAATCACCCTAAGAGGCTAGACCTTCGGGTCCGGAGGCGGAGCAGTTGGCGGAGGTGGAGCCGGAGGCCTCATCTATATTTGCCTCTGCCGATGAGCTTCGTCGATCCATGCCTTGGCCATAGTTTCGTTATCTGCTTTCCAGGTCGCCCAAAAGGATTCCCAAGCTAAAGGGACGTCCAGCGATGGTCGCAACAAGCCTTTGTAAGCAAAGCTTGCAGGCGTCGAACCCTTCACCAGAGCCTATAAATAGGGCCCCAATCCCTAGGGTTAGGGTTAACTCACTTTAATCTAAAAATCAGAGTTCACCTCACCTGCTCCTGTTTTGTGTGCGTCACCAAACTACTGTTCCTTCTCCAGTTTCTGTGAGTTTCGCCGCCATTGCTTGAATCTTGTTCACACCGAGAGATAATCCAGCTATGTTTTAAAACATGTTTTTCCTGCGATTTACCTCTTCGCTGTGATCACTGCTTGCCTTGATAAACGAGATGGTGTTTTGATCCCTGTTTGCATCCATCTTGTTCTTATGCGCTGTGGGTTATTTTATTCAGACATTGTTCTTGCTGTTGCATGTCTTGTTCACTCGTATGAAGGCTTCTGTGCAGAATAGTAGGATAGACAGCTAGTACTTGTGTGAGTATTTTTCTCTGGTTGCTCCTGTTCTATGTTCTGAGAATACTAGTTCTTCTCGCAAGTTCCTGTTGCAGCTGTGCTATGATGGTTCTCAGTTTTGTTCTTACACGCAGTCTAACAGTAGCACATTGAGTAGGTTTTTAGTCTACCGCACAACTAGTTCTACTAGCTTCTATCAGATAAACTTTGTGTTGTAGCTCTGCGTCTCACACAAGTTTCCTAGCAGCAGCATTAAACTAGGCACAAAGTTCATAGTGTGGGTCCCACGATTTAACATGATCCTTGATGTGTCTGCATGCTTCGCACATTTGCTACATACGTCATCAGCCTTCGCACGTCAACTTCGAAGCAGGCTTCGGCACGTCCACTACAGGCTTCGACACTGTGTTCTTCGAAGCAGGCTTCGTCAAGTATCTAACTGGAGACATCTGTGAACAGTAAGACTCCTCATTTCACGTGCACTCATGATTAAATCTCTGTGATGATCTATTTCTGTGAAGCTTGATTTGCCATGTTTTAAATGCATTGTTAATCTGCCTATTAGCACTGTGTTGGTGTCTTTTCGATTAGGACACCGGTTGTTTTTAGGCTAGATCATTTTAGGCTTTGTTGATCTGATTACTTTATTCTACTTGGTCTGTTGAGGTGCGTTGGGTGTTGGGAGTAGGCCATTGATTTGAAAGAATTTTTTAGGCACCCATTCACCCACCCCCTCTGGTCGCTACTTTCGGTCCTACATGAAGTCTTTCATCTTCTTCTCCTTTTTTCCTCCTTCTTTAGAGGCTCCTCCTCATCAAAGCTGGGCTCCTCACTCGACGATGAGTCGATATCACTGAGGGCCACCATGAAAGCTCTAGAAGTAGCCTTGGTTGCTCTCTTGGCAAGCTTGTCTCGGTTCTTCTTGAAGAAGGGCTTCTTGTCCCTCTTCTGGTATCTATGCTCATTTTCATCTTTCATTATAAATTAGGGCAGTTAGCTTTAATATGAGAAATATCTCCACATTCAAAACATCCCTGGGAGTCTCCTCTGCTCTGATCTCATCTATAATTATAGAATTGGGTGAACTTCTTGACAATGAGAGCAAGCTCCTCATCGTCCAAAGTATCCATTTGCTCTTTAGTGACAAAGACTAGAGAAGACAAGGCAAAACCACTAGCAAAGTCACAAGATCCTAAAGAACCAGATGCAATACCTCCAAATGAGATACCACTGCCAGAACCGGAAACTAGTGGCATGGATGGTGGCAAGAGTTCCCAAGTCCTTAGTGAGATGTCTTAGCAATCTCAGTGGACTTCAGCTTGCTAAAGAGTTCATCACAAATTAACGTGTCGTAACTTGTGGATTCCTCAATGATGGATATCTTCACTTCCCATATTGTACGATCAAGAGCATAGACAAGCTTGATAACCCTCTCATAATCAGAGTAAGCAAGCACACCAGTGGAACGAAGATTACTCACAATGGCATCAAAACGGGAAAACATGGCATCAATAGATTCACTAGGGCTCTGCACAAACATTTGGTACTGTTGATTGTAAGTGCTTTGGCGCTTGGCCTTGATCTGAGTTGTGCCCTCATGAAACACAGTGAGCGTGGACCAAATCTCCCTAGTAGTTCAAAGATGCTGAACCCTATCAAACTCATTCCTGCTCAAGCTTATGAACAGTATATTTCTAGCCTTGCAGTTAGAAGTATACTAATCCCTCTCAGCCTGAGTAGTGCGAGTCTTAGAGATGGAGTATTGTGAGTCCACAATCTTCTAGATTGCACTTCCTTGGCTTTGTAGATAAGACTCCATGCGCACCTTCCAGTATGCAAAATCTATCCCATCGAATAGAGGGATTTTGCTAACTTTGTCCATGTTGCCTACGGATCACAAAATCGGTTAAGGTCAACTGGTGATCTTAATCTGCTCTGATACCAATTGTAGGACCGAAATGGGCGACTAGAGGGGGGTGAATAGGTGCCCCATCAATTCTTTTGAATTGATGGTATTTTCTAAACACCCAACGCTCCTCTAAATGAACAAGCAGAATCAAATAAACTTTCACAGCAAAACTCCAGAGAAAGCAAGTGCTATCACTCTTCTGTTAGATATGATATGATGCGACAGTATGAGAGATCACAAGCACTTAAAATAATATACCGTTTAAAACCAACTGATGTCCTAAATCTAACGACACCCGTACACAAAACACAAAAGGTAGATTAATCACAAATCAGATGATAGTTCAAGGTGTATTTTAATGGATATCAGACATTTTGTCAATCTCATGGCAATAGCAGTCACAGTTCACATGCATTTGATTAATTACTAGTCAAGCAAATAATAGATCACAAAATTAACTCAGTAATAAATCAAACATATTTAGGATAAGTTGATTTCACAGATATTTTATTTAATGATTAAAATGAATGTGAAGGAGGAGAATAAAATAGTAAGTACCTAAACTTACCCTGGTAGGTGTGCCCTAGGTGACAGCAATCTGAACGTTGTGGGCTTGTGTGGAGGGCACAATACATGCCCTGTGTTTACGCACTTTTGGTTTGCAACTCCAAATGATGGATTCAACGTGTGTAAGCGGAAGCCCGAAGCTAGTGAATGCTCATACCAAAGGCAAAACCAGACAACCAGTGCGAGCAGAGGAAACAAAGTGAAAATTGAAAAAAAAAATCATTTGCTGTGAGCGGTGACCTGTGTCCACACACGTTCCACGAGAAGCCTATAGCAATCAGTCATTTCATCCTAAATAAAATTATCTTGACGTTGTGCTACTAGAAATGAATCACATCACAAAGAAAGAAAATTAGGCACAAAAAATCGATGAATAGAAACCTGGCAATAACAGGAATTGCAAGCTTGTGTGCGGATAGAAAATGATTGCCGGAAGTAATCTAGTTGATGAACAACCTCATACTGCACTGCAACAGCAAACTAAACCAACTCATCGGTGAAGAAAGCTCCGTGACCAAACTGGTGCCGGTGGCGGCACAAATAGTGAAGAACGGGGAACAAAATAAAGGAAAAGTGACCCAAACAATTGAATAATGGAAAAGTAAATTTCTAAATGGGTGAGAAACCCTAGAGGGCTACAAGGGTTTTTATAGTCTAAGTTCAAAAAAGGAAAAGATAAATTTAATTCAAAAAGGAAAAGACAAATTTACCCCTAGGGTTTTCTTACAGATGCGAGGCCCACAGAGCTAAAAAAGTAAAAACTTATCTAAAGGTAGTTTGTCCCGATTCGAAGCTTTCGTAGTGACTATGGTTCCACTTAAGGATGCTTTGATCTTGATCTGAAGGTTTTGAGCCGAAATCGACAAATCCCACCGGATCGCCGACACATGTCACCAATCTGTGAACTCGACCACCAGCAAGTCTCTCCCGCTCTCGATCCCTCGAGCAGCCTTGTAACTTGCACTGGCATCCCTTTCACTGACTTGGTCAACATACTATCCCGATCATCCGTCCATCCATGTCTTGCTCTATCTCCATGTCTACGCGTGAGATCTTCCACAACTTCACCCAACATCCTTGACTGTCTGGCATCAAGCTCCCCGCTTGACCCCGATCACCCGCCATTGATAGTTAACTCGCATCTCAACCCTACACACATGAGACAAGCAAAACACGAATCTCCATGCAGAGCACACACTGATCCCATCTGTGAACACACACATGCAAACACATACCCAAACCATGAATCAGGCAAACTTGTGAATCACTCATCACAAAGATAAAACCACAGTACAAACCCACTTGGTTTCTCATTAAGAGCCACAAACTTGTTAAGCACTCGGAAGCAGATGTGCCTTCTAATGACTTAGCCAGAGTGGATCATGGATATAGAGTGGGAAAAACTGCTATTGCTTTGATAATCATGCTTACAAGTAAACAAATTCCAAGTTTGAATGATGTATCAAATTGAAATTTGAAGTATGGAGAATTGGATACTTATCTTGGCGGCTTCGGGCCGTGGCGGTAGTGGGGTTGTTAAATCTCGCAAATTCCGCTTGGTGGAGTCCTGTGGAGACATTCATGTCGAAGCTATAAATGGCACTGAGGCGACGGGCGCGTTAGGCGGTGAATCCATTCTGCATGGTAGGGGATTTTGCCTATCACGATGCGGCGACTGGTAGAGCAATCTTCATTGCGTCATTAGCGGGGTTCTAATTTAAATAGGACGCTGGCGGTTCGCCTCCCCACCTGTTGCTTGGACCTATAAATAGGTCTATTTGGCTTTAGTTTCTCCAACATCTCGGCATAGATTATCTTCTCTACCTTGTCTCTTTTCTTCATCAGAAGGCGTAACCCTCTTGATGGCTTGGTGCGACGGGTTGTTGAAGGGTTATCAAGAGCCCCCGGACTTCGGGTAAGTGAATTTTCACTTGTTGGAGTCTTGATCATTTTTCCCTTCTTGAAGGTCACCAGCGTATTGAAGATGAGATTGCAAGCCCATGTGGCGACCTTACGGAGGACCTCTAAGCATGGTGATGCTATGGCTTTGAAGCTCCCCTGACACACTGCAGTTGGGGAAGAAGACCACGGCCTCCATCGGTGATCAAGATGGTTTGGAGAAGTCAGAATGACTTCTCTGGACACCCCTCTAGGAAGTCGTGGAGGGCCATCACCTCAGAGACCACCCACGCGGTTGTTGTAGGGATCGAGCGGTATGGATCTTTTGAGGTGGTAGTGTCCTGTCCGCATGGGCATGTCACCTGATCTTGGTGGCATCGTGGTCGTCCCAGACCTCGCCGACCAGCTTTGCCCATCGATGGACCAGGGATGGTTGGCGTCTTGGACGATAGTTTTCCCTAGGGAATTGGTCGGCGGCATCCTATTGCTCTCGATCCTACTGAGCAGATAAAAAATAGAGTAGAACAAATCATTGTATATGTATGTATCATTAGAATGTCATAAAGATTTCTTCATTCTCAGGCTTTGCTTTCTTGTCTGACTACATTCAAAACTTGGCCCAGCTTAATCGATGCAGCCAAGGTTTGTGTAACATAGGGAACTCAGGCCACATGCATGCTATTTATAACCATTAGCATCACGTTCAGCCAAGGGAAATCATCAGCAGTCGGTCAAAGATAGCGCTCGTTAGAGCCCAAAGCAAATGAGTGACCCTCACAATGACTACACCAAAGCGGATCATGGTTTCTTTAGTTAGAGTGATTGACTCACAATGCCCGAGTGCCGAGCAGACTTTGACCTCCAAGAGTTCTAGCAAATAGGAATCTGGCATCTCTTCGATCCAACAATAGCCAAGCCAGAGAGGGTCATAGCTGTTCGGTTAGAGTGGTGGTGAACATTCATCTTGGCAAAGGCTGAGTTAGAGCGGATCGTGACCTCGAAGCCAGAGTGGAGGAAATTAGTGAATCACGTTGTAGACAAGCCAGAGTGTATCGTGGCGTCGAGGCTAGAATGGATACATCTCGGCAAAGGCCGGGTCAGAGCGAATCGTGACCGTGAAGCTAGAGCGGAGGCAGTCGGTGAATACACATTGTAGCCGAGCCCGAGCAGATCATAACATCAAGGCTAGAACGGTTAGAGTTCAAAACATGTGGAATGCAATATCCAAGAAAGCAAATGTCTTTATTATGAAATAATAAAGACGTATCTCGCTCAGGAATAAAATCATCATAGGTGCTCAATATTCTAGGAGTTCACTAGCTTTTGGCCATCTTCTCGCATCAAGCTATAGGATCCGGGTGTGTAGCCTCCGCGATAATGAAGGGTCCTTCCCATGGAGCCGAGAGCTTATGGGTCCTAACTGCCAGTTGGACTCGGTGTAGGACTAGTTCATCCACTAGGAAAGAGAGTTGGGAACATTCTGGTGAGGATACCTCCGAAGGCCATGTTGGTACCGGATGGTTTGTAATAAAGCAGCCAGTCGAGCTTCTTCTAGACTGTCGATGTCTTCTTCCCGAGTATGTTCAGTGCCGCCTTCAATATATTGAAGTATCTTCGGGCTTTCGTGTTGCATGTCCACTGGGAGGATGGCCTCTGACCCATACACCAAGAAGGATGTGATCTGATCGGTGGCCCTGCTAGGCTATGTGTGGAGCCCCCATAGAAAATTAGGCAACTCCTTCATCCAGCGACTGCCATACTTGTGCCGAGGATCAAATACTCTTGCTTTAAGCCCCTATAGAATCATTCCGTTGACACACTCAACCTACCCATTTGCCCGAGGGTGCACGACTGAGGCATACTTGACTTCAATGCGTCGATCTTTGCAGAACTCCCAAAAATCACCGTCCATGAACTGAGTCCCCAGATCTATAATGATCTAATTCGGGACTCCGAACTGGTAGATTATGCTTTCAACGAATTCCACTGCCTTCTTGGTTGTGCTGATCTTTAGCAGCATGACTTCAATCCATTTGGAGAACTTGTCAATGGCCACAAAAGACGATCATATCCTTGTGGCGCCTTTGGAAATGGCTGAGGAACCATGTTGAAGAGCATGGGCCTTATGGCTCCAGATATGATGAGTGATTGTCAATGGAAGTCAAAGAGGAGACATGAGGACCTGCCGTGTCTGGGGCGCATGTGAATCAGGTACACGGGCAGCGAGCGACAGCCGGGCAGAGGAGCCGTGGAGTCAGGCTGGCCCAATCCGAGTACATGGGCTAGGAGCGGTAGAGGATCCACTGGTCTGTTGATCGGGGTTTGACTCAGGTACATGGGCGGCGAGCGATTGCTGGGCTAAGGAAGCAGCGGGATCAGGTCGGCCCAATCCGGGTACCTGGTGCGAAGACGGTGGACACTTTGTTAGTTTCGGCGCAAAACTGACAACCGATGATTATCTTTATTTAGGATTTTAATATTCAGTATTTAAGTCCATAGTATTTGTTATTCGAGTCAGTTGAATTTTCTTAGGGTATTTTAGTAATTTCGAATTTTATTTTAGAGTCAGGTTAATTTAACCTAGGGGTAAATTAGTCTTTTCCATTTATTAGTGGGCTGCCTATAAATAGGCCCCAACCCCTAGGGTTAGGGTTGACTGTTATTTTTTTGGAGATCAATATATAGTCAATCGCAAGTTTTTTACGGTGTTCATTTTTCTTTCTATCGCCGTCTTGTTTTTATCTCTGTCGAAATCAACAGCAGCGCCTACGGCTCGGCGTGACGCAGCGGCAGCAGCCAGAACCTGCACTGCGGCAGACACTTGGATCGAGGATTGGAGTGAAGTTTTCACGTGAGCGCAGCATACGACGCGTCAGTCTTTGCGATTTTTTTGGGCGGAGTGGTCGGCGTTGGTCTTCTCCCTCATCGCGCGGCAATTCACGGCGTGCGTCATCGCAGGCAAGCGGCGGGCCTGGTTTCTTCACATCTCGCGGCGGATCCAGGTAAGGTTAATCTAATCTACTATTTTTCAGTAGTATTAATTAATGTTGGCGTAAAAGATTACGCTAACAGGTTTTGAGAGATTAGAAACTAACAAACAAAGTGTTTGCAAGTAAACCGTTTCAAGCCTCCGAGGAGGATAATAGCTCGGAATAGTTCGAAGAAGTGTATTGAATAATTCAATATTTGGTCCTCATTACAGGGTGAAACGGGGGGTATTTATAGGCCCAAACATTAAGGAAAGACCCTTCTACCCCTCTATTACAACCGACATAGTGGAAACTATTCGGTACCCTTAATAGGGTTAAAACAGTAAAAGACTAATCTAATAAGAAAGAAGATAAGTCTTCCATCCTAGCTGGCAAAGAAGCTCTCTGAAGAGTCCATGTTCGAAGATATACTTCGAACTAGCGTTCGCCTTCATCCTTCGAACTTGATCCAGTGTACTCCCGGAGTTAGACGCTGAAAACCTTTGATTAAATCCCCTGCCTTTGTCTTGTTACAGCAATGACTCTGAGGATGAAATATTTTCCCCCAACAGTAGACCCTCGAATACACTTCTCCGCCAGATCTGTAACATTAGGAAAGCAGTATACACAAGAAAATAATCATGCGCAGAGGTTAACAGATTTAATCGACCTCTGAAATATGCAAAGGTTCAAAACTTCGAATCAACTTCTAAGAAAATTATATTTGAACTATTTTAGATTTAACTGAAGGAGTCTGAAAACCTCTTTTCTTTTTTTACTTAGAAGAAATAGCCGTTGGCTTTTTCTTAAAAAGGTAGTTACGCAATGCGTTAACTTCGTAAAGGGTAACGGTCAGGAATGCGAAACGGCAAACACAAACGGTAAAAGAATCATGGCCTGGGCTATAAATAGGGGACCGAGACCCTTCCCGAATACCCTTCTCACCGCTTTCGTGCAAACAAGCCCTAGCCTCCATTTTCCTTCTTGAGCAATCCATGCGATCTCATGGCGAGGACAAGCTTCAAGGTCCCTGGGGCGGCTTCAGCCCTTTCCCGACAGCAGGCTATGGCAGCAGCGGTGGTAGCGGCATCAACGACGGCGACTCCGGCAACAGCAGTAGCAGTACCAATGGCGGCACCAGGGAGAAATCCCCAAAATGTTGGTCCTCAAGAACTCCTTCCAGCATCCTCGAAGTATCCGGACCAATCTTATCAGTTGGGGCCATCAACCTGCATGAGGGAGTCGCTCACCGCAGCAATAGAAGGAAAGATTAGCTCGGAGATAGTGATCCGCAAACCTGAAAGGAGACCATCCCTTCGCCAAGGCCCGGAGAAGTGGTAGTCTTCGAAGCAGGATTAGGGCTTCCGGCAGTCGACTTCCTGTCGGAGGTATTGGATCTATTCCACGTCACCCTTCCTCAACATTCTCCAAATGCAGTAGCACGCCTTGCCATCTTCGAATGGGCGTTGCGAGCCGGAGGTTGCGAAGGAAGATCTGAGATCTTCGCAGCACTGCATAGAGCTTCTTGCCAACCCAAGACCTACGTAGGCCCCGGAGGTGAAAAGATGGTGGTGGCCTTCGGAAGCATAAACTTCCGGCTTTGGGATGAGTACGCTCTAAGATTTCCAACAAAGGCCATCAATGCCAGATGATATACAAACTGGATCCTCCGATGGTTTTATGCCGAGGTTCGGGCAAGCAGCCGTTTGGCCGGACCCTTGCAAGACATCAACTTCCGAAGGGAAGCCCTAGTTCACCCGGATCCTGGCCAGCTCGAATCTCGCCTCTGCCTGCTTCAACGAGTTAGTCACTGCCTAAGCATGCGGGACTTAGTGGAGGAATTCATCGGACTTCAGATTCCTCCTTTGATGGTCAACTGGCCTATCACCTTCGAAGAAGATCAGGAGGGCGGCCACCGAAAGATCTCTTCGAACTCGAGCCCTGCAGGTGACTTCGAAAACAACATGTTTCATATATATTTGTTTGATGAAATGACTAATGCCAACTTATCTTTTAGCTTCTCTGACTCCCATGAATTCGGAGAAAATTGTTCGAGCTTCGGAGAAAATCCTGGGAGTTCCGACGGCCAAGAAGGAATGGAGAGTGAAGTTAGTGGGTACTTGGGAGCGATTCAACCGAGTATGGGGAGTACTCGGAATTGCTCCCCATCCTCTTCCGGATTGGGTGCCTTCAGAACAAGGGCCGAAGAAGAGGAAAGCGGAAGCCGGAACATCGGCTCCTGTTAAAACTCCGTCCAAGAAGGTAGCCCGAAAGCCGAAGAATGTGGCGCCTTCAAGTCCGGTGGTTTCAGTTTCAGATTCTTCGAAGGACGAAGGAACATTCCTCGTTAGCCTGATTGACGGGGATGAAGACCAGGCGGATGCAAACACTGGCGCCACTGCAAACGCACTAGATGTTCCAAGTAGCTCCGGGCAGGCTGGGACTTTGGCTGTCCAGCCGGACTTGTCGCGCGAAGGAGCCCCTACAACTGAAGGTGGAGTCGAAGTTGCAGCTGAGCCAACTCCGATTCCGGACGAAGCGACGACTGTAGCTCCTAGAGAGGATCCAACAGTCGAACCTTCGGTTCTGAACTATTAGTCCAACGAAGACTTCGGGGTAGCTTTTGACCCTCCAAGCAGCCCGATGCTCACCCACCGACAAGACTTCGGAGGTAAACTTTGCTCAATCCTTTGCTCCTTTTCCCTGCAAATTTAGGCAATATATAATACCTTTGTCTCAGCAGGGTCCGCTCCTATGGAAGTGGTTCCTCCTGAAGATACGGTTCCTGGGACCTCAACCTCCCCGACACCAATTCCAGAAGTCACACGCATGGGACCTGGAAAAGGTAAAGGCAAAATGGACCCCTTCCCTGCTCCAAATTTGGGATTAACTCCGTATGAATCAACAGACGGGGGTCAATCTACAGAGGGGGGCCATTCTACGGAGGTCTCTGAAGATGCGGCGCAGTGCTCTGACCCCTCGCCGAACGAAGATGATCAGAGGGCCTTGTCCATGCTTCTCCTCCTAGTTCCTTTCTTGG
Organism: Zizania palustris; assembly: GCA_019279435.1. Classification (NCBI taxonomy): domain Eukaryota; kingdom Viridiplantae; phylum Streptophyta; class Magnoliopsida; order Poales; family Poaceae; genus Zizania; species Zizania palustris. The sequence continues at coordinate 15,166,286 of JAAALK010000289.1, read as the reverse complement.
AGCGAAGGACCGGACTTTGGGCCTTGCTCGAACCTTTGGGTCGAGCCAACCGCGAAGTTGGGGAAACGGACTTGGTGGCCATCCTGAGCGAAGCTGAGGGTTCGGAGCTCAATGCCGCCTTGGAGCGTGCAGCGTACCATGTACGAAATATCTGCAAAACAAAATTAATCTCATCTACAAATAATTTCTCACCTTGCTTTTTCCTCTTCACAGCAAATAGTTTTGGCCCGAGCTGCGGCTGTCTCGAACGAGCGTGGAAGCCTTCGCCTTTAGGAGGAAATTACTGCTCTCCAGAGGAATCTTAACATCTCCGAAGGTCGGGTTTCCCACTTGGACGATATGGTTTCAGCAGAGCGAAGGGCCAGACAAAACTTGGAAGCTGCGAATAAAGAGCTCGAATCAGAACAAATTGTGCTTCGGGCAGAGATAGAAAATATGCGGGTAGAGCACGCTGCGACGGGGGCCGAGCTTGTCAGGCTCCAGGAAGAAAAAGCTAAAGCTACGGAGGAGGCTAGCAACATGCTTAGCCAGAAGAGTTCTCTGGCTACGGAGGTAGCTAGACTCTCCGCTGTGGTGGATGAGCTGAATTCATCGAAGGACGCTTTAATTGAAGATAAGCTGAAATCAGAGAAGGTAGCTGTTGAAGTCATGAACCAACTCCTAGGTGTTCTAGAGTACTTTGGTACTACTGGGACACTTCCTTCGAATGACAACGTCTCTCTACTATGATGGCTAAAAATTATCCAAAGAGCTGCAAAGACGTTGAAGACAGCAGGCATTCGGTACGGAGAGATCTCCGGCCAAGTGGCTGCTCTCGGAGTACTTCGCTACTACAAAGATCTAGGATTATCAATAACATCATACTCAGGGGCGGCTCCCATTACCTTCGACGACAACCGGCTTCTCAATCCTTCTGAAGACGTGGCTGTAGCTTGGCAAGCCTTCCAAGCTTCATGGAGAGCCGAAGGTCGCACTGCGATCAAGGCTTGGATCGATGAAGGGCAACACCAGAAGCAAGCTCGGTTGCAAGCCTCGAGCAGCCAGCCTCCGCCGAACCCGCAGGTCTAGCTTTGTTCTAGGGTCCAACTATGTAAAAAATCATTGTTGGGGGAAAATATCTCATCTTCGGGGTTATTGCCGAAGCAACATAAAGGCAGACAGCGGATTCGAAGGTTCCCAGACGATCATCTTCCGAGATACCCGGAACCAAGTTCGAAGTCCGAAGAGCTTCCGAAGATTCTATGGTCCATTCGGACTACGCAAACAAGGTCCACAGGTTTTACTCCGTTCAGACTACTATTCGGAGATGAAGCTATGACTCCAACGGGGCTCAAAGGGGGATCATTTCGCAGCACCGAACCGGATATTGAAGAAGAAAGACAGGCTTCGTTAGATTTGTCAGAAGAAACAAGACTTCGGGTTGTAGCTAATTTATCAAAGTATCATCAGCAGACGAAGACTTGGTATGACCCGAAGGTTAAGCTCAACGAGTTAAGGCCGGGTCATCTTGTTCTACGAAGCATTATAGCACCAGGGAAGTTAGGAAATAAATGGGAAGGTCCATATCTAATTGTCCGCTCAGGGCGCCCTGGTTCATTTAAATTATCTAATTTAGAAGGTGAAGAGTTAGCACATACTTGGCATGCGGAGCACCTAAAGCGATACTTCGCATAAGGGCTCCTTGTAATTCGCTTGTAATCACCTCTGAATTAATAAAGCATATGACCCTGATAGTTGCCTTCCCCTCATAGACTTCCAGCTTCCGAGTGGACGCACTGGAACCGCGGGGTCGACCGAGAGGGAAGTGTCATTAAGCTGGGTTGTATTTTCGGACTTCGAACCCATAAAGTTCGAAGCCTCCGACGTGGGGGCTGACATAATCCGGAGCCCAGGCCACTGGCTTGTAGGCATCCGTAAAAGAGCCCAAAACCACATTCTACGGAGTCCAAGCCATTGGCTGGTAGACTTCCGTAAAAAGAGCCGAAGGTGGCCAAAATCTACGGAGTCCAAGCTGCAGCTTGCAGACTTCCGTAAAAAGAGCCGAAGGTGGCCAAAATATGCGAAGTCCAAGCCATTGGCTGGTAGACTTCTGCAAAAGCCGAAGGTGGCTAAATTATACGGAGTCCAAGCCATTGGCTGGTAGACATCCATAAAAAGAGTCCAAAGAGACCATTGCAAACTCCGAACCATTGGTTCGTCAGAGATTACAAAGACAAGCCGAAGGTGGCTAAAGCAAAACAACATTTGAGCCATGAGCTTCGAATGTCTGTTAACATAGGCCAAAGTGACAAATTTCTTAAGACACTAAAGTGTCCTGAAAGTTATCTCAATTGATTTCTTTCGTAAAACAAAGGTACTAAGTTACCATTCTTCTGACTGCAAAAAGTCGAAGACATTTCATAAGATTTCAAAAGATCTTTAAATGACAGAGGGGCTCCGAACCCCCAAAAAATTGTACTCCGAAGTTTTTCTTTGCACATAACCATCTTTGAATACATTTCGAAGTTGCTTATACCCAAAGAGGGGCTAGTAAATATGGAGACAATTTTAAATCGGCATTCATTATTGAAATAAATGTGTTTACAAATTGCACTATGAAAAATTGGTATCTATACCAAGAAGGAATCGGAGACCTCTTCGGTCCCGAGAGCTAGGGGTGGAACGACTAGTTCCAACGTCGGAAGTCCTAAGAACTTTACGTTTAACTCTCTTCCTCCCCTTCGAAGCTCTAAAATCCTTCTGCTCTTGTTGAAGCTCGGCCCAAGTTCGAAGCCGCTCGGGACTCCTTTCCCAGCTTCTAAGATCTTCAGATCTTTTATTTCGAGCTTCACCTTCGTCTTCAGACTAATTAGTGTCTTCAGAAGACGAGGTGTTTGCGTCAATCTCTTTATCTTCCTCTTTAATATAAGACAATACGTCTTTGATTACTTCGGGCGCAATTACGCCGGAGTCATCTCGAGGAATAAGAAATCGAGGACGCTTATAACTCTTTAAAAGTTCGAAGGTGTTCCACAATGAGCGAAGTTCATTGTTAAGCTCTAACACCTCGATATCTTCCATAAGAGGCAAAGCCTAAAAATATGACAAACAAGACTTTCATTGATAAATGTTTACAAGCATGAGCTTTACATAATCAAAAAATCCTAAGTAATTCCTAAACCTGCGGGTTTGGAGGAGGCTGACTGCTCGAAGCTTGGCTCCGAACTTGCTTCTGGCGTTGGCCTTCATCGATCCAAGCCTTGATCGCAGAACGACCTTCGGCTCTCCATGAAGTTTGAAAGGCTCGCCAGGCGGCAGTCACGCCTTCGGAAGGATTCAAAAGCCGCTCGTCGTCGAAGGTAATGGAGCCCTCTGCGTTCGGAGTGATTGTTCGGCCCAAATCCTCGTAGTAACGAAGTAATCCGAGGGCAGACACTTGTCCGGAGAGTTCTCCATAACGTATGCCTGCCGTCTTCATTTGCTTCGCTGCTCCTTGGATCCTCTTTAACTGGCGCAGTAGAGTCACATTGTCATCCGAAGGTAGTGATCCGGTAGTACCGAAGTACTCCAAAACACCTAGCATCTGCTCGATGACCTCCGAAGCCACCTTCTCAGACTTAAGCTTTTCCTCAATAAGTGCATCCTTGGCCGAAGTCGTTTCTGCTAGAACTCCGGAAATTCTAGCATTCTCTGTAGTCAAAGTATTCTTTTGAGTCAGAAGTTGGCCAGCCTCTTCTTGGAGCCTCACAAGTTCGGACCCCTTAGCAGCATCCTCCTTTCGCAGTTTTTCAACCTCTGCTCGAAGCACAATTCTTTCTGCTTCGAGCTCTTTCTTCGCAGCCTCCAAGCTTTGCCTAGCCCTTCGCTCTGCTAATATTATATTATCCATCTGAGCTACTCGACCTTCGGAGAAGTTAAAATTTCTTTGAAGAGCTTCGTTTTCTTCCCGAAGTTGAGCAATTTCATTTTCGCCCGATAAAGCTGCAGCGCGGGCCAAGACTGCTTTCTAAGAAAAAGAAAAACTGAAATAAGAAATTATTCATATATAATTTGCTATTTGGTTCGAAGATGCTTTGTACCTGGTAGGCTGCTCTTTCTATAGCAATGTTAAGCTCTGAACTTTTCGCCCTGCTTAAGAGGGCTACCAGTTCTGTTTCCCCGACTTTGCGACTGGCTTGACCCAAAGGTTTAACCAGAGTCTGAAGTCCGGTTCTCTCCTCCAAAAAAGGAGTTAAGAGAGGAAGCATTACTGAAGCCTTCTGATCAGCTCTGCTTAACGAAGGTCCGGAGAGTTCTTCTGAGGCCCTTGGAACTTCAGTAGATGGCCCCCCTCAGTTGATTCACTTTCATCTGACTCAGACGAAGTTGATCCTTGAGTAGGGAGAGGCTCTATGTGTCTTTTACCCCTTCCAGGCCCCTGTTGAGTGACCTCCGGGTGCGGTTCCGAAGTTGTCGAAGGCCTTTGAGTTGTGTCTTCGTGATGTACTTCTTCCGAAGGAGGCTCTGCAAAAACAAAAATATTATACATTGTAAAATTTTGCAGAAAATGATAAAGAATTATGCGAAATTTACCTTCGACATTCTGTGGGAGATCGAGCACTGGACTGCTCGGAGGATCGAAGGTGAAGTCATCATCTGAATCCACCGTTAAAACTTCAGCTGCCGGAGTATCTCCATGAGCAGTCCTCTCCTCATCCACAACTGAAGTTGTAGGAACTTCAACTTCATCTTCGCCCATAGGGGCTTCATTTTGCTCCTCTTGAGTATCCGGAGCTCTCACTTCTTCAACGTTAGCTTGAGGCTCCGGCATACCTGCAGTATCTTCAATGTGAATATTTTGTTGAGCTGCATCTTCATCAATCAATCTCACTAATAATATACCTTCATCTTCTTTAGAACCGGAGATTGAGGTTCTTGGGCTCGAAGGCGCAGGGTCCGAAGGTGCGATATTTTTTGGCTTCCGAGCCACCTTCTTCACCGGAGTCCTTGCGGAGCTCGAAGCTCCGGTTTCAGCTGTCCTCTTCTTGGGTCCTTTCTCCGAAGGCACCCAGTCCATCAGAGGGGGCGGAGTTAACTCCAACATTCCCCATACTATGTTAAACCTTTCCCAACTCCCGACCAATTTAATTCGCCATTCTTTTTCAGTCGGAGTTGGGGCACCCAAAATCTTCTCCGAAGCCCTTACAATTTGCTCTAAAGTAATAGGGGCTGAAGAAGCTAAAAAATAATTCAAGTTAGTCTTTCTTCGAAGTAAATATGTATAATGCATGTTGGTTTCGAAGTTACCTGCAGGGCTCGAAGTAAAGTTGATCTTGCGAAGACCGCCTTCCGAGTCATCCTCTAAGACGATAGGCCAGTTGGCCATCAGCGGAGGAATTTGCAGTCCGAGGAATTCTTCGGCTAAGTCCCGCATGCTTAACCTTCGGCTAATTTTCTGAAGCAGGTTAAGACGAGCTTCGAGCTGACCTTCGTCAGGCTGCACTAAGGCTTCTTTCCGGAATTGAATTTCTTTAAGGGGCCCAGCCAGAGGACTGCTTGCTCCAACTTCGGCATAGAACCACCTCAGGACCCAATCAGTGTACCATCTAGCATTGATGGCCTTGGCAGGAAACTGAAGGGCATATTCGTCCCGAAGCCTAAAGTTGATAGAGCCGAAGGATACTACCACTTTTTCACCTCCGGAGCCTACGAAGGTCTTCGGCTGGCAAGTTGCTCTGTGAAGTGCAGCAAAGATTTCTGCCCTCCCCTCACAACCTTCGGCTCTCAGTGCCCATTCGAAGATAGCTAATCTAGCTACTGCGTTCGGAGATAATTGGGGGAGGGTTACGTGGAACAGATCAAGTACCTCCGCCAGGAAGTCCACTGCAGGGAGACCCAAGCCAGCTTCGAAGAAGGCTTCAAATACTACTACCTCTCCGGGTCTTGGTGATGGAATCGATTCTTTGCCCGGCTTCCGGATCATGACTCCATTACTAATTTTTCCCCCTGCTGTGATTGCCAAAGACTCTCTCTTGCAGGTAGAAGGCCCCAACTCAAAAGATTGATCCAAATACTTGGTCGATGGTGGGCACAGACCTTGGTCATCGGCGATTTGGGGATTTCTCCCCCCTGCCGCCATGGATGTCGCCGCCGACATCGGAGGTGCCGCCGCTAACGCTGCCTCCGCTGCTGCTGCGGCCGCCTGCTGCCGAGCCAAGGCCGACGGGGGAGCAGATCCTTTAGTCTTCACCATCTCGATCGCTGGATTGTTCTGAGGAGATGGAGGCTAGGGCTCAAGAACTCAAGGGGCTCAAAAAGCTTTTGACTGTGAGAAAGCGGTGAAAAGGTAACCGGGTAACTTCTAGGCCCTCTATTTATAGCCTAGATTTCATTTTCTTACCGTTAATCCATGTCGTTTCGCATTCCTGCCGTTACTTCTTTTACGAAATTAACGCCTGCTACAGTTTCCGTTGAAAACAGAAACTTAACGGCTATTTTCTCTAAGTCTAAAAGACTTTCGAACTTCTTGAGTCTGTTCTAAGATAGTTCAAAAAGCAATTACCTTAAGACTGATTCGAAGTTCATGTCTTCGCACATTTTGGAGACAAAATAAAAACCAATAACCCCTATGTTCGGTTATTTTTTCCTTCCGTATACTGCTCTCCTAACATTACAGGTCAAACGGAGAAGCGTATTCGAGGGGCTACTGTTGGGGGAAAATATCTCATCTTCGGGGTTATTGCCGAAGCAACATAAAGGCAGACAGCGGATTCGAAGGTTCTCAGACGATCATCTTCGGAGATACCCGGAACCAAGTTCGAAGTTCGAAGATAGGCATTAGTTCGGAGTACATCTTCGAACTAAAGCCCTCAGAGATCTTTTCTGCCAGCTAAGATGGAAGACTTATCTTCTTTCTCATTAGATTAGTCTTTTACCATTTTAGCCCTATTAAGGGAACCGAATAGTTTCCACTATGACGGTTTTAATAGAGGGGTAAATAGGTCTTTTCCTTAATGTTTAGGCCTATAAATACCCCCCATTTCACCCTGTAATAGGGACCGAATACAAGTTATTCAATACACACTTTCGAACTATTCTAAGTTATTATCCTTTCGGAGGCTTAGAACAGTTTGCTTCACAAACACTTCGTTTGTTAGTTTCTTTTCTACAGAAACCTGTTAGCGTAATCTTTTACGCCAACAATCATGCTTTCATACATTATGAATGAAAATTTACTTATCATGTTTTTAGGCTTCTCAACCTCATATGGATGATGTCGAAGTGTTAAACATTACCGAAGAACTCCGCCTGCTATGGGCTACCTTCGATCTTTTAAAACTTCATAAATGACCTCGATTTTTAATTCCTCGAGATAGCTCCGGTGCAATTGCGCTCGAAATATGTAAAGATATACTATCTTATATTAAAGAGGAAGAAAAAGAGGTTAACTTGGAAACTTCATCTTCTGAAGACATTGCATGGTATGAGGATGAAGGTATTGCTGAAGATCAAGGGAAAAAACCTGAAGAACTTCGAAGCTGGGAAAGGAGCCCCGAACGACTTCGAACTTGGGCTGAACTTCAACAAGAATAGAAAGATTTTAGAGCTTCGAAAGGAGGTAGAAGAGTTAAACACAAAGTTATTAGGACTCCCGGCTCTGGAACTAGTCGTTCCAACCATAGCAGTAGCTCTAGAGATCGAAGGGGTCTTCGATTCCTTCTTGGCATAGACACAGATTTTTCGTGATGTAATTGTAATCTATTCGGATAATAAAGATTGAATTTTTAACATTGTCTCCCTACTTCCCAGCCCCTCTTTGGGCGTAAGCAACTTCGCGTTATACTCGAAGATGGTTAGGCGCAAAGAAAAACTTAGGAGTACAATTTTGGGGTCTCGGAGCCCCTCAGCAACTAAAAGATTGATTAAAATCTTATAAAATGCTTGACTACTTGGAGTCGTAAAACTGGTAACTTAGTACCTTTTGTCTGAAAGAAGTCGCTTCGGACAAGCTTTCCGGACACTTTAATGTCCCAAACGATTGGTCACTTTGAACACTTTTTACAGATATTCGAAGCTTATCAGCTCAAACATTGTTTCATTTTGGCCTCCTTCGGCTCTTTTTGCGAATGCTATCAAACCGGTGGCTTGGAATTCACAGTGGTCTCCTTGGACTCTTTTTACGGATGGTTTCAAGCCAGAGCTTGGAATCCGCATTATTTAGTCTCCTTCGACTCTTTTTACGGATGCTTTCAAGCCGGTGGCTTGGAATCCGTTTTTCAGTGACTTTCCCACCTCGTCGGAAGCTTCGAACCAGTGGTTCGAAGTCCGAAAAATTGGTTCAAATTAATGACACTTCCCTCCCAGCCAACTTCGTTCTTCCAGTGCGTCCACTAGAAGTAGGAAGTGTTTGAGAGGTAGGCATTATCTGAACCATGAACTTTATTAATTCAGAAGGTGTTTACAAATGGTTACAAGGAGCCCCTATGCGAAATATCGCTTTAAGTGCTCCGCATGCCATGTATGTGTTAGCTCTTCATCTTCTAAAGTAGCTAACTTAAAAGAACCAGGGCGCCCTGGGCGGCCAATTATGTATGGACGTTCCCACTTATTTCCTAATTTCCCTGGTGCTATAATACTGCGCAAAACAAGATGACCCGGCTTAAGTTTGTTAATTTTGACTTTCGGGTCAAACCAAGTGCTAAGTGCTGCAAGACGACCAATCAGCTTTTGTACTTGCTTTAAATTCTCCGGAGGGGCCATCCTTTGCAGTGCAGTTATCTGAGTGGGGCTAGCTTCGATTCCCCTACTCGAAACTAGATACCCTAACAATAATCCAGCCTGAGCCTCGAAGATACATTTTTCGGGGTTAAGACAGATTCCACATGCCCGAAGGCTATTAAATGTTTCTGCTAAGTCTAGGCTATGTTGGTGCTTTGAAGCACTCTTTATTACAATATCATCCATATAGGCCTCTACATTGCGACCTAGTTGATGACCTAGAGCCTTAGCAATTAACCTCGAAAAAGTAGCCCCAGCATTTCTTAAGCCAAAGGGCATTCTTACCTAACAGAAGACTCCCGAAGAAGTTACAAAGCTTGTCTTGATTTCATATTCGCGCTTTAGCCAGATTTGATGATAGCCGGAATATGCGTCGAGGAAGGTTAATAACTCCGAACCAGCAGTAAAGTCAACCAATTGATCAATTAGGGGCATGGGGTAGGGGTCACGGGGGCATGCTTTATTCAAAGATGTAAAATCAATACACATGTGCCACTTCCCGGAAGATTTCTTCCTAATGAAGACTGGGTTGGCTAACCACTCCATATGAGCCACTTCTCTGATAATCCGAGCCTTCAACAGCTTTTCCACTTCGTCTTTGGCAAGGATAGCCCTCTCCGTAGACAGCTTCCGGAGTCCTTGCCGAACAGGCCGAGCCTTCGGGTTCATGAGTAAATTGTGTTCAATAATATCCCGACTGACTCCGGTGATGTCTTCATCAGACCAAGCAAAGACATCTAAATTCTCCTCAACTACTTCCTCTAATGAAGTAGCGACTTCTGAAGGCAAGACCTTGCCAAACTGAAATGAATATTTCTTGCCATCTTTAACAATAACCTTCGTTGCAATCTCTCCTTCAGGGCTTGGCCTTGGGAAGGGCTTCTTCAAAGATTCGCCCGGAGTAGAAAAAACCTCCGGTTTTTCTTGCACGCTGTTCACCTATCTCGGGTCAAGAGGAGGGCCATGACCATACTCAGTTCTTCACGCAGCGGCCTGATCTCCAAAAACATTGAGTACTCCTGCCTGTGTGGGCATCTTCATACACAAGTAATTATGATGCGCCACAGCTCCAAATTGATTCAACATGCCCCTTCCGAAGATAATATTGTATGCATATGGGGAATCCACAACATCAAAAATCACTTACTCCGTCATGGCCAGTAGCCCCTCTCCAAAAGTAACTTCCAGGCCAATTTGGCCGAGGGCATCGAGAGGGGGTCCTGCAAAGCCTTGCAAAGGACGGGCTGCTGGCAGAAGATGCTTCTTGGAGATGCAGAGTTGATCAAAAGCTTGGACAAAGATAATATCTGCCGAACTCCTTTCGTCGATTAGCACTCTCCGGACCTCAGTCCCTGCTATGTCGGCAGTGATGACAAGTGGGTCTGCATGTGGAAATTTTATGCCAGCTGCATCATCTGCAGAAAAAGATATCGGCACATGGGACCATTCAGGCATAGCAGCTGCAGATGAAGAAGTTCCAATATGGCCCACCTCTCTAACATATTCTCTTCTCTACCTCTTCGACATACTTCCAAGGGTCCCTCCCCCAGAGATGGTGAGGACTACTCTTTTCCCTCAATCTTGACCATCTTCCTGCTTCGGAGGTGGTATAGCATTGACCACCGGAGGTCGTCTTGCAGGGTCGAAGTTCTCTATCCACGCCACAGCCTGAACAGGTTCCAGACGCACTTCGGTCTGAACTCGGTCAGTAGTGCCTCGACCCGAAGTTCTTTCTAGGTACTCGCCTCTTAAAGCGAGTATAGACTTACACGCATCCGTTGCGTGACTTCGGTTCTCACCATGGACACAGCAGAAAAAAGCATGGGCTTTGCCAGCCGCCTTCCCTGCGGGCCTCCAGCCGCTGGTCTTACTTCCTGAAGGCTGCGAAGTCCTTGGGGAAAATTTCTGCGGGAGTGCAATGTTTAAGACTTCTGAACGAGGATGCTTTTTCCCCCGACGCCTGTCGTGCTGAGCTTCGAAGCTAGGCCCCTGCAGTTGTGTTGAAGTCTTTACTTCCAACTTGACTTCTTGCAGGATTGATGGAGTGGCGGCATTTCTCCAAAGCCACCCCTCTTCTGACCTTGCATATATAGTCTTCGAAATAAGACATCAATGAGCAACAGAAGATATCTGCTTCCTGTGAAGTTTATCAAGGAGGCCCACATGGGTAACTCCCTCTCGAGCTGCATCAACTACAGAAGATGTAGTTAACCCTCGAATTTGCGACTTCGTATGAGCGAAGCGCTTGAAATACTGCCTTAAAGTCTCTCCTAGAGCTGCTTCACCTGGAAAAGACTTCCTATTGACATTGGGGGTACGAAGGTACCCTGAAAATTGCTTATGAACTTCTTTCTCAATTGTTCCCAGGTTCTGATTGACCCTGGCTTCAAAGACCAGAACCACCGCAGTGCCACTCCTTCAAGAGCTAGGGGGAAACATTTGGCCATGGTGCCTCACACTCCCCCGCTGGCCTCAATTGCCAATGCATAAGAACGGGAGAACTCCCCAGGATGTTCATCTCCGGAATATTTACAAAGCTTCGAAGTTTTGAACATAGGATCAAAGCGCACTTTCTGCAACTCAGGATGTAGTGGAGATTCGGTGTCGAATGAAGCGTTCTCCGGGGCTTTGGGATAAGGAGGTTCGTCGTCTTTGGGCACTTCGGGGATGATTGGGGTGGCCTGAGAACGAAGCCTATCTACGGCTTCTTGCCGCCACCTTGCTACTTCAGCTTGAAGACTGGCCATTTGAGTGGCCATATCGCCAAGACCATCTTCATCTCCTCTGGAAGGGCCTTCCGGGTCTTGAGAACTGTACGCATCAGTTTGAAGTGGAACTTGAGGTGGAAGAGGAGTTTCGGTTGGCCGAAGTATGGATGGAGTTGGGGGAGGAACTCCGTATGCTCGAGGAAGGGGAATCCCTTCCGGGGTCTGAGGTGGAGGAAAAGTCGAAGGTCCTCCTACCTCAACTGTGTTTGAAGATCATGCTCCGGAGGTCCGAGGGGACCTCCGAGTAGGACTACCACCTGAACTCCACTTAGGACGCATGGTTTGAGAACTTGGTAGAGAATGAAGTTTTTTGGGCTAGGTTCCCCACGGACGGTGCCAACTGTTGGCGTAAAAGATTACTCTAACAGGTTTTGAGAGATTAGAAACTAACAAACAAAGTGTTTGCAAGTAAACCGTTTCAAGCCTCCGAGTAGGATAATAGCTCGGAACAGTTCGAAGATGTGTATTGAATAATTCAATATTCGCTCCTCATTACAGGTTGAAACGGGGGGTATTTCTAGGCCCAAACATTAAGGAAAAGACCCTTCTACCCCTCTATTACAACCGACATAGTGGAAACTATTTGGTACCCTTAATAGGGTTAAAACAGTAAAAGACTAATCTAATAAGAAAGAAGATGAGTCTTCCATCCTAGCTGGCAAAGAAGCTCTTAGAAGAGTCCATGTTCGAAGATATACTTCGAACTAGCGTTCGCCATCATCCTTCGAACTTGATCCAGTGTACTCCCGGAGTTAGACGGTGAAAACCTTTGATTAAATCCCGTGCCTTTGTCTTGTTACAGCAATGACTCTGAGGATGAAATATTTCCCCCAACAATTAAATCAATGATTATCTATTCATAATTAGCTTGCAAATCTAGGCATTAATTTTATGGTTAATTTTTATCTACTAAAACCTTATTAGTGCTCGCATATTATTTATTTAAGTATTTTAGTCTGTTCGAATAAAAAAATAAAATAAATATTAGTTGCAGTAATATATTTTTCTGATTTACGTGCAATATATTAGTTCTATCTCTGAATTAATTTCTTGATGATTCATGTTTTATTCATTTAATTAGTACTTTATTTTAGAGTACAATCTGAATATTTATTGATATATTTAGATATTTTTCCCTATGCCATTAAATAATTTTTAGAACACATTTTTATTTATTTTTGCAGTTATTTTTATTTAGTTTAGTTTAGTTTTAAATATTATTTTATTTAGGAAACATGCCATTTTTAGGCTAGACAACTTTAGTTCCTGTGATCTACTTTGCTACTGTTATTTGTGTGTCGAGGTGTGTTGGGGGTTGGGATTAGATCATTGTTTCGGAAGAAATTTTTAGGCGCCCATTCAACCCCCCTCTAGTCGCTACTTTCGGTCCTACAAGTGGCACCAGAGCAAGGTTAGGGTTTTTTCCATACCTTAACCGGTTCTAAACCCAGGTAGTGATCATGACTTCCTCTGGTAAAATCCCGTCCCTTGAAGCTTTTGGCTACACTTATTCGAAGACTCGCATGTGAGCCTATCTTATGAGCTAGAGCTCTGACATTTGGGATATTTGTGTTCACCCTACTTTTACTATACTTCCTGTTGTTGAGCGCGATTCTCCTGATATAATTGCCCAGCATCAAAACAATAGCAAAGCGGTGAACATTTTATTCTCTGGTCTAGGTCCTAGTGAGTTTGAGCATGTTAGCCATCTCGACACTGCTCGAGAGATCTGGTCTACCCTCTAGGCACACCATGAGGGGACATCTCAGGTCAAGTCTAGGCTCTATCAGACCTACCGGCGTGAGTATGAAAATTTCTCACAGAAGCCAGGTGAGACTATTGAGGCTTTGTTTAGTCATTTTCAAACGATCATTAAAAAGCTTCAGGCCGATCATGATCAGCTGGTCTTAGAGCATGAACAGGCGCTCAAGGTTCTTCATACCTTGGACCCTAAAATCTATGAGATCAAGGTTTCTTCTATTGTTGAGAGCACTTCCTATGATACCTTGACTGTCGCAGAGATTTTTAATAAGCTCGAGGCCTCAGAGGTTGATATCCAGTTGAGATCAAATCTCACTAGTTCTGGCTCAAAAACTCGAGCCCTTGTGACACTGTCTACTGATCCTACTGCTTTGAGTTGTACTGCTTTTTCTTTGATGTCTATCTCCGAGGATTAGCTTGATTCGCTAGGAGATGATGATCTGTGTTTTTTTAACAACCGGGTGCGACGTGTCTATGATAAACGAATGCTTAAAAGACACGGCACAAAATCCGGATGCTTTGAGTGTGGTCATCCAGGTCATTTCATCGACGACTGCCCCAAGCTGAAGAGTTACAAGAAGGGAAACGGTGGTAACTCCTACGACTCCAGCAAGCACGACAACTCCACTTTTACAAGGGGCAAGCCCAAGACAAGATTCTTTCGAAAGGCTCTGAAGGACTACAGGCATGAGAACAAGAAGCGAGACAAGGACTTCTTCGCCGAGATAGAGAAAAGCTACTCCAAGAGATCTTCATCTTCCTCCTCGTCTTCAAGTTCAAGTGATAAAGAGTTCGTGATCAAGAAGAGGAAGGACAGGGATGATCCGGCGGGCCTCTGCTTCATGCCCTTTGGGGACAAGCCGAAGAGTGGCTCGCGTCACAGCCGAAGACCCCGCAAGAGCTTTTGTTCAATGGCTCTTGGGGATAAGGAAGAAAAGGGCTCCTCCGACAACTCCGATGATGACGACGATGAAAAGGTATCTTCCTATGAACAAAAAGTTGTTTATTTACTAGAACAGAACCATCAGGAGTTGAAGTATCGGGAGAAATTTCTTAGAGGGGCTAAAAATAGGATAAATGAGCTTGAGAGTGAGCTTGCCATGGCAAATGGCAAGATTGAGAGTCTGTCTTCTTCCCCTTGCTTGGGTGGTAGTAGTGAGTGCCCTAACTGTGAGGTGTTGCTATGTGACCTGACGACTCTGAAGTCCAGGTACACAGAGAGAGTAGATGAGAGAGACGTTATGGCCACTGAGCTTGAAAGCGCTCAACTGGAGCTGAAAGAAGCTCATGCCACTTTGTCGTGTCCTGTGTAGACTGCCCATCGCATTTAGCTAGTACAGCTGAGTTGAGAGCCAAGAGTGATGAGCAAGTGGGCGAGTTAGCTAGAGGGAGAGCTGAGCTAGAGCAGACTAAGCTAGATCTTGAGACCTTGTTAGTTCCACCTACTATTTGAGAGAACTGCTTGTCCTTGAGATTGGAGCTGATCAAGCTAAAAGCTGAGAAGTCTATCGAAGTTGATAGAGAGTGTGAAATCTGCTTGTCTCAGGTGGAGGTGTTAGCTTCCTTGAGAGAGGAGCTAGCTGATGTTCAGAACAAGAAATTTTACCTCTATCAGATCCTGAGTTGGATTAGTGCTAGAGAGCCACAGCTTGGCATAATGATCCAGCAGTTCAAGAGGTAGGATGGGTTTAGGGTAGGTTACACCTATACCAAGGCTAATTTTGAGAGTGCCATTATTCGAGTAGTGGAGTGGAGTAAGATGACTCCTGAACAGAGATATCCCAAGACTCAATCCACTGAGTCTTTTTAGGTTAATCAGCCCAAGGATGGAGTGTTCCAAGAACGACCTAAAGCTCCATCCAAGAAGCAAATCTGGATCCCAAAGCCTAAATCTCTCCACACTTCTCTTGACCCTTTACCTAGACCCTCTCACACTAAAGATTCTACACCCAACACCACCAAGCATAAGAATCCCAAGCCTCAACCACATCCCAAGAAGCCTACCTATCACTGTGAGTTTTGTCAGAGAGATGGGCATCTTGAGGAGTTTTGCTTCAGGAGGAAGCGGGTTGAGAGAGTAGAGAGAGCTCGAGGTGGGCAAGAGCAGTTCTACCAACAGGATGGTAGAAGACATGGCTTTCATGCCCATGCTCCGGAGGGTGGTTTTCGTTCCGACAGAGCTCTAGGTCATTCTAAATATGGCTTTGGACCTCGTGGCTGAAACTTTAGGTAGAACCGAGGACCACGCTTTGAGCCGCGTTTTGGTCCAGACTCATATGATTCCTTCTACTTTCATACTTACGAGCAGATGGCTCGACACTGGTTTAGCTCTTTTGCTAAACCTGGCGTCGGACCGTTTGCTCCCACTCATGATCATTGATCTTATAGGATCGAGGACTGGAGCACGTGTGGATCATGGATTCAGGATGTTCTCGCCACATGACGGGACACCGCAGATGGTTCTCCAGCCTCACTCCCCCGAGATCCAAGGAATACATCACTTTCGGGAACAGTGGTCAAGGGAAGGTACAAGGTATTGGGTCGATTCACATCTCTGATTATTTCTCTTTGAAGAATGTTGCTTTGGTTGGAAACTTGAATTTTAATTTAATTTCTGTTTCACAACTTCTTGAGGATGGTTTAGAGGTTCGCTTTAAGAAGGGCATGTCTTCTGTTGTTGATTCTAGAGGATCTTTGGTTTGCCAGATCTTACCCTTCGGTAAGGTTTTTCATATTGATTTCTCTAGTTCTACTGGATCCTCCTTTGAGCTCTGGAAGTGGCATAGGAGGTTAGGCCATTTGAGCTTTGATCTGCTTGTCAGATTGAGTTCTATGGACCTTATCTGAGGATTTCTCAGGCTTAAAATGGAGAAGGATCTAGTTTGCCATCCCTGTCGTCATGGGAAATGGTTGCCGCTTCTCACGCACCTGTGACTCAGGTGATGACGTCGTACCCGGGAGAGCTGTTACACATGGGTACAGTTGGTCCAGCTCGAGTACGCTCAGTCGGTGGGAAGTGGTACGCACTTGTGATAGTTGACGATTTTTCTCGATTCTTGTGGGTTTACTTTCTACAGTCTAAGGATGAGGCTTTTTAGTTTGTTCATCACCTGATTTTGAAGCTGAAGAATTAGAACAATGGTCGGATGTGAGCAATTCGTTCGGACAACGGCTCTTAGTTTAAGAACTCTTAGTTCGTCATCTTCTATAGTGATCAGGGTCTTGATCATCAGTTCTTGGCCCCTTACACTCCCCTACAGAATGGCGTTGTGGAACGAAAGAACCGCACGCTAGTCGAGATTATCAGGACGATGCTCGATGAGCATAGGACTCCTAGGAACTTTTGGGCTGAAGTCATGAACACAACTTTCTATCTAGCCAACCGCATTTTTCTTAGAGCTTACTTAGGTAAGATGTCATATGAGTTGTGGTTTGGCAGACAGCCCAAGATGAGTCACTTGCGAGCATTTGGATGCAAGTGCTTTGTGCTCAAGAAGGGAGGGCATTTGGACAAGTTTGAGTCTCGTTGATGGGATGGAGTCTTTCTTGGTTATGCTTTGCATTCTCGAGGCTTTCGTGTTTGGAACCTAGATTCTCAGCTGCTTGTCGAGACTTGTGAGGTTTCTTTTGATGAGTCCATGCCTTCGCTGACTCCTTTTGTGCTTTTTGGAGATGATGAGCTTGGAGAGTCCATCTTCGAGGAAGAAGATGACACTCCTGTTGTTGATGAGGGTGGGCCCTCTACACAGCCTGCAGACCCCACACCTTCTAAGACTTCGACTGAGGATGAGGACAGACCTCTGATCACTCCTTCTACTTCGATCGACCCTCCTCAGTTGAGTCCAGAGGTGCCAGTTGTTGACTCCGGTGAGGTGACTTCTCAGCCGAGTCCAGAGGTGCCAATTGTTGACTCCGGTGAGGTGACTTCAGATCACCTAGGATCTCGAGCAGTTCAGCGTGATCACCCCTCAGAGCTCATCATCGGTGATCTTACTGAGAGATCCTTATGTTCTTCAGTTGGTTCTCTTGTTGTGTTTGCTGAGTCTGCGTTTGTTGCTACTTTTGAGCCCAGAGATGTTTCTCATGCTCTTTCTGATTCTAATTGGATAAACGCCATGCAAGAAGACCTTGAAAACTTTGTTCGCAATCGGGTTTGGACACTGGTTGAGCTGCCACCTGGATGCAACACCATAGGCACCAAGTGGGTGTTTAAGAACAAACAAGGTGAAGATGGGGTTGTGGTGCGCAACAAGGCTCGACTAGTTACACAGGGTTTTTGCCAAAAGAAGGTATTGATTTTGAGGAGACTTTCGCCCCTGTTGCCTGTCTTGAGTCCATTCGTATTATTTTGGCCTTTGCTGCTTCTAAAGGTTTTAAGCTTTTTCAAATGGATGTCAAGATTGCTTTTCTGAATGGGTATAGAGGAGGAGGTTTATGTTAAGCAGCTCCCCGGTTTTGAAAACCCTAAGTTTCCTCAACATGTTTTCAAGTTGCAGAAAGCTTTATACGGTCTAAAGAAAGCCCCCAGGGATTGGTATGACCGCTTAAAGCAGTTTTTGGTGCGGAACGGTTTTGTGATGGGTTCTGTGGACAAAACTATTTTCTTGCTCAAAGTTGGCTCAGATTTATTGGTTGCTCAGATTTACATGGACTATATTATTTTTGTTGGTTCTACTAATGAGATTGTGTCCAAGTTTTCTGACCAGATGCACAACGAGTTTGAGATGAGTCTCATGGGTGAGCTCAAGTAGTTTTTAGGGCTCCAGATCAAACATACCAAGGACGGCATCTTCATCCACGAGGGCAAGTACACACGAGACATGGTGATGAAGTTTGACTTTGGTGGAGAGCTGAAGCTTCAGATGACCCCAATGGGTACATCTGGAGGCCTGGACAAGGACAAGAATGGCGTCAAGGTCAACGAGAGAGAGTATCGAGGGATGATCGGATCGCTGTTATACTTTACTACGATGAGACCGGACATTCAGTTTGTCGTGGGTGTGTGTGCGCGTTTTCAATCTTCACCACGCGCATCTAACCGGCAGGCTGTCAAGCGTATTTTCAGGTACCTTACTTATGCTCCTGATCTAGGTCTTTACTATTTTGCATCATCGTCTCTTAATTTATCTGTCTTTTCAGATGCTGATTTCGGTGGGTGCCGATTGGATCGCATGTCGACTTCCAGTACTTGCCAGTTTCTTGGTTCTTCACTTGTATCTTGGTCTTCTCAAAAACAATCTGGAGTTGCACTTTCTACTACTGAGGCTGAGTATGTAGCTGCTGCTCACATTTGGTTTGGATGATTTCTACTTTGCGGGATTTTGGGTTGTTCTTCCCTACCAGAGTTCCTTTGTTTTGTGATAGCACCAGTGCAATTAGCGTAGGGAAAAACCCATGTCTTCATTCAAAAACCAAACATATTGATGTGCGTTTTTATTTTCTGAGGATCAATATGAGAAAGGGGTCATTGATCTTGTTCATGTTGATACTCATCAGCAGTTGGCTAACATTTTTACCAAACCCCTAGATTAGTCTACTTTTGAGCGTTTGCGAGGGGATTTGAGAGTTGTGTATCCTATTTAGGATATTTTGAGTTAGTTTTCTTTCTTTTTATTCTTTCATATCATGCATAATCATATATCACATTTTGAGCTTGCTTCTGTTATATGATTGATCTGCTTTACTTGCTCTAGCTAGTATATGCTTTTGATTACTTGTCGATGATCATGTTTTGTTTTAGTTCACATGATGCGTCTGATATTTGTCATATGCATGGCTTTTATGTTTTAAAATTTAAAAATGATCACCATTGCTTTTGGTAACTAGCATGTGTAGGCTGAATGCTTTTGCTATCTTTTACATGCCTGGTAGCTAGTTCCTCACTTAGATGCACATATGCAACTTGGACATCTATATGCTTTAAACATGACAAATGTGCTATAAAAATGTTAAAAAATTCAGAAAAATGAAAAATTCATGCATTTTTATGATTATTTGAAAAGATCCAGGTGGGTTTGCTTTGTCGCATTGCATTGTTTTGGACTGCTTACCATAGTGCTTTGGTATGAACTAGGATGGTGTAATGTATGCCAAGACCAATGTCTTAAGCTTCTGATGGTCCAGTTCTAGCCTAGGCTTGACTTGGTCGGTTAGCATAAGGTTGACATGCAAATAACCCCTCGGAGAAATAAAAAGGAAAAAGAAAAAGTCTGAAAAATTAAAAAGGATAACAAGTTTGCTGAAGCACTTTGTTCTGGACAATGCTTATCTTGGTAGATATTAGTTAGCTTTTGCATCTCATGCTTTACTTTGTTTGTCAACTAGAAAATGTGGTGATGCTTTTGTTTGCAAAAATTAAAAAATGTGTGCTAATGACTCTCTTTAGATATCATCTGTTGCACTGATCATGTCATGTATTGTTGTAGCAATTGTGTTAGCTACAGCACAGGTTTGTATGTGTGTATATGGTGTGTAAAATGAACCTCGAAGGGTTCTCTCAAAGGGAGAAAAGATTTGTACTGGTTCAGACCTCCCCTAGGGGATAATAGCCCTACGGCCAGTTTGTAGTGGATTTGGCATGGTATGCCTCGGTGTGGTGTAGTGAATTCTAGGGTTTCATGGTCCTAGAGAAGCTAACCTGTTACAAGGGCTTGGCCCTGCTTTTATAGGCACACAGGCCAAAGGAAAAGATCAAAATGCCCTCTATAAGTCCTAGGCTCATAGGGGCAAAAAGGGAAAAAGGAGCTAGCTACTGTACAAAGTGCTTTACAGCTTTACAGACGTGTCAGACAACGTCACCTCTTGACCAGCTAAACGACATACTAGGGGCAGAGGGGCCCCTGGTACGACTTCTACACTGTAGCGGGGTGCAGATATTTCTGGGTTCGGAGCAGGGGCCGGAGCTCTTCAGGCGGAGGCCGCAAGGAAGGCTTCGAAGTACACTCCGAAGTGGGCTTCGGAGTATACTCCAAACTAGACTCTGAACTGGGCTCCGAACTAGGCTCCGAACTGGGTTCTCGGAGACTTAGCTTTGAATTGGCTGGAAAGGGTCTGGAGACTGGCTCTGAGGGGCTCCGAAAGGAGCTCGAAGTTTAACTCCAAACAGGGTTTGAGGGTTAACTCCGAGCAAGGCTCAAAGGCTAACTCCAAACAAGGACCGTAGGCTAACTTCGAAGTTAGCCTGAGACTTAGCTTCTGGCAAACTTTAAGGGATCTTGAGGGCTTCACTCTGGAGTGCTCCAAAGGGGTTCGGACGCCTCGCTCCAGAGGGCTTCTAAGTGAACCTTGGGACTTGGAAACAACTTCTTCAGAAAGGAACATGCTTCGACAGTGTTGGGCTTTGGGCCGAAGGCTGTCGGAGGCTGACGTCATTTGGCCCCTGTTCAAGGGAAGACTTATTCCCCCAATAGTAGCCCCTCGCTTGCAGGCCTTCGGGACGAAGGGGTGCGTGCGCCCTTGGGACAAATGACAAAAAATTACAACTTCAGGGAAAATAGACCTTCGGATCTTGGACCGAAGGTGGCTTCAAAATGCGTAGGTAATAATTGCCTGCGTCAGCTGTCAAAATGACCTCGGGGAGATAAATTGACTCCGCAATGGCTATAAAATTGACCGTTACAGTGCACCGGGTTACTTTGGCTTCGCTGGAGGCCCACCTGTCAGTGGCTTCGGCACGCGAACCGTCGGGATTTTTACCGCCTATAAATAGGGGTTTACCGCACACGGCTTCGACACACCTCGCATTTGCTTTCTTCTCAGCGCCTTGCATCCTTCGCTCTCTTCTCCTCCTTAGCTTCGCGCGAAGCACCCTTCGCAAGCTTTAGCAAATTCGCTCCGAAGCTCCACAGAAATGGCGAATAAGGTTGCTTCGAACGCTTTGGCCTTGGGCTCGAGATCCACCCCAGCGCAGGCAGCGGCAGTTGTGGCAGCGAAGCCTGCACCGAGGCGATTGGGGCAGAAGGATCTTTGGTCGCCATCCGACAAGTTCGAGCAGACATTGGAGATGAGGGCCTTGATCTCGACAGAGGAGTCTGTCCGGAGGGCCAGTGCAGGGAAGATTGCTTCGAAGATTCAACTTAGAGTGCCGGAGAAGTCAGAGGCCATACCGAGGCCTCGGGCTGATGAAGTGTTACTGTTCGAAGCCTTCTTCGAAGCCGGCCTCGGACTGCCAGTGGTGGGGATGTTGAGCGAAGTCCCGAAGGCTTATAACCTTGAGCTTCCTCAACTTTCGCCCAACGCTGTGGCGAGGCTTTCTGTGTTTGAATGGGCCATAAGGGCCGAAGGTTGCGAGGGCCGCGCCGACGTATTCGTCGCCCTCCACGACGCCAACTGCCAACCGAAGTGGAGGGAGGGTGCAGACCGCATCAAGAGGGCTTTGGCCTTCGGAAGTGCCATCTTCCAGCTTCGGAAGGAGTACCAAGATGCCTTCCCAGTGAGGGCCGCCAACAGCAAATGGTTCTCGAAGTGGGATCAAGAGTGGTTCTACGCCTTCGTCGGCACGAACTCTCCCCTTCGGAGTACCAATGCACTTATCTCTTACCGGCGCGAAAGCGTGGTGAAGACCAGCTCCGACACCGTTCGCTCGAGGATCTTGCTCCTTCGGAGGGTGGTCGTGAAGATGAGCATGAGGGACCTCGCGGAGGAGTTCATCACCCTCTGGCTCATCCCCCTTGCGCGCTCTTGGCCGAAGGGTCTCTTCCAACCTTCGGGCCGAGGGGGCCTAAACGAAGTAGCAATAGAACGACGCCTCTGTAAGACTTCAAAGCCTTTCCACTTTCATACTTCGCCAATAACTTTACTCTGACTTGGAATTTTGATGAAGCCACTCTTGAAGTGAGGACTCTGGAGGAGGCCATCACGGCGGCGGAGCGTGTTGTCGGGGCCCCGAAACTTGAGGATCAAGCCCAACGGCTTACTCTAGTGGGGACCTAGGAGCACTGGAACAGGGTGTGGCTTACTCAAGGAGGTCCAGGCTCTGCCAGACTTCTCCCATCTTGTACCTTCGACAACCAGCTCCAAGAGGAAAAGGGGGGACGACGACAAGCCTGAACCTTCGAAGGCTCGGCCGGAGGTCCTCGTGACCGAAGCCTCTACTCTGGAGCAGGCAACGGTTGCGAACCCTCAAACGGAAGTGGAGTCAGCAACTGCTCCCGCAACGGCTACCAAGGTGGTAGCGAAGACCTCGACGGTGACGGCTTCGGGCGCGGAGGTCGACGCGCCAGCTTCGCAGCGAAGGGATCGGGGGGCACACATTGCCCCTTCCACCTTTGAAGAAATTTCCGACGAAGGTAAACACTTTCAACATACTTCTCTTTTATATGTGGACATTGACTTGAACTTTTTTGCAGAAGATGATGTCGGTGTGAGGCCCACCATTCCGAAGCCAACGGAGGTCTCTAGCAGCAGCAGAAGCAGCGATAGCTCGGAGTTCGACAGTTCCTCGTCTGAAGAAGACGGAGGCAATGGTCATGACGAAGGGGACCCTCGAGGTAACGAGGAAATCGAGGTAGTGGATCGAAGCCCAGCTCTGTCGAAGCTTATGCAGGCAATTGCGGCGAAGGAAATTGTCCTGCCTCTACTGCCGAAGGAGGCCATGACGGAGACGGCCATCCACGACTTCCGCGAGGGCTGCGCAGTTGCGGAGGCAGGAAGCTTGGTGGCTCAACTCAGCCATTCGAACCCCATGGACCTCTTCATCAATGCAAACGAAGCCCTCATCCAGGTGAGCGAAGTCCCTCGCAGCCTTCGAACTGTACTTTGGTCTTCGAACAACACTTATGATTTTCTTGAATTCTTTCAGGCCATCGCACTGAATGCAGCAGCATCAACCTCTGCGGATAGGCGGATGACGTGCCTGGCAGAGGAGAATGAGGCCCTCCGACGCGAAGTCTCCGTGGAAGCTGAGAAGCGAAGGCGGGCCGAAGCCTCAGCCGAGGCGGCGAGGGCCAAGGCCGACAAGGCTAGGGAAGCCTTGGCCTCGGAGACTGACAGGCTCCGAGCGGAGCTTCAAACTGTGAAGGATGCCAGAGCCCAGCTGGCGAAGGAGAACTCCGAGCTTCACCAAGGAGCTCACTGCCTTGAAAACTTTGTTGTTGGCAACATCGACGAAGCCACCCTGAGCCTGACCGAGGTCCTAGAACAAATAGGGACCGAGTGCCAGGCTCCAGACTTCGGCAGCCAGGATCCAATTGGGGACCGCGTCGCATTTTTGAATGTGGTGGCTGCGACGGCGGAGCAATCTTTGAAGGGCTTTGCCTTGATGGCCGGCCGAGTGGTGGGTCAAGGGGTGTTGCAAATGCTTCACGACGCGGGGTGCACCCACCTCGAAGAAGCAACCTCGGCGACTTCGGTGGCCTTCGGAGGCCAGCACTTGGTGATGCCTCCGGCCGGCGTCCGTGGAGCCTGGCGGCGACTTCAGGAGCCTTGGAAGGACCAAGGCTGCGATGTAGTCCTCAAGCTTTAGAAAGCCCTCTGCCTTCGCCGAGCCAGGGTGCATGCCTCGCCAGCTCAGCCTTCGACGTCGGCACCTCCGCCTCCAAAAGTGTAGATCTCCTTAGGCTCCTTGTAATTCTTAGTTGTAGGCTTGTAAAAACTTATCAGTTTATTAATATGAATGTGGGGGTGCTTTATACCTGCCTAGGCTCAGTCTCCGAATGTTGACTTCGAAGTACTTGAGGACTCTGAAGAACTTTGCCAATTGTGGGCGGTCCTCGATGTAGCTAGGTCCGAAGGCCCCCCTCGGTTTAAATTTCCGAGGGGGCCTAACGGCGAAGCCATCCCCGAAGTTGTCCAGGATCTGTTGGCCATCGTGAAGACGGAGTCCCTTCAGAGTTCTTCATTTTTGCCAGACTTAAGTTTCTTCATAGTAAACTTACGTAGCGAGGGTGTACAGCCTTCGCGAACGGCTTTGGCAGGCGATGAAGCCTTAGACTTCTCTGCCTTCGACGCGACACCGCCTGCCTCGCAGACTTGGAGCGACCTGCAAAATGGAAGACGAGGTCTGCCGTGGGAGAGCAGGCTCCAACGAGGCTTCATCCAGCCGAGGGGGCCCTGGCCGAAAGAAGGGAAAGCGAGGGCTGGGGCCTCGAGCTTGCTTTTTCTTCAGCTTAAACACAGACTGCTCATAATTTGTTTTCGAAGTGTATTTGTAACACAATTCTCAATTATCATTCAATGAATGAGATTTGTTGTTTTTGCATACTTCGTCTGCATGCTTCGCATAGTTTGATGGCTTCGAATGTTTTAGCTTGTCATGCTTGTACTGCGCATTACATTCGCACATTTCGCATACATCTTCCCCCCTTGCTCGTGGCAGCTAGGGACTTAGTCATTGCTGGTGCGGGCAATTAAAAATGCGAAGGGGTGCGCCTTTTTGTCAGCTTCGGATGCTTATATTACATCGAGTGAAGGCCTCTTTTGGGCTTCGAACGCATTAATTTGGAGCGAAGCAAGGCTTCAGCGTAGCCAAATTAAGCGAAGCATGCTTCGGCATGCTTGGATTTTGTTGTGCGTGAGCAAAGCTCCGAAACGCACTTAGATTTTAAGCAAAGCATGACTTCGAGATGCTTTAATTTTTTAGATTAGATCACGTCACGCGAAGTGAGGCCTCGGTGCGTGTTTATATAACGAAGCAAGGCTTCTTGAGCATGGTCCTGTAGTGAAAAGGATATTTGGTGTGGATTCACCGAACCTGCGATAAGTTGAGCCACCTTCGACTCTGTGTCACCTATGACCCTGGGCCACCTTCAACCCGGGGATGCATCAGGCCGGAGCCTGGAATCCCAGACTTGCGAAGCCATCGCCCAAAAGTCTCAAAGCCCACTATGATGGGGGAGTGGTCCCGATCTTCCGCTAGGTAAGGGATAAACTTGGGTTGGTGGAGAATCTCGACGTTGGCGATCCAAGGCTCCGGTCCGGCGGATCAAAACCTTGCAATCGTTACACCACTGTCTCCGTTGGTTATCAACCACGCAGAACGCGATTGACCTCGCCACGAAGGCTAATTCCTGCAAGCGAACCCAAGAACACAAGCAAGAACAGGAAGGATACAAATCGAATGCCAAATCACAGACAAACGAAGATAAGTTGAGGTTTCACAAACGCCAATGCGGCAGCCAATCGGTCCGGCGCAAGAGGCGGGATCTAAACACAACAGTGTAGATGCAACAAAGCAAAACCTAACCCTAGAAGTGGCTGGCGTGAAAATATATAGGGCGGCGGCCTGTGGGAGGTGAACAGACTTGGGCTGTGGGCTAGAAGATGTACAGACTCAGAGATTATGGCCAACACGGCCCAGTTCTGTCACGCAGGACTGTTTTAATCATACAGAACGACTCGAGAGTCCAAATGATGTGAAACCAACGGCAAACGATCCGTCTTCTCCTCAGCTTTCCAAAAAGTCAAAGAACGCGCCAATCGGACTTCGTATGAGGAAGTTATGCCCATTTTGGTGCAGGGTGGTCGATGTAGTCCGAACCAGCGAATTCTTGACTTGAAGTCATCCGTGCGACTCCGTCTTGAACTCCAATTCTTCTATTCCATTTCCCATGTTCCTAAGCAACAAAATATCACTAGTATTCAGTAGCATCCCATCCAAACAAATATTGACATTGTTGCTAAGGAAAGAATTAACCTCATGGTTCAAGCGACGGGCACGGGCGCGTGTGATTGGTCCTTGTAGTTGAATTGTAGGTGGAGGCTCCATGTGTGTATCATGTGAAGTGATGTCCTCATCATCCTCCCCCTCTTGAATTGGAGTCGTACTCGACTCAAGCTCATCGTCAGCTCCCAAATAGGGTTTTAAATCATCAGCATGGGGTATCAATTTAAACTTTCTCAAATCAGGAAAACGTTCCTTGCGCAAGTACAACCAAACAAGATCTCCTGGTTTGAAAAACATCTTCTTTCTTCCTTTATTTGTCTTTTGAGCAAAATAGCGTGCCTTCTTTTCTATAACTTCCTTGGCCTTCAAATGCATAGCTTTCACAAACTCTGCACGCTTAGTTACTTCCATGTTTGTTCTCTCTTGAAAAGGAAGTGGCAGCAAATCAAGTAGTGTGATTGGCTTAAAACCATACACCACTTCAGACGGGCACAATTGTGTTGTTGAGTGGACAGCTCTATTGTATGCAGACTCAACATGTGGAAGACAGTCCTCCCATTCTTTCAAGTTCTTCTTACTCATTGTTCGCAGCAACATGGATAGTGTACGGTTTACCATCTCTGTTTGACCATCAGTTTGCGGGTGACAAGTTGTTGAAAACAGCAATTTTGTGCCAAGCTTGGCCCACATTGTCTTCCAAAAGTAACTCATAAACTTCACATCATGATCTGAAATGATGGTTCTAGGCATCCCGTGCAATCTCACAATTTCCCTGAAAAACAAATCAGCAATATGTGAAGCATCGTTGGTCTTGTGACAGGGAATAAAATGTGCCATTTTAGAAAACCTATCCACTCTTACAAATATGAAGTCTCTCCCCCTCTTTGTCCTAGGCAATCCCACAATAAAGTTCATGCAAATATCTTCCCAAGGTGCACTAGAAACAGGAAGTGGAGTATACAAACCATACGGGTTAAGTTTGGACTTAGCTTTATGGTATGTGGTACAGCGCTGCACAAATCGTTCAACATCTCTTCGCATCTTTAGCCAATAAAAATTATTGGACAGCAGGGCCAAAGTCTTTTCTCTCCGAAAATGTTCCATTAATCCACCGCTATGTAATTCCTGCAACAACAGCAAATGTACGGACGAGTCTGGAACACATAGCTTGTTAGCATGGGACAAGAAACCGTCATAAACATGAAATGTTTTCCAGTCTTTCCCCTCATTACATTTAGTGTATGGTTCAGCAAATTCTTTATCTACAACATACAAATCTTTCAAACTTTCCAAATCTGGAACGTTAATATCAAGTTGAGATAAAAGAACAACCATGCGAGACAATGCATCAGCAACCACATTTTCTTTGCCATTCTTGTATTTCACAATGTATGGGAAAGATTCAATAAATTCAACCCATTTAACATGTCTACGGTTCAGTTTAGCTTGCCCTCTCAAATATTTGAGTGCGTCATGATCAGAATGTATAATAAACTCCTCAGGCAAAAGGTAATGTCGCCAAGTCTTAAGCACACGCACTAAGGCATATAATTCCTTATCATGGGTAAAATAATTCAATTGTGGACCATGCAATTTCTCACTAGAATAGGTCACGGGTTTACCTCCTTGTAGCAGCACATCTCCTATTCCAACATCACTAGCATCACATTCTAACTCAAAAAGCTTACTAAAATCGGGTAGCGGAAGTAGAGGTGCATGTGTAATGCGATCCTTGAGTGTGGCAAGAGCTTGCTCTTGTGCTGACTCCCAAGTAGAAGTAACTCCCTTCTTGGTCAACTCAGGTAAAGGACCGGTTATGGTGCTGAAATCTCTCACAAAACGCCGGTTGAGACCTGCAAGACCAAGAGAGCTACGTACTGCAAGGTTAGTTTTAGTTGCATGCATGACACATCCTTTCAGATTAATAGCTTGTGATGAAGAAGGAAAAACAACTTTATCTTTTTGTTGCCCCGAAAGTGTCTCAGCTACTTGCTGATTTTCAGAAAGTTGTTTGCTCTTTTGTGCGTCCCTAGCACGTTTTTCTTGTTCAAATTTCACAATTTCAGCAGGAGTCATAGGAAGCAATGTAACTTTCTTTCCTTTATACATAAATGTGTACTTATTGCTCCTACCATGGTGTGTAGCATCAGTATCATATACCCAAGGTCTACCAAGTAATAGAGAACATGCTTGCATTGGTACTACATCAAAATCAGCACTTCCAAAGTATGTACCAATGGAAAATTCGATGTGAACAGTTTGTGTTACCTTGACCTTACCGCTGTCGTTGAGCCATTGCACATGGTAAGGGTGTGGATGTGCACGTGTGGGAAGTTGAAGCTTAGTTACCACGTCGAGGCTCACCAAATTGTTGCAACTACCGCTGTCGATGATGACATGCGCACGACGGTCTTTGACGCGGAAGAAGGTCTGAAATATATTGTTCCGTTGTGACTGGTCGCCCTGGTCCATGTGAGTGCTCAAGTCACGTTGTACAATAAGTGCTGCCATGTTAGAGAAAAGACAAAGCAACAAAGAATAATCCTTATGTAAAACAGCTAGGTGGGGTGCTGGATGTGTGGTGGAAGCAATTCGTCAAGCACCTTACCCACGCTTGCAAGTGTTCTTACCACGCCGCAGTGAGGTCACCGGCCTACAGGTGATGAACCAAGTGGAGGATGGTGTACAATTGCAAGGAATGAACCTGTCCTGACCAAGAGAAATGTGTAGCTTGGAAGGCAAGTGAGTAGCAAGGATTAGCGATAATAATAACAGTTAAACCAAGGTCAATAAGTATTCCCAAGTACTCGTCAAAGTTGCTGACCGTAGTGCTCCCAAAGTGAAAGTTCAAGCAATAGGGAAACTATGTGCCCAAAACTCAAATGGAAGCAAAAACAGGCCAAATCAGCTCTCTATAGATTGGACAAGGGATCGGACAAGAGATCGGACAAGTGATCGGACAAGGGTATGTGCACAATTTTTTTTTCTGCTGCTGTTCGGATCGGACAAGAGTTCGGACAAAGGTTCAGACAAGAGATCGGACAAGCAGCAAACAGCCAAAGACTGCCTCAGATTGGACAAGAGTTCGGACAGGAGTTCGGACAAGAGTTCGGACAAGAGTTCGGACAAGCAACTAACAGCCCGCTTCTCTTTTTTTTATATTTTTTTTTCTCCTTTTTTTTTCACTCTATTTTTTTTGAAACAAGGATGACCAGAGGAGTAACCACAAAAATTGGCACCTACAACTGAGGTGGGATGTGGCTCACAAAATTCAAACAAGTTTGCTGTCCGGCGAGCAAAAACTTTGTCCAATTTTTTTCTCTATCTTCCCGATTTTTTTTGGCGATTTTGGTGAGGGCTAACCGACCTTTGTCAGGAACACGCTCCCTCCAAATCGAGTCAGGAACACGCTCAAAAAATTTCAGATTTTTCTGCCAAACGAGCGAAAAGTTATGCCTGTTTTACCGAAGGGGGTCACAAGGACTCGATGTGGAAAACGAAATGGGGTTGCGGAAGGGGGGGGTTTTTCGGTGGGGAATTTTTATCTGAGACACAAGAACAACTACTACTCAAACGACACAGAGGGATGACTAAACCAGCAACAAGACTCGACCAAGAACACGAACTCAACAAAGTTAAAACTGAAATTAAAATCGCAAGGCACAAAGGGGTTCTCGGTGGGGAATTTTTTGGTGCGGTTTTCTGGACTCTGGGTAAAACAAAAGCAGATCGAGATTACCTAACGGGGAATCTGAGCTCTGATACCAGCTGATGGGGGAGTGGTCCCGATCTTCCGCTAGGTAAGGGATAAACTTGGGTTGGTGGAGAATCTCGACGTTGGCGATCCAAGGCTCCGGTCCGGCGGATCAAAACCTTGCAATCGTTACACCACTGTCTCCGTTGGTTATCAACCACGCAGAATGCGATTGACCTCGCCACGAAGGCTAATTCCTGCAAGCGAACCCAAGAACACAAGCAAGAACAGGAAGGATACAAATCGAATGCCAAATCACAGACAAACGAAGATAAGTTGAGGTTTCACAAACGCCAATGTGGCAGCCAATCGGTCCGGCGCAAGAGGCGGGATCTAAACACAACAGTGTAGATGCAACAAAGCAAAACCTAACCCTAGAAGTGGCTGGCGTGAGAATATATAGGGCGGCGGCCTGTGGGAGGTGAACAGACTTGGGCTGTGGGCTAGAAGATGTACAGACTCAGAGATTATGGCCAACACGGCTCAGTTCTGTCACGCAGGACTGTTTTAATCATACAGAACGACTCGAGAGTCCAAATGATGTGAAACCAACGGCAAACGATCCGTCTTCTCCTCAGCTTTCCAAAAAGTCAAAGAACGCGCCAAGCGGACTTCGTATGAGGAAGTTATGCCCATTTTGGTGCAGGGTGGTCGATGTAGTCCGAACCAGCGAATTCTTGACTTGAAGTCATCCGTGCGACTCCGTCTTGAACTCCAATTCTTCTATTCCATTTCCCATGTTCCTAAGCAACAAAATATCACTAGTATTCAGTAGCATCCCATCCAAACAAATATTGACATTGTTGCTAAGGAAAGAATTAACCTCATGGTTCAAGCGACGGGCACGGGCGCGTGTGATTGGTCCTTGTAGTTGAATTGTAGGTAGAGGCTCCATGTGTGTATCATGTGAAGTGATGTCCTCATCACACTACTACGGGCCCGGAGGCACTGTGTAGCCTTCAGAGGGATGCTCTGGATTTTGTAAAGCAAAGCAAGGCTTCGAATTTTAAATAAGGCGAATCAAGGCTTCGGGTTCCTGATAAGGTGAAACAAGGCTTCGAATTTTTAAAAGGAAGCAAGGCTTCGATTTCAAAACGCGATGCATAGCTTCGGTTTTAAAATGTGAAGCGAGGCTTCGACTTTTAACGAGATGGAGCAAAAGTTTGCTTTAAAGGCGAAGCAGGGCTTCGGCTTTAAGGCAAAGCAGGGCTTCAGCTTTAAGGCGAAGCAGGGCTTCGATTTTATATTAATGTAATAGCAAATTGGTACATCGAAGAGATGCTTTGGTAGTGTACATACCTCGTAGCCCCTGGGGCTTTGACGGCCTTCGATATATGAAGCGGAGCCCCTTGCTGGAGGGTGAGCTCTGAAACGCGAAGGATGGAGGAAGGCAAAGAAGGCCTTCGAACTGCATCCGGAGCCCCTTGCCGGAGGGTGCGCGAAGCAATAAAGCTTCGAAGCTCCCCCCTCAAGTGCACTTCGAATTGCTGGGTTGAGGAAGAAGCGGGATCGGGTCGGCCCAATCCGGGTACCCGGTGCGAAGACGGTGGACGTTTTGTCAGTGTCGGCGCAAAACTGACAACCGATGATTATCTTTATTTAGGATTTTAATATTCAGTATTTAAGTCCACAGTATTTGTTATTCGAGTCAGTTGAATTTTCTAAGGGTATTTTAGTAATTTCGAATTTTATTTTAGAGTTAGTGTAATTTACCCTAGGGGTAAATTAGTCTTTTCCATTTATTAGTGGGCTGCCAATAAATAGGCCCCAACCCCGTAGGGTTAGGGTTGACTGTTATTTTTTTTGGAGATCAATCTATAGGCCATCACAAGTTTTTTACAGTGTTCATTTTTCTAACTGTCGCCGTCGTGTTTTTATCTTTGTCAAAATCAACAGCAGCGCCTGCGGCTCGGCGTGACGCAGCGGCAGCAGCGCCTGTGGCTCGGCGTGGTGTAGCGGGCAGCAGGAATCAGGCACGAGCGGCAGCACACGGCCCGACAGATGCTTCTCTGACGCATAGCCCTGGCAAGGTTGCATATGCATAGGCTACGGGAGAAAAAAAGGGGAGGTAGCAGAACCTGCACTGCGGCATACGCTTGGATTGAGGATTGGAGTGAAGTTTTCACGCGAGCGCAGCCTACGGCGCATCAGTCTTCGTGATTTTTTTGGGCGCGGCGGTTAGTCTATTCATAATTAGCTTGCAAATCTAGGAAGTAATTTTATGGTTAATTTTTATCGGCTAAAAAACCTTATTAGTGCTCGCGTATTATTTATTTAAGTATTTTAGTCTGTTTGAATAAAAAAATATTAGTCGTAGTAATATTTTTTTTCTGATTCACGTGCAATATATTAGTTTTATCTCTGAATTAATTTCTCGATGATTCATGTTTTATTCATTTATTTAGTACTTTATTTTAGAATGCAATGTGAATATTTATTGATATATTTAGATATTTTTCCCTATGCCATTAAATAATTTTTAGAACACATTTTTTTATTTACTGCAGTAATTTTTATTTAGTTTAGTTTAGTTTTAAATATCATTTTATTTAGGACACAGGTCATTTTTAGGCTAGACAACTTTAGTTCCTATGATCTGCTTTGCTTCTGTTATTTGTGTGTCGAGGTGTGTTGGGGGTTGGGATTAGATCATTGTTTCGAAAGAAATTTTTTAGGTGCCCATTCACTCCCCTCTGGTCGCTACTTTCGGTCCTACAGGTAATTCGGTCTCCAGGCCGAATTGGAACTTGATCTTCGTTTTGTTGTAGAAAGCGAAAGGCCAGGAATATGGTATGGTCTGGAGAGATTGTGCAGGGAGGTGGTGCTGGTTAGCAAAGAATTGGCACCCTTTGCAACTGCGTACTAGTCGGTGAGCATCTGAGTTAGCAGTTGGCCAATAAAATCTGGCCCAGAACGCCTTGCCAACCAGCGTGCGGGCCCCAGCGTGGTTCCCGTAGGTGCCAACATGGATTTCCTCCAGGATCTTCTGTCCTTCAGCCTTGTCGACACATTTCAGCAAGACCCGGGTGGATGTAGCTCTTCTGAACAACTCCGACCCAATCAGGATGTATTTCTTTCACCTTCTATACAGCCAAATAGCTACCTCTTTGTATTAGGGAAGATTCTTAGTGAGGATGAAATGGATAGTGGTCGACGCCAATATTCTTCTTCTTCACATGAAGTAATTATGGCGACTGATGCAGCTTCATCTTTGGGAGGCTGCGAGCCTTCTTATTTGATGGACGACTTCGATAGCTCTTGAAGGAATATCCCTCCAGGAACCGTTGTTCTTGATGATCCATCTTCTCATTGACACAGGACTAGTCTTTGTTCACTTGGCTGATCACCAACTTTGAATCTCTGAATGCCAACAAACATCGAATCCCAAGGGAGACAACAATGTGGAGTCCATGGAGCAGAGCTTCGTACTCGACCACATTGTTGGATGCGGCGAAGCACAGGCGGAGGACATACTTCAATTCTTCACCTAGGGGAAATGTTAGGAGAACTCTGGCACCCTCAACCTCTAGGCTGAGGGAGCCATCAAAATGGAGGGTCAAGAAGCTCTCGACGACGATCTCCACTGGCAGCTGGTACTCGGTCCACTCGGCGAGGAAGTCAGCGAGCGCTTAATACTTTATGGCAGTCCTCGGCTTGAAGTTGATGGTGTATTCTTCGAGCTCGATGGCCCATTTGGCGATCCTCCCGATGGCGTCCCGATTTCTGAGGATGTCCCCGAGTGGGAACTCGGTGACCACCTCTACGAGGTGGGCTTGGAAGTAGTGCTTGAGCTTCCGTACGGTGATGAGGATGACGTACAGCAGCTTCTGCACCTAGGGATATCGAACCTTCGACGGCCTCAATACTTCTAATATGAAGTAGACCGGTCGTTGTATCGGGTAGGCGAGCCCCTGCTCTAGTCATTTGATGACCAGGGCAGTGCTGACCACAATCGTGGTGGCAGTGATGCAGAGGAGGGACTCCTCCCGTGTCGGCACAACAAGTGTTGGTGGATACGTCATGAGCTTCTTGAGGTCGGCGAATGCTCGGTCCGCTTCCTCAGTCCTAGTGAAGTCTTCTTTCTTCAGCAGCTTGAAAAATGGCATCCCTCTCTCCCCAAGCCATGAAATAAACTAGCCTAGGGAAGTCATACAGCCGGCCAGGCGCTGGACGTGCTTGACATCGGCAGGCCTAGCCATGTTCAGGATCGCCGAAATATCCTCTGGGTTTGCTTCAATTCCTCGATGGCTGACAATGAAGCCGAGTAATTTTCCCGTCAGGACTCCAAATACACATTTCTCTGGATTGAGTATTCAGCGAAATCTTCAGAGGTTATTCACCATCTCTTGGAGAACTTTGACGAGGTCTTTAGGTTCCTTGGTCTTCATCACCACATCATCAACATAAGCCTCCACATTGCGACCGATCTGATCGGCCAGGAAACACTGAATAGCTCATTGGTAAGTGGCTCCAGCATTCTTCAGACCAAAGGCCATGGAAGTGTAGTAGTAGGCGCCTATTGGGGGGAAAATATTTCATCCTCCAAATGCCAAGGACATTTTCATGTTGGCACAAGCACTAGAAATGAAGTCAGAACTTTGATCTCCGAAGACCCTAAAAGTAACAAGGCTCCGTCGGTTCGGAGCCCTAAACAGCGGAGACCTCCGTCAAGGATTCGGTGCAACGAAGCCTCCCGAAGCCGCATTACCTAAAGGGGGGTTGCCAGCAAGGACAGAAGATTTATCTTCTCACTAATTAGACTAGTCTTTTACTCTTTTACCCCTATGAAGAATATTAAACATCATCTTCTTAGTCGGTTGTAATTAGAGGGTAAAGAAGTCTTTTCCCATGTATTTGGCCTATAAATACCCCTCTTCACTCTATAAAGGGTATCGAATACTCAGATATTCAATACACACTTCGAACTATCTCAGAGGCTTGGAATAGTTTACTTAAACAAACACTTCGTTTGTCAAACACTTAGTTTAAACCTGTTAGCATAATCTTTAATGCCAACAGTTGGCACCGTCCGTGGGGAACCTAGTACAAAAACTTCGTTCTCTACCAATCCTTTCCTAGAGCCATGCCTCCTAAGTGGAGCCTAGGCACTAGTCCCCTATGGAGGTCTTCTTGGACCTCCGGATTGAGATCTTTGAACACCATCGAGTCGAAGGACCCTTCGTGGTTCCCCCACCTCAGACTTCCCAAACAAATACTCTTCCTCAAGCATAAGAAGCCCCTCTCGAGACTACGTCCATGATTCGAACCGATGGAGCCTCTCTTGCGGCTCTAATTGTGCTCCAAACTGACTTATTCAGTTCTCAATACCCATAGGTCCCCTCCGAAAGAAATGAAGACAGTCCTAATGACATGGCAACCCAGATGGCCTGTCTTCAGGCCGAACTAACAAGGTGGAGGTAGGAAGCTGCTGACAGGCTTCGTCCTCAAGCTAGCCCCATCATCCCGGAGGTGCCTCAAGATGATGATCTTGCCTTCTATCCCGAAGCCTCTAAGATTCTAAGAAGCATTGAGAATGCTTCTTTTGATGATGAATCTCCGTTACACCCAGACTTGCCGAAGGTGCGCTTCGACCCCAAATTCAGGACTTCGAAGCTTTGTAAGTACTCTGGAGAGCAAGATCTTGAAGAATTTTCCCGCTCATATGCTTTGGCAATCGAGGCTAGCGGAGAGGTCCAAGATACAATGGCAAAGTGCTTCCTCCTTGCGCTCGAAGGAGTCACTTTGTGTTGGTTCTAGTCTTTGAAACCAGGATCAATTGGATCTTGGGAACAATTAAGGAAGAAGTTCGTGAGCAACTTCTAATGGACCTTTGTGCCCCCTATGTCTACCGAAAGTCTTTTTCAGGTAAAGCAGCAACCTGGAGAAACTTTGCGGCAATTTTCAAGTGCTTTGCTCATACGAAGTCGCAGATAAGAGGACTGTCTGCTTCGTCTATGGTTGATGTGGCTCGGGAAGGAGACACAAATGCAGGCCTCCTCGACAATCTTCACCGGAAGCATATTTCCTCAGTAGTGCGGCTAATGGCCTACTTTGCGGAGTATACTAGGAGAGAGGAAGGATGGCTCTGAAGGACGACTTCATCTTCACCAACCATCCAAGAAGTCAAACTTGAAGTAAAGACTTCGACTCCTTCACAAGGGTACCACTTTGACAACCAGCATGACAGACGAAGAGGGAAAAAGCATCCTCGTTGCGAAGTCTTGAATATTGCCCCCTCTTCGTCGAAATCCCCCGTAAGAATCAATAAGCTTCGGGAAGCAAGGTTAGCGGCTGGAGGCCGCCAGGGAAGCCGGCTGGTAGAGGCCAAGCCTTCTTCTTCTGTGTCCACGGTGACAACCGAAGCCATGCTACTGATGCATGCAAGTCTATACAAGCTCTGAGGAGCAAGTACCTCGAAAGGAGCTCTGGTCGAGGCACTATTGACCAAACCCCTCGTGAGGCACATCTGGAGCCGGTGTAGATCGTCGGACGTGTAGACAGCTTCGAAGCCCCAAGATAGCCTTCGGTGGCCACTGTTATCCCACCTCTAAAGCAAGAAGATACACAAGACCGCGACAAAAGAGTGATTCTTCCCATCTTCTGAGGAGGAACCATGGGCGGCATGTCAAAAAGGCAAAGGAGGGAGTATATTCGCGAAGTAGGGCATATTGGGACCTCCTCGTCCGCTACGGAAATGCTCGAGTTGTCTCACGTGCCTATATATTTCTCAGTAGTTGATGCAGTGGGTATAAATTTCCTCATGCAGACCCCCTTGTTGTAGGACCAAAAGTAGCGACCAGAGGGGGGGTGAATGGGCGCCTAAAAAATTCTTTTGAATCAATGGCCTTCTCCCAACACCCAATGCACCTCAAAAATATTCAGCGGAAACCAATAGATCTAAAATCGTGAAAATAATCTAGCCTAAAAACAACTGGTGTCTTAAACAAAAAGACACCACAAAGTGTTCAAAGGCAGATTAACAGATCATTCAAGACATCGGCATTTCAAGCAGAATCAGAATGACAATCACATGCAATTTACTCAAGTGCACGCAAAATGAGGAGAAGTTTTATTGTTCAAATTTGTCTCCTGAACGATACTTGTTGAAGCCCGTGTGATCGTGTCGAAGCCGGTGCGAAGTAAGTGCATGAAGTCCTCCGCAGGCTGCGAAGTCAAAGCTTCTGCATGGTCTGCTATCGAAGTCTACCTCCGAAGTCTGACGAAGCCTCGTGTCGAGTGGGATTCTAGCGAAGACTAGCAGCATTTCGCGCGAGACTTCGCCTGGCCAGGGGCTTCGCTCGTGTCTCCACACCTCAAGCACCGAAGGCCAGCAACTTTTGATTGCCTCCACCACACGCAGGCTTCGCAAGTGCACAACACAGCCTGATGTTGTGCAGCAAAGCACCAAAGCCTAAGCCCTGACACGCCGCTAGGCTAGCGGCTAGCCTGGCTGCTAGTCGATCAGCACGGTGCCATGAATGAGAAGTACGTGGCCTCTAAGAAGGAAGAACAGCAGAGAAGAAAATCTTTTGAAAACACGGTGATGAATTACTCCGATGGAGGAGAAAAACACGGCGGTGGAGAAAGATAATCTAGGAAGAACAATGGCGGTGCCCAAAATAGAAGAAAGATGGGGATGAACTCTAATGATTAGATTAAAGTGAGTTAACCCTAACCCTAGGGATTGGGGCCCTATTTATAGGCAGCCCAATAGACTAGGAAAAACCAAAAATACCCTTAGGGTTTAAACAGACGCTGAAATAAAAATGGAAAAGACCAACATGCCCTTAGGATTTTTTACAGACTCGACTAATACAGACTGTGGGCCTAAAGGCAAAATAGTAAAAACCTAAATAAAGATAACTTGTCCTGATGCGGAGCTTTTGTAGCAGCTACGGCTTAACCTCAGAATGGTCAGAACCAAGATCAGCGATCGTCAGTTTTGCGCTGAAACTAACAAAGTGCCCACCATCTTCGCACCGGGTACCCGGATTGGGCCGGCCCGATTCCATAGCTCCCTCAGCCCAGCAATCGCTCGCCACCCGTGTACCTGAGTCAATCCCAGTCAAAAGACTAGTGGATCCTCTGCCGCTTCTAGCCCATGTACTCGGATTGGGCTAGCCCGACTCCGCGGCCCCTCTGCCCAGCAGTCGCTCGCTGCCCGTGTACCTGAGTCACACACGGCCCAAACACGGCAGATCTCGTCTTCTCTTCATGTCCTCTTAACTTTTGTTGACAATCACTCATCACATCTGGAGCCATGAGGCCCATGCTCTTCAACATGACTCCTCAATCTCCCCCTTGATGAGTGCATTGTCAACACTCTCTTCATCAGCTCTTCAGTACCTGCAAACACATGTGGAAACACAAAAACAAAACACAAGAAAATAGAAAGGAAGAAAATAAAATAAATGTTTAACCCTAATGACCAAAAGCCGAACAAAAACCAGAAGGCAGTCATTATGATTAACCAAAAATAAAAACTCAAAAACGAGTGCAATCTCAAAATTATCAACAAGGATATCCAAAGAGTAAGGGCAAAAGAGACGAAAACTCCCCCTGAAACAAATCCCAGAGAAAGCCAAAAACTCCCCCTAAACTCTTCTAAAAGATCGAGTAACCCAAAATACCCAAAATTTCTCCCCCTTGTTGACAATTGGACTCATCAAACTGCCCCTGAAATGCAGCCCCCCCTCAAAATATGCAATGAATGCAACTGGGGTGCAGGTGGAGTTCAAAAAGCATGCTTCTCAGGTATGATTGACTGCAATTACAACATCTAGCAAGTATAGCAAAAGTAATATTGTCTAAGACACATGGCATGATCAGTGCAACAGATGATATCCAAGGAAAGTCATTAGCACACATTTTTCGATTTTTGCAAACAAAAGCATCACCACATTTTCTAGTTGACAAGCAAAGTAAAGCATGAGATGCAAAGGCTAGCTGATATCTACCAAAATAAACATTTTCCAGAACAAAGTGCTTTAGCAAACTTGTTATCTTTTTAATTCTCAGGCTTTTTCTTTTCTTTTTTCATTTTTGCCAGGGGTTATTTGCATATCAAACCTTATGCTAACCGACCAAGTCAAGCCTAGACCAGAATTGGACCATCAGAAGCTTAAGACATTGGTCTTGGCATACACTACACTGTCCTAGTTCATACCAAAGTGCTATGGTAAGCAGTCCAGAACAATGCAATGCGACAAAGCAAACCCACCTGGATCTTTTCAAAGTATGCATAAAAAGGCATGGATATTTCATTTTTCTGATTTTTTAATCATTTTTATAGCACATTTTCCATGTTTAAGGCATATAGATGTCGAAGTTGCATATATGCATATAAGTAAGGATCTAGCTACAAGGCATGTAATAGATAGCAGAAGCATTCAACCTACACATGCTAGTTACCAGAAGCAATGGTGATCATTTTTCAATTTTAAAGCATCAAAGCCATGCATATGACAGATATCAGTCATATCATATGAACTGAAGCAAGGAATGATCATCGACAAGTATTCAAAAGCATATACTAGCAAGAGCATGTTAAAGCAGATCAATCATATAACAGAAGCAAGCTCAAGAAAGAGTAAAGAAGAAAGAAAACTAACTCAAAATATCCTAAAAAGGATACACAACTCCCAAATCCCCTCGCAAACACTCAAAAATAGACTGATCTAGGGGTTTGGTGAAAATGTCAGCCAACTGATGATGGGTATCAACATGAACAAGGTCAATGACACCTTTCTCATATTGATCCCTCAAAAAGTGAAAGCGCACATCAATATGCTTGGTTTTTGAATGAAGACATGGGTTTTTCCCTAAACTAATCGCGCTGGTACTGTCACAAAACAAAGGAACTCTGGCAGGAAAGAACAACCCAAAGTCTCGCAAAGTGGAAATCATCCAAACCAACTGTGAGCAGCAGCTAGCAGCAGCTACATACTCAGCCTCTGTGGTAGAAAGCGCAACTCCAGATTGTTTTCGAGAAGACCAAGAAACAAGCGAAGAACCGAGAAACTGGCAAGTACCGGAAGTCGACTTGCAATCCAGCCGACAACCACCAAAATCAACGTCAGAAAAGCTAGATAAATCAAGAGACGATGATGCTGAATAGAAAAGACCTAGATCAGGCTCATAGGTAAGGTACCTGAAAATGCGCTTGATAGCCTGCTGATGAGATGTGCGTGATGAAGACTGGAAGCGCACGCACAATCCCACGGTGAACTTAATGTCCGGTCTCATCGCCGTCAAGTACAGCAGCGATCCAATCATCCAACGATACTCTCTCTTGTTGACCTTGACGGTGCTCTTGTCCTTGTCCACACCCCCAGATGTACCCATTGGGGTCATCTGAGGCTTCATCTCTCCACCGAAGTCAAATTTCTTCAACATGTTCCATGCGTACTTACTCTAGTGAATGAAGATGTTGTCCTTGGTCTGCTTGATCTGGAGCCCTAGAAAGTAGTTGAGCTCATCCATGAGGCTCATCTCAAACTCACTGTGCATATGCTCAGAAAACCTGGACACAAGCTCATTAGTAGAACCACCAAAAACAATGTCATCCACGTAAATCTGAGCGATCAAGAAATTTGATCCAACTCTGAGCAAGAAAAGAGTCTTATCCACTGAACCCATCACAAAGCCACTCCCCAACAAAAATTGCTTCAACCGGTCATACCAAGCCCTGGGGGCTTGCTTCAAACCATATAAAGCTTTATGCAGCTTGAAAACATGTCGAGGAAACTTACGGTTCTAAAAACCAGAGGGTTGCCTAACATAGACCTCCTCCTCGATGTACCCATTCAGAAAAGAACTCTTGATATCCATTTGAAAAAGTTTAAAACCTTTAGAAGCAGCAAATGCCAAAAAATGTGAAAAGACTCAAGACAGGCAACAGGTGTGAAGGTCTCTTCAAAGTCAATACCCTCTTTCTGGCAAAAACCCTGGGCTACTAATTGAGCTTTGTTGCACACCACAACCCCATCTTCACCTTGCTTGTTCTTAAACACCCACTTGGTGCCTATGGGGTTGCATCTAGGTGGCAGCTCAACCAGTGTCCAAACCCGATTGCGAACAAAATTCTCAAGCTCTTCTTGCATGGCGTTTATCCAATTTGCATCAGAAAGAGCATGAGAAATATCTCTAGGCTGACAAGAGGCAACAAACGTAGACTCAGCAAAAACAGCGAGCAAGTCAATAGAGGAGCGCAAAGTTCTCGAAGTGAGATCACCGATGATGAGCTCTTAGGGGTGATCACGCTGAACTGCTCGGGATCTTAGGTGATCTGAAGTCACCTCACCGGAGTCAGTAGTTGGCACCTCTATACTCAACTGAGGGGGCTTGATCGACATGGAAGAAGTGATCAGAGGTCCGCCCTCATCCTCAGTCGAAGTTGAGGAGCCATGTTGAAGAGCGTGGGCCTCGTGGCTCCAGATGTGATGAGTCATTATCAACGGTAGTCAAAGAGGACTGAAAAGAGGAGAAGACCTGCTGTGTCTAGGCCGCATGTGACTCAGGTACACGGGCAGTAAGCGACTGTCGGGCAGAGGGGCCGCGATGTCGGGCTGGCCCAATCCGTGTACATGGGCTAGGAGCAGCAAAGGATCCACTGGGCTGTTGACCAGGATTGACTCAAGTGCACGGGCGGCGAGCGATTGCCGGGCTGAGAGAGCTACGGAATCGGGCCGGCCCAATCCGAGTACCTGGTGCAAAGTTGGTGGACGCTTTGTTAGTTTCGGTATAAAACTGACGACCGCTGATCTCGCATCGGACTGTTCAGAGGCGAAGCCGTAGTCGCTACGAAAGCTCCGCTTTCAGATAAGTCATCTGTAAATAGGAGTGTACTATTTTGTCCTTAGGCACACAGTCAGTCAGTCGAGTTTGTAAAAATATCCTAAGGGTAGGTTGGTCTTTTCCATTTTATTTCAGCGTCTGTAAAAACCCTAAGGGTCTTGTGGATTATTCCTAGGCTATTGGGCTACCTATAAATAGGGCCCCGATCCCTAGGGTTAGGGTTACCCATTCTGTAATTCACTTTAGTCCAGCACTGAAGTTTGGGTCACTTTTGGCTTGTTCCTGCTTCTTCCCGTGAGAGCGCCGCCACTGTTCATCGCCTCCGGCTCAAACATGCAGATCAATTTCTTCGGGTTTTAATCTTTGATTCTCAGCCATCAGTTCTGTAGCAGCGTTTCCATCGAATCCCGTGAATCATTTTGCATGCTACTGTTTTTGTTTATGTGCGTGTTTTCCTCTCGGGTTGCTTATGTTCGATGTTCTGAGAAGTATTAGTTCTTCTTGCTAGCTCCTGTAGCAGCAATTAGTACCTAGTCTTTGTTGAATCCTAGCTGATGTTCTATCCCTGAGTCTAGCCTCATCCTGGTTCTTTTCTGTATGCGGAAGGGTTCAGCTAGCCCTGGCACCTAGCGTTTTGGTTGACAGGCTATTCTACTTTTGGCTACAGCTAAGTTTTCTATTGATATTTTCCTGACATGGCGTTCTAATCGAGAGAAGGAAGCTCTCACGTTTCTTGAGGGTTCTTGCAAAGGGTTGATCTATGTTGATAATCTGTGTTCGGAGCCCGTCTGTACTATGTGGAGGCTTTTCGGTTGAGCTTCGCTCAAGGTTCCGAGGTCCTGACTCAGCAGAAAACTTTGGTTCGAAACTAGACCTAGTTTGAAGGTAGCTGTGGAGCTATGGCTTTCAGACTTCGGTTCGAAGTATGAATAGCTTCGGAGCATGACACTTGATTTGGTTTTGTTGCTGACAGTATTTTGCTTCGTTTTCCTTTCGAAGCTTGTTTCTCTGTGAGCTTTGTTCGATGTTCTCTGTTCGGAGTATAGGCACCGAAGATTTGCTTTCGAAGGTACTTCGCTGATAGTCTTAGGAGTCTCTGTTTGTTCAAAACTTCGAACTCCTTTTTACTCTGCAAGTGAAGTACTGGTTGAGTCGAAGTTCTCAGTTTTCTTGTGTTCGAATACTTCGCTGTTCTTTCTTGCACTGTGCAAAGGTACTTCGATTGCAAGCTTCGATCAAGTTTTTCGAAGCTAGCTTCGCAGTGTACACCTTCGCTCAACATCTTCGAAGCACACCTCGGCTCATCATCAACGACCTTTGATATTGCATACTTTGGACAAGCTTCGGTAGTTGCTACTCAGGCTTCGACACTGTGTACTCCGAAGCCGACTTCGACATCTACAGGCTTCGCATCCCGTAGGCTTCGCCAAGTTTCAAACAGGAGGCAAACTTTGCACAGTAACCTTCCATCTCTTTTTGCATGCACTTATATTAATTGATGTGATGGTTTATTTCTATAAACCTTGATCTGCCCATGTTTTAATTGCCTTGCTATTCTGCTGATTAGCACTGTATTGGTGTTTCCTTGTCTAGGACACTGGTCATTTATATGCTAGATACTTTTAGGCTTTGATGATCTATTTGTGCTTTCCTACTAAATCTTTTGAGGTGCGTTGGGTGTTGGGAGCAGGCCATTGATTCGAAAGAATTTTTTTAGGCGCCCATTCACCCCCCATTTGGTCGCTACTTTCAGTCTGACAAGTGGTATCAAAGCCTGGTTAGGGTTTTTCCATACCTTAACCGGTTCTAAACCCCAGTAGTGATCATGACGTCTCCTGGAAAGGTCCCGTCCTTGGAAACTTATGGCTATAATTATTGGAAGACTCGCATGCGAGCCTATCTCATGAGCCAAAGCTCGGACATCTGGGACATTTGTGTTCACGCCACTTTCACCATATTACCTGTTGCTGATCGCACTACTCCAGATATTGTTGCCCAGCATCAGAACAACAACAAAGCGGTGAACATTCTGTTTTCTGGTTTAGGTCCCTCTGAATTTGAGCGTGTGAGCCATCTCACCACTGCGAGAGAGATCTGGGCTACCGTTCAGGCACACCATGAGGGGACAGCCCAGGTCAAGGCTCGACTCTATCAGACCTACCGGCATGAATATGAGAATTTCACACAGAAGCCAGCAGAATCCGTTGAGGCCTTGTTTGGTCGCTTTCAGTCGATCATCAACAAGCTTTGGGCTAACAAGGCCGAGGGTGTTCATTTAGTCTTAGATCATGAGCAGGCGCTCAAGGTTCTCCATACCTTGGACCCTAAGATTTGGGAGATCAAGGTATCCTCTATCATTGAGAGCACATCTTATGATACCTTGACAATTTCTGAGTTGTTTAGCAAGTTGAAGGCCACTGAGGTTGATACCCAGTTGAGATCAAATCTCACTGGCTCTGGATCAAAGACATTGGCCCTTGCTACACCTTCTACTGACCCATCCTCTATGAGTTGTGCCGG
Organism: Zizania palustris; assembly: GCA_019279435.1. Taxonomy (NCBI): domain Eukaryota; kingdom Viridiplantae; phylum Streptophyta; class Magnoliopsida; order Poales; family Poaceae; genus Zizania; species Zizania palustris. The sequence continues at coordinate 15,122,350 of JAAALK010000289.1, read as the reverse complement.
GTTCTCTTTGATGTCTATCACTGAGGACCAGCTCGAGTCGTTAGGAGATGATGTCCTGTGTCTTTTTAACAACTGGGTGCGTCGTGTCTATGACAAGAGAATGTTCAAAAGACATGGCACAAAGACCGGATGCTTTGAGTGTGGTGATCCAGGTCACTTTATCACCGACTGCCCCAAGCGCACTGGTCACAAGAAGGGCGCCGGTGGTGGCTTCCACAACTCCGGCAAGCACGACAGCTCCTCCTTCAACAAGGGCAATCCAAAGACCAGATTCTTCAGAAAGGCCCTGAAGGACTACCGGCGTGAGAACAAGAAGCGCGACAAGGCCTTCTTCGTCGAAATGGAGAAGAGCTACTCTAAGCGGTCCACGTCTTCTTCCTCTTCATCGAGCTCAAGTGATGAGGAGATTGTCATCAGGAAGGGGAAGGACAAGGACGATCCGGCGGGCCTTTGCTTCATGGCTTTCGGAGACAGACTGAAGAGCTGCTCACATCAATGCCAAAGATCCCGCAAGAGCTTCTGCTCAATGGCTCTTGGGGATAAGGAAGAGAAGGGCTCCTCCGATGACTCCGACAACGACGACAACGAAAGGGTATCATCTTATGAACGTGAAATCGTTGATTTACTTGAAAGCAATCATCAAGAGTTAAAATATCGGGAAAACCTGCTTAGGGGGGCTAAGAAGAGGATAGATGAACAAGAAAGTGAGCTTGCCGTGGCCAACGGTAGAATTGAGAGTCTATCTTCTTCCCCTTGCTTGGGTGATAGCAGTGAATGCCCAAAGTGTGAGGTGCTTCTGTGTGACCTGTCGACTCTGATGTCCAGGTACACAGAAATGGTTGATGAGAGGGACGCTTTGGCCACTGATCTTGAAAGTGCTCAGCTGGAGTTGAAAGATGCTCATGCCACTGTCGTCGTGCCCTGTGCCAATCGCCCATCTCATCTAGCTAGTTTAGCTGAGCTAAAAGCCAAGGGCGATGAGCATTTGGGTGATTTGGAGAGAGTGAGAGCTGAGTTGGCGCAGACTAGGCTAGAGCTTGAGACACTGTCAGTTTCACCCACTGTCTGTGAGAACTGCTTGTCTCTTATACTAGAGTTAATTAAGCTGAAAGCCGAGAAGTCTGTCCAAGTAAATAGGGAGTGTGAGACCTGCTTGTCTGAGGTGGAGGTCCTAGCTTCTTTGAGAGAGGAGCTAGCTGATGCCCAGAATGAAAACTTTTACCTCCGTTCTATCCTGAGTTGGATCAGTGCCAGAGAGCCACAGCTCGGCATGATGATCCAGCAGTTTAAGAGGCGGGATGGGTTTGGGGTAGGCTACACCTACACCAAGGCTGACTTTGAGAGTGCCATTAGCCGGGCAGTGGAGTGGAGTAAAATGACACCTGAGTAGAGATACCCCAAGACTGACTCCACTAAGTCTTTCCAGGCTAGTCAGCCCAAGGATGGAGTGTTCCAAGAACAGCTAAAGCTCCACCCAAGAAGCCCATCTGGGTTCCAAAGCCCAAACACCTCCGCACTTCTCTTGACTCTCTTCCTGGACCCTCTCACACCAAGGAATCTACACCAAACACGACTAAGCCCAAAAACCCCAAGCCTCAACCACATCCCAAGAAGCCTACTTACCACTATGAGTTTTGTCAGAGAGACAGGCATCTTGTGGAGTTTTGCTTCAGGAGGAAGTGAGTTGAGAGAGCAGAGAGAGCTCGTGGTGGCCAGGAGTAGTTCTACCAGCAGGGTGGTAGACTGAGAGTTCCTTGACACGGGGAGAGGCTGGAGGCAAGGCCACGTCGTGTAGGTGGTGGTAGAGGAGACGGATTTCATGCCCGTGCTCCAGTTGGTGGTGTTTGCTCCGGCAGAGCTCCAGGTCTTTTTGGATACGGTCCTGGACCTTGTGGCCGAGTTTCTAGGCAGAACCGAGGACCGCGCTTTGAGCCCCGTTTTGGTCCGAACTCTCATGACGATTTATACTTTCCGTCTTTTGAGCAGATGGCTCGACACTGGTTTAGTTCTTTTGCTAAACCTTGTGCCGGACCATTTGCTCCCCCTTACAACCACTGATTGTGCAGGATCGGGGACTGGAGGACATTTGGATCATGGACTCAAGATGCTCTCGCCACATGACGGGACATCGTAGATGGTTCTCTAGTCTCTCTCCCCCGAGCTCCAAGGAATACATCACATTCGGGAACAGTGGTCAAGGGAAGGTACACGGCATTGGCTCAATTCGCATCTCTGACCAATTCTCTTTGAAGAATGTTGCTTTGGTTGGAAATTTGAACTTCAATTTGATTTCTGTTTCGCAACTTCTTGAGGATGGTTTGGAGGTCCATTTTAAGAAGGGCAGTTCTTCTGTGATTGATTCTAGAGGGTCTTTGATTTGCTAGATCTTACCTTTTGTTAAGGTTTTTCGGATTGACTTCTCTAGTTCTTTTGGCCATTCTCGCTGTTTGATTGATGGGTCCTCCTCTGAGCTCTAGAAGTGGCATAGGAGGTTAGGTCATTTGAGTTTTGATCTGCTAGTCAGGTTGAGCTCTATGGACCTCATCTGAGGATTGCCCAAGCTTAAAATGGAGAAGGATCTAGTTTGCCATCCCTGTCGTCACGGGAAAATGGTTGCCGCTTCTCACTCACCTGTGACTCAGGTGATGACTTCGTACCCGGGAGAGCTGTTACACATGGACACCGTTGGTCAAGCTCGGGTGCGCTCAATCGGTGGGAAGTGGTATGTGCTTGTAATCGTTGACGATTTTTCTCGATTTTCATGGGTTTTCTTTTTGGAGTCTAAGGATGAAACATTTCATTTTGTTCATGACTTGATTTTGAAGCTAAAGAATGAGAACAATGGTCGGATGTGAGCAATTCATTCTGACAATGGCTCTGAGTTCAAGAACTCTCAGTTCGTCAGCTTCTGTAGTGATCAGGGTCTTGACCATCAGTTTTCTGCTCCTTACACTCCCACACAGAACGGCATTGTGGAACAAAAGAACTGCACTCTAGTCGAGATGGCCAGGACGATGCTCGATGAGCACAGGACTCCTAGGCGATTTTGGACTGAAGACATGAACACGACTTGCTATCTATCCAACCGCATTTTTCTTAGAGCTTACCTTGGTAAGACTTCATATGAGTTGCGGTTTGGCAGACAACCCAAGGTGAGCCACTTGTGAGCGTTTGGCTGCAAGTGCTTTGTGCTCAAGAAGGGAGGGCATTTGGACAAGTTTGAGTCTCGTTGCTGGGATGGAGTTTTTCTTGGCTATGCGTTGCATTCTCGAGGCTTCCGTGTTTGGAACCTCGACTCCCAGCAGCTTGTCGAGACTTACGAGGTTTCATTTGATGAGTCCTTGTCTTCTTTGAACCCTTCGTTTGAGCCTTCTGGAGATGGTGAGCTCAGAGAGTCCATCTTCGAGGAAGATGATGACACTCTAGCTGCTGATGAGGGTGGGCCTTCTGCACAGCCTGCAGAACCCACACCTTCTGAGACTTCGACTGAGGACGAGGGCGGACCTCTGATCACTTCTTCCACTTCGATTGAGCCCCCTCAATCGAGTCCAGAGGTGCCAGCTACTGACTTCGGTGAGGTGACTTCAGATCACTAGGGATCCCGAGCAGTTCAGCGTGATCACCCCACAGAGCTCATCATCGGTGATTTGTTTGAGAGGTCTCTGTGTTCGTCTGTTGACTCTCTTGCTGTGTTTGCTGAATCTGCTTTTGATGCATCTTTTGAGCCCAGAGATGTTTCTCATGCTCTTTCTGATTCTAATTGGATTAATGCCATGCAAGAAGAGCTTGAGAATTTTGTCCACAATCAGGTTTGGACATTGGTTGAGCGGCCACCTGGATGCAACCCCATAGGCACCAAGTGGGTGTTCAAGAATAAGCAAGGTGAAGATGGGATTGTGGTGCGCAACAAAGCTCGACTTGTTGCCCAGGGTTTTTGCTAGAAGGAAGGTATTGACTTTGAAGAAACTTTCGCCCCTGTTGCCCGTCTTGAGTCCATTCGCATTCTCTTAGCTTTTGCCGCTTCGAAGGGTTTTAAGCTTTTTCAAATGGATGTCCAAAGTGCTTTTCTGAACGGGTACATAGAGGAGGAGGTTTATGTTAGGCAGCCCTGTGGTTTTGAGAACCCTAAGTTTCCTCGACATGTTTTTAAGTAGCAGAAAGCTTTATACGGTCTGAAGCAAGCCCCCAGGGCTTGGTATGACCGGTTAAAGCAGTTTTTGTTGGGAAAGGGCTTTGTGATGGGTTCTGTGGATAAAACTCTCTTCTTGCTCACAGATACTTCAGATTTCTTAGTCGCTCAGATTTACGTGGACGATATTATCTTTCGCGGTACTACTAATGCTCTTGTGTCGAAGTTTTCTGAGCAGATGCACAGCGAGTTTGAGATGAGCATCATGGGTGAGCTCAAGTACTTCTTAGGGCTCCAGATCAAGCAGACCAAGGACGGCACCTTCATCCACCAGGGCAAGTACACTCACAACATGTTGAAGAAGTTTGACTTTGGTGGAGAGTTGAAGCCTCAGATGACCCCAATGGGAACATCTGGGGGCCTGGACAAGGACGAGAGCGGTGTCAAGGTCAATGAGAGAGAGTTTCGAGGGATGATCGGTTCTTTGTTGTACTTGACGGCGACGAGGCCAGACATACAGTTTGTCGTGGGACTGTGCGCGCGCTTCCAGTCTTCACCACGCGCGTCTCATCGGCAGGCTGTCAAGCGCATTTTTAGGTATCTTACCTATGCGCCCAATCTTGGTATTTACTATTCAGCATCATCATCTCTTGATTTATCTGGCTTTTCGGATGCTGACTTTGGTGGGTTCTGGTTGGATCGCAAGTCGACTTCTGGTACTTTCCTGTTTCTTGGTTCTTCCCTTGTCTCTTGGTCTTCTCAAAAGCAGTCTGGAGTTGCTCTTTCGACCACTGTGGCTCAGTATGTAGCTGCTGCTAGCTGCTGCTCATAGTTGGTTTGGATGATTTCCACTTTACAAGATTTTGGGTTGTTCTTTCCTACCAGAGTTCCTCTGTTTTGCGACAGCACCAGTGCTATTAGTGTAGGGAAAACCCGTATCTCCATTCAAAAACCAAACACATTGATGTGCGCTTTCACTTTTTGAGGGATCAATATGAGAAAGGTGGCATTGACCTTGTTCATATTGATACTCATCATCAGTTGGCTGACATTTTCACCAAACCCCTAGATCAGTCTTCCTTTGAGCGTTTACGAGGGGATTTGGGTGTTGTGTATCCTTTTTAGGATATTTTGCGTCAGTTTTCTTTCTTCTTTACTCTTTTCTTGAGTCTTTTTGTGTGTGTTCATATCATACATACTCACATATCACACTTTGATCTTTCTTCTCTTATATGATTGAGTTGTGTTACTTATTCTAGCTGGTACATGCTTTTGATTACTTCTCGATGATCATGCTTTGCTTCAGTTCACATGATATGTCTGATATCTGTCATATGCATGGCTTTTATGCTTTAAAATTGAAAAATGATCACCATTGCTTCTGGTAAATAGCATGTGTAGGCTCAATGTTTTGCTATCTGTTACATGCCTTGTAGCTAGTTTCTTTACTTAGTTGCAAATATGCAACTTGGACATCTTTATACTTTAAACATGGAAATGTACTATAAAATGATGAAAAATCAGAAAAATGAAAATTCCATGCCTTTTTATGCATAATTTGAAAAGATCCAGGTGGGTTTGCTTTGTCGCATTGCATTGTTCTGGACTGCTTACCATAGCACTTTGGTATGAACTAGGACAATGTAGTGTATGCCAAGACCAATGTCTTAAGCTTCTGATGGTCCAGTTCTGGCCTAGGCTTGACTTGGTCGGTCAGCATAAGGTTTGACATGCAAATAACCCCTGGCACAAACGAAAAAGGAAAAAGAAAAAGCCTGAAAATTAAAAAGATAACAAGTTTGCTGAAGCACTTTGTTTTGAACAATGCTTATCTTGGTAGATATCAGTTAGCTTCTGCATTTCATGCTTTACCTTGCTTGTCAACTGGAAAATGTGGTGATGCTTTTGCTTTGCAAAAATTGAAAAAAGCGTGCTAATGACTTTCTTTAGATATCATCTGTTGCACTGATCTTGCCATGTGTCTTGGACAGTATGTCTTTTGCTATACTTGTTAGATATTGTAATTGCAGTCAATCATATCTGAGAAGCATGCTTTCTACACTCCACCTGCACCCTAGTTGCATTCATTGCATATTTTGAGGGGGAGTTGCATTTCAGGGGGAGTCTGTGTCTCTTTCGAGTGCATTTAGTCTCGCTTGATGAGTCCACTTGTCAACAAGGGGAGAAATTTTGGAAGCTTTCTCTGGGATTTGTTTCAGGGGGAGTTTTTGTCCCATTTGTCCTCACTCTTTTGATATCCTTGTTGATGTTTCTGAGATTGCACTCATTTTGAGCTTTTACTTTTGGTTAACCATAATGACCGTTTCTTGCTTTTGTTCGGTTTTTGGTCATTAGGGTTAAACTTTTACCTTATTTTCTTCTTCTCTGTTTTCTTGTGCTTTGTTTTCGTGTTTCCACATGTGTTCGCAGGTACTGAAGAGTTGATGAAGAGAATTGTTGACAATGCACTCATCAAGGGGGAGATTGAGGAGCCATGTTAAAGAGCGTGGGCCTCATGGCTCCAGATGTGATGAGTCATTATCAACGGTAGTCAAAAAGGACTAAAAAGAGGAGAAGAACTGCTATGTCTGGGCCGCATGTGACTCAGGTATACGGGCAGCAAGCGACTGTCGGGCAGAGGGGCCGTGAAGTCGGGCTGGCCCAATCCGGGTACATGGGCTAGGAGCAACAGAGGATCCACTGGGCTGTTGACCAGGATTGACTCAGGTACATGGGCGGCGAGCGATTGCCGTGCTGAAAGAGCTGCAGAATTGGGCCGGCCCAATCCGGGTACCTGGTGCAAAGTCGGTGGACGCTTTGTTAGTTTCGGTATAAAACTGACGACCGCTGATCTCGCATCAGACTGTTCAGAGGCGAAGCCGTAGTCACTACGAAAGCTCCCCTTCCGGATAAGTCATCTGTAAATAGAAGTTTACTATTTTGTCCTTAGGCCCAAAGTCAGTCAGTCGAGTCTGTAAAAATATCCTAAGGGCAGGTTGGTCTTTTCCATTTTATTTCAGCGTCTGTAAAACCCTAAGGGTCTTGTGGAGTATTCCTAGGCTATTGGGCTGCATATAAATAGGGCCCTAATCCCTAGGGTTAGGGTTACCCATACTGTATTTCACTTTAATCCAGCACTAAAGTTTGGGCCACTTTTGGCTTGTTCCTGCTTCTTCCCGTGAGAGCGTCGCCGCTGTTCATCGCCTGCGACTCAAACGTGCAGATCAATTTCTTCAGGTTTTAATCTTTGATTCTCATCCATCAGTTCTATAGCAGCGTTTCCATCGAATCCTGTGAATCGTTTTGCATGCTACTATTTTTGTTTCTGTGCGTGTTTTCCTCTCGGGTTGCTTATGTTCGATGTTCTGATAAGTATTAGTTCTTCTTGCTACCTCCTGTAGCAGCAAGTAGTACCTAGTCTTTGTTGAATCCTAGTTGATGTTCTAGCCCTGAGTCTAGCCTCATCCTGTTTCTTTTCTATGCGGAAAGGTTCAGCTAGCCCTGGCACCTAGCGTTTTGGTTGACAGGCTATTCTGCTTTTGGCTACAGCTAAGTTTTCTATTGATATTTTCCTGACATGGCGTTCTGATCGAGAGAAGGAAGCTCTCACGTTTCTTGAGGGTTCTTGCAAAGGGTTGATCTCTGTTGACAATCTGTGTTCGAAGCCTGTCTGTACTATGTGGATGCTTTTCGGTTGAGCTTCGCTCAAGGTTCCGAGGTCTTGACTCAGCTAGACAACTTTGGTTCGAAACTAGACCCAGTTTGAAGGTAGCTGCGGAGCTATGGATTTCAGACTTCTGTTCGAAGTATGAATAGCTTCGGAGCATGACACTCGAATTGGTTTTGCTGCTGACAGTATTTGGCTTCGTTTTCCTTTCGAAGCTTGTTTCTCTGTGAGCTTTGTTTGAAGTTCTCTGTTCGGAGTATCGGCACCAAAGATTTGCTTTCGAAGGTACTTCGCTGACAGTCTTAGGAGTCTTTGTTTGTTCAAAACTTCGAACTCCTTTTTACTCCGCAAGTGAAGTACTGGTTGAGTCGAAGTTCTCAGTTTTCTTGTATTCGAATACTTCGTTGTTCTTTCTTGCACTGTGCACAGGTACTTCGATTGCAAGCTTCGATCAAGTTTTTTGAAGCTAGCTTCATAGTGTACACCTTCGCTCAACATCTTCGAAGCACACCTCGGCTCATCATCAACGACCTTTGATATTACATACTTCGGACAAGCTCCGGCAGCTGCTACTTAGGCTTCGACACTGTGTACTCCGAAGCCGACTTCGACATCTACAAGCTTCGCATCCCGTAGGCTTCGCCAAGTTTCAAACAGGAGGCAAACTTTGCACAGTAACCTTCCATCTCTTTTTGCATGCACTTAGATTAATTGATGTGATGGTTTATTTCTATAAACCTTGATCTGCCCATGTTTTAATTGCCTTGCTATTCTTCCTATTAGCACTATATTGGTGTTTCCTTGTCTAGGACACTGGTCGTTTATAGGCTAGATACTTTTAGGCTTTGATGATCTGTTTTTGCTTTCCTGCTAAATCTTTTGAGGTGCGTTGGGTGTTGGGAGCAGGACATTGATTCGAAAGAATTTTTTTAGGCACCCATTCACCCCCCTCTGGTCGCTACTTTCGTCCTACAGAAGTCTCAGAAGGTGTGGGGTCCGCAGTCTATGTAGAAGGCCCACCCTCATCAATAGCTAGAGCGTCATCATCTTCCTCAAAGATGGACTCTCCAAGCTCATCATCTCTAGAAAGCTCAAAAGAAGGAGTCAACGAAGGCATGGACTCATCAAAAGAAACCTCGCAAGTTTCGACAAGCTGCTGGGAGTCGAGGTTCCAAACACGGAATCCTCGAGAATGCAACGCATAACCAAGAAAAATTCCATCCCAGCAATGAGACTCAAACTTGTCCAAATGCCCTCCCTTATTGAGCACAAAGCACTTGCAGCAAAACGCTCACAAGTGACTCACCTTAGGCTGTCTGCCAAACCGCAACTCATATGATGTCTTACCTAAGTAAGCTCTAAGAAAAATTCGGTTGGCCAGATAGCAAGTTGTGTTCATGGCTTCACCCTAAAAGTGCCTAGGAGTCCTATGCTAATCGAGCATCGTCCTGGCCATCTCGACTAGCATGCAGTTCTTTCGTTCCACAATGCCATTGTATGGGGGAGTGTAAGGGGCGGAAAACTGGTGCTCAAGACCCTGATCACTGTAGAAGCTGACGAACTGAGAGTTCTTGAACTCAGGTTCGTTGTTAGAGCGAATTGCTTGCATCCGACCATTGTTCTCATTCTTTAGCTTCAAAATCAGGTCATGAACAAACTAGAAAGCCACATCCTTATACTCCAAAAAGAAAACCCACGAGAATCAAGAAAAGTCATCAACTATCACAAGTGTGTACCACTTCCCACCGATTAAGCATACCCGAGCTAGACCAACAGTGTCCATCTGTAACAGCTCTCCCGGGTACGAAGTCATCACCTGAGTCACAGGTGCGTGAGAAGCGACAACCATTTTCCCATGACGACAGGGATGGAAAACTAGATCCTTCTCCATCTTAAGCTTGGGCAATCCTCGGATAAGGTCCATAGAGCTCAATCTGACTAGCAGATCAAAGCTAAAATGGCCTAACCTCCTATGCCACTTCTAGAGCTCAGAGGAGGATCCAGCAATCAAACAGCGAGAAGGGCCAAAAGAACTAGAGAAATCAATCCGAAAAACCATATCGAAGGGTAAGATCTGGCAAACCAAAGATCCTCTAGAATCAACAACAGAAGACATGCCATTCTTAAATCGAACCTCTAAACCATCCTCAAGATGTTGCAAAATAGAGATCAAATTAAAATTCAAGTTTCAACCAAAGCAACATTCTTCAAAGAGAAATGATCAGAGATGCAAATTGAGCCAATGCCATGTACCTTCCCTTGACCATTGTTCTCGAAAGTGATGTACTCCTTGGAGCTCAAGGAAGTGAGGCTGGAGAACCATCTATGATGTCCCATCATGTGGCGAGAGCATCTTGAATCCATGATCCACACATCCTCCAGTCGTCGATCCTGCACGATCAATGGTCATAAGTGGGAGCAAATGGTCCGACACCATGTTTAGCAAATGAGCTAAACCAATGTCGAGCCATCTGCTTAAAAGAAGGAAAGCAGAAAGAATCATAAGAGTCCGGACCAAAACGCGGCTCAAAGTACGGTCCTTAGTTCTGCCTAAAGTCATGGCCACGAGGTCCAAAGACATATCTAGAACGACCTGGAGCTCTGCCGGAGCAAAAACCACCCTCCAGAGCACATGCATGAAAGTCGTCTCCTCTATCACCACCTACATGACGTGGCCTAGCCTCTAGCCTCTCCCCACATCGAGGGACTCTCTGTCTACCACCCTGCTGGTAGAACTGCTCCTGCCCACCTCGAGCTCTCTCTGCTCTCTCAACCCGCTTCCTCCAGAAGAAAAACTCCTCAAGATGCCTGTCTCTCTGACAAAACTCATAGTGATAGGTAGGATTCTTTGGATGTGGTTGAGGCTTGGGATTCTTGGGCTTGGTGGTGTTGGGTGTAGACTCTTTGATGTGAGAGGGTTCAGGTAGGGAGTTAAGAGAAGTGTGGAGATGTTTAGGCTTTGGGACCCAGATAGGCTTCTTGGCTGGAGCTTTAGGTTGTTCTTGGACCACTCCATCCTCGGGATGACTAGCCTAGAAAGTCTCAGTGGAGTGAGTCTTGGGATATCTCTACTGAGGAGTCATCTTACTCCACTCCACAGCCCGACTAATGGCACTCTCAAAATCAGCCTTGGTGTAGGTGTAGCCTACCCCAAACCCATCCTGCCTCTTGAACTGATGGATCATCATGCCGAGTTGTGGCTCTCTGGCACTCACCCAACTCAGGATCTGACGGAGGTAAAAGTTCTCATTCTGAGCATTAGCTAGCTCCTCTCTCAAGGAAGCTAGTACCTCCACCTAAGACAAGCAGATCTCACACTCTCTATCGACTTGGACAGACTTCTTAGTTTTTAGCTTGATTAGTTCCAATCTAAGGGACAAGCAGTTCTCACAAACAGTGGGTGGAACTGACAATGTCTCAAGCTCTAGCCTAGTCTACTCCAGCTCAGCTCTGACTCTCTCCAACTCGCCTAACTGCTCATCACTTTTGGATCTCAGCTCAGCTAAACTAGCTAGATGGAATGGGCAATCAACACAAGGCATGACAGCAGTGGCATGAGCATCTTTCAGCTCCAACTGAGCGCTCTCAAGCTTAGTGGCCAAAACGTCTCTCTCATCTACCCTCTCTGTGTACCTAGACTTTAGAGTCGTCAGGTCACACAATAGCACCTCACAGTTAGGGCACTCACTGCTACCACCCAAGCAAGGGGAAGAAGATAGACTCTCAATCTTGCTGTTGGCCACAACAAGCTCACTCTCAAGCTTATCTATCCTCTTCTTAGCCCCTCTAAGCAGTTTCTCCCGATACCTCAACTCCTAACGGTTCTCTTCAAGCAATTCAATGACTTCTTGTTCATAGGAGGATACCTTTTCATCGTCGTCGTCGGAGTTGTCGGGTGAGCCCTTCTCTTCCTTATCCCCAAGAGCCATTGAGTAGAAACTCTTGCGGGATCTTCAGCGGTGGTGCGAGTGGATCGTCGGCTTGTCCCCGAAGGCCATGAAGCAAAGGCACGCCGGATCATCCTTGTCCTTCCCCTTCCTGATCACAATCTCCTCATCACTTGAGCTTGATCAAGAGGAAGAAGACGAAGACCTCTTGGAGTAGCTTCTGTCCATCTCGGCGAAGAAGGACTTGTCTCGCTTCTTGTTCTCACGCCGGTAGTCCTTCAGGGCCTTTCGAAAGAATCTTGTCTTCGGCTTGCCCTTTGTGAAGGTGGAGTTGTCGTGCTTGCCGGAGTCATAGGAGCCACCACTGGTACCCTTCTTGTGACCATTCCTCTTGGGGCAGTCAGCGATGAAATGACCTAGATCACCACACTCAAAGCATCTGGATTTTGTGTCGTGTATTTTGAACATTCGCTTATCATAGACACGACACACCCAGTTGTTAAACAGACATGGATCATCATCTCCTAGCGAATCAAGCTTGTCCTCAGTGATAGACATAATTGAGAACCCAGCACAGCTCAAAGAAGAGGAGTCAGCAGAAGGTTTCGCAAGGGCCAGGGTTTTTGAGCCAGAACCAGTGAGATTTGATCTCAAATGGATATCAACCTGTGTGGCCTTGAGCTTGCTAAAAAGCTCTGAGATAGTCAAGGTATCATAAGAGGTGCTATCAATGATAGAGGATACCTTGATCTCCTAGATCTTAGGGTCCAAGGTATGAAGAACCTTGAGCGCCTGCTCATGATCTGAGACCAGTTGAACTCCCTTGGCCTTGTTGGGCCGAAGCTTGTTGATGATCGATTGAAAATGACCAAACAAAGCTTCAACAGATTCACTCGGCTTCTGTCTGAAATTTTCATATTCACGTCGGTAGGTCTGATAGAGCCGAGCCTTGACCTGGGTTGTCCCCTCATGGTGTGCCTGGAGGGTAGCCCAGATCTCTCTAGCAGTGCTGAGATGGCTCACACGCTCAAACTCAGTGGGACCTAAACCAGAAAACAAAATGTTCACTGCTTTGTTGTTGTTTTGATGTTGGGCGATTATCTCGGGGGATGGATGCTCAGCAATAGGAAGTATTATAAAAGTAGCGTGAACACAAATGTCCCAAATGTCCGAGCTCTGGCTCATGAGATAGGCTCGCATGCGAGTCTTCCAATAAGTGTAGCCAAAAGCTTCCAGGAATAGGACCTTGTCAGAAGAAGTCATGATCACTACCTGGGGTTAGAACCGGTTAAGGTATTGAAAAACCCTAACCAGGCTCTGATACCACTTGTAGGACCAAAAGTAGCGACCAGAGGGGGGTGAATGGGTGCCTAAAAAATTCTTTCGAATCAATGGCCTTCTCCCAACACTCAACACACCTCGAAAATAATCAGTGGAAACCAATAGATCTAAAATCATGAAAATAATCTAGCCTAAAAACAACTGGTGTCCTAAACAAAAAGACACCACAAAGTGTTCAAAGGCAGATTAACAGATCATTCAAGACATAGGCATTTCAAGCAACATCAGAATGACCATGTTAAATCAATTCGGAGTTGTGGCGCATCATAATTACTTATGTATGAAGATGCCCACACAGACAGGAGTACTTACTGTTTTCGGAGATCAGGCCATTGCGCGAAGAGCGGAGTATGGTCATGGCCCGCCTCTTGACCCGATACAGGTGAACAATGTGCAAGATGATCCGGAGAATTTTTCTGCTCCTAGCGAATCTTCGAAAAAATCCTTCCCAAGACCAAGTCCCGAAGGAGAGATTGCAACGAAGGTTATTATCAAAGATGGTAAGGAATATTCATTTCAATTTGGTAAAGACTTGCCTCCAGAAGTTGCTGCCTCCTTAGAGAAAGTAGTTGAGGACAATTTAGATGTCTTTGCTTGGTCTGATGAAGACATTACCGGAGTCAGTCGGGACATTATTGAACACAGTCTACTTGTGAACCCGAAGGCTCGGCCTGTTCAGCAAGGACTCCGGAAGATGTCTACGGAGAGAGCTGTCCTTGCTAAAGACGAAGTTGAAAAGTTGCTGAAGGCTGGGATGATCAGAGAAGTGACTCATACGGAATGGTTAGCCAACCCAGTCTTCGTTAAGAAGAAATCTCCCGGGAAGTGGCGCATGTGTATTGATTTTACATCCCTAAATAAAGCATGCCCCCGCGACCCCTACCCCATGCCCCGAATTGATCAATTGGTCGACTCCACTGCCGGTTCGGAGTTATTAAGCTTCCTCGACGCGTATTCTGGCTATCATCAAATCTGGTTAAAGCGCGAAGATGAAATCAAGACAAGCTTCGTAACTCCTTCAGGAGTCTTTTGTTATGTAAGAATGCCTTTCGGCTTAAGAAATGTCGGGGCTACCTTTTCAAGGTTAATTGCTAAGGCTCTAGGTCATCAATTAGGTCGTAATGTGGAGGCCTATATGGATGATATTGTAATAAAGAGTGCTTTAAAGCACCAACATAGCCTAGACTTAGCAGAAACATTCAATAGCCTTCGGGCATGCGGGATCCGTCTCAACCCCGAAAAATGTATCTTCGGGGCGCAGGCTGGAAAATTGTTAGGGTACCTAGTTTCAAGCAGAGGGATCGAAGATAGCCCCACTCAAATAATTGTGTTGCAGAAGATGGCTCCCCCAGAGAATTTAAAGCAAGTGCAAAAGCTGACCGGTCGTCTTGCAGCACTTAGCAGATTTCTTGCAAGGTCTGCGGAGAGAAGTTTGCCTATTTTCAAAGCATTGAAAGGGTCCGAAGATTTTGCATGGACACCGGAGTGTCAGAAGAGCTTCGAAGATATTAAGAATTATCTCAGTAACCTTGCTACACTCACGGTGCCTGCTGCGGACGAAACCCTACTCCTCTACCTCGCAGCTATTGGCTGTGCTGTCAGTGCAGTCCTTGTCAGAGAGGTTGATTTCAACGGAAAGTTGGTACAAAATCTAGTTTATTTTGTGTCCGAAGCATTGTCTGGAGCAAAAACAAGATATTCCGAGCTTGAGAAATTCGTTTATGCTCTGATAATGGCTTCGAGGAAGTTAAGGCATTATTTCATGGCACATAATGTCATTGTACCAACTTCGTACCCTTTAGGAGATATGCTCCGAAATAAGGATTCCACTGGAAGAATTGGGAAGTGGGCTGTTGAGCTAGCATCCTTCGACATATCTTTTCTGGCAAGAACAGCAATTAAGTCGCAAGTATTGGCCGACTTCATGGCAGAGTGGACTCCCCCTGCAACATGGGCTCCGGAGAAGTCAACTGAAGAAATTTGGACTATTTACTCTGATGGAGCTTTCCAAGCATCTAGAGCAGGGGTCGGAGCTGTGATAATTTCGCCTTCAAGGCAAAAGGCAATGTACTCCGCAAGACTCAACTTTAAGTCTACCAATAATACAGCGGAGTATGAGGGAATTTTATTGGGACTTCGAAAGGCACGTGCTCTAGGGGCTACAAGAGTCGTTATTAAAACAAATTCTCAGATTGTAGCAGGGCACGTAGACAAGAGTTTCCAAGTCCGGCATCCACAGCTTGCAAAGTACTTAGAAGAAATCCGAAAGATCGAAGCAGCAATTAAAGGGATTTCCATTCGGAGTATACCCAGAGCAGAAAATATGCAAGCTGACATCTTAGCAAAAGCTGCAGCCGGAGCTATGGACATACCCGAAGAAGATTTTTATGAAGAACCCAGTACACCTTCGGTGCCACAAATTCCTGCTGCGGAAGTCCTTTGCATTCCAAGTACAGATTGGCGAAGTTCAATCATGGAAGTGTTGCAAGGAGAAGCAAATATGTCCGAAGGGCCACAACTTTCGAGGTTAAAGCTTAGAACTCAGAATTATCAAATAATCAACGGTATTTTATACAAGGCCAGAGTATGTTCCCCTCTGCTCCGATGTATATCTTAAGCCGAAGGTCAAGAAATTCTTCGAGAAATTCATGAAGGACTTTGCGGTAGCCATCTGGCCCCTCGAGCTTTTGCTGGAAAAACACTTCGCCAGGGGCTTTATTGGCCTACAATAGTAGCTGATGCGGAGAGCTTGGTCCGCACTTTCCAAGGATGTCAGTGGATGGGACGAAGAAGTCATCGCCCACCAACAGCTCTTCAAGTCATTGCCCTAGTATGGCCCATGGCCAGATGGGGCATGGATCTTATTGGTCCCTTCCCAGCAGCAAAAGGAAATTTGAAGTTCGCAGTGGTAGCAATCAAATACTTTTCAAAGTAGGTCGAAGCAGAGCCCCTAACATCTATCACTTCGAACAATGTACAAAAATTTTTCTGGAAGAATATCATTTGCCGGTTTGGAGTGCCTAGGCAACTCACAGTTGACAATGGAACACAATTCGACGCAGAACCTTTCAAGAAATTTTGTGAAGATCTAGGCATACAGCTATGCTTTGCTGCAGTGCGACACCCTCAGTCTAACGGAGCTGTAGAAAGAGCCAATGGTAACATTTTGTCAGGGCTAAATGGAAGGATAGTAGGATTGGCAAAAGGACTCTGGACCGAAGAACTTTTGAAGATTTTGTGGTCCATTCGGACCACTCAAACGAGGTCCATGGGTTTCACTCCATTCAGACTATTATTCGGAGATGAAGCTATGACACCAACAGAGCTCAAAGGAGGATCACTTCACAGCACCGAACCGGAAATAGAAGGAGAAAGACAAGCTTCGCTGGATTTAATAGAAGAGACAAGACTTCGAGCTGTGGCAAATTTGTCAAAATATCAACAACAGACGAAGACTTGGTTCGACCCGAAGGTTAAGATTAATGAACTTAGGCTGGGTCATCTCATTTTGAGAAGTATCATAGCACCAGGGAAATTAGGAAATAAATGGGAAGGTCCATACTTAATTGTTCACTCAGGGCGCCCTGGTTCTTTTAAGTTAGCTAATTTGGAAGGTGAAGAGTTAGCGCATACATGGCATGCGGAGCACCTAAAGCGATACTTCGCATAGGGGCTCCTTGTAATCATTTGTAAGCACTTTCCGAATTAATAAAGCATATGGTTCAGATAATGCCTGCCCCTCATAAACTTCCCACTTCTGAGTGGATGCACTGGAATAGCGGAGTTGACCGAGAGGGAAGTGTCATTAATTTGAATCATATTTTTGGACTTCGGACCACTAGTTCGAAGTTTCCGACGTGGTGGGCTGACATAATCCGGAGTCCAAGCCACTGGCTTGTAGGCATCCGTAAAAGAGCCCGAAACCACAAGATACGGAGTCCAAGCCACCAGTTGGTAGACATCCGTAAAAAGAGTCCAAGGAGACCAAATGATGCGGAGCCCAAGCCATCGGCTTGTAGGTATCCGTAAAAAGAGTCCAAAGAGACCACTGCGAACTCCAAACCACTGGTTTGATAGAATTCGCAAATAGAGCCGAAGGAGGCCAAAACAAAACAGAGTTTGAGCCATGAGCTTCGAATGTCTGTTAGAAAAGTCCAAAGTGACAAATCATTTAGGACACTAAAGTGTCCAGAAAGTTGTCCAAAGTGATTTCTTTCAAAAACATAAGGTACTAAGTTACCAGTCTTCAGACTACAAATAGTCGAAGACATTTTATAAGATTTTAATCAATCTTTAAATTGCTGAGGGGCTCCGAACCCCCAAAATTGTACTCCTAAGTTTTCCTTTGCGCCTAACCATCTTTGAATATAGTTCTAAGTTGCTTACGCCCAAAGAGGGGCTGGTAAATAGGGAGACAATTTTAAATCGATTTTTATTATTCGAACAAATATGATTACATCATGAAAAATTGGTATCTATACCAAGAAGGAATCGAAGACCCCTTCGATCTCTAGAGCTAAGGTTGGAACGACTAGTTCCAGAGCCGGGAGTTCTAACAACTTTGTGTTTAACTCTCCTACCTCCCTTCGAAGCTCTAAAGTCTTTCTATTCTTGTTGAAGCTCGGCCCAAGTTCGAAGTCGTTCGGGGCTCCTTTCCCAGTTTCCATGTTCTTCAGGCTTTTTACCTTGATCTTCATCTTTGTCTTCGGACCATACAATGTCTTCGGAAGATGAAGTTTCCAAGTTAACTTCTTTTTCTTCCTCTTCAATACAAGACAGTATGTCTTTGCTTACTTCGGGCGTAATCGCTCCGGAGCTATCCCGAGGAACTAAAAATCGACGGCGCTTGTGAAGTTTTAAGATATCGAAGGTAGCCCATAGTAAGCGGAGTTCGTCGTTAACGTCTAACACTTCGACATCTTCCATATGAGGCAAAGCCTAAAAACATGATAAGCAAATTTTCATTCATAAATGTACAAAAGCATGATGCTTTACATAGTTGAAGATCCTAAGATAATTCTAAACCTGCGGGTTTGGCGGAGGCTTGCTGCTCGAAGCTTGAGACCGAGCTTGCTTCTGGCGTTGCCCTTCATCGATTCAAGCTTTGATCGCAGAGCGACCTTCGGCTCTCCATGAAGTTTGAAAGGCTTGCCAAGCAGCGGCCACACCTTCGGAAGCAGTAAGGAGCTGGTTGTTGTCAAAGGTAATGGGAGCCGCCCCTGCGCTCGGAGTTATCGATTGGCCCAAATCTTCGTAGTAACAAAGTATGCCGATAGCAGCCACTTGTCCAGAGATTTCTCCGTACCGAATGCCTGTTGTCTTCATTTGCTTCGCTGCTCCTTGGATCCTCTTCAACCGTCGTAGCAGGGAGATGTTGTCATCTGAAGGAAGCGTCCCAGTAGTACCGAAGTACTCCAGAACGCCTAGCAGTTGGTCCATGACCTCCACAGCTACCTTCTCCGACTTCAGCTTATCTTCAATTAGAGCATCCTTAGCCGAAGTTAATTCTCTTACCACTCCAGAAAGCCTAGCTGCCTCCGTAGCTAAAGAATTCTTCTGGTTGAGTAACTGGCTAGCTTCTTCGGCAGCTTTGGTTTTTTCTTCTTGAAGCCTAACAAGCTCAGCTCCCGCCGTAGCGTGCTCCGCCCGCATCTTTTCAATTTCTGCTCGATGCACAATTTGTTCTGCTTCGAGCTCTTTGTTCGTAGCTTCCAAGCTTTGTCTGGCCCTGCGCTCCGTTGAAACCATGTTGTCCAAGTGGGCCACACGACCTTCGGAGATAGTAAGATTTCATTGAAGAGTTGTATTTTCCTCTCGAAGGCGAAGGCTTCCACGTTCATTTGAGATGTTCGCAGCTCGGGCCAAGACTGTTTGCTGCGAAGAGAAAAAACCAAGGTGAGAAATTATTGGTATATAAGTTTAATTTTGTTTTGCAGATACTTCGTACCTGGTATGCTGCACGCTCCATGGCAGCGTTAAGATCCGAACTCTCCGCCTCGCTCAAGATGGCCACCAAGTTCGTCTCCCCGACTTCACGACTAGCTCGATCCAAAGGCTCGAGCAAAGTCCGAAGCCCAGTTCTTCGCTCCAAGAAAGGAGCTAGAAGAGGGAGCATGCTCAAGGCTTGCTGGTCATCTTCGTTTGGCAAAGGTCCGGAGTGCTGAGCCGTATGTTTTGGAGCTCCGGCAGATTGGCCCCCCTCCGTAGATTGGCTTTCGTCTGTTGACTCAGACGGAGTTGATCCTGAGCTCGGAGCAGGGAGGTGGTCCATCTTGCCTTTGCCTTTTCCAGGTCCCATTTGAGTGGCTCCTGGAATTGGCTCCGAAGTTGTCGAAGGTCCAGGAATTATATCTTTGGGACGGACCTCTTCCACGGGAGTAGATCCTGTTAAAACAAAGGTATTATACATTATATAATTTTGCAGGAAAAAAGAACAAAAGAAATTATGCGAAGGTTACCTTTGACGTTTTGGCGACGGGTGAGCATTGGACTGCTTGGCGGGTCGAAGGCTACTCCAAAGTCTTCGTCGGAGTCAGCAGTCAAATCTTCAACTGTTGGAGCATCTTTGAGAGCAGCCGTTGTTACTTCACCCGGAATCGAAGCTGCAGCAACTTCGACTTCGCTTTCGTCCACAGGGGCTCCGTCTTGCGGTAAATTTTCTTGAGAAGTCGGAGTCCTCACTTGCTCAAGGTTCTCTTGAGACTCCGGCACGCTCGCAGCTTCATCAATATGTGCATCTCTTTGGGTTGCATCTTCGTCGATCAGGCCGACAAGCATCCTGCCTTCATCCTCCAAGGAATCGGAGACTGAAGCTCTTGGGCTTGAAGGTGCAGGAACTCTTGGCTTTCAAGCCACCTTCTTTAGTGGAGTCTTGGCAGAGCTCGAAGCTCCAACTTCGGCTTTTCTCTTTTTGGGCCCTTTCTCCGAAGGCACCCAATCCACAAGAGGGGGCGAAACGACTTCGAGTAGCCCCCATACTCGGTTGGACCGTTCCCATGTACCAACCAGCTTAATTCTCCAATCTTTTTCGGTCAGAGTTGGGATGCCCAGAATCTTCTCCGAAGCTCGTACAATCTGCTCCGAAGTTATAGGGGCTGAAGAGGCTGAAAAATAAGTTAAGTTGGTTATTTCTTCGAATAAATATACATGATATATGTTGTTTTCGAAGTTACCTGCAGAGCTCGAAGTCGAAGAAATTTTGCGAAGACCGCCCTCCGAATCTTCCTCAAAGGTGATCGGCCAGATGGCCATCAGAGGAGGGATTTGAAGCCCGAGGAATTCTTCGGCTAGGTCCCGCATACTCAGGCGGCGACTGATTTTTTGGAGCAGACTGAGGCGAGCTTTGAGCTGGCCCGGATCCGGGTGCACAAGGGCTTCCTTTTAGGAGTTGATATCTTGCAAGGGTCCAGCTAGGCGACTGCTCGCCCCAACTTCGGCATAAAACCATTTCAGGGTCCAGTCTGTATACCATCTGGCATTGATAGCCTTGGCGGGAAACCGGAGAGCATACTCATCCCGAAGCCTGAAGTTGATGCTTCCGAAGGCCACTACCATCTTCTCACCTCCGGGACCTACGAAGGTCTTTGGTTGGCACGAAGCTCTGTGCAGTGCTGCGAAGATCTCTGCCCTTCCCTCACAACCCTCGGCTCGCAACGCCCATTCGAAGATGGCAAGACGTGCTACAACATTCGAAGAGAGCTGGGGGGAGTGACGTGGAACAAATCCAATACCTCGGCCAAGAAATCAACTGCCAAAAGCCCTAAGCCATCTTCGAAGAAGGCTTCGAAAACAACCACTTCTCCGGGTCTTGGCGACGGAATGATTTCCTTCCCAGGTTTGCGAATCATGACCCCAGAACTGATTTTGCCTTCTATTGCGGCCGCGAGCGATTCCCTTTTGCAGGTTGAAGGCCCTAGTTGATAAGATTGGTCCGTGTACTTTGTCGAAGCCGGGAAGAGGTCCTGATGGCCAACATTTTGGGGATTTCCCCCCGCCGCCGCCATTACTGCCACTAGAGGTGTCGGAGTTGCCGTCGCCGATGACGCAGCCACCGCTGCTGCCGCAGCCTGCTGCTGGGCCAAGGTTGAAGTTGCCCCAGGATCTCATAGATTGCTTCAGAAGAAAAATGGAGGCTAGGGCTTGATTGATGGTTTGTTTGCACGAAAGCGGTGGAAAGGTACTCGAGAAGGGTCTAGGCCCTCTATTTATAGCCCAGACCCCGAATTTTTACCGTTTGCCTATGCCGTTTCGCATTCTTAACCGTTACTTTGTTGCGAAATTAACGCGTCACGTAACTTCCGTTAGAAGAAAGAAGCCAACGGCTATTTCTTCCAAGTCTAAAAAGGCTTTCGGACTTCTCGAGTTAGTTCTAAGACAGTTCGAATGTAATTTTCTTAGAAACTAATTTGAAGTTTTGCATCTCCGCGTATTTCGGAGGTGGTTTAAATCTGTTAACCCCTACGCATGATTATTTTCTTGCGTATACTGCTCTCCTAACTTTACAGATTTAGCGGAGAAGCGTATTCGAGGGGCTACTGTTGGGGGAAAATATTCCATCTTCAGGGTTATTGCAGTAACAAGACAAAGGTTGGTGATTAAGTCCAAGATTTCCAGCATATAACTCCGGAGATACATTGAATCAAGTTCGAAGTATGATGCGGACTCTAGTTCAGAGTATATCTTCGAACTTGGACTCTTCCGAGAGCTTCTTTTCCAGCTAAGATGGAAGGCTTATCTTCTTTCTCATTAGATTAGTCTTTTACCATTTTAGCCCTATTAAGGGTACCGAATAGTTTCCACTATGTCGGTTGTAATAGAGGGGTAAAAGGGTCTTTTCCTTAATGTTTGGGCCTATAAATACCCCCCGTTTTACTCTGTAATAGGGACGGAATACAAGTTATTCAATACACACTTTTGAACTATTTTAAGTTATTATTCTTTCGGAGGCTTGGAATATTTTACTTCGCAAACACTTCGTTTGTTAGTTTCTAATCTTCAGAAACCTGTTAGCGTAATCTTTTACGCCAACAGGTCCATTTCCTCGGGGCATCAATTTGGATTTGTGCTTATCAGGAAAGCGATCCTTGTGCAAATGTATCCATACTAATTCCCCTGGCTCAAATATTACTTTCTTCCTATGTTTATTTATATTTGCAGCCTTGTGTTTAGCCTTTAGTTCAATTGCTTCCTTTGCCTTCTCATGTATTTTCTTTACATATGTAGCACGCTTGGAAGCTTCCATGTTGGTTCTCTCCTGTAATAGAAGGGGCAACAAATTGATTGGAGCAATAGGTTTGAAATGATATACAATTTCAAAAGGACACAAGTTGGTGGTAGAGTATACTGCCCTGTTATAAGCAAACTCCACATGTGGCAAACAATCCTCCCAATTTTTCAAGTTCTTCTTCACCATTGTTCGGAGCAGCATTGACAATGTGCGATTCACCACTTCAGTTTGTCCGTCAGCTTGAGGATGACAAGGTGCTGAAAACAAGAGCTTGGTTCCAAGTTTAGCCCATAACATTTTCCAGAAATAGCTCATGAACTTGACTTCATGATCTGACACAACGGTCCTAGCCATCCCATGTAGCCTCACAATTTCCCTAAAAAATAAATTAGCAACATGTGAAGCATCGTCGCTCTTGTTGCAAGGGATAAAAAGAGCCATCTTTGAGAATCTATCAACTACAACGAATATATAATCATTTCCTTTTTGAGTTCTAGGTAATCCCAAAATAAAATCCATGCTTATGTCTTCCCAAGGAATGTTTGGAGTAGGTAAAGGAGTGTATAAGACATGAGGATTTAGTTTTGACTTAGCTTTGTGACAGGTGATGCATCGTTCCACAAATCTAATGACATCTCTCCTCATCTTAGGCCAATTGAAATGATCACCGAGTACTTCAAAAGTTTTCTTCTATCAAAAATGACCTTTTAGTCTACCTCCATGTGATTCCTGCAACAAAAACACTCTAATAGAAGAATTTGGAACACAAAGCTTGTTAGCTCTGAATAGGAATTCATCATGTATGTGATATTTTTCCCAACCTTTTCCATCTTTACAGTGATTATATGGTTCTGAAAATTCAGCATCATTATTATACAAACCCTTCAAATTCTCAAGACCCAATACCTTGACCTCGAGTTGATTCAACAACACGCTCTTTCGAGACAAAGCATCGGTAACCACATTGTCGTTACCTTTCTTGTACTTAAAAATGTATGGAAATGTTTCGATGAATTCAACGCACTTGGCATATCAGTGGTTTAGCTTAAATTGTCCTTTCAAGTACTTCAAAGCTTCATGATCGAAATGAATAACAAACTCCTTCGGCCATAAGTAGTGCAGCCATGTCTCAAGAGCACGCACAAAAGAATACAACTCTTTGTCATACACAGAATAATTTAATTAGGTTCCTCCCAATTTTACACTAAAGTACGCCACTGGTTTTCCTTGTTGCATTAAAACTCTTATCCCAATTCCACTAGCATCACATTCTACTTCAAAAGTTTTAGTGAAATTAGGAAGAACAAGTAATGATGCTTCTGTCAAACATTTCTTTAATTCTAGAAAAACATTTTCTTGTGAGTCTCCCTATTTAAAATCAACCTCTTTCTTTGTTAATTCATTTAAAGGAGTAGCAATGGTACTGAAATCTCTCATAAATCTTCTATAAAAACCAGTAAGGCCATGAAAACTTCTTACATTCGTAGGAGTAGGCCAATCCTTGATGGCTTTCACCTTTGATTCATCCACTTCTATTCCTTTTCCTGAAATAACAAAGCCAAGAAATACAACATGGTATGTGCAAAAACTACACTTCTCAAGATTAGCAAATAATTTCTCCTTTCTAAGTTCATCAAAGACTTGTCGGATGTGTTTTACATGCTCTTCAAAAGATTTGTTGTAAATCAGAATATCATCAAAGTAGACAACAACAAATTTTCCAATGAAAGCTCACAGGACATGGTTCATCAATCTCATAAATGTACTAGGAGCATTAGTCAAACCAAAAGGCATGACTAACCATTCATACAAACTAAATTTAGTTTTGAATGCAGTTTTCCATTCATCTCCTACTTTCATTGTAATTTGATGGTAACCACTTCTCAAGTTAATCTTCGTAAATATTATGGAACCACTTAATTCATCAAGCATATCATCTAACCGTGGAATAGGATGATGATAGTGAACAGTGATATTATTTATAGCTCTACAATCAACACACATCCTCCAAGAACCATCTTTTTTGGGCACTAATATCACAGGCACAACACAAGGACTTAAAATTTCACGAGCAAAACCTTTATCAAGAAGTTCTCGTACTTGCATTTCTATTTCTTTTGTTTCTTCAGGATTGGTGCGATATGGTGGTTGGTTAGGGAATGCAGCCCCTATAATGAGATCAATTTGATGCTCAATTCCACTTATGGGAGGTAGTCCGACCGCTGTTTCTTCTTGGAAAACGTATTCATAGTCCTGTAAAAGATGAGACACAACACTAGGAAGAGAGGTGATATCGTTAAGTGAAAATAAAATGTCTTTGCATACAAGTACAAAGAGCACATGATCTGACTTATTCCTCACTTCTCTTAGCTCAGATTTTGTGGCTATCATAACTAGATGTTCTCCCTCTCCTTTCTTTTTATCTCTCAAATTTGGCTTGTGGCACTCACTCTCCGAATTGTGAATGACACTCAATTTCTTTTGCTCTTCTCCTCTTTGACTTTCCAGACTAATTTCAGATTTCTTTTGTAAGTGTTCGGCCATGATTTGTTGAGGCGTCATAGGCTTGAGTACAAACTTTTTCCCTTTTAAATCTAGTGTATACTAGTTCGTTCTCCCACAATGTCGAGTATCTTGATCATATTGCCAAGGTCTTCCAAGCAGCATGTGACACACTGACATCGGTGCCACATCACACTCCACTTTGTCAATATATTCACCTATTTTGAATGGAACCTTTACTTTATACCCAATCTTAATATATCTCGAGTCATTCAACCATTGGACATGATATGGATGAGGGTGTCATTGTAGCATCAAACCAAGCCTGTCAACCATATCCCGACTGGCAAGATTATGGCAGCTCCCGCCATCAATGATCACCTTCACTACTTTGTCTTGGAATCTAGCCTCGGTCTGAAAAAAATTATGTTGTTGTCCATCTTCAGCTTCCTTCTCTTGAACACTCAAAATTTGAATCACCACAAGAGCAGCACCTTGCTCAAATTCACATCTAGCATGTTCCTCATCTTCATGGGCTTCATTTTTGCATTCTTCCTCGACCTCCTCTTCACTAGTTGATTCATATTCTCCATTGTCATTCACAATAATCACACGATTATTTTTACAGTTTATTCTTATATGCCTACGACCTCCACACTTAAAACATTGAATCCAACTACTCTTGGCGGTAGAACCCACGGACATAGTGGTGGATGCTGATGGTTTAGAGCTCATGCTTGGGGCAGCATTCTTTTCTTTAACATCATGCACATTAGAACATAAATCTCCACTCAAGTTTTTCGCCGATGAGGGTGCAGCATTAACCCCTGAGACTAATTTGCCTCCTCCTGCCATAGTCCTCATGTCATATGACAAGGACTTGCTTTTCTTAGCATATTGCTACAATTTTCGTTCAGCTTTAGTTGCTTGATGTACCAAGTAAATAAGATGACGGTATGGCTGAAACTCAACAATACGCTGAATATTGCGATGTAACCCAGCCATGAAACGGGCAATAGTTTTCTCTTCATCTTCATACACAATGGCTCTAATCATTGCCTTCTCCATCTCTTTATAATACTCCTCAACAGAGAAACTTCCTTGCTTCAGATTCTGCAATTTATCAAAAAGATCACGCCGATAGTGCTTCGGCACAAAACGAATTCTCATCTCTCGCTTCATCTCATCCCATGTTGCAATAGGATTATCTCCATCTTCTTATCGATCATGGAGAAGTTTTTCCCACCAAATCAGGGCATATCCATCAAATTCAAGGGATGCCATGGCTAATTTCTTCTCCAGTGAATAATTATGCAAGCACAATATCTTATCCACTTTTAACTCCCAAGTGAAGTAAGCTTCAGTATCAGATCCTCCTTCAAATTTTGGCATGGTATATTTTAGTTTGCCAAACCTCTCCTCATGGTTGCCTCCTCTATGACGTCGGTGACCAAAACGAATTTGGGAATGATTATCTCCATCTGTATCTTTAGATTCATCATTATCATTATTTCTTCGACATTGTTCTCTTCCTCTACCATGTGCAGCACCTCGGTGCCTTCTTTCTTGTTCTCTTCTAGCAGCAGAACCCCCATCACTATTTTCTCCATCATGAGGTTTGTGATGCCCTCTGATTTCATCCATAAGAGCTCGAAGATCTTGGCTCAGCCTGTCTTGCCCCTCTTCGATGCTTTGCCAGAGTTCGTTTAATTGTGCCATAGTAACACAATTTTCTTCCTCAATTTCTTCCATCTTCTTGTGTAAGGTTAGTTCAAATATGAATAATAGGTATTTGTCGATAAAAATTTGGTAGCTCCCACAACCTCACCTTCTCTTATCGACCAAAACTCTTATAAGTTCCCTACAGATTACATAAGTACTTTGTGTGGTGGTAACAGAGTGATGGTTAAGCGAATACTGATTGGTTTTCAATTTTACAATGGCTTATTTGTGGAGCTCGGTGGGGAAAGATGCACAAGGAGCAATCTGAATTCTAGTTATTGTAAAGATAAGTAGCAATCGAAACTAGAGATCCAATGCCTAGTGTTGATCACGAGATATGAATGATGTAAACAAAGAAACACACGCACAAATGAAATTACACCGATATAAGGACAACAATCTGATTACACAACTTGATGTACAGGTTCAACACTTGTGCATATCAACAATCTGATAGTTCTTCTTTCTTTCCAACACTTTTTTTGCAACTTTCTTTCTTCTCTTTTTTGACTCTTTTCTTTTCTTTTTTTTGCACAATACTAATCAAGATCAGATATAATACTTGCACAAATGAAAGATGGAACCAAATATTTCAGTAGCTATTTTGATAGGATAAAAGATAGACGCAAAGGATATTTTATTTTTTGTGGGAGATGAAAGGGACAAAGGACACACCAATAATGATATGATCAGCAACTAAATAATGACTCGAATGGATTGAAACTTAACAAGACTCAGTAGATAAATAGATCATAACAAAAGGCTATGACAAATATTTTTTGGCTTTTTGGTGGATAGGATGAAGGCAAAAATATATGTAGCTAATGGTAAAGAATCCTACTGTGGTAACGAAAAGCTCTGATACCATATGATACGGCACGATGTCCCGATCTTCACGACGTAGGATCAATCACTAGATAACTAGCTATAGAACATCTGGATAACTTGCTAAAAGCAGTGATAACTAGTGCAACTTGGCAAATAAAACTCGAAGCCAACCACCATCTTGAACCGACAACCTAAATCGAGGATTCGCCCAACCACACTCGCAAGAATCAACCAACAAAGCCTACAATCAATCAAGGAAAAAACTTGAAGGAAGTAGGAGCACCAATTGGGAGCGGATGAAGCCGCCGCTTCTATAATCCCGCGAAGGAAATCACAAGAGCAAAGGGGTAGATATTTCTCTCAAGTTTGTTAGCACTCGGCTAAACAAGGGGTTCTATTTTTCAATTATCAAAAGTCTACTCTTGCTTAAGAGTACATGGATATTTATACTAGGAACAACCCTCCTAGATAGGTATGAAAGTGAAATGGAGATGAACCGATAAACCATGTGAAAGGTCTCCTCGAAATAGTTTTTCCCGAGTGGTCCGAGTGGTTCCCGAGTGGTCCGAGTGGTTCCGCCTAGCTGTTGCTCTTCTGCGTAGTCTTCAATGTTTTGGTCATAACTCCATCTTAGGAAGTCCAAATGGCATGTTGTTTATTGCGTTGGAATCATGACTTGATTACCGTTCACTCCATGTGAATTATGTGGCAATACATATTGTACATTAATGCATTTTTGAATAGAAAATTGAACGTACGATAGGCTATCGATCTTCTAACCAATCTTAACTAATCTGATTGGATCTTAATAATGGAAATTCCAAACTGGTCGGCCCTAGTGGCATTGGAAACTAGACTTGATAAGCTTTCCAAAAAGTGCTCATTCACCTCAATATCTTCTAGGAATCAAAAGCTATGTGATTCGCAAGTATGGTCTTCCCTTTAGTCATCGCCTTGCATGTTCTTGTACTCCTCTTTGGGTGAACCTGAGTAATAACAATGTGCACGACTTAGACGGTATATAATTCTCATTAATATTAAATTGATCTTCATAAAGTAGCACGTTCACCTCTTGTTGTAGCTTCTTTGCTTGACTACGTGTGATCGAATCATCAAAGGCTTGGGCTGGTGTTGAAATAGGTGATACTTGAGATGGAGTTACTTGTTTTGGGGGTTGTAACATGTTGGTTGCTAGCGTGGTCATATCATCCATGCTACCTCGGCCTAGATAGTCAGGAGTGATGGCTCTGAGATGGCAACAACAGTAGATGAGAGAGCGGCGGCTCTGCTAGCTGTGTCGCAGTAGCCTGGTTCATAGCCTGGGCCCTCTAGATCTCAAGCGTGTCGGGGAGCGTTGCTAGAGCTCTCTCGATGGCGACGGGGTTGGCAGTAAGCCTTCGGTACACGTCATGACCTTCAAAGGCCACGGTGTACGTAGCGGGTCCATCTTGTTGAGGGACTCCTTCTCCTTCTTGAGCCCTAGCGCGTCGATTGTGTCTAGCGGAGTTCTGCCTCCGATGCTCTCAGTGATGGGCGCTGGACTAGGCACTGTTGGAGGGTTCATCCTCAGAGACAACCTCAGTGACTGCCATGACGGCAAACGTGGGAGGAGCTTGAGTGGTCGGCAAAGTTGGTTGACGGCGTCGGTCGTTGGCGACCGTGACAAATCGTCAGCACTAGATGGTGCATCCTCCAGAGTTGGTGAACATGAAGAAGTCTACGGGGGTGTCAGTGGACCTCAGCAGATGACCCTTGGAGTGTGTATTAAGTGGAATGGTCTGCCATGGCACCTGCATTGTCGGTGAAGTAGGTGTTGCCGATAATGTGGGTGAAGCCTTCCCCCGCAATGAAGTAATGGTGGGAACCAGTTGGTTCATGCAGTCACTGACGAAAGTCAATCTTCCAAAAGCGGAGATGGTTCCCTTGGGCACCTTAGTGTTGAACTTGCAGATGAAGGCCAACGATCTGATCAGCGGGCCACAAAACTCTTCCCCTACCTGGCGTGCCAGCTGTCGTTGCATGGGAACGGCAAGCCTATAAGGGGTACCCGTAGTGTGATTTGTGTAGGTAGAAGGGAGGAGTTGTGGCTATGGATTCGATGGTTACCCTGGTTGAACGGGGCAGGGTAAGGGTAAAGACACAAAGGAAACGGACACAAGAGAGTTTTTAGATAGGTTCGGGGCTCTTGGAGGATAATAACCCTAATCCTATGTGTATGTATGGATGAATGGGGGTGTCTGTATGAGTTGGTCTCTCAGTGTCGATCTCAGCGTAATGTGTGTCACGTGGATTGCCTAGGTATGATCCCAATGTACCCTCTCTTAGGGACTCCCCTAATCCTTTTATATGAGAAGGAATAGGGAGTTACAAGAATTACCGATAACATTGATAGCTTGTGGAAACAGTCGCATAACTACCAGCATAACTTCCTATAAATGGCGCTAATGACTGTCATAGAGACATCAATGTTTATAAGGGGTAACCGTTGGCATTTATTGGAGACAACCATTGGACAGATGGCCCTAGGCCAACCGTTGACGTCTCACCACTCGGGCGCATCCGCTCCCGAGTAGGAGGCCTGGCGGTCGGGAAGTCCTTCATGGACTGGCCTAGCTAGCAGTCGGCAATCTGAGTGAAACCACTCGGTGGGGTACCCTAGATCATATCCCTGACAGGCACCAACTACTACTTCTATTAAGAGAACTCCAGTTTTTAATTTTTGATCTATTCTTGAATGAGAGAAATTGTCTAGAACGAATTTTATGGATTCGTACAAAAACTTGAGAATTGTTCTTAAGCAAGAGAAAAATGATTATGTTCTAGAGGAACCTCACCCCGATGAGCCGGGAGAGGATGCTTCTGCAGCAGACAAGCGTGCTTATGAGAAGCATGCTAGTGATTCCATGGACATCAGTTGTCTGATGCTTGCCTATATGTCCTTCGTGTTTCAGAAACAATATGAGGAACGAGATGCTTACGATGTGATTGTAGGCCTCAAGGGCATGTTTCCGAACCAGGCAAGGGCCGAGAGATACAATGTGTCTAAAGAATTGTTTGGGAATAGGCTGGCCGAAGGGAGCCTAATGAGCCCTCATGTGATCAGGATGATTTGTTACATTGATACTCTAGCAAGACTGGGTTCTACACTAGATCCACATTTGGCTATTGATGTGATTCTCCAGTCGCTCCCACTAAGCTTTGAGCCATTCATCATGAATTACAGCATGGTTGGACTGGATAAAACACTAGCTGAGTTGCATGAGATGCTCAAAACTGCTGAGGAGAGTATTAGGAAATCTCCAAGTCATGTGATGATGGTTCAGAAGGAGAGAAAAAGAGAAAGAGGAAGGGCAAGGCTAAGACTACAGATTCGATCTCTAGAGCGAAGCCTAAATTGACTGGAAAGAATAAGTCAGGTCCTACTAACTCTGATATGTGCCACCATTGCCACAAGCTTGGGCATTAGAAGCGCAACTACAAGGTGTATCTGGAAGAACAGAAGAACAAGAAGGGAAGTGTGACTTCCGCTTCAGGTATTAATGTTATTGAAATTAATCTTGCTACTCGTCCAAATGATTTATGGGTATTTGATATTGATTCAATGATTCATACATACAAATCATTGTAGGGGCTGAGTAGGACAAGAAAGTGTGCTAGTGGCGAGTTGGATGTCCGCGTCGGGAATGGTGCAAAATTTACAGCATTAGTCGTCGGCATTTATTCACTATCACTACCTTCGGGACTAGTTTTGGATTTTAATAATTGTTATTTCATTCCGGCCTTAGGCAGAAACATTAACTCTTCTTCATGTTTAGAAGAATATGGTTTTGAATTCATAATAAATAACAAATGTTGTTTAATATTTTCGAATAGCATGCTCTATAGTGTTTGTCCATTAGTGAATGGATTATATATTTTGAGTCTTGAAGATGCACACGTTTATAATATTAGTACAAAGAAATAACGACTCAACGATTTGAATCCTACCTACATCTGGCATTGTTGTTTGGGTCATATAAATGAGAAGTGTGTGCAGAAGCTCCATAGTGATGAACTTTTGGAGTCATTTGAATTTAAATCATATGACACATGCGAGTCTTGCTTACTTTGCAAATTGACAAAGACGCCTTTCACTGGACAGAGTGAGAGGGCGAGTGAGCTATTGGCCATTGTACATACTAATGTATGTGGACCAATGAGCAATGTCGCAAGAGGTGGTTTTTAGTACTTCATCACTTTACCGATGACTTTAGTAGATATGGTTATGTCTACTTGATGAGGCACAAGTGGGAGTCCTTCAAAAAGTTCAAAGAGTTCCAAAATGAGGTAAAAAATCATATGGGAAAGACAATTAAATTTCTGTGATCTAATCATGGAGGTGAATATTTGAGCCATGAGTTTAGTGATCATCTGAAGCAGTATGGAATTGTTCCATAGTTGACTCCACCCGGCATGCCCTAGTGGAATGGAGTGTCCGAGCAAAGAAACCACACCTTGTTGGACCTAGTTCGGTCTATAATGAGTCATATTGATCTTCCATTATCCTTTTGGGGACTCGCTCTAGAAACTATTATTTTCACGATAAATAGAGTTTCATCTAAGTTAGTAGAAAAGACGTCATATGAGATGTTTTCCGGGAGGCGTCCTGATTTGCCTTTTCTAAAGATTTGGGGTTGTGAGGCGTATGTCAAACGTTTGACGTCTGACAAGCTCACTCCTAAATCTGACAATTGCTTCTTTATGGGGTATCCTAGGGAAACCAAAGGATACTATTTCTATAATAGAGAAGAGGGCAAAATATTTGTCGCTCGAAATGGTGTATTCCTTGAGAAAGAGTTTCTCTCAAAAGGGATTAGTGGGAAAATGGTGCATCTCGAAGAGGTTCGAGAGCCACTGGAAGGTGTTCTTGATCCCACTAAACCACAACAGGATATACAAGGTGTTGCAGAGCCCATTGTAGAGACACCAGCCCCACGAAGGTCTGGAGGGTGAGTCACGGGTCGGAGCGGTTCATGTTTTGACCACTGGGCAGCGCGATGGTCCCGGACTCTGAGAAATGGCTTGGAGCCATCAGATCCAAATTGGAGTCCATGCGAGAAAACCAAGTTTGGAACTTGGTCGATCCACCCGATGGTGTAAAAACTATTGAGTGTAAATGGATTTTCAAGAAAAAGATAGACGTTGATGGAAAAGTTCACATCTATCAGGCACGATTGGTGGCAAAAGGTTTCAGACAGATTCAAGGTGTTGATTATGATGAAACATTTTCACCCGTTGCTATGCTTAAGTCTATTCGGATCATCCTAGCAATTGCCGCATTTTATGATTATGAGATATGGCAAATGGATGTCAAGACGGATTTTATGAATGGAAACCTAAGTGAGGATGTGTACATGACACAGCCTGAAGGTCTCGATGTTCCGGAAAATGCTAGGAAAGTTTGTAAGTTGCTAAAGTCTATATATGAGCTAAAGCAAGCTTCTTATAGTTGGAATCTTCATTTTGATGAGGTAGTTAAAGGGTTTTGCTTCATAAAGAACAAAGGAGAGCCACATACAAGAAGTCTAGTGGGAGCTCACTTGTATTTCTGGTCTTGTATGTGGATGACATATTGTTGATCAGAAATGACATTCCTTTGTTGAATGTTGTCAAGACTTCATTCAACAATAGTTTTTTGATGAAAGATCTTGGAGAGACAACATACATTTTAGGCATAAAGATATATAGAGATAGATCAAAGCGGCTAATTGGATTAAGCCAGAGTATGTACATTGACAAAGTTTTGAAACGGTTCAAAATGGAGAATTACAAGAAGGGATTTCTGTCAATGTCACATGGTATTCCTCTTTGTAAGACTCATTGTGTTGCGCTACCTGATGATCTAGAGAATATGAGTGTGATATCGTATGCCTCTGCAATCGGATCCATCATGTATACCATGTTATGCACACACCCAGATGTTTAATATGCTCTAAGTGTTACGAGCAGGTATCAATCAACTGCGGGTGAAAGTCACTAGGCTGTAGTAAAAAGTATCCTCAAGTACTAAGAAGGACTGAGGAAATGTTTCGTGTTTATGGTGGTTATGAGGAGCTCAGTTTAAATGGTTACACCAATGCTAGCTTTCAGACCGATAAAGATGATTTTTGATCGCAATTTGGGTTCGTGTTCTGCCTCAATGGAGGCGCGTTGAGTTGGATGAGTTCCAAGCAAGAAACAATGGCCGATTCTACAATAGAAGTTGAGTATATCACAACTTCAGAAGCTACGAAGGAGGTCATTTGGATCAGAAAGTTTGTTTCTGAGCTGGGTGTTGTTCCAGTGGACCTCTATTGTGATAATAGTGGTGCCATTGAGCAAGCCAAGGAGAAAAGTCACCCCAGAAGTCCAAACATATACTTCGGCGATATCACCTGATCTGCGAGATCATTGAGAGAGGTGATGTGAAAATTTTCAAGGTGCACACGGATTTGAACATAGCAAATCCATTGACAAAACCTCTTCCACAACCCAAACATGAGACGCACCTGAGATCTATGGGTATTAGATACTTGCGTGAGAGAATCATGTGTATGTGGAAGATGTTAATAGTGTCTATGCTAATGTAAGAGGATAATTGTTATCTCTTTCCTTGAATAAATGACTTTTGCATTTAATTAATGTGTCGATGACTTGTTATGTTAAACTATTTGTTTTATAAGGATATTATTCAAAAGGATCCTTGATCTTGTCATCATGTGGAACAGTGATGATACATAGATTAGCCCATTAGACTAATTGATGATCATGTTTCATAGATCATAGACATAGAGATGTCAAATCAGTGATGTGGACACATGTTGGAGAACATGGTGTTGGATAGAGCCACTTGAAATACTATCGGGATTGTTATTGTAATGTGCCATCAGTTGTCATCTCAAATGGTGTACTTACAGAGTCCTCAGACCTGAGATCATCATTTGATTCCAGAATGCGTAGCGACACACTTAGGTGCTTCCTAATGCTATTTTGTAATTGGGTAGTCATAAGAGTTGTTTTCAGGTGTGTTGTGAAACATGTCGTGGGATGTGAGTGGTCAAGATGGAATTAACCCTCCTAATAACAGGAGAGACGTCTCTGGGACCCTCGAGGTAGTCGGATTAGAAAAGTGCATGGCCATGCCACTATGACTATAGAGTTAGTCATGATTTGAATCCACTCCTTGTTTGAGTGAAATCGAGCTATCCAACGAGGGTGGCACATATCTCGCCTTAAGCTTTACTGATATCGTGTGGTACAGGGACTGGTGCGTGAGTATATCAAGGTTCAGCAAAATTTTGATTTTCTACACTTTCGGGGGTCAATATGTGCTGCTAGGTACCGCTATTGATTGGTTAGACGGAAAAGGTTTCCCGTGTACGGCTGTTTGTGTATGAACCTATCGGGTCACACACTTAATGGGGTGGATTAAGAAAATTGCAAATAATTGGTTCTTGTGCAAGTGGGAGATTGAAGGAACAGTGCCAAAGAAAATTTCGGTTGGATCGAATGTTCTGAGTTGGAATCGGAAGTTCCGATTATTTTCTGAATTTGAAACAAAGAGGTCAAATCAGAAGTTCCGATATGGTATCAGAAGTTTCGATAATTTATTGTTTATGAAACAGAGAGCTCAAATCAGAAGTCCCGATATGGTATCGGAAGTTCTGATAATTTCTAATTTAGAGACAGAGAGTTGAAACTGGAAGTTCCGATGTGTATCGGAAAAAATTGCACTGATCGGAAGTTCCGAAAGGGATATCAGAAATTCCGATGATTCCTAGATTTGCAGTCCGAGAGCCTTGATCAAAAGTTCCGATCTAAGGATCGGAAGTTCTGAGGTGGCCTTAACAAGTTGGATCTATTGGGTCTCGAATTGTTTGTGGCCAGGGCTCTCACCTCTATATAAAGAGAGGAGATCTTGGAAATCAAGTTATTCATAGTTTAGATCAGATCTAAACACTAGCCACCAATAATTCCTCCGCTCCCTTTCTTGATCTCAAGAGTTCATATTGAGGATTCTCCCATTTCTCAAGAGCGGTGCTAGCACACCGGTGTGGGAAAGATCTCATCCATGTATGTGTGGACTCTATGGAGGCGTTGCTCGAATAAAAACGCGCATCGTCTTCTTCACGTGGACACTGTCATCTTCGTCAATTGGATCGCTGGGGAACGGCCGGAACGAGGCGAGGATAAGCGAGGACGTGCTTCCCCAACATCTTCTTCCGCTGCACCTAGCGTGTCTCATGTTATAAGGTATGGTCTATGATCCCTCACGAGCATGGTTCTTGGGCTTTGGGGAAAAATTTTTGAAATTGCCGGCTAGAGTAGCTTCCCCATTCGCCAACATCAGCTACTAATGATAAATTTGAAAAGAAATTTGAAGATAAGTTTGAAAGACCATGATGGCAGAGGGTTTTGATGACCGATAATTTCGAAGCATTAGTTACCCCTTAATGCTCCAAAACTGGGGGGTATATGTTGAGGCCAAGATTTGGTAAAGCCCAGACCCACTAAGGATGTTGCACGGTCAACGGAAGTCAAAGAAGTCTGGTCAAAAGTTGGTCAACAAAACATGTTCGTTTCAGTTACAAGTGACCAGATATGGAGAAGCCGATAGAGATAAGAGAAGATAAAGATAATCTAGAATCGGTTACAATAGGTTTTACTTAGATGGAAAGTTTCTGAACTATAAATATGTATCTAATTAGTTAGGTTTAGAGGACACATAATCAATCACAACAAAACTACTCTTTCGGTGCATTGCCACCCTTGGGCTCCTAAGGTTAATCCTAGAGGGACATGGCACTCGGAATTGGGTTGCATCGTTCCGATCTCTAGCGAAGATATGAGTCCCACCACCCCAACGGTCACATAAGCTAGGTCCGTGTCCTTCAAGGCTGCATCGTATTGATCTCTTGAGGCATCGGTCTGGTGAGTGTGGTCGACAGTTTATCTTTGTGTATTTACTAGGTCTAAGGCTGCATCAATTTGATCTCTTAGATTGTCGTGAGTTAGGTGTTGTAGTTCAAGGCTTCATCGGTTAGGTCTGACATCTTGTTCTATTGTATCCGGTTCATTTTGTATGTCATTCATCTAAATAAAGTATGGTCGATGCGTTGAAGTGTTATTGATCTCTCGTGACTAGCAATTGTCTTGGTTAGGTCCGATCTTGCAGTTATGGTAATTTGATGGTATGGATACATTGTTTGGTATGCTGAGTTTAATTTTTATCGGAGTACAAGCCGATAGGTTATATTTAATTCTGTGTCATATTCTACATACACTTGGGAGGTGCTCATCGGCCTTTATGCACAAGGACTGCATCCTATCGGCCTATAGTGCGCTTAGCCTGATAGTGTTGCCATGGTCATCGGCCCTACGACCAATCAGCGCATTTATTCAAAATTGTTTTATCCTCACCGTAGTCATCAGCTCGGTAGCCGATCAGTGTTGCTACTAACGTTATTTTCTCTGGTCCCTTATCAGTTGCAGGATCAAACTGATTGGCATGCTCATAACCCTTTTTTCTTCTAAAATTGTAGGACCTACACTGGAGATAAGAAGATCTCCTAGGTCATGTGTGTGACCAAAAAAGACACCAACAGTATCCTTGCCTATAAATACACATCTCTTCTACCGTAATGAAGGACATGCACAAAGAACTCAATAATACCATATGCTTGAGCTGGATTAAAGTTGTTATCCCTCTCAGAGGCTTGATCCAGTCTGAGTTAATCCTTCCTTTCTGAGCTAGCCCTTTGAGGCTATTTGAACCTGTTAGCGTAATCTTTTACACCAACACTACCCAAATATCCCCTCAAAAAAGAATCTACTCAAATATTCTTGTTAGCATTATTCACGAAAATGCACTCAAGTGATAAATCTATAAAATACTTTGAGTGTCAAATTGTGTCAATATTTACACTATTTAGTGCTTTCGTCCATCAAAATGTTTTTAAGTTTGT
Source organism: Zizania palustris (assembly GCA_019279435.1). Lineage (NCBI taxonomy): Eukaryota > Viridiplantae > Streptophyta > Magnoliopsida > Poales > Poaceae > Zizania > Zizania palustris. The sequence continues at coordinate 15,085,065 of JAAALK010000289.1, read as the reverse complement.
ATCAATAAATTAATTCCCATTATAAAATTGGGAACATATTTGTTCTCATGAGGTTATTTTTCTACATGAACAATAAATTCATGAACTGAGACAACAACAGTTTGTCTATAAAAATTGAAGTCAACTACTCACCATACATTTGCATCACGTTGCTCATAGTTTTTAATCGTGTCTTGTAGTTCAAGGGCTTCCATGACATACATCATATATTTGCTGCAAAAGCATAAAACACAGTTAAATAGTAGATATAAACCATTAACTAAACAACTAATCATTTTGGAATATATAGGAATATGCAGTTTTATTTAAAACTGTAGGCACAATATATTCAGTACTATAACCATGCAATAGTTTAGCCTATCATAACTTTTACACCTGTAGTACTCCTCATTGGCTCTCCTAAGTTGAAATCGAAGTGCAGCCATTGTGTTTTCATCAGTATCACATTCCATATCACTTTCTACTAACTTTCCACCAAAGGGCTTAAACAGTGGATCATCTTTCATCTGAGACATGGTGGATCTAGGATTTTACTAATTGGTATGCCATGTGAAAATTTTTGTATGTAATTCGATAAAAATATCTTTATAATTAATTAAATAATTATTAACTTTACATCATAATTCATTATACATACACTAAATAATATGATAAATCTTACATTAAATGATTAAGTTAGAAAATTACATAAATATAAATAATTTAAATATCATACCAATATGGTCATACTTTTACTATGATATAGTCACACATAACAAAGTGTTTAATCTGATCTAATCACTAAACATAATGTAGCATATATTTAAATAGTAAGCTTTATTTCTCACTAAACAGCCAAATAAAAAAGACTAAATTATTCACATATGGTTAACGGCGGAGAACAGAAAAAAAATCATTCGAACTAATTGGGAGAAAACTAAATCAATAAGGGCATGTGATTCAAACTCAAGATCTCTCTTCTAACGAAAGGAAGCTTATCCATTGCGCCATGATGTACTATTGAAATTTTGATTGGATAACCTATAGCACTTCTATACTTTGGGACCCATGGTTCATGGCCCACCTAGCATACCTCCTGAGTCCGCCCCTGATCTGAGAGGATAGAGAGATTATGAGTTATTATGTATAGCCACAATATTTGAATGTCGGCTTCAAGTGGTACTAGGGCATCCATACCATTTGAGCAAGCACCGGGTTGCAGCCACCACACATGTTGCCAGCTGACACGCCATGCACCCGCCGTCGCTCTTGGCCATGGCCAGCGACCCCATAGAACTTGAGTCAAAAGGAAGACGAATGGGATGAGAGAATAGAGGAGGGTGGGGCGGACATCTCCGGTGGAAATCGAGACGTGGGGAGGCCTAGTGTCGTTGGGAGGGGACGGGTGGGAGGAATCAGACCATCAGGGCGTGTGAGGGTGGACAGGACGAGGGAGAGAAGGAAGGAAGCGGCGAGATTCAATGCAGAGTTGGATGGCAATCGAGAGACTGAGAAAGCTGGATCATGTGCGGCGCACAATGGCGATCAGATGGCTATCATTAGTGATACCCCTACTTTTTGTGGGATACGATGAGGACGAAGGAGGAATCGTTTGTGATACCCCTACTTTTTTTGGGATATGATCAGATGGAATGATAAGGAATAATTTTATGTGGAAGTTTTGTTGAGTAAAAAAATATTCTAGGTAGGAAGCTTCCGAGTGTAAAGTTTTAGACTTTGAGCAGAGAATTATCAGAGTAGAAAGTTTTACATTATTAAAAATGATATGTAAACTTTCTACTCTTCCCTGTTCATTTTTTGACTTCGTGCTTTGCCTCCTAAACGCTGTACAGTTCAAATATAAATTTCTATAGTCCGAGTCGATATAAGTTTATGATCTAAATAGATAAAAACATTAATATAATTTTATGACGTGAGTAGATTTTTTAACACGTGTCCAAGTTGCTCAATAACGCAGCGATCATGGCCTAGATCAGCAGCCAGCAGCCAAGCCTAGCTCGGAGCTCCTCTTCCGCGCAACTTATCCGCTTCACTTTTTCTTCCTCCATCCGCTCAGTACCAAATCAGCACAAAAAAAATTAGACAAATCACAAACATTGTTTCAAAATTTCATTTGAATTTCTGATAGAATTGTAATGTTTATGGAATTTCAGAATTTCAGTCAACCAGAAATATTTTGCTACGGTAAGTTTGAACCCTGCACCGCACACTTCAGAGCAGCATTCCATTCCATCTCACAGCATCAACGTCGTTGAATGATATTAAAGAAACTTGATAGCTGGCTAGGAAGAGGTTCTCATATGTTCCAGACGTTGTTCACATAAAAACTTGATTAAACCGAAACAGTACACAAATATAGGAATCATATTATTGAAGCCTACTACTTGTTCGCAGCAACATCAGAAAGCCTTCATTCATTCATTACAGGCTTGTTCTCGTTGGCCTTAGGCCTCTGCTCCTTTGGCTTTTGCTCTTCCATTTTCCTATCATCCAAAAACAAACAATATTAGAAACAGCTTCAAAGAACAGCATGGGTTCCTTGTTTCACACCAAAAAGTATCAATTTGATTTTTGCATCTTCATCCAACCTCTGTTGAAAAAATCGGCCGATTAGCCAATTAATCAGCTGATTAACTTGTACTCAGCAACGTAGCAGTTAATTTACAACAAAATCGGCACATTAATCGGTTGACCGACTAGCAATGTTCTAATAGGCGCTAGGCGCTAGTCGAGCAGCGACCTAGCACCTAGCGCCTAGATCCGCCTAAGCGGCACCTAGACGGCACCTAGGTTGGCCACTATTTTGGCCATTTTTCTAATTTTTCATATGCAGTTGCAATGAATTCTCCTGTTTTCAAGGCATACTCCACTCTCTCATGCGCCAGTCCCACTCTCCCAGGCGCCACCATGCCTGTTCCCCTCCCAGGCGCCACCATGCCTGTTCCCCTCCCAGGCACCCTTTCCCACTCTCTTTTCTCCTCTTCTCCTCCCAGCGCCAGCCTGTTCCCCTCCTATTCCCTCCCGAGCCACCGCCCCTCCCCTTCTCTTCTAGTGTTCTCCTCCCAGGCGGCCACCGGCGGCAACAGTGATGGCCATCTAGGCTGCGCACTTCTTGTCGCCAGATCCGGGCTGTGGGGTGCTCCCGGCCACCGGATTTGTGCCGTGCGCAGTCCCTGTCATCAAATACAGGGCGAATGCTGCTCCCGGTCGCTAGATCTGTGCTGTGCATGGCCCCCACTGCCGGAGCTGCCAGATCACCCCACCGCCCAACAGCATCAACGCCGCCACGCCTAGGCACCCCCGGCCACCTAGCTGGGTCTCCACACGGCACTAGGGTGGTGCCCAGTGCCTTTACCCGCCTAAGTGCCCGCCTAGGCCCGCATTTTAGAACACTACTGATTAATCAGATGGTCAACCCAATTAATCACCGATTAATGGCCGATTAATAACTGATTAATGGCCAATTAATGGATCTGCTCCCTCATCGTCAGATCTGTTGCCCCATCGTCGGATTTGCACCCTTGTCACTACATCCGCTGCCTCGTCACCAGATTCGCTGCCCATCGGCGATGCAAAGGGCTGAACAACGTGTGGTGCTAGCGGTGTGAAGAGTTGACGAGCGCGGGGTGCTAGCAGGAATGACAGCGACACGCGTGAGGTTGAGAAGGATAGAGCAGTCGCATGAGGAAGAGAGAACTCAATCTTGGAGAGAGGGGGTAAGATTGAAGAGCTTAGTGAAAGAGCTAGCAAGTGGGGAGGTTTCGGGGTTGGAGAAGGGGAGGAGAAAGGGAGCGTATATACTAAGGCTAGAGTTTCACTAAAATAGTATATTAAATATAACTCTAATATTTAATATTCGACCGATTAATTTAGTTAATCCCCTGATTACCTGATTAATCCCGACTCGGTGGTTGGTTGATCAGCTACCAATCACCGATTTTTCCAACACCGCATCCAACCACCACTTAGTTTCAAATTAGAGTACTTTAACTAAACACATTGAAGGAAGGTTATTTGTTTTGAATTCAAATTGTAACAGCCAAAAGTATTCAATGAAGTTTTTTTCCTTAAATTGTACCTTGCTCTTGACAAATTAAGCACTATGATGTTTCGACAAACTAAAATAACCCCTTCCTAAAGGGCATGAAAAATAGGGATATCATACTAGCTTGAGATGTATTAAAAGAAGCCCATGCACCTATGAAACATAGACAGATCATGAGATTCACTTGCTAAAAGAAAGAGAGACAAGGGTTAGTTGCTCTCTTACACAAAGTTATTACATGCAAATGTGGCATAATTACTAATTATCTCGGATATACAGACAAGGTTAATTGCTCTCACAGTAGTTGTTTCATAACATATGTAGACATTCATTAGTCCATACATAAAAATATACTTCTATATAATAACAACTCGCTAGTTACTTGGTATTGAAATATAGAGATCATGAGGAAAGCCTCCTCAACACCACTTCGAACTCTTATTTTAAAAGAAAAAATTTAGTTTTTTCCATCAAAAACGTTTACTCAGTTTCACCACAATATTTTTCCAATTCTCAGGTTTTCCATCCAACCATTGGAGCATGCTTCCAAAAGAACAAGGAATCTCAACTGGCAAGGCTCTGTTTCATTTACTCTGGTAAGTCAATTTGTCCTACAGTAAAATAAAGTAATAAACTTCTTACCTAGTCACACAGCATACATGGTCCGCTATGAAACAGTTTGTTTCTTGCACAACTGCACACAAGAAATTGCAAATTGTTCTAATCACTACTAATTGATTTTTTATTTTTTTGCAAGGAACGTCTGCTCAGAAAACTACTTTTCCAATCTAACCCAGAACAACACACAACAGCTAAACTAGACTCCTCTCCAGAGGTTGACACGGGTAGTCCCACCACCGCGCAACCACTCGACGAGATTACCCAACAAATTGTAACGGCAAAACATATCCTAGCTGGAGCTTTTAACCGCGTCAATCATCGCCAACGACAATCCGCTTGTCGAATCGGAAAACAAATCGAGAAGTGGCCCGTGAAGGCGGGGGCGGGGAGCACTGGGGTGGAGAAACGAGGCGTTTACCTCTTGTCGGTGGAGGCGCCGCCCTTCTGGCTGAGGAAGGATCGGAAGAGTGGTGAGTTAACGTCGTAGATCATCCTCGCGTTGCTTCTTCTTCGTCTCCGCCGCCGCCGGTGGAAGAGTCGCTAGGGTTTTGCGTGGTGTCTGGAGTGGAAAGGTGGAGACGACACGAGACGCGGCTTCTTTATATGGGCTTTCCTGGTCAGCCCAATATGGCCTAGCGCGAAGTAACGCGCCGTCGAGCAGTGTGCCGATGGACCGATCCGACGGTAAGGATCTCGTGCTGGAAAAATAATTCATGATATCATCAATGTGATTTCCTCTTATTTGGACACACACGTGGGTTGATTTCGGGTTATTAGGCATTATCAGTAACTTTAGTCTCATCTCATCTATACAAGAGTTACGAGCAGTTTATAAAGAAATACAAGCAATTTATAAGGAAGAGTAGTCATTCTTCCGTAGACCGGTTTGTTTTGTTTGTGAGAGGGCTCTTTGCTTGTAAGGCTCTGTCCTATACGCACGAACATCGGAACATGGGATAAGACCGATATGGGTCGGTGTTGTGTGAGAGATCAGGCCTGATACACTAGCAATTAGTATAAGAGGTAGCAGTTGCGATGCTTACCTAAGGACTTTCTACGGGGATGAGGTGTTAGGGATCCTCGGTTATTGGGCATTGACAATAACTTTAGTCTCACCTTACCGACGCAAGGGTTACAAGAAGCTTATAAGGGAGAGTAACCATCTTCCCTTAGACCGGTCTTTTGAAATGTGAGAGGCCTCTCTAATTTATAAGGTCGTGTCGTATGCGTATGGACACCCGAACATGGGACGAGGCTGCTATGGGCCAGTGTTGTGTGGGAGATAAGGTCTGGGATGCTAACACCTGATCCCAACACCAATGGATAGGTCGATCCACGGCACATTGAGGCCCCATAACACCACGGCGAGTATCCCACCGAGGTAGACCCACGATGTGACCCACCGGTCGCCGAACTGGAATGCCACCGAGTCCTCCACAACGAGACCCTCGTCCTAACCGTCAGAGTCCTCCCAACGTCGTCGATGCCAGACCCCCTCACCTGTGGCATACCGGTGGCAAAGGAAATTAGGAGTCGGGGACGAACGACCTGCACCAACGGCGACAAGGGATTCACGGTCCTCGATAGGGTTCCACACATCCAATAGAGGTGGAGGCCTAACGACGGGACCATGCGGTGGAGGCAGAGGTTGGAGGCCATGAGCGGCTGGATGGTGAAATGGTCAGTGGTGGTGGATGGTGGGTGGGCTAGCGTGGTGATGGTAGCATTTTGGGAAGGGGAGGAGGATGCGGTGGCATGAAGATTTGGAGGGTGGATGGTGCAGGTCAGGCCTATGTGGTGGGCTCTAGCCGATCGACTGGTTGTGTCCTTTGGACGAAAACTATGAAGTTAATGTGATGTGATTATTTCCTCTCGCATCTAAATAAAAGGTTGATTATACTAGTAACAAATGAAATTTATCTAAATTAGTATAGTGCATGTGCCAACTCTACAATAAAAAAACAAAAAACAAAAAATGTGATGAACTTGAAATAAATGTGTTAATCCCTAGTATAGCTATAAACATTGATGATTAGAGAGTGTTGTTGGGGAATAGGGGAGCTACGCTAGCCGACAAATTCAAAATTTTACGCCCTAGACCAAATACTCATGCGCGTGTGAGATCATGGATCAGTACCTTCTAGCACGAGACACGCTAGGTGCAGCGAAAGAAGATGTTGGAGCAGCGCATCAAGCCTCTCCTCACTTCGTCCTAGCTGTCCTTCGCCAATCCGATCGATGAAGATGACATAGTAGTTGGCATGTAGATGTCCACAAGCATCACTATTGGAGCAACGCCTCTATGGAATCCACACGTACAACGATGGAGTACCTCCCACGGCAGCGTGCTAGCACCGCACGTGAGAGACGGGGATCCTTGACCTCAACGTTTGAGATCAAGAAAGGAAGGAGAGTGCTCTTGGGTGGCCAGATCTAATATAGGCTTATTGCTTATTCCAAGACATCCTCCTCCTCTCCTTTTATAGAGCTGAGAGCCCCCTCGTCGTCCTCATCTCGAAACCCTAAAAGTCGTAACATATCCAATCTGTTTGCTCACGTCGGAACTTCCGATCCTGGATTGGATTCTGACATGGTATTTTAGGTCTCTCGATACAGTACGACACGCAACAGATCTAATATGTTATCGCCTACCTCATAACTTCCGATACCATATCGAAACTTTTGATCAGTACAAAATTTCCCAATTTTGAATCGGAACTTCTGGCTTGTCGGAACTTCCGATACCATATCAGAACTTCCGAAGCAACATTTTCTCTCTATATCGAGACCAGAAAATAATCCGAACTTCTGATACTTCATATCGGAACTTCCGATCTATGGAATTTTCTTGGGCATAACCTTCAAGTGTTTCCAGTTTATTTGTGCTTAACCATAAAAAACTAATTACAAAATATCTCTCTCCAAACTAATAAATAACATGACTTAGAGTAACAATAAATAAATAATCATACATATTATCTATGTTGGGGAATAGGGGAGTTATGCTAGCCGGCAAATTCAAAATTTCCACCCTAAGCCCAAGGTCCATGCGCATGCGAGATCATAGATCCTTACCTTCTAGCACGAGACGCGCTAGGTGCAGCGGAAGAAGATGTCGTAGTAGAGTATCAAGCATATCCTTGCTTTGTCCTGGTCGTCCCTCGCCAATCTGATTGGTGAAGACGACGTAGTTGTTCATGTGAAGAACTCCACGAGTGTCGCTGTTGGAGCAACACTTCTATGGCATCCACACGTACATGGATAGAGTTCCTCCCACGGTAGCGTGCTAGCACCGCACGTGAGAGACTGAGAAACCATGTTGAAGAATATGGTTTTGATACTCCAGATATGATGAGTGATTATCAACGGAAGTCAAAGGAAGAGAAATGAAGACCTGCCGAGTCTGAGGCGTGTGTGACTCAGGTACACGGGCAGCGAGCGACGGCCGGGCAAAGGAGCCGCGGAGTCGGGCTGGCCCAATCCGGGTACATGGGCTAGGAGCGGCAGATGATCCACTGGTCTGTTGACTGGGTTTGACTCAGGTATATGGGCGATGAGCGATTGCCGGGCTGAGGAAGCTGCAGGGTCGAGTCGGCCCAATTCGGGTACCCGGTGCGAAGACGGTGGACGCTTTGTCAGTTTCGGCGCAAAACTGACAACCTATGATTATTTTGTTTTTAAGTTTAGAATATTTTTATTTGAGTCAGGAGATTTTTTTTAAGAATATTTTAGTAATTTTTGGAATTTATTTTAGAGTCAGTGTTAATTTACCCTAGGGGTAAATTAGTCTTTTCATGTATTAGGAGTCGCCTATAAATAGGCCCCTATCCCCCCTGGGGATAGATGACTATCCTGCTTAGATCAATCTACAGTCCACATATTAAAAAATTTCGTCGCCAATCTCTGGTATTGTTTTTCTCCGATTTGGCGCACGGCAGCGGGCACGTTTTTTCCTTTGCGCGGGCGGCACAGCAACTACGGCCATGGCGGCATGCCATTTCCTCCAGTGCAGTGCATCCTAGCCGCACAGCGCGTAGGCATTTTTTCCTTCTCTCGGTTTCCACGGCGTCTGACGGCCTTTGGCACCGGGAAACGCACTGGAGCGGCCCACGGCGGGCGGCTGGTTTTCTGCAAGCGCACGTAGCAGCTTTATGTCTCCAACGGTGGAAGACATCATTGGCATTGCGCAACGCGCATCACAGGCGCAGTTAGCATCAAGGGCCCCACAGTGATTTCTTGCGGATCTACGGCGAGTGACATCAGACTTCGACATAGGATCTTCTGCGCGCGGTAACTGCATGCAGGTAAGTAGATTCAATCTCGTATTTTCTAGGTAATCTCAGTTTAATTAATAATCTCGTAGTTATCTGTTTTTTTAATTAAAATTAATCTCGTCATTAAATTTTTAATCTATTAAATTTTTATTAATTATCTCGTATTATTTAAGTGTTTTTAATCTTCTCATATAAAAAGAAAAAATTATTAGTCGTAGTAATATATTTATTCTAGATTTCCATGAAGTATTTTAGGTTTATTTCTGAATTAATTTCTGGATGATCCATGTTTTTATTTAGTTGATTAGTATTTTATTTTTAGACCATAGTCTGAATATTCTATTAATATATTTATGCATTTTGCTTACGTTATTAGATATTTCTAGTACCAATTTTATTTACTGCAGTATTTCTATTTAGTTTATCTTTAATATCATTTTAATTGGGACACCAGTTATTTTTAGACTAAACCAATTTAATTCCTGCAATTTGCTATGCTAATATTATTTGACTGGCTAAGTTCGTTTGGGTGTTGGGATTAACACATAGTTTAGCAAGAATTTTTTTAGGCGCCCATTCACCCCCCTCTGGTCGCTACTTTCGGTCCTACAAGTGGTATCAGAGCGAGGTTAGGGTTTTCTAATATCTTAACCGATTCTAAACCTAGGTAGTGACCATGACGTCTTCTGGTAAACTCCCGTCCCTAGAAGCTTTTGGCTACACTTATTGGAAGACTCACATGCGAGCATACCTTATGAGCCAGAGCTCGGACATATGGGAGATTTGTGTTCATTCTACTTTCACCATAGCGACTATTGCTGCGGATACTGCTGCGGATGTAGTTACCCAGCATCAAAATAATAGTAAAGCAGTGAACATTTTATTTTCTGGTCTAGGTCATAGTGAGTTTGAGCGTGTCAGCCATCTCACCACTGCTCGAGAGATCTGGGCTACCCTCCAGGCACACCATGAGGGGACAGCTCAGGTCAAGGCTAGGCTCTACCAGACCTACCGGCGTGAGTATGAAAATTTCTCACAGAAGCCAGGTGAGACTGTTGAGGCTTTGTTTGGTTGTTTTCAATTGATCATTGACAAGCTTCGCGTCAACAAGGCCGAGCGTGATTAGTTGGTCTCAGATCACGAATAGGCGCTTAAGGTACTCCATACCTTGGACCCTAAGATCTGGGAGATTGACGACGGGAAAACGGGAACCCTTTAGAAATATAGGGATGTAGAAAGGTCCTTATCCACAAATCGTTAGATACAAGTTAGTTTGATTTAAATGCAAAAAATGAAATACCAGACATAGTGAATCCATTATTTTCAGAATTAATATGCTTACATAATAATTCTGTTAATTACATCTCCGTAGAGAAAACCCCTGATTAAGAGTTCCGACTAAAAGCAAATTACAATGCATGCTGATATGAAGCTACACAGAAATGAAAATAACATTCTATCCCTGCTTCGACGTCGTCGAAGAAATGTCTCGATTTTTCTCCATATTGATTTTTGTTTAAGTATGTGTAGAACATAAGTGCTTGTCGTCTTTGTTAGCGTGAACATCATGACCACACCATATATACGTATATGCCACAATTTATCTTCTTTATGGTTGTGCTATTTTTCTTATATATGGTGTGTATTTTGATATGTCCATTAGCTTTTGTACACATATAGAGCAAATGAATGACTATTTGCAAGGCAGTAACTAGCGTAATAGGCTTCAATATATTTGAGGTCATCACGTTCATGACACAATACTCATTATTCGGAGAGTTGTGTGGCATAATTTGTGTATATATTATTTAATCTCATTTAAGCTACATGTATATGTTTGGCGTATATTTAGAACATGAATGATTTAATTTACTGCTCCGCATAATGTTAGTGTAGCATGGGGTATGAAACGTAACCCGAAACGGGTGGACAAATTTGTTCAATGTATAATCGACTCTTATAAGTTTGTTTTATATTTGATTTTTCTATTGAGATCATGCCATGTTTTTTGAGGCTTAATTATTTATGATATCGTCGCATGAGTTACATATGCATATGCATGCAATTCGCACTATTTATATATATATATGTGAGAAATGCAAGTATTTATCATAACGTGCTTATGAGTAATTTGTAAGTATTTTTGACCTTATATTTATACCATAGAGCCTATGTGAAAATTTTAGTTGACCTTTATACATTTGACATATGTTGAGAAAATATTTTTAGACTCGTAATAGAAAGTAGAGCCTAAAATTTATGGTATGCATTCCTAGGCTTGTCCCGAAAGGCCAAGCCTAGGACTATGATATGAATATGCATTTCTAAACTTGTATCAAAAGGCCGAGTTTAAGATTATGACGTGCATTTCTAGGCTTGTACCAAAGGCCGAGCCTAGGAGTATGATATGTATGTGCATTCCTAAACTTGTACCAAAAGGCCGAGTTTAGGACAATGATATGTGATATGCATTCCTAAACTTGTACCAAAAGGCCGAGTTTAGGATTATGATGTGCATTCCTAGGCTTGTACCAAAAGGCCGAGCCTAAGACTATGACATGAATATATATTCCTAAACTTGTACCAAAAGGCCGAGTTTAGAATTATGATGTGCATTCCTAGGCTTGTACCAAAAGGCCGATCCTAGGACTATTATATGTATATGCATTCCTAAACTTGTACCAAAAGGCCGAGTTTAGGATTATGATGTGCATTCCTAGGCTTGTACCAAAAGGCCGAGCCTAGGACTATGATATGTATATGCATTCCTAAACTTGTACCAAAAGGCCGAGTTTAGGATTAAGATACGTATGTTTTTATAAGATGCATTCCTAGGCTTGTACCAAAAGGCCGAGCCTAAGATTATGATGTGCATTCTTAGGCTTGTACCAAAAGGTCGAGCCTAGGAGTATGACATGAATATGTATTCCTAAACTTGTACCAAAAGGCCGAGTTTAGGATTATGATATGTATGTTTTTTATGAGATGCATTCCTAGGCTTGTACCAAAAGGCCGAGCCTAGGAGTATGATATGTGTATGCATTCCTAAACTTGTACCAAACGGCCGAGCCTAGGAGTATGATATGTGTATGCATTCCTAAACTTGTACCAAAATGCCGAGTTTAGGATTATGATGTGTATGTTTTTATAAGATGCATTCCTAGGCTTGTACCAAAAGGCCGAGCCTAAGATTATGATGTGCATTCCTAAGCTTGTACCAAAAGGCCGAGCCTAGGACTATGACATGAATATGTATTCCTAAATTTCTACTGTAAGGCCGAGTTTAGGACTATGATATGTATGTTTTTTATGAGATGCATTCCTAGACTTGTACCAAAAGGCCGGGCCTAAGATTATGATGTGCATTCCTAGGCTTGTACCAAAAGGCCGAGCCTAGAAGTATGATATGTGTATGCATTCCTAAACTTGTACCAAAAGGCCGAGTTTAGGATTATGATGTGCATTTTTAGGCTTGTATCAAAAGGCTGAGCCTAAAACTATAATATGTTGCATTTAATTGAAAAGAAAAGAGAAGATGCGGATGAAGAACATGGTTTTTTATACCTTTCCAGTTCCTTTATTGCAATCACTTGATGCGGATTTGAGGAGTAGGATGAACAGAACTTCGCCATGTGCACGTATTGCTCTTACCGGCAGGCAGCATGTGCTCTCAAACTAGCAGCGAGTATCCACCCTTCCCCGGCTCTGTGCGTGTGCTATTTATAGTGGAGGCAGCCTCCTGTGCGTGCGCTCGTGAGGAGAGAACGTGTGCTGGACGTGGGTGCAGAATGTGGGCAGAACGTGTACTGCGACGTGAAGAGTGGCTGTTGACTGCGTTTTCTCGCGTAGTGGAAGCCTAGTGCATGCAGTGGCCCCTTGCGATGATAGCATGTGCGGTTAATCCATATGCATGTTTATTTTCCCTTTGATTAATTAGAATGAAACTAATGAATATAATTAGTAAACACTAATCAAACGTGGGAGAGTGCGCTCATGGCTTCCTGCGCATGCATGTCTCATTTGTTTCCTTTCCTTTTATTTATTGTTAGCAAAAATCTGCATGCAAACTCTATTTTTTTTGTTTATCTTGAAGGGAAATTTGCCACACCATTCATGCAAGAAATCACTCATTTCTTTTGCACTCAAACAATATATAAATTGATTTATATATGGTTGACATTTTGGTCCATATTTAAAATTTGTGATCAATTTTATTTGTAAGTTGTATAAATTATTTATCATTATATACATCCTTATTTTTATTTAAAAAAATGTATTATACCTGACTGTATGATTGCCACACCACAATATAGTTTCTTTAACAAAAATTATATATGTCTCTCTATTGATGAATATTTGGTATTTAGTATTTTACATCGCTTAATGAATATCTATTCCTTTATTATCATTGCGTATGTACACTTCTTCTTTTTTGACATGTGTGTATGGTGTCATGCCCATCATATTTATTTTAAATGACACATGTGCAATGCCATATCAATAAATATCATATTTAGAGAGACATTATCATTACATATATTATTTATTTCATATATATGTGCGTGTATTCATATAATTATTTATATAATACATACATGCAGTCACGATACCAAATATAATATCTCACACCATGAGATATATATTGTATATTTTTTATTGACATTGTTCGATATCACACCCATGTAATATTTCTTACTGTAAGTGTTATGATTATACATTTTTTATTTAGATTTTCTTGCCATTAGGCAGAGTAGTTGTCATTCATTTATATAAATAGAATGCTTCATGTATGTTGAGGATGTTGTTATTACATATTTTTTTATACGTTTCTGTGATACGTGCTAGGTACTGGATAATATTTTATATCAGTAAACGATCACACATATTTAATGTATATTTAATATGAGATTTTTTGCCACTATATAAATATATAAGGAGCCAAAATTAGTGTCAACAGATGCCCCCTCGAGCTGTGGGTGCAGAAAATTGTATTTGTTATCATTTTTTGCATCCAAAGCTCGAAACAGAAATTTTTATAACTATGCTATGCCTTTTCTTTCTTCATACTGACTTTCTTATATATATATGGTATTTTCTCAATATATATATATGGTATTTTCTCAACATACAGCCCTAGGTATATATTGTATTTTAAGGCATGATAAATTATATGCGGGTGCAATATCCTGCCAAATTTGTTATCTTTTGAGTATTTATTGAGCTACTTGATAGGGATTTTTTTTGCAACTAGAATCACCATCCTTGACCTCTTGGCGAGTTTGCAGACATGGTCTGCTCAGACTACTCATTTTCCTTTTACTTACTTTCATTGTTCATTGATCCTCATTATTATTTTATTTGGACCGTTGCTATATTCAATCAGCATGCTCGTTGTGAAACTTGTACTTTATATGTATGTGTGCTGGCAGCTATTTTATTTAATGTGGCATCGAATTATTTATATTTCTTTAGATGCAAGCGTTTATTAATCATGTAATCGATCTTCACTTCATATGGTAACAAACACTCCTATTATTTTGGAGTTTTTTTTATTGCCTACACACCATATTTATTTTAGGCTAAAGAGTCTTCTTGTATAATTCTGATTTATTTTAGGCTTATGAGGTTTGGAGTATTATTCAATTTTTCAGGTTGTATATACACATACATTCCATGGGGTAAGGTATGCAACCTCATGAGAAGGAGGATTGTACATTAATCATTTTGTTCTTTTTTTTATGTGTCCACAGTTTAGGCTCATGAGGGCTGGAACATTATTCCATTTTTCAGGTTGTATATACACATACATTCCATGGGGTAAGGTATGCAACCTCATGAGAAGGAGGATTGTACATTAATCATTTTGTTCTTTTTTATGTGTCCACAGTTTAGGCTCATGAGGGCTGGAGCATCTCATTTATGTACCCAAATTGCCATTTGTGTTTGACTAATCGAATTTGTGCAAATGAGAGTAATTTTTTATTACTCATTATCGCACCTCTTTAAAAGTTTTTTTGTTATTATTTTTATGCATAATGATGTTTTAAGAATTTTCCATTTATCGGAGCTGGGTAGTACTCACCATCGGGAGAAATGATTCTATATGCTCCACTAGAATATACTTCTTTCATGATATAAGGATCCTCCCATTTAGGCTCCAATTTTCCTTGCATCCGATGTGTAATATTCATAGGACGGATGACCGCAAGGACTAAGTCTCCTTTTTTAAATGACCTTCTCTTGAGCCGTTTATCGAAGGCGCGTGACACTCTAGCTTGATAAGCCTCTAGATTTTGTAGTGCCTGTAATCGTTTTCCTTCCAACTTTTCTAGCTCATTAAGGCGTAACTTTGCAGCTCCAACCTCTGCTATATTTTCATGAATAGCAACCCTTAGCGATGGGATTTGTACTTCTATAGGTAGTACTGCTTCACCACCAAATACTAATGAATAAGGGGTCATCCCAGTTGGGGTACGTGTTGTCGTTCTATATGCCCATAATGCCTCGAGAAGCTTATCATGACACTCTCGTTTGTTTTTGGCAACGACTTTCTTTAAAATTTTACATAGTGTTTTGTTAAATGCTTCTGCTTGTCCATTAGCTGCCGCATTATATGCTGTAGAAAAATTATGCTTAATTTTAAACTTGGCACACAACCTCCGTACATGCTCATTTTTAAATGGAGAACCATTATCAGACATAATTTTGGCCAGTACGCCAAATCTATATATGAGATGTGTTCTTATAAAGTTTTCTACATTTCTAGCCTTGACTTCTCTCAGTGGTACGACTTCTGACCATTTGGAGAAGTAATCGGTTGCAGCCAAAATGAATTTATGGCCTTTAGATGATGGAGGTTGTACCGGTCCTACTAAATCCATTCCCCACATTTCAAACGACCATGACATGGTCGTCGGATGTAACGGCTGATGAGGCTGATGGATAAAATCAGCGTGTATTTGACATTCATGACATTTCTTTGAAAATTTTATGGAATCCTCGAACATGGTTGGCCAATAATAGCCTAAATGCTTTAATTGATAATATAGCTTGGGCCCCGATTGATGTGACCCACAAACTCCGGCATGTACTTCATTCAAGACATCTACCACTTCATTGTGAGCTATTGTAACACCTCGATTTTCGTGAGGCATTAAAAATAAACTTCCCCTTAACAAATAAATTTCAAGAAAAGGATTTAGTATAAATCAAGAAAGAGGAAAGCTAAAATGTGGGCCTAAAAATTTCTAGAGTATTTTTCCTAAAAATTCTCCTAAGCATCAAATTGTGTTCCAAAATTTTTTCTGGAATTTTGGTACCAAGGAATTCAATGAGACATAATCAACATCACTTCATCTTAAACCTCTAACACAAATTAATAAAATATATTACAACACGAGTGTTGAGTGAATAAAATACATGATAAATCATTTATATTAAAAATGATATAGGGCATGAGTGTGAAAGTTAATAAGGGACTAACATAAATTAGGAAAATCCCAAAAAGTTAAACTTTACTATTTTATGCAAAAACTCAGAATAATAAAATATTACTTCACATGAAAACACCCACAACTATGAATGTTCTTTTATTTGGTGAATTTTATCTGTTTATTGAATGTATTATTTATTTTTCTGTATCGAGAAGACTACGAGTTCGTCGAGGAGCAGGAGTTCTACCCCGAGGTTCCTCCATCCCCCTTTGCTGATCAAGGCAAGTCATCGACCACCTCTGTGGAAACAGTTGATCATATTGAGCCCATGTTTTAATAAACTATCGCTATAACTCATAGGTTAATATTGCATTAGTCCAATAATCAAGCCTTACACTTATATTTATTAGATCCCCGTCCTTGTGTGCAAACCCAAGCCATGCTTATTGAGCCTTAACTCCTTGTCACTCTACAAATATTATATTAGCTAGTGCCCAATGTACCGGCACAACTGCTATAGGATATAAAGAATGAGTCGTAGATTAGATGGATTCTGGTATATGAAATACCCTGTTATTCTTGTCTCTGGACTCTGTTGGAGTTAGGCATGTCATAAGTATGGTGGGTTCCGGGTGCAAGCTCGGAAACTGGTTGGTCGCACCCGGGGCACTATAAGGACCGGTCTGCGGGATCTGTTGCAAAGCACTTCCGTACCAACCACAAGTCTAATGGGTAAGTCCTAACTGGAAGTGTGGAACACTCCGTCTCACGGCACCATAGTGGAGGGGACAAGGGGCTAGCCCTCAGGGCACCTAGTACCGACGATGGCTCAAGGGGGGGTATTGTGGAAACTCGACAAGGCGAGACATGGCACGAAACCTATAAGAGGGTGCTGTTGAGTCGGGGAAGACCATATGGAAGGTTTTGGCACGAGTTCCCGTGAAATGGGTCATCTCGTTACACTTTGGTGTAAGTGATGAGTGCGTGCCTTGTGGGTACAGTGGTACATCTCTGATCAGAGTAATTTAATCTTTTCGAAAAGCCGAGCCCACGGTCAAGGGCGGGTTGTGTGACTACTCGCAGTTAGTTTACAATTGTTTGAAGGATTGAGTTATTCATGGCATGTAAGGACTGTTGTGCGAGGAGGTAAAATGTACTCCTCGAGTTAGAAGATGATGATGCATTCACATGTTTACTTTTCCGTACTAATAAATTGCTCACATATAATGCTTTACAAATATGCTGCTTCCGCAAAACTAGCCACTATCTCCCTTGTTATTATCTTGCATTATATTTGCATTCGGTGGCTTGCTGAGTACATCTGTACTCACCCCGTTGACTTACACCATCAGAGCCCGTCTACTACGAGGAGGATGAAGGTCTGGAGTAGCGACCCAGTCAAGTCGAGACTGGAAGAAGGCGTTCATCTAGGACTCTTGATTTTATTAGTTTCTCTTCACTTTCATTCACTTTTGTATTAATGCGGTCTACGAACCGTGAATGATTGCTCGTCTTGTACGTGGTCGTGTGATGAACGTCTTGTTTTATTGATTTTCTATGGAATTTCAATAAAGTCCTGATTTATTAAATCGGGGCGCGACAAGATGGTATCAGAGCCGACTTGACTGTAGGAAGCCAAACAGACCTGACCTTAGGACTTATAAATCCACTATATTTTCTTACAAAAACTACTTATCCTCTCATCTTCCAAGATTTTCACACAAAAATATTCTCTCTTTTGTAGATGCCGGTCCATACCATGAGCGGGACTCTTCGTGACGAGGCCGGATTCATCCGCGAGCTTCGCGTGCTCGTCGACTTTTTGGGGTTTCCCCATGAGCCTGCGTTCCACGGGATCTTTCCCGATGCGAACGAGAGCTACTGCGAGGTCACGGTTGTGATCCGCCCCTCCTCCACGCAGCCACCCTTCTACACCCATGGAGTTGGAGGACCTTCATTCGTGGTGGCTAGCCAGCGAGCAGCTCTCCAGTCCCTCGCCGAGCTTCGACTGGTATACGACTGTCACCTCCGCGACACCGTCTACCGCTTCATGCCCATGCGTACACCCGGGAGTCACCGCAGCATCTACATAAACTCCCTCCCTCAGGACAACTCCGCCATCGCCTGCACCATGAGACTCTTGGAGGCTATGGACAACCTTCACACGGAGGCCGTCCTCGACGCAGATAGTCAGCACGACACCATCGACTTCTACCGCCACACTTCAGAGAACCTGATCCGCGAGAATGCTGAGCTCCGTCGACAGCTTCAGCAGAACCCCCAGTTGACCCTCGAGGTGGAGGAATTGAGGCGTCAGAACGAGCTCCTACGCCAGGGCGCCATGGTCAATACCCAGCTCCGTCAGCAGCTCAAAGACTTGAAGAAGGATCTTGAGGAGATCGCCCCTCTTCCGCCTCGCCAGCGGAAATCGCTTCGGTTTCCCACAGTGAAGCCCAAGAGGATCTCCCACAGTGATCCACCCGCCGGACCGTCAAGTTCCTCGACCCCGACCGTCTCTCGCGAGCCCGTGATCGAGTCGTCCCCTGAGCTACCGTAGACGTAGTTTTACGCTTGATTGTTTTCTTTTACTTGTTTGTATGGCCACTCATGTCAGATATAAGACAAGAGTGAAGAAATTAAATAAAAGAAAATAAATGTAATCGCAAGAACGATACATTTTGAAATAAAGCTTAAAATCATTTTCCCTCTTCCTCCTAGACCCATAATCTCAATCTAAAGAAGAGAATCTATCTCTAAGTTTTAACTCTATATGATTCGTTCATCGCCGTTCTGTGAGATCAACTCCAATCATGAAGTCAAGGCAAGTTGTCAAGAAAGCCCTAACTTAGCCAAGCTCAATCTATGAAAATGCAGACTTGAAGCCTATCTTTAACCTTCTACTTCTAGCCTTTCCGAATCTCGGGACGAGATTCTTGTTAAGGAAGTTAGGATTGTAACACCTCGATTTTCGTGAGGCATTAAAAATAAACTTCCCCTTAACAAATAAATTTCAAGAAAAGGATTTAGTATAAATCAAGAAAGAGGAAAGCTAAAATGTGGGCCTAAAAATTTCTAGAGTATTTTTCCTAAAAATTCTCCTAAGCATCAAATTGTGTTCCAAAATTTTTTCTGGAATTTTGGTACCAAGGAATTCAATGAGACATAATCAACATCACTTCATCTTAAACCTCTAACACAAATTAATAAAATATATTACAACACGAGTGTTGAGTGAATAAAATACATGATAAATCATTTATATTAAAAATGATATAGGGCATGAGTGTGAAAGTTAATAAGGGACTAACATAAAGCATCTAGGTCAAATTATCCATCTTAGGCAATAAAATAAGTAACAATTTCCCCTTAATGACGGCACCTTCTTTTTGAACCCCTCAACTTCAGGATGGCCAATGACCAAGGATCAGAAGACCCACGCGACGGAAACACCTCAGGCAACCTGCCTCAGTGGGGTGAAACTGGACGTCAGCAGACCCCTGTTGTCTATCATCCCACACTTACGGAGATGATGACAACACAGAACCAACTGATCGCCACACTGCTTGCCCAGATGCAACAACAACAAAAGCAAATGCAAGAGCAGCAGGCACAGTTGTTCCGTCTCCAACAACACCAACACGAGCTCTCCCTTCAGCTGATCTACGGGGACTTCGCCAACTTTCAGAGATTGGTGAATGAAGCCATTATACCAGAAACCAGAATAATTCCACCTCAAGCCCCAACCCCTGCCAAGCCACGAACCACCCTCGGAGGGCCAAGCACAGACATCCCACCCCAAACACCACCAGCCGGAAAGACACCAGCGCAAGCTACCGGATACAAGAGGGACAGGAACGGCAAGCCGATTGTGTGCTACAACTGTCGCCAAGGAGGCCACTACGCCAACAAGTGCCCCTACCCCAAGCGGGTGCCATCCTCCATTCCAAAACCAGAGGGACATACTCTAGATCACCACAAAGAGAAACCAGATACAACCGAAGACACTCCCAATTTGGTCTCAACCAACCCAGATCCGGAGATCGCCTTGCCTACTTCTGATGTAACTCCTCCTCCTAACCCAGAGCACCAGTAGAACTCAGTCCCTTAGTTTTCCCGAGGATCACTTCGAATCTCGAGGACGAGATTCTCTGTAAGGGGGATAGGATTGTAACAGCCCCAAAATTAAAAGGGAATAAAATAAAGGAAAAATAATATTAAATAAATTTCTGAATTTGGTTATTAAAGAAAATCCTAAAAGAGCCCTATTAAAGCCAAACAGAGGTAAATATTCAAAATTTGGACTTGAAAATTTTATGGGATAAACTAGAGGCCAAGAAATATTTTTGAGAATTTTTACAAAATTTTAGCAACAGTGCTTCAAGCCTTAAGCAAATATTTGAATTTCTGGAATTATTTTAATTGAAAAATGAATTTTAAATCTTGTTGGGCCGAAACCCTAAATCTCCCTCCGAAGGCCTTTCGGCCCAGCCCGTTCCGGCCGCGCCCACCGACAGGCGGGGCCCACCTGTCGGCACACCCCTTTGCTTCCCGCCCGCACGCGCCAGCCGGTCCCACTCGCCAGCCTCTCCCGCATTCCCCTCGACCGCTGCCACTCCGGGCCCGCTCGTCATCCCCTCACTCCCTCGCACGCACTCACTGATAGGTGGGACCCACCTGTCAGGTTCTTCTTCCCCGACGGAAGGGAATCCCCTCCTTCCATCCAGCGACCCCCCCTACCAAATCTCGCCGCCGGCCGCCTCGGGGCACCAAATCAAGTCGGGATCTCGACCCCCCATCCGCCCGCGATCCCTTTCCCTCGCTTTCCGACGCGTTTTCGCCTATTTGGAAGCTATCCCGAGCTTTGGAAAAGTTCGCCGGAGTATCCATGGAAACCCCTCGGGTTTCCCTCCCTCTGCTTTCCTTTCGCACCGCCGGCGTCCCTCTATTTAAGCCCCGCCCTCACCGCACTACGCCACGCCACCAAAGCCTAAGCCATTGCCATCCCAAGC
This sequence comes from Zizania palustris, assembly GCA_019279435.1. NCBI lineage: Eukaryota > Viridiplantae > Streptophyta > Magnoliopsida > Poales > Poaceae > Zizania > Zizania palustris. Next base: position 15,063,683 of record JAAALK010000289.1, on the reverse strand, counting down.
CGCCGCCCTCCTTCTTTCGGATTTCTCCCCTGCCTCGGCTCTGGCAAGCATTCGCCGTCGACTCGGGACGTCACCGCCCTCGCCATCGACACCGTCGGGATCCCCAACACCTCCTCTACCTCGGCCCCACCTCGGTTGGGCCAGATCGCCGCCGGATCACGCCGTCGCCGTCGACCCCGAAGGGCTCCGCCGCCTGCTCCTCAACGCCGATCGCCGCCGGTCGTCATTCTCCGTCATCTTTGGTACCCCCGTACTCCCCATCCTCCCCTCTACCCGTTTTTACCAGAAAATAGGGCCCTAGGCCGTCGCCGCCGCCGGTGGCCGCTTGCCGTCGTTCGGCCGGCGCTGGAGACGAAGACGTCTGTCTTCCCCGTGCCGCAAGCGTGCCGGACGCCGTCCCGGCCATTCGATCTGCATCAGACGGCGCAGATTAAATCCCCTCGGGATTTAATCTGGGCCCTCGATCGAAGTCGAACCGGTACAGGCTGATCTGAGCCGTTAATTTTTATTTTAAAACCTCCGCATCACGCCCGCCCATGGGATCTGGATCGGACGGTCCAGATCTGATCGGCCCACGCGCACAGTGCGCGGGTCCATGGTGGACCCGGCTCACCGTGGACCCGCAGCTGTTTTCTGATTTAAATAAAATTCAGAAAAATACTTTAAACTTCCAAAATTCATATCTTGCTCATTTTAACTCCAAATTTCACCATTCAAATTTTGTTAAATCCAGAATAATATTCTCTACACATTAATGCAATAAAAACAGTATGTTACTGTTACCCAAAATATTTTTAGCAAATAAAAGAATAAAAATCCCTTAGGACTAAAATTAATAATACAGAAAATAAATTAGGAAAATCCCAAAAAGTTAAACTTTACTATTTTATGCAAAAACTCAGAATAATAAAATATTACTTCACATGAAAACACCCACAACTATGAATGTTCTTTTATTTGGTGAATTTTATCTGTTTATTGAATGTATTATTTATTTTTCCGTATCGAGAAGACTACGAGTTCGTCGAGGAGCAGGAGTTCTACCCCGAGGTTCCTCCATCCCCCTTTGCTGATCAAGGCAAGTCATCGACCACCTCTGTGGAAACAGTTGATCATATTGAGCCCATGTTTTAATAAACTATCACTATAACTCATAGGTTAATATTGCATTAGTCCAATAATCAAGCCTTACACTTATATTTATTAGATCCCCGTCCTTGTGTGCAAACCCAAGCCATGCTTATTGAGCCTTAACTCCTTGTCACTCTACAAATATTATATTAGCTAGTGCCCAATGTACCGGCACAACTGCTATAGGATATAAAGAATGAGTCGTAGATTAGATGGATTCTGGTATATGAAATACCCTGTTATTCTTGTCTCTGGACTCTGTTGGAGTTAGGCATGTCATAAGTATGGTGGGTTCCGGGTGCAAGCTCGGAAACTGGTTGGTCGCACCCGGGGCACTATAAGGACCGGTCTGCGGGATCTGTTGCAAAGCACTTCCGTACCAACCACAAGTCTAATGGGTAAGTCCTAACTAGAAGTGTGGAACACTCCGTCTCACGGCACCATAGTGGAGGGGACAAGGGGCTTGCCCTCAGGGTGCCTTGTACCGACGATGGCTCAAGGGGGGGTATTGTGGAAACTCGACAAGGCGAGACACGGTACGAAACCTATAAGAGGGTGCTATTGAGTCGGGGAAGACCATATGGAAGGTTTTGGCACGAGTTCCCGTGAAATGGGTCATCTCGTTACACTTTGGTGTAAGTGATGAGTGCGTGCCTTGTGGGTACAGTGGTACATCTCTGATCAGAGTAATTTAATCTTTTCGAAAAGCCGAGCCCACGGTCAAGGGCGAGTTGTGTGACTACTCACAGTTAGTTTACAATTGTTTGAAGGATTGAGTTATTCATGGCATGTAAGGACTGTTGTGCGAGGAGGTAAAACGTACTCCTCGAGTTAGAAGATGATGATGCATTCACATGTTTACTTTTCCGTACTAATAAATTGCTCACATATAATGCTTTACAAATATGCTGCTTCCGCAAAACTAGCCACTATCTCCCTTGTTATTATCTTGCATTATATTTGCATTCGGTGGCTTGCTGAGTACATCTGTACTCACCTCGTTGACTTACACCATCAGAGCCCGTCTACTACGAGGAGGATGAAGGTCTGGAGTAGCGACCCAGTCAAGGCGAGACTGGAAGAAGGCGTTCATCTAGGACCCTTGATTTTATTAGTTTCTCTTCACTTTCATTCACTTTTGTATTAATGCGGTCTACGAACCGTGAATGATTGCTCGTCTTGTACGTGGTCGTGTGATGAACGTCTTGTTTTATTGATTTTCTATGGAATTTCAATAAAGTCCTGATTTATTAAATCGGGGCGCGACAGCTATACAACGCAACAGCATGCCGTCATATGAACGTCGATAAAGCGTGTCATTTATACATGTATACCGTGTTACTCTTTTTCGAATTCTTGCTCGTTCAACCGACTCTAAAGGTAGATATCCATGGCGTAGATAATCGAGGAAGGGTGACCTCCAGTCTCCTGTTTCAATCTGACACACATGTGTCGTCATTGCCGCGTCAGTCGCTTCTTCATTTTTAGTGAGTATTGGTAACACTCTATGTTCCTCCACTCGAATATCCATCGTTTGGTAAGCCCTTAGTGACATGCTAGCAGCTAAGCTTGCTAACGCATCGGCCTTTTCATTTTGACTTCTTACAATATGTTCAATATTTAATTCGACGGACATGGTCATTAGGTATTTTGCTCTAGCGAAATATGGTAACAACCCTTCTTTCTTTACTGTATATATACCCAAGAGTTGATTAACTATCAGTTGGGAATCTCCATAGATGGATAGTGTGTCAAGCCTCATATTTAAGGCTATCTCAAGCCCAATTAGCAATGCTTCATACTCAGCAGCATTATTGTAGACCGCTGTTGTTAATGTAAATGAATATTGTATTATGCCTTCGTCGGGCGTGATGAACACAACTCCTGCACCAGCCCCTGATTGACGACAGGCACCATCAAAATACAATTTCCATGATGAACTTGTAACCAACGTAGCAAGTGCCTCCTCATCAGGTAAGTCATCGTCGATAGGAAAATCGTCTGGCACAGGATGTGCTGCGAGATAATCAACCAATGCTTGTCCTTTTACTGATTTTTGTGGGACAAAAGTGATGTCAAATTGTGATAAGAACATTGCCCACTTAGCTAGTCTTCCTGAGAGGACCATTTTATTCAATATATATCTTAGAGGGTCTGCTCTTGAAACGAGGTGCACAGTATGCTCCAACATGTAGTGTCGAAGTTTTTGGGCTACGAATACAAGTGCTAGACATATTTTTTCCATTTCTGGATAATTACACTCTGCCCCCACTAATGTGCGACTAAGGTAGTATAATGACATTTCCTTTCCCATGTCATTATTTTGCGCTAAAAGTGCGCCTAAGGATGTTGGCATTGCTGTTGTATATAATATAAGAGGCCGCCCTTTAATTGGGGCATTTAGGACATGTGGATTTATCAAGTATTTCTTAATCTCATTAAATGCATTTTGACACTCTTGATCCCACTCGAAGGGGATCCCTTTTTTCATAAGTCGAGAAAAAGGCTTGCATCGCCCTGACAAATTTGAAATAAATCGTCTGATATATGCCAAGTGGCCTTGAAGGCTCTTTAGCTTATGCAGGTTCACTGGTGGTGGCATCCTAACTATGGCCTTTATTTTGGATGGGTCAACTTGGATACCCTGTTTTGTGACGATAAATCCTAGAAATTTTCCCGATGATACTCTGAATGCACATTTCATTAGATTCATCTTTAATTCATGTTTTCTAAGGCGGTCGAATAAAAGCCTAAATGTTGTAAATGATCATTCTCTTTTCTTGATTTTACGACGATATCATCTATGTAGCATTCTACTATGTCATGTAGCAGCCCATCTAGGACGACTGTCATGGCTCGTTGGTATGTGGCACCCGCATTTTTTAATCCAAAGGGCATAACTTTATAACAATATATCCCTTTTGGTGTTCGAAAAGCGGTTAACTCTTCATCTTCTAGTGCCATTCTTATTTGATTATATCCTGAAAAACCATCCATAAAAGAAAATATTTCGTATCCCATAGTGGCATCCATGAGAATTTCAGAATTAGGAATAGGAAAACCATCTTTTGGGCATGCTTTATTCAAATCTCTGAAATCAACACATACACGAGTTTGTCCATTCTTTTTTTTGACGGGGACACTATTAGAAACCCACTTGGGGTACTTAACTTCCCTAATAAACCCTGCAGCTATGAGTTTATCGACCTCAGCTTCAATTTTTGGGAGGACATCTGGGCGGAACCTTCTTTGCGGTTGTTTTACCGGTGAAACATCCTCTTGTACGGCTAACCGATGCATTGCAACTGTGGGGTTTAAACCTGGCATTTCATCATAAGACCAAGCAAATACATTTTTATTTGAGGAAATAAATTTATGGTATTCTTTCTTACTCTCTTCAGACATATATTTGATAATGTGGATTGGATGAGGATGATCAGGCGTCCCAATATCAATTTCTTCCAACTCATCAACTGTTGATTGGTTTCCATCTTCCATTTGTGGAGATGCTTCTGTCGTATCTATAAACTCGGCTGAAGTCATACAAATTTCATAACCCAAGCCATATTTCTCTTCCATTAATTTCTTGTCCTCATGCAGAGCGTCTAGCTGTGCTTGTGATAGCAGCTTCATAAATGGTGCAAGCTGCCCTCGGCCACCACATAAAGACGGTCCTGTGAGGGTGTCATAACCCATTTGCTGCATTATATACAACACCTTGTTATCATATAAAGAAATGGGCAAAGACTCATTATCTTTATTTGATAAAGTAATATGTGCAGATGTTTTAGCTTTATTTTTGGCTGGAACAAATTTGCGCAATTCATTTCGTGCATGTCTTATTTTATGTTGTATCAGAGAAGGTGGAGGCATTGTTAATTCTATACCTTTATCAAGGGATGGCTCATTCACCACATGAAATATTGGTTCCCCCTTTTTTCTCAAATCAGCTGGTATATATTGATATATTTTTCGAGCCGATGAGGTTTCTCTTTCTTCTATTTTTGCGAACCTTTGTTCCAATGTTGCTTTTGTCTTTGACTTTTCTATTTTACCCACAGGCTCAATGTAAAATTTAGCATCAACATAGAAAGATTCGGCCACTGTAAATGGCCTTTTATCAGTAAAAATTGTTGTTGTTTCTCCTTCAGCATCTTTGTATTTGATGCATTGATGAAGTGTAGAAGGCACCACTTGATTTTCATGAAGCCATGGACGACCAAGTAAGGCATTGTATGAAGTAGCAACATCAATCACATGGAAAGTCACATAAGTAGATAATGCTTCCATTTTACACACCAAAGCTATAGTGCCCATAGCCTCTTGTCCTGACTGGTTGAAGCCATGAATAATTACATTTGATCGATTGAGATCTTTCTTAGAATACCCAATCCTTTTCAGAGTACGTAAAGGCAATAAATTTATAGCAGATCCCCCATCTATCATAATTCTATTTATGGACAAATCATCAATTTCACCATACATAAGGAGAGGGCGATTATGCTTCTTATCTCCTAATAGTAGGTCTTCATCTGTGAATGTCATGTTTAGAACCTCAGCTAATTTTACTTCGGTGTGAGACACTTCCACCCTATAATCCTCGGGAAATGAAAGTGCTATAATAAAAGCCTTTCGCAGATCAGAAGATAGACACAGAGCATCATACACTGAAAGCATGGCTGGTATTTTCTTCAAATGAGCAATTACATCATACTTAACTGACACATTAGAAGTGGGGTCAGTTGTTTTATCTGAAGCTACATCCTTGCTTCTAGGATTTTTAGGAGGGGGGCGAACGTCAGCCAGCTGACGGCCCGATCTAAGTTGAACTTGGTCTACTTCTAGGGGTTCTTCCTCCAGGAAGTACAATGGTTCATCATCTTCTTCAAAGACTCCGACTATAAAAGCATTGAAGTCTTCATGTGTGCCATCCTCACGCCGTGCCAATTTTTTAGGCCTTGTTGGCACAAAGAGAGGGATTTCACCTTTGACCGTTAGTCTTTCGAGCACGCTTCGCCTTTTTCGGGGCTGTCCGCGCTCTTCTGATTTTCCACAATCTGATGAGTTGGACTTGTTGGTATGCGTCCCTCTGACATGTGCTCGTTGCTCATCGAGATATGGTGCATCGCCTGAGACAACCATGGGAGCAAACTCAGACTTTGGCATCATCATTTGTTGATCATAATTTGGAATCATATTGGAATATGCACAACTCACCAGATCATTTTGATTGGTAGCGATGTTGGCTGCCATCCTCTTTCCTTTCTTGAAACTCTTCAAAAGGTCTGTATTGATTGTCCCCTCATCTATCAATTTCTGGATGATATTTTTTACCACAAAACAATCTTTTAGTGTATGACCCAAAACACGATGGTAATGGCAGAAATTTGGTTCATTGAACTTAGAGGCTTCTTCTGGTCTTTTTGACCTTGGAAGTTCTATAAGGTCCAACTCTTGCAAACCGGCAAAAAGATCTGGCACCTCTTCTGCAGGGAAGGAGTATTCTTTACTCTGGCGCTCACTAAGAGTTGGCCTTCTGATAGCTTGAGGTTCTTTTAGTTCTTTGTTCCTCGGAGCTGCTCTATCTATTTGCAACGATGGGATCACCGTCGTTGCTTCCATAGCCTGAACTTGCTTTGGCTTGAATGGAACTTTATCTCTTGGAACATTCTTATCTATTGGCTTTACGACTGTTTTTGAACGACGAGCCACATATTGAGCATAATTTTCAATATCAGTTGCCTTGGACGCCAACTCTTCAAAAATTATGGGACGTACACCTTGCAAATAAACGGCCATATCAGGCCGTAGGTTGTTCATACACATCCGTACAGCCTCATGTTCTGTAATGGGCTGAGGACAATGCAGACTAAGGTTCCTCCATCTATTTATGAAGTCAGCAACCTTTTCATTCGGCCCCTGCTCTGTTTGTGTCAGTTCTGTGATGCCAATAGTCCTTTGTGTACTATAAAAACGCTCAAGAAAAGCATCTTGCATATGTTCCCAAGTTTTCATAGAGCTTGGTGGCAACTTGCTATACCAAGTGAAGGCAGGCCCCGACAGTGTTTGTACAAACTGTCGTAGGAGGAGAGCTCCATTATGAGCTGTATCTTGGCAAGCTGCTAGAAAATGAGCTATATGCTCATGCGGCGACCTAGTTCCATTAAACTTACTAAATTGTGGCTGTCGATAGTTGCTCGGAAAAGGCACCATATCAACATCCGGAGGTTACGATTTAACATACCCCATACGCATAGAGTAGTGTGATTGCATATATTGTGCCTTAACCCCTTCAATGATCATTCGTTGAATAGCTTCCAAGCTAACACCGGGCATCACTTGGTGGTCCTCCTGGCTGGTAGAGGCTTGTCCCTTATTTTTTAGCCCCACACCATTTGCTACTTGGTGCCGAAGAGCAGCTAACTCATCTTCTTTTTGTTGCAATAATGCTGTGAGCTGAGCTAGCTATTCTTCTACCGATAGGGTCTCATTCGTTGCTAGAACTTGCTCAACACATGGTTGTTGAGGTTTAAGAGAATTTGGCTCGATGGACTCTATAGCATCCGGTGCATTATTTTCAGGATAAGTTGCATCATCATACAAGGGATTATGAGACTCCGAATAACTTGAGTCGTAAGAATTTGTAAGACTCTGTGTTACAGGACGATGACATATTACACCATTTTTTCTAGATTTCTTTCTTTTGAAATGCACCGAGGTAGAGGATGCTTCACTTGTGCTATCCCCTGTTTCTCTGACCTCAACCGGCATTGATGAAAACACCTCAACTGATTTATTCAAAGCCTCTTTTCTAGTCGGCCATGGAGATAATATTGTTGTTGTCTTCTTGGATGTGCTTGGCACGCTCTTCTTTATTATCACCCTCTGGTCATGATTAGGCAGTAGAGAAGATGGTCCCTGAATTGCACTACATGCTGATTTTGTTCGCACGGACAATTCTCTTTGCTTGTAATCTGCTCGCTTCGCATGAACATTTGCAGCTTGCTTGATGTAGACTTGCCGCCAAGGGTGTTGCTCTACGAATTCTTGGTATTCTGGCCAGTTGGCCAATGCCTCAGCTCGTCTCATGATGGCGCCACCCACACTATTTTCAGATGTGGAAGCACCTGTCAACAACTTTCTCATCGTTTGGTAGATACTTCTTTCTAGAAATGCATTTGAAGCATCAATCCATCCTCCTTGAATCCTTGGGCGATTCCCCCTTGTTCTATTGTAGATGGTATGGCCCACCTTCTTGCGCTGGCGAGTTGTCTCCTTGGTTTCAATCGCCATAGGGAAATTAATCCAAACTTGGCGAGTATTGCGTCGTCGTCGACAGTGTCGAGACAGCGAGAATGACCCTTCGAAGGAAGGACATTGTATTGGTGATAGTGATGACTCTAGATCAGAAGGCGCCACCGTTGGATCTATATATCCCAATTTAACCTCCTCGGGCGTGAGATAAACCCCTTGCCATTGGAGTGTGCGCTTCTTTTTTGACTTGCATCGTGCCCTGCTAGATTTATTGACCCGCGTGGGGATGAACTCGGGCGCATCAGCTCGAAGTTGGCTTGTTGTCTTGTATGTTATGTCATGAGATGGTGAAGCTTCTTGCACCAACGTGTTGCTCTTGACTTTGTTCAAGGGCTGTTGGTGGTGAGTTTCATCCACCATCACAACCTTGCCTTTATCAAGTGGCTGCAAACGCTGAGTTTGATTCAACATAACCTTTGTAGATGAAGATGTTGCCACTGTGGGCTTTGATGGTGCAACCACCGTTGGAGCTTCATTATGCTTTGTCATTACAACCTCTTTTCCAACTACATGAACCAATGGAAAACTTGCCATTGAGTTAGTTGGCTTCGCCTTTGACGGGCGTGTCTTATTTTTATGAATAGGCCACTCTCCAAGTGTTGTGTAACAAAACCTTGGTGAGGGCTTGTGGATCCCTGCCTTGCCACGTGTACTCCTAGTAAACCCAGGAGGTAGCACGTCTGAGGAAGCTGCTTCATGAACAGTAATGATCAACTCTTGTGAGGAGGCCTCACGTGCCTTCGCAGCTGCCCTTTGCCTTCTCTTAGCAGACTTGGACATGACAGGGACAAACTCATCATGTTGTTTGGAGTCCACTTCTTGGTCCCAGCCTGCTGGGGTTGGTGACGTAGCGGTTGTCTCGATTGAACTACTACTATTGATCGCTTGGAAGGGACCCATAGGGACGTCCACCCAAAACGAACCAAAGCGCAGCGTGATGAAAGGTTGAACTCGCCCCGCCATCCTTATCATAAAGAAAACTATATGTCAGTTTTCTTATGCACATATTATATTTGGCTATGCAGATGCATCATGAAATATTTAGCATGATTGAACACATTTTTATGTTGCACCATGATCAACGTAAAATAGCAAAAAAATATTTCACTTGTTTATATCATTGTAATTCATGTCGGAACTCAAAGATGAGGGGAGAAGTATGTCCCACTAGGCGTGCCATAATCTGACGACGGGAAAACAGGAACCCTTTAGAAATATAGGGATGTAGAAATGTCCTTATCCACAAATCGTTAGATACAAGTTAGTTTGATTTAAATGCAAAAATGAAATACCAGACATTGTGAATCCATTATTTCCAGAATTAATACGCTTACATAATAATTCTGTTAATTACATCTTCGTAGAGAAAACCCCTGATTAAGAGTTTTGACTAAAAGCAAATTACAATGCATGCTGATATGAAGCTACAAAGAAATGAAAATAACATTCTATCCCTTCTTCGGCGTCGTCGAAGAAATGTCTCGATTTTTCTCCATATTGATTTTTGTTTAAGTATGTGTAGAACATAAGTGCTTGTCGTCTTTGTTAGTGTGAACATCATGACCACACCATATATACGTATATGCCACAATTTATCTTCTTTATGGTTGTGCTATTTTTCTTATATATGGTGTGTATTTTGATATGTCCATTAGCTTTTGTACACATATAGAGCAAATGAATGACTATTTGCAAGGCAGTAACTAGCGTAATAGGCTTCAATATATTTGAGGTCATCACGTTCATGACACAATACTCATTATTCGGAGAGTTGTGTGGCATAATTTGTGTATATATTATTTAATCTCATTTAAGCTACATGTATATGTTTGGCGTATATTTAGAACATGAATGATTTAATTTACTACTCCGCATAATGTTATTGTAGCATGGGGTATGAAACATAACCCGAAACGGGTGGACAAATTTGTACAATGTATAATCGACTCTTATAAGTTTGTTTTATATTTGATTTTTTCTATTGAGATCATGCCATGTTTTTTGAGGCTTAATTATTTATGATATCGTCGCATGAGTTACATATTGTAACACCCCAAATTTTCAAAGGAATAAAAATATTAATTAATTCAATTTCCTGGATTTTATTATTTTGAAAATACCTTTAAATACCCTTCTATACCATTTTGAACTACAACACAGAGTTAATGACCAAACCAGGAGCTGAAAATTTTTGTATAAACTCCCAAGGCCAAAATATATTTTTGAGAATTTTTACAAATTTTTACCAAGCTTGGAAATAGCCCTAAGATTTTAATCTATTTCCTGGAATTATTTTTATTCAGAAATGATTTGAAACAGTATTGGGCCTCCCCCTCCCTTCTCTCTCTCCCGGCCGGCCCAGCCCATCACCCTCGCCCGCCTCTGGCTGACAGCCCGACCCCACCTGTCGGCGCTGATCGCCTCCCTCACGTGCGCGCCCGACGCCTCGGCCCCACCCGTCAGCTCTCTCGCTCGCGCGCTCACGCCCGCTGGCCAGTGGCCCCCACCTGTCAGACCCGTTGTCTACCTCCCGCCTCCGCCCCCAAATTCCGCCGGCCAACGACCCCCGCCTCGGATCCACCTCGCTGGCCCCTCCCACTTTAATTCGACGCCATTAATCGGTCCCCCGCGTTCTCCTGGCCGTTTCCCCCCGTTAACCCACGCCTTTAAGCCACGGGATCAACGCTGCGCGTGCATGGACGAGCCCTCGCCGGTGTGTAAATCCCCCTCCTCAGCTTTCCTTGCATGCGATGCCCGTTAAACCTCGCTGGCACGCCTATTTAAGCCCCCTGGCCATCCGCACTTGATCCCCCACGCCCACTCGCTGCGAGAACGAACAGAGCACCCGCGATTCGCCTTTTAGCGCACTCCCACTATTGTGCCTCCGGCCACCGCTCTCCATCGTCTCGGACCACCTCCATCCATGCCCTCGCCACCATCGTGACCGCAAGGACGACCCTGACCCCGGCCGCCCCTCCGTCGACACTGAACCCCACTGGATCGCCGTCGCCGACAAGAAGCCGAACACCTTCGCCACCTCCGCTCGTCGCCGGCCTCACCCCGTCGACCCGGACCACCGCAAGGGTACCCTCTTGTTCCCCTCAGTACCCTCTTTACATTTTTAGCCCTAGCTAGGCCAGATAGCCCTCTCCGTCGCCGGAATCGCTCACCATCACGTCGCCGCAGTCGGGGAAGAAGGGGTACTTTTCCCCCCCGACACGCGCCGTGCCGGATTCAATCCCGGCCGTGCAATCCAGATCCAACGCCGGCGATTAAGTCATCTGTTCGGTTTAATCCATGCCGTCGGATCTGAGTGAAGCGGTACGATGCGATCTCGTGCGTTCGTTGGTATTTAAAACACTCGTTCAATCTCCACCGTCCATCGCATACCGGTTCAACGTTTTAATCTCAGCCGTCCACGTCATTTTAACTCCCCCGCCTCGCCCGTGATCGCCCGATCGTGATCCAACGATGGATCTTGATCCGGCGCACGCGCACAGTGCGCGGGTGCACGGTGGACTCAGCTCACCATGGACCGACGCCTGTTTTTGGTTTAATTTAATTTCCAGAAATGCTTTTAAACTTCAAAAATTCATATCTGGCGCATTTGAACTCTAAAAATTGTCATTTCAATTCCAGAAATTTTATAATTTTATTCTCTACACATTAATTCAATAAAAACAATATGTTACTTTAGGCTTTTTCATGTTTATTTAAATAGGTATTCAAATGCCATTAGGATAAAAATGTAAATTTAATTATTTAAATTTCAGTAAGTCTTATATTTAATTATTTCCTGTTAATATGCTGAGACCACTAAGTTTTCTCTGAACCATTTATTCCAAATTAAATATAAAACTTAAAGTGAGATTATTCACAATTAAAGACCCCTTATAAAGAGGACAATATCCCATTTTAGTTAAATTTAAATATTTATAATAGATTTCAGAAACTTAAACAACTCGACTTTCTTTAAGATAAAACCAAATTAAACATATGTGCTTGTTGTGTGACTTTGGATTGTTTAATTGAATGTCACGTTTAATTTATTTATATCGAGAAGACTACGACGCCGTCGAGGAGCCGGAGTACTTTCCCGAAGTTCCTCCCTCGCCTTTCGCCGAGCAAGGCAAGTCACCAAACCAATCTTTTGAGCATATTGAACCCATGTTTTATCAAACTATCGCTAAAACATATAGGATATACATGCATTAGTCAAATGGAACCCTTACAGTATATTTATTTAGGATCCCCCGACCTTGATGTGCAACCCAAGCCATGCTATCTCGCCTAACCTCCTTGTCACCATATGATTAGTATTATTAGCTAGTGTTCAATGTATTGACACGATTGCTATAGGGTAAAAATGAGTCGTAGCGAAATGGTTCTACTATATGATCCCCATGGTTTCTTATCTTTGGAATTCTGTCGGTGGTGAGTTATGGTTGTGAGTGTATGCATGGTGGGTTCCGGGTGCAAGCTAGGGCATTGGTCGGTAGCACCCGGGGCACTATAAGGACCGGTCTGAGGGATCCGTTGCAATACACTTCCGTACTAACCACAAGTCTAATGGGTAAGTCCTAACTAAGGTATGTAGTGTTCCAAACCGAGGCCACCATTTGGAGATGGGTCAAGCAGCACCTGCGGGTGGCTTGTACCAATGTGGCGCAAAAGGGGGTGCGACGTTAGCCGGGATGCGGCCCGGCGCGCCGGTGAAACCTAGAGCGGGTGGTTATCACTTGGAGCATTTCATGCTGAGGTTTTGGCATGAGTTCCCGTGGTATGGTTCATCTCGTTTGGGATGAGTGCGTGCCTTGTGGGTACAGTAGTACATCTCTGATCAGAGTCTTAAATCTTTTCGAAAAGCCGAGCCCACGGTCAAGGGTGGGTTGTGTGACATCCCACAGTTAGATTACGTTGAATATGTATGTGCATGATTATTTGACATGTAAGGACTGTTGTGCGAGGAGGTAAAACATACTCCTCGAGTTAGATGATGTTGTTGATGCTCATGTTTACTTTCCCGCATGATTAAAATTTGACTACACTAAATGCAATAACAAAAAATGTACTTTTCTGCACTGTTAGCCATTACCCTTCCTTGTTTATTATCCTGCATTATTATTTGCATTTGCGGTGGCTTGTTGAGTACTTTTTGTACTCATACCCGTTGGACTCCACAGAGGATGCCTACTATGAAGACGGTCTGGAGTAGCGACCCAGTCAAGAAAACGATCCTGAAGAAGACGTTCGTCATGCTACTTACTTTTGTTGCTATTTTTATTTCAACACTTATGTAATAATTATGGTCTGCGTACCATTAATACTGTCGTATGTACGTTGTCGCATGATGAACCTCTTGTATTATTGTTTTTCTATGGAAATTCAATAATGTTCTGATTTCGGTAAATCAGGGCGCTACAAGATGGTATCAGAGCCGACTTGACTGTAGGAAGCCAAACAGACCGGCCTAGCCATTAGCTGCAGAAAATTATTTCTCGAAAACATACTTTATAAACTTTGTTCCTCCCCTCACTTTTTCTTCAACTTGCTGTTTTGTAGATGCCTGTCTACCAAGTACACAGTTACTGCCGCCACTTCGAGGGCTTCGTCAGGGAGCTCCGGATGATGCTCACATTCCTCAGGTTCCTCTTCGAGCCCAAATTCCAAGGAGTGTACTTGGAGGAGTTTGCCGGACCCTGCGACGTCTCCCTCACCGTCCACGGCTCCGGGGAGCATCTGCCGTCCTATACCACCGTGCTTGGAGGCCCGACTTTCGACGTCGCGTGCCAACGAGTTGCCCTACATGCCCTTATGGAGCTGAGGATGATCTACGATGATCGTCTTCAGAACTCGTCTTTTCGGCTTGTGCCGAAACGCACTCCCGGTGCCTACCGTAGCATCTACCTCGGAGTTCACTCCGTGCATGATCCGGTCATGGCCCGGCAGTCGCGTCTTCTTCAGGCTATGTACGACCTCCATATCGAGGCGGTGCTCGACGCCGATGAGCACCATGAGGCGGTTGAGTTTCTTCTTGAAGAAACGAAGAACTTGATCCAGCAGAATGGCGAGTTGCAGCACAAGATCATGCAGCTGCAGAAGGACATCGCCGAGATGGTTCCTCTCCTTCCTAGGAAGAGGAAGCCCATCCGTGAGCCCGTCCCTCGCCCCAAGCAGATCCCGCCACACCCCTCCACCGCCGGACCATCCACCAGCGCCCCTGCACCGCGCCCCGGCCTCGTCTCCGACCCCAACATCGAGAATTTTCTTGAGCCCACCATCCCTCGGGAGCCTCCGGTGGTGATTAGGCGTTAGGAGTCGCTATCTTAAATAAAACAAAATTTTGTATGTGGTGCTATCCACAACGAGTGTGTTGTGGATAGAATAAAAGCTTGATTGTAATGAACAATTTTTACCACTTTATATATATGCCTGAGCCTTATGAGGTATTTTTGGTTGTATTATTGTTTCATCATCTTTTTTTTCTTATGATCTCATATATTCAGAAAATGGCCGACCACCAGAACACCGGCTCCAACAACGGAGAAGGAAGAAGCCGTGACGCGCCCGAGGGTGTTGTACCCAACTGGGGTGCGACTGGCCCACGTCAGTCTGGGTCGCCATCCGCCAGTCATCCTACTTTGGCGGAGATGATGGCGAATCAGAACTAGCTGATCACCGCCCTCCTCACCCAGATGCAGCACCAACAGACTCAGTTGGACCGCCTACAGAATGGGGAAGTCGCCCCTCGTGCACCAGCACCCGCACCCGCTCCCCAACTCTCGGAGTTTCTGCGCGTGCGCCCGCCCATCTTCTCAAGCACCACCAACCCAATGGAGGCCGGAGATTGGCTCCGCACCATTGGAAAGAAGCTTGATCTCCTCCCCTGCACCGACCGAGAGCGAGTGGCCTTCGCCACTCACCAGCTCTAGGGTCCCGCCGCTGAATGGTGGGACAACTACCATGAGTCCCAGCCTGAGGACCACATGGTGACCTTGGTGGAGTTCACCATCGCCTTCCGTGCCGCCCACGTCCCCGCCGGTGTCATCGCGGTAAAGCAGCAGGAGTTCTGCGACCTGCAACAAGGCAGTCGGACCGTCATGGAGTACCTCCATGAGTTCAACCGTCTCGCCCACTACGCACCTGAAGAAGTGCGCACCGACGCCCTTTGCCAAGCCAAGTTCCTCCGGGGACTTAAGGATGAGCTGTCCATCTAGCTCGTCGCCACTGACTACGCCGACTTCCAACGGCAAGTCAACAAAGCGCTCATCCAAGAGACTGAGCAGAATAGGTTGGACCTCAAGAAGAGGAAGATGATCACCTTCAAGCATCAGCAGGCGAACTCTCAGAGGCCCCGTTTCGTCCCTCCCGCCACCAGCTCCCGCCTACCATCCTCGGCCCGCCTATAGGCCACCTCATGCCATCGGTGGATCCAACGCCGGGCATCCTCGCCCCGCTCCACCAGCTCCGGCCTCTCAGCTGACGCCAGCCGCCAAGGCCCCGATCTTGAAGGATCGCCAAGGGAGGCCGGTCGTCTGCTTCAACTGCCATAAGGAAGGGCACTATTCGCACCAGTGTCCCCACCCCAAGCAACCCCAAGGCGCGGCACCCAACCAGGTGGTGCGTGCCCGCGTCAACCATATCAACACGGAGGAAGCTCAGGAGGCTCCCGAAGTCGTGCTCGGTACGTTTAATGTGAATTCCGTACCAACCGTAATATTATTTGACTCTGGAGCAACACACTCCTTCATCTCGGAAGATTTTGTGAAAATCAACGAATTGGACGTGCTCCCTTTATCCGTCCCCATGGTGATTGCCACGCCAGGCAATAGAACCTTAGCCCGCTTATACAGCCCTAAGGTTCAGATAGAGATCCAAGGAGTATTATTCCGGGCCGAGCCAGTCCTCATAAAATGCACCGGACTCGACCTCATCCTAGGGATGGATTGGTTGATGAAGCACAAGGGAGTGATCGACTGTGCCAACAAGTCCGTCACAATGGCCAACCCTGATGGCGAAGCCGTCACCTTTCGGATGACCAGTCGCAAACCACTCGAGGCGTCCCTCCACTTGCTAGCCCTTGAAGAAGTACCCATAGACAAGGAGTTTATGGACGTCTTCCCTGAAGACCTACCAGGAATACCTCCCAAGCGGGACATCGAATTCAAAATTGAACTTGTCCCTGGGACCACTCCAATCTCCAAGCGCCCATACCGGATGGCCGCTAATGAACAAGCCGAAGTCAAGAGCAACATCGAAGACCTAGAGCAGAAAGGGTACATCCGACCGAGTACCTCACCCTGGGGTGCACCAGTTATCTTTGCCATGAAGAAGGACAAGACCAAGAGGATGTGCGTGGACTATAGAGCCCTGAACGACGTAACCATCAAGAACAAGTATCCATTGCCTCGGATCGACGACCTGTTCGATCAACTAAAGGGATCCTCGGTGTTTTCCAAAATTGACCTCAGGTCAGGTTATCACCAGTTGAGGATTAGAGAAGAGGACATACCCAAGACTGCCTTCACCTCCCGCTATGGACTCTACGAGTATACAGTGATGTCGTTCGGACTCACGAATGCCCCGGCCTTTTTCATGAACATGATGAACAATGTATTCATGGAGTTCTTGGATAAGTTCATCGTGGTATTCATCGACGATATCCTCGTTTACTCCAAGACCAAGGAAGAGCACGAGACTCACCTCCGTCTGACCCTCGGAAAGCTAAGGGAGCAGCAACTGTACGCTAAATACAGCAAATGCGAATTTTGGCCGTCTGAGGTGAAGTTCCTCGGCCATGTTATATCTGCCGGAGGAATAGCAGTGGACCCAACCACCATTGAAGCAGTAACCAACTGGCTGCAGCCCACGACCGTGACCGAGATCCGGAGTTTTCTCGGATTGGCTGGATACTACCGCCGGTTCATTGAGAATTTTTCGAAGATCGCCAAACCTATGACCAGGCTGTTGCAGAAGGAAGTAAAGTTTGAATGGACCCCCGATTGCGAAGAAAGCTTCCAGACTCTCAAGAAGAAGCTCGTGTCAGCCCCTATTCTGACTCTGCCAGACATCCGGAAGGGCTTCCACGTCTACTGTGATGCCTCTCGTCAAGGATTGGGATGCGTCTTAATGCAAGAAGGGAAGGTGATATCCTACGCCTCCTGACAACTGAGACCGCATGAGCTGAACTACCCGACCCACGACCTGGAGTTAGCAGTAGTGGTTCATGCCTTGAAGATATGGAGACATTACCTTGTGGGGAATCGGTTTGAGGTCTTCACCGACCACAAGAGCCTCAAGTATATATTCACCCAACCAGATCTGAACCTCAAGCAAAGGAGATGGTTGGAATTGATCAAGGATTACGACTTGGGCATCCATTATCATCCAGGCAAGGCAAATGTGGTGGCAGACGCCCTTAGTCGAAAAGGGTACTGCAACGCCATCATGATTTTGGACCAAGCTCCTTTACTTTACATGGAGATGGAAAGGCTGAATTTGGGGATCACCACCCGAGCGTACCTCGCCGCCTTGGAGTCTCGGCCTGTCTTGATAGACTAGATCCGAGAAAAGCAGAAGGAAGACCCGGACATCATGGAGATCCAACAGAACATGCGGAAGGGTAAAGCCCCCGGATTCTCCGAGGACGAGCATGGTACCATCTGGTTCGGAAACCGGATATGCGTACCCGACCAGCCTGAGTTGAAGACTCTCATCCTTCAAGAAGCCCACGATACTCTATATTCCATTCATCCCGGGAGTACTAAGATGTATCAAGACCTGAAGGAAAAATATTGGTGGGTCAGCATGAAGAGAGAAATAGCTGAGTATGTGGCCAAGTGCGAGACATGTCGGCGAGTCAAGGCAGAGCATCAGAGACCTGCCGGACTTCTTCAACCCCTCAAAGTCCCTGAATGGAAGTGGGAAGAGATAGGAATGGACTTCATCACGGGACTGCCCAGGATCCAAGCTAGTCATGACTCTATCTGGGTGATCGTTGACCGACTCACCAAGGTAGCTCACTTCATCCCGGTCAAAACAACATACACTGTCGCCAAACTGGCCGAGTTTTATATGACCCAGATCGTGTTCCTTCACGGGGTTCCTAAGAAGATTGTATCTGATCGCGGGAGTCAGTTTACCTCCAAGTTTTGGAAGAACCTTCAAGAGGAACTCGGCACCTGGCTGAACTTTAGCACTACCTATCTGAGAAACCAAGGGTTGGTTTCAGTGTTTTGTGATGAGTGATTGACAGGATTTTACCCTCTATTCGAAGGGTACCTCCGAAGGGGGTTCGGAGGTTGTACCTCCGGAGGGGTTCGGAGGTTGGAGTCTCACCGAAGGGTGCTCGGTGGGTTGGTTGCTGCAGCTGTTGCAGCGGAGTGTGCTCGTCGGAGGGGTCCGACAGTACATGATGACTGGGTTCGTACCGAAGGGTTCGGTACTTTGGGCGGTACACCGGAGTGTGTACCGGAGGTTGCTAACCCGGAGAGGTCTCCGGAGTACTGGATACACTTGTCTGTTTGTCTGTGGTGCGCAGGGACTTCGGAGGCGACGGACAAGGTTTGCAGCAGGTGAACCTGGGTCAAGCGGGAGGCTTGATGCCAGGGGAGCGGGGAGCTCTGTCACGATGGCTGCGAAGGGGGTCCGGGTCGGTCCTCGGGTCGAGGCGTGCCAGGTGAAGGCAGAGAGTGCGGAGCGTGGCTCCGGGTGAAGGTACTCCGAGATAAAGTCCTCGGAGGTGAGGCACTTCGAAGGTACTCCGGAAGGAGTGACTTCGGAGTTGGATGGATCAAGTCCTCTGCGGAGGCAAGGAGTTCGAAGTGTGCTCTGGAGGGAGACATTCGAAGGTACCCGACGAAGGTCTCAGAAGTCGAGGCGCATCGAAGGCATGGTCCAGGTGAGGCTCGTTGAGGAGTGTGCTCGGGGAGAGACACTGCGACGAAGGGCTCATGGAATGCTTCGTGCGGAGGCCTTAGACGAAGGAGGGACTTCGAAGGGTGGTACTCCGAAGGTGGGGCTTCGGAGTGTGGAAGGCTTCGGAGCGAGGCTAGCTCCGGAGTGTGGTTGACTTGTGGTACTTCGGCCTGCATGGCTTCGGTACACGGACTGACGGAGTTCGAGCTGGGTGAAGCTGCGAAGCCATGGTGATCCACTCCGGAGGTGTTGGTGCGAAGGCCCAAGGGCTTTGACGGCTTCGGCTCAAAACCGTCACTGTATCAGAGACTGACTTCGGTGAAGCGAAGGCCACCAGGCTCAAGACTTCTCGCCGAAGCTACCGCACCCTCGCGTGCGAAGGGAGGCTGCAGAAGGTCAAAGACTGCAAAGGCTGACACTGTCTGCTCTGCAAAAAGCTGACGCTGTCCCCTCTGCAAAGCTGACAGAGAAGCCTCCAGAATAAAGGTGGACTACCTTTTGTACCCCTTAGTTCTGTAGAGACAAATCCTTTGTAAACCCTAGGGGTAAAGTAGTCATTTCCTTTGGGTGAACTGTGGGCTATAAATATGGGGGCTCGGTAGGTAACATTTAACACTTTGAGCATTTACTGTTGAGCTCCTGTAGCCACATACCTCGCTGTATTCATCCAGAGTTCAATTTATTTGTGTTCCTTGTTCAAGCAGCGAAGCCCTGCTTCTTTGTGCTTTTTGCTTGAGCTCGCGTTACATACCTCGCTAGTTGTAGTGCACCGAAGCCTGTCTAGGCGAAGGTTGTTTCTGTGCGAAGTGTGTTTTTCAGCGTGCGTTCGCTCTGTGTAACTTGAGGCCAGACCTCACAGATTACTAGCGAAGCCCTGATCGAAGCCCGTTTTGCTTCTTGTGTCGAAGCCCGTAGCAAAGTCCATTTGTGTGCGTGTAGACCTTCGTGTACGAAGCACAGCACCAGTTGCTGCTGCCAAGTACCTGGTCGAAGTCCTCAGAGGGCAGTCCACTCTTGCGAAGGGTGAAGTGCGAAGCCTGCTCGAAGCACCCTGTGTGCGGAGCCTGCACTGACTTAGCAGAGTAGATTTTCGAGGGTTGTTAGTGGAGCGAAGTCTTCTTGGCTTCGAACTTTTCCTCCTGCGAAGCCTGTGTTCGGAGCAGTCGAAGTACCTCCGCACCAGACCTTCGAAGGTTGTGTTCGAAGCCTGTTCTGCAGAAGACAGGATTAAAACCGAAGAATATTTTTAAGCCTGAATTTTTAAAAGCTCCCATTCACCCCCCTCTGGTCGCCGTTTTCGGTCCAACAATTGGTATCAGAGCAGGTTAAGATCACCAGTTGACCTTAACCGGTTTTGTGATCTGTTGGCGACATGGATAGAGGCAGTAAAATTCCTCTGTTCGATGGGACAGATTTTGCATACTGGAAGGTGCGCATGGAGGCTTACTTGTTAAGCCAAGGAAATGCAATTTGGGAGATTGTGGAGTCACAATACTCCATCCCTGAGACTCGCACCTCTCAAACAGAGAAAGATCAGTATAATGCCAATTCCAAGGCAAGAAATATACTGTTCATCGGTTTGAGCCGGAGTGAGTTCGATAGGGTGCAGCACCTTAGGACTGCCAGGGAGATTTGGACAACACTCACTATCTTTCATGAGGGCTCTACACAGATTAAGGCCAGGCGCCAAAGCACATACAATCAACAATATCAGCTGTTTGTGCAGGCACCTGGTGAATCTATAGATGCCATGTTTTCTCGCTTTGATGCGATAGTGAGTAACTTGCGATCCAACAGGACGCTTGCTTACAATGACCATGATAGGGCTATCAAGCTTCTCTATGCTCTTGACCGTAGCATATGGGAAGTGAAGATATCCAGCATTGAGGAGTCCACAGGCTATGACACATTGACCTGTGATGAGCTCTTCAGCAAGCTGAAGTCCACAGAGATTGCCAAGGCATCTCTTGCAGTGCACAGAAGCTCTTTGCCACAACCATTGGCATTGGTTTCTAGCACTAGCCGTGGCACCACTGCAGAACCAAGCACATCTGGCACTTGTGTTTTTGCAGATGGTTTTGCTTTGTCCTCCCTGGTCTCCGTCACAAAGGAGCAGGTGGACACTCTAGATGATGATGAGCTTGCTCTCATTGCCCGGAGGTTCACCCGCTTTCATCATGAGAGACGGGATCAGAGGAGAAGTGGTTTTAGTGGTTGCTATGAATGTGGCGACACCTCTCATATTAAGGCCAATTGCCCCAAGCTCAAGAAGAGAGATGAGAGTGAGCGCCCCAAATACCACAAAAAGGAGAGGAAACCCTTTGTGAAGGGCAAGCGCGACAAGATGGCTAAGAAAGTAGCCAAGGCCGCTTCCAGAGCCTTTGTTGCTGCTCTCAGCGACATCGACACTTCCTCAACTGAGGAGTCGAGCTCTGAGGAGGAGGAGTTCCCATAGAAGGAGGACAAGAAGGACAAGAAGGGACGAGACTTCACCGGCCTTTGCTTCATGGCCGACAGCGATCACAGCGGCGATGAGCTTGACTCATCTGAGGTAACTTTATCATCCGACCAGCTACTAATTAAATTAGATGAGCTGAATGAAGTAGTTCTTGGTCAGGATAGATTACTTGTGCAAGCCGCTAGAGAAAGAAAAGACCTTAGACTTAGGCTAGAAAATATTTCTACTGAATATGCCATGCTTAAGTCTAAATTTGATGATGCTGAATGTGAGTCCTGTTCTGTTGTCATGAGTGAGCTTGCTCAGTTGCGTTCTGTTCATGCTCAAACTCTTTCTGAGCTTGAGACTGCACAGAAGCAGCTTTTGGAGGTGAATTCTAGACCTCATGATATTATTGAATGCATGAACTGCTCTTTATTACGCGAAAGCATTAATTTACGTGATAAGCGTGTTCATGATTTAGAGGCTAGATTGGAGAGGGCCGGTTGTTCTAAGGATGTGCAACCTGTTTGTGACACTTGCATTACCCTTAAGGACCAGCTAGGCACTGTTAGAGAGCGAGCTGAAAATCTCATGTCTGAAAATGAGTACCTTCTTTCTGTGGTTAACAAATGCACTGAGGGAAAGGGTAGGATGGATTTGCTCTTGGCCAAGACCAAGTTGTGTGCTGACAGAGCAGGGGTATCTCTAGGTTTGGGTTTTGAGAGGATTTCTTCAGACAGTAAGACAAAAACTGTTTTCACCTCTCCCACTACCTTAGAGAAAGAAAGAGCTCTGTTAGACACTCCACCAGCCAAGAAACCTACCCGAGCTCAAAAGAAAACCACTCCTCCTGCCAAGAAAATCCCTCCCAAGAAAACCACTCAGAGAAAACTCAAGGAGCCTGTGAGAGTTTCTCCTGTGACCCATGAGAGTGCCCCTAGGAGAGTTTTTCATTGTTCCTATTGTTAGCGGGCGGGTCATTTGGTTGGGTTTTGTTTTCGTCGCATCAAGGATGAGCGACGCTCTCAGGCGATGAGTTACCAGGACATGCATTACCCATCTTTAGGTATGCATGAGTCTGAGATGTACTATCGTCCTGCTTTTGAGGCTCCTCGTGCTTCTCGGAGAGATTTTGCTCCTCGAGGTGTTCACCATGTTCCATATGGTGGTAGACCTCGGGCGAGTAGCTTTGTACCTCGTCAGAGTAGGAGACCTCATCATGCTTTCCGATCACAGCATGTAGGTAGACCTCGCACTTTGCATCATTTTGATTTTCCTGTGCGTAGACCGTCTACTTTTACTGTGCCTACTACTCGTGTCACTCAGTGCTAGATGCCTCGTCATTATTTCACTCACCCCAGCACTGAGCGATCGAGATATTCTTATCATGTGTAGGCGACAGATCGAGGCTTGGAGGGCACGTGGATCATGGACTCCGGTTGTTCGCGCCACATGACCGAAGATGCAGCATGGTTCTCCAGCCTCACCACAACCAAGCAAAGGGAACATATCACCTTCGGAAACAATCGAAGGAGTAGAGTGAAAGGTAAAGGTGTGGTAAGAATTAACTCAAATTTCACTCTCAAAGATGTTGCTTTGGTTGAGAATCTGGGATACAATTTGCTTTCTGTATCTCAGTTGCTTGATGAGGGCTTCGAAGTGCGATTTCATCGCGATACTTCGCAAGTGCTCAATTCTGATGGCGTTGTGGTATGTAAGATCTTTAGAGTTGGGAGAGTTTTTGGAGCTGATTTTTTAGAGTCGTCTGGTTCTTCTCATTGTCTTGTTGCACATTCGACTTCTGAGCTTTGGAAGTGGCATAGGAGACTAGGGCATATGAGCTTTGAGTTGCTCGCTCGTTTGAGTGCCCTAGGTCTGATCCGAGGATTGCCCAAGCTCAAGTTTGAGAAGAATTTAGTTTGCGCTCCTTGTCGACATGGAAAAATGATTGTCGCTTCGCATTCGCCAGTCACCACAGTGATGACTGAACAGCCTGGAGAACTTCTCCACATGGACACTGTAGGTCCTTCTCGGGTTAGTTCTTTAGGTGGCAAGTGGTATGTATTAGTTATTGTCGACGATTTCTCTCGCTACTCTTGGGTCTTCTTTCTTGCCAGCAAGGATGAAGTGTTTTCACACTTTCGGAGCTTGGCTTTGAGACTTTTTACTGAACTCCCCGGTGCATTGAAATTCATTCGAAGTGATAATGGCACCAAGTTCAAAAATAGTCTCTTTGTTGACTTTTGCATGGAGCATGGCATAGAACATCAATTCTCTGCTCCGCGGGTTCCTCAACAGAACGGTGTTGTTGAGAGGAAGAACCGCACTTTGGTTGAGATGGCTAGGACGATGCTTGATGAGCATAGGACTCCTAGAAAATTCAGTGTTGAGGCCATGAACACTGCATGTTACATCTCAAACCGAATCTTCTTGCGCTCAATTTTAAACTTGACATCTTATGAGCTACGTTTTGGGAGACAGCCCAAAGTTACTCATCTTCGAGTTTTTGGCTCTCGCTGCTTTATCCTAAAATGTGGTAATTTGGATAAATTTGAGTCGCGCTCTTCTGACGGGATCTTTTTGGGTTACACTACTCATGGTCATTCTTATCGTGTTTATAACTTGGACACTAACACTGTCATCGAGTCATGTGATGTGACTTTTGATGAATCAACCCCCTCTGTTAGTTCTGCTTTTGAACAGGCAAATGAACACGACATGGAACAGACCTAATTCGAAGAAGAAGATTCCGGAGAATTCGAGGATGAACCCCTACTACCCTCGACATAGATCCCCGTAGCTGACCCCGCTTCGACTACATCGGCACGAGGTCCCGAAGCGACTACCTCAACATCGGTCATCTTGGACCACTCCAACGCACAAGTTGAGGGGGAGACTGCATCCCGCCGCGAGGCTCCACACCATGTTCAAAGGATGCACCCTCCCGAGCAGATCATTGGTGAGCTTGATCAAAGGGTAACACGTTCTCATGCCCATTTCACTAATGTTGCTTTTGTTGCTTCTTTCGAGCCCTTAGATGTTAGTCATGCACTTTCTGATTCTAGTTGGATCAATGCCATGCATGAAGAGCTTGAAAATTTTGAGAGAAACCAAGTCTGGACTTTAGTTGATCCTCCACCAAATGTTCATTTCATTGGAACAAAATGGATTTTCAAAAACAAACAAGGGGAGGATGGGACTATAGTTAGAAACAAGGCTAGACTTGTAGCTCAGGGCTTTTCTCAACTAGAAGGGATTGATTTTACTGAAACTTTTGCACCTGTTGCTCGCCTTGAGGCCATTAGGATTTTGCTTGCCTTTGCGACATCCCGGGGATTCAAACTCTATCAAATGGATGTCAAAAGTGCTTTTCTTAATGGCTTCATAGGTGAAGATGTTTATGTAAAACAACCCCCTGGTTTTGAAAACCCCAAGTACCCACATAAAGTCCTTAAACTTCATAAGGCTCTTTATGGACTCAAGCAGGCCCCTCGGGCTTGGTATGATAGACTTAAGTCTTTTCTGCTTGAGCGAGGATATTTGATGGGCTCTGTTGATAAAACTTTGTTTACTCTCAAGCATGGCAAAGATTTCCTCCTAGTGCAGATTTATGTGGATGATATCATCTTTGGTGGCTCTTCTCATGCTTTAGTTGCCGAGTTTGCAGATACCTTGAGCAGGGAATTTGAAATGTCGATGATGGGTGAACTCACCTTTTTCCTTGGTTTGCAAATCAAGCAAAGCAAACAAGGTACTTTTGTCCACCAGACAAAGTACACCAAGGACCTGCTCAAAAAGTTCGACATGTCCGATGCGAAGCCCCTCGCCACTCCAATGGCTACATCTGTAGCATTGGACCCTGACGAAGATGGAGAAGCCGTAGATCAGAAGGAGTTCCGAAGCATGATCGGCTCCCTCCTATACTTGACTGCCACGAGGCCGGACATACACTTCGCAGTGTGTCTGTGCGCTCGTTTTCAGGCTTCACCACGAGCTTCGCACCGCCAAGCGGTAAAGCGCATCCTAAGGTATCTCAAACACACCCTTGAATTTGGCATTTGGTATTCAACATCTTCATCTTTATGTCTTCGAGGTTATTCCGATGCGGACTTTGCTGGGTGTAGAATTGATAGGAAGAGTACCTCTGGTACTTATCATTTTCTGGGTACTTCTTTGGTTTGCTGGTCTTCCCGCAAACAGTCTAGTGTTGCACAATCAACGGCTGAGGCCGAATATGTTTCTGCAGCTAGCTGTTGCTCTCAGATTTTGTGGATGGTTTCCACTTTGCGGGATTTCGGGTTAGATTATAAGAGTGTTCCACTTTTTTGTGATAACACTAGCGCTATTTGTATTGCAAACAACCCGGTTCAGCATTCCAGAACCAAACACATTGATGTGCGGTATCATTTTCTCAGAAATCACAATGAGAAGGGTGATATTGAACTTCAATATGTTGATACCCAACACCAGCTTGCCGACATTTTTACAAAACCCCTCGATGCTTCTCGATTTGCTTACTTGCGTGGGGAACTTGGCATTTGTCACCCTTACGACATTTTGTGAGGGGGAGCTATTTTAGATGGATATGCCTTTGCTAATTGTGTGCTAAATTGCATTTACTTCTTTTGCACTTATATGCCTGCTTATAATCCATGACATCATGACATCTCATCTCTTTTTAATTTATCAGGAATAGTCATGTGCATGATGTTTTATTTTCAAAAGTCAAATCGTGCTCACTGCTTAGTCTTGAATCTAGCATGTTTAGGCAGGACTGCTTTAGCTATCTTTTATCTGCTTGACAGCGAGACACTGTTCATTGGATGCTAAAAATTGCAACTTGAAAAATTGTTCTACATCTTCATGGATATTCATAAAATGCCAAACAATTGGTACACTTCATTATAATAAAAAATTCCATGATTTGCATGCTTTAAGTGAAAAGATCCAGGTGGGTTTGTTTGTCGCACTATCCTATTCTAGACTGCTTACCATTGCACCTTGGTCTGAACTGGAATAGTGCAGTGTATGCCAAAATCATTGCCTTAAGCTTCTTATGGCTTTCATGCCTAGGCTTGGCCTGATTGGAAAGTATAAGGTGGACAAACAAATAACCCCTGGCACTAAGAAAAGAACAACAAAATTTATTGATTATCAAGGTTGCTTTTCATGCTCCATTTGAACTGGACTTGTCTGTCTGGAGTAGAAATTGACTAGCTTTGCGCAGTCTTTGCTTTTACTCGTCTAGTCTCCTTGACTAAGTGGTGATGCTTTTATTTTACAAATGATCAAATCACATGCTTCATCATGCTTTTAGAGAATGTTAATTTGAGCTGAGCCCATGATCAATGGTGTTATTGTTGGCATATTTTTGCTTCATCTGTCTTTGCAATTCTGCTCATTTCGAAGCTTTGCATCTTTTACTTGCTCCTTGATGCTTGCATTGCCAAAGGGGGAGAAATTCCTCAAGGGGGAGTCACTTGCTTCGTTCTCTGCCGCAAGGGGTATAATTTCCAAAGGGGGAGAAATCATGACATAAAGGCTCTTTGTTTGCCAAAGGGGGATAATTTAACTCAGGGGGAGTTTTTATTGCCGAAGGGGTTTTTTACTCTTTTGAGAAAGGGGGAGGAAAATTCTTTTGTCAAGTGACATGATTTGGCTCTTTTCTGAGTTTTTATGGTCACTTGTGTGCTGAAAATTTTTAAATTTTCTTGAACTTGGATTTGGTTGTCAATGCACTCATCAAGGGGGAGATTGAGAAACCAAGTGTTGGTTTCGGTGTTTTGTGATGAGTGATTGACAGGATTTTACCCTCTGTTCGAAGGGTACCTCCGAAGGGGGTTCGGAGGTTGTACCTCCGGAGGGGTTCGGAGGTTGGAGTCTCACCGAAGGGTGCTCGGTGGGTTGGTTGCTGCAGCTGTTGCAGCGGAGTGTGCTCGTCGGAGGGGTCCGACAGTACACGATGACTGGGTTCGTACCGAAGGGTTCGGTACTTTGGGCGGTACACCGGAGTGTGTACCGGAGGTTGCTAACCCGGAGAGGTCTCCGGAGTACTGGATACACTTGTCTGTTTGTCTGTGGTGCGCAGGGACTTCGGAGGCGACGGACAAGGTTTGCAGCAGGTGAACCTGGGTCAAGCGGGAGGCTTGATGCCAGGGGAGCGGGGAGCTCTGTCACGATGGCTGCGAAGGGGGTCCGGGTCGGTCCTCGGGTCGAGGTGTGCCAGGTGAAGGCAGAGAGTGCGGAGCATGGCTCCGGGTGAAGGTACTCCGAGACAAAGTCCTCGGAGGTGAGGCACTTCGAAGGTACTCCGGAAGGAGTGACTTCGGAGTTGGATGGATCAAGTCCTCTGCGGAGGCAAGGAGTTCGAAGTGTGCTCCTGAGGGAGACATTCGAAGGTACCCGACGAAGGTCTCAGAAGTCGAGGTGCATCGAAGGCATGGTCCGGGTGAGGCTCGTCGAGGAGTGTGCTCGGTGAGAGACACTGCGATGAAGGGCTCATGGAATGCTTCGTGCGGAGGCCTTGGACGAAGGAGTGACTTCGAAGGGTGGTACTCCGAAGGTGGGGCTTCGGAGTGTGGAAGGCTTCGGAGCGAGGCTAGCTCCGGAGTGTGGTTGACTTGTGGTACTTCGGCCTGCATGGCTTCGGTACACGGACTGACGGAGTTCGAGCTGGGTGAAGCTGCGAAGCCGTGGTGATCCACTCCGGAGGTGTTGGTGCGAAGGCCCAAGGGCTTTGACGGCTTCGGCTCAAAACCGTCACTGTATCGGAGACTGACTTCGGTGAAGCGAAGGCCACCAGGCTCAAGACTTCTCGCCGAAGCTACCGCACCCTCGCGTGCGAAGGGAGGCTGCAGAAGGTCAAAGACTGCAAAGGCTGACACTGTCTGCTCTGCAAAAAGCTGACGCTGTCCCCTCTGCAAAGCTGACAGAGAAGCCTCCAGAATAAAGGTGGACTACCTTTTGTACCCCTTAGTTCTGTAGAGACAAATCCTTTGTAAACCCTAGGGGTAAAGTAGTCATTTCATTTGGGTGAACTGTGGGCTATAAATATGGGGGCTCGGTAGGTAACATTTAACACTTTGAGCATTTACTGTTGAGCTCCTGTAGCCACATACCTCGCTGTATTCATCCAGAGTTCAATTTATTTGTGTTCCTTGTTCAAGCAGCGAAGCCCTGCTTCTTTGTGCTTTTTGCTTGAGCTCGCGTTACATACCTCGCTAGTTGTAGTGCACCGAAGCCTGTCTAGGCGAAGGTTGTTTCTGTGCGAAGTGTGTTTTTCAGCGTGCGTTCGCTCTGTGTAACTTGAGGCCAGACCTCACAGATTACTAGCGAAGCCCTGATCGAAGCCCGTTTTGCTTCTTGTGTCGAAGCCCGTAGCGAAGTCCATTTGTGTGCGTGTAGACCTTCGTGTACGAAGCACAGCACCAGTTGCTGCTGCCAAGTACCTGGTCGAAGTCCTCAGAGGGCAGTCCACTCTTGCGAAGGGTGAAGTGCGAAGCCTGCTCGAAGCACCCTGTGTGCGGAGCCTGCACTGACTTAGCAGAGTAGATTTTCGAGGGTTGTTAGTGGAGCGAAGTCTTCTTGGCTTCGAACTTTTGCTCCTGCGAAGCCTGTGTTCGGAGCAGTCGAAGTACCTCCGCACCAGACCTTCGAAGGTTGTGTTCGAAGCCTGTTCCGCAGAAGACAGGATTAAAACCGAAGGCTGTTTTTAAGCTTGAATTTTTAAAAGCTCCCATTCACCCCCCCTCTGGTCGCCGTTTTCGGTCCAACACTATCATCCTCAGACCGACGGTCAAACCGAGAGGGTCAACCAGATATTGGAAGATATGCTTAAAGCTTGCACTCTAGACTTTGGCAGAATGTGGGACAAGAACTTGCCGTATGCAAAGTTCTCCTACAACAACAGCTATCAGGCCAGCCTGCAAATGTCCCCGTTCGAAGCACTCTACGGACGTATGTGCAGAACGCCGTTGCTCTGGGATCAAACCAGAGAATCACAACTGTTTGGGACAGATATATTACGAGAAGCTGAAGAGAAGGTCAAGATCATAAGAGACCGGTTAAAGATAGCCCAGTCCCGACAGAAGAGCTACGCCGATAACCGTCGAAGAGACCTAACCTTTGAGGAGGGCGATTATGTCTATCTTCGAGTCACTCCCCTCCGAGGCACTCAAAGGTTCAACATGAAAGGCAAGCTAGCGCCCCGCTACATCAGACCTTTTCATATCCTCCGACGGCAAGGAAAAGTGGCATATCAACTTGAACTACCTCCATCATTGGCAGGAGTTCACGATGTGTTCCATGTCTCTCAGCTGAAGAAGTGCCTCCGTGTACCCACCGAGCAAGCCGACCTTCAGCAGCTCAATGTCCAAGAAGACTTGACTTACATCGAGAAACCCATCAAGATCTTGGAAACCAAAGAAAGAGTAACCAGGAGTCGTGTAGTTCGCTTCTGCAAGGTTCAGTGGGACAACCACCCCGCCGAAGAAGCCACATGGGAAAAAGAAGACGAACTGAAAGCCCAATACCCCGAGTTGTTCGAGTAACATTCCAATCTCGAGGACGAGATTCTTTGTAAGGGGGATAGGTTTGTAACACCCCAAATTTTCAGAGGAATACAAATATTAATTAATTCAATTTCCTGGATTTTATTATTTTGAAAATACCTTTAAATACCCTTCTATACCATTTTGAACTACAACATAGAGTTAATGACCAAACCAGGAGCTGAAAATTTTTGTATAAACTCCCAAGGCCAAAATATATTTTTGAGAATTTTTACAAATTTTTACCAAGCTTGGAAATAGCCCTAAGATTTTAATCTATTTCCTGGAATTATTTTTATTCAGAAATGATTTGAAACAGTATTGGGCCTCCCCCCTCCCTTCTCTCTCTCCCGGCCGGCCCAGCCCGTCACCCTCGCCCGCCTCTGGTTGACAGCCCGACCCTACCTGTCAGCGCCGATCGCCTCCCTCACGCGCGCGCCCGATGCCTCGGCCCCACCCGTCAGCTTTCTCGCTCGCGCGCTCACGCCCGCTGGCCAGTGGCCCCCGCCTGTCAGACCCGTCGTCTACCTCCCGCCTCCGCCCCCAAATTCCGCTGGCCGACGACCCCCGCCTCGGATCCGCCTCGCTGGCCCCTCCCACTTTAATTCGATGCCATTAATCGGTCCCCAACGTTCTCCCGGTCGTTTCCCCCGTTAACCCATGCCTTTAAGCCACGGGATCAATGCTGCGCGTGCATGGCCGAGCCCTCGCCGGCGAGTAAATCCCCCTCCTCGGCTTTCCTTGCATGCGACGCCCGTTAAACCTCGCTGGCACGCCTATTTAAGCCCCCTGGCCATCCACACTTGATCCCCCACGCCCACTCGCCGCGAGAATGAACAGAGCACCCGCGATTCGCCTTTTAGCGCACTCCCACTATTGCACCTCCGGCCACCGCTCGCCGTCGTCTCGGACCACCTCCGTCCACGCCCACGCCACCATCGTGACCGCAAGGACAACCCCGACCTCGGCCACCCCTCCGTCGACACTGAACCCCACCGGATCGCCGTCGCCGACAAGAAGCCGAACACCTTCTCCGCCTCCGCTCGTCGCCAGCCTCACCCCGTCGACCCCGGACCACCGCAAGGGTACCCTCTTGTTCCCCTCGATACCCTCTTTATGTTTTTAGCCCTAGCTAGGCCAGATAGCCCTCGCCGTCGCCGGAATCACTCACCGTCACGTCGCCGGAGTTGGGGAAGAAGGGGTACTTTGCCCCCCAACACACGCCGTGCCGGTTTCAATCCCGGCCGTGCGATCCAGATCCAACGCCGGCAATTAAGTCATCTGTTCGGTTTAATCCACACCGTCGGATCTGAGTGAAGTGGTACGGTGTGATCTCGTGCGTTCGTTGGTATTTCAAACCCTCGTTCAATCTCCGTCGTCCATCGCATACCGGTTCAATGTTTTAATCTCAGCCGTCCATGTCATTTTAACTCCCCCGCCTCGCCCGTGACCGCCCGATCACGATCCAACAGTGGATCTTGATCCGGCGCACGCGCACATTGCGTGGGTGCACGGTGGACTCGGCTCACCGTGGACCGACGCCTGTTTTTGGTTTAATTTAATTTCCAGAAATGCTTTTAAACTTCAAAAATTCATATCTGGCGCATTTGAACTCTAAAAATTGTCATTTCAATTCCAGAAATTTTATAATTTTATTCTCTACACATTAATTCAATAAAAACAATATGTTACTTTAGGCTTTTTCATGTTTATTTAAATAGGTATTCAAATGCCATTAGGATAAAAATGTAAATTTAATTATTTAAATTTCAGTAAGTCTTATATTTAATTATTTCCTGTTAATATGCTGAGACCACTAAGTTTTCTCTGAACCATTTATTCCAAATTAAATATAAAACTTAAAGTGAGATTATTCACAATTAAAGACCCCTTATAAAGAGGACAATATCCCATTTTAGTTAAATTTAAATATTTATAATAGATTTCAGAAACTTAAACAACTCGACTTTCTTTAAGATAAAACCAAATTAAACATATGTGCTTGTTGTGTGACTTTTGGATTGTTTAATTGAATGTCACATTTAATTTATTTATATCGAGAAGACTACGACGTCGTCGAGGAGCCGGAGTACTTTCCCGAAGTTCCTCCCTCGCCTTTCGCTGAGCAAGGCAAGTCACCAAACCAATCTTTTGAGCATATTGAACCCATGTTTTATTAAACTATCGCTAAAACACATAGGATATACATGCATTAGTCAAATGGAACCCTTACAGTATATTTATTTAGGATCCCCCGACCTTGATGTGCAACCCAAGCCATGCTATCTCGCCTAACCTCCTTGTCACCATATGATTAGTATTATTAGCTAGTGTCCAATGTATTGACACGATTGCTATAGGGTAAAAATGAGTCGTAGCGAAATGGTTCTACTATATGATCCCCATGGTTTCTTATCTTTGGAATTCTGTCGGTGGTGAGTTATGGTTGTGAGTGTATGCATGGTGGGTTCCGGGTGCAAGCTAGGGCATTGGTCGGTAGCACCCGGGGCACTATAAGGACCGGTCTGAGGGATCCGTTGCAATACACTTACGTACTAACCACAAGTCTAGTGGGTAAGTCCTAACTAAGGTATGGGTTGTTCCAAACCGAGGCCACCATTTGGAGATGGGTCAAGTTGCACCTGCGGGTGACTTGTACCAATGTGGTGCAAAAGGGGGTGCGACGTTAGCCGGGATGAGGCTCGGCGCGCCGGCGAAACCTAGAGTGGGTGGTTATCGCTTGGAACATTTCATGCCGAGGTTTTGGCACGAGTTCCCGTGGTATGGGTCATCTCGTTTGGGATGAGTGCGTGCCTTGTGGGTACAATAGTACATCTCTGATCAGAGTCTTAAATATTTTCGAAAAGCCGAGCC
This sequence comes from Zizania palustris, assembly GCA_019279435.1. Taxonomy (NCBI): domain Eukaryota; kingdom Viridiplantae; phylum Streptophyta; class Magnoliopsida; order Poales; family Poaceae; genus Zizania; species Zizania palustris. Next base: position 15,030,458 of record JAAALK010000289.1, on the reverse strand, counting down.
CACGGTCGAGGGCGGGTTGCATGACATCCCACAGTTAGATTACGTTGAATATGTATGTGCATGATGATTTGACATGTAAGAACTGTTGTGCGAGGAGGAAAAACGTACTCCTCGAGTTAGATGATGTTGTTGATGCTCATGTTTACTTTCCCGCATGATTAAAATTTGACTACACTAAATGCAATAACCAAAAATGTACTTTTCCGCACTATTAGCCATTACCCTTCCTTGTTTATTATCCTGCATTATTATTTGCATTTGCGGTGGCTTGTTGAGTACTTTTTGTACTCATACCCGTTGGACTCCACAGAGGATGCCTACTATGAAGACGGTCTGTAGTAGCGACCCAGTCAAGAAAACGATTCTGAAGAAGACGTTCGTCATGCTATTTAATTTTGTTGCTATTTTTATTTCAACACTTATGTAATAATTATGGTCTGCGTACCATTAATACTGTCGTATGTACGTTGTCGCATGATGAACCTCTTGTATTATTGTTTTTCTATGGAAATTCAATAATGTTCCGATTTTGGTAAATCGGGGCGCTACACATATGCATATGTATGCAATTCGCACTATTTATATATATATGTGAGAAATGCAAGTATTTATCATAACGTGCTTATGAGTAATTTGTAAGTATTTTTGACCTTATATTTATACCATAGAGCCTATGTGAAAATTTTAGTTGACCTTTATACATTTGACATATGTTGAGAAAATATTTTTAGACTCGTAATAGAAAGTAGAGCCTAAAATTTATGGTATGCATTCCTAGGCTTGTCCCGAAAGGCCAAGCCTAGGACTATGATATGAATATGCATTTCTAAACTTGTACCAAAAGGCGGAGTTTAAGATTATGACGTGCATTTCTAGGCTTGTACCAAAAGGCCGAGCCTAGGAGTATGATATGTAAGTGCATTCCTAAACTTGTACCAAAAGGCCGAGTTTAGGATTAAGATACGCATGTTTTTATAAGATGCATTCCTAGGCTTGTACCAAAAGGCCGAGCCTAAGATTATGATGTGCATTCTTAGGCTTGTACCAAAAGGCCGAGCCTAGGACTATGACATGAATATGTATTCCTAAACTTGTACCAAAAGGCCGAGTTTAGGACTATGATATGTATGTTTTTTATGAGATGCATTCCTAGGCTTGTACCAAAAGGCCGAGCCTAGGAGTATGATATGTGTATGCATTCCTAAATTTGTACCAAAAGGCCAAGTTTAGGATTATGATGTGTATGTTTTTATAAGATGCATTCCTAGGCTTGTACCAAAAGGCCGAGCCTAAGATTATGATGTGCATTCCTAGGCTTGTACCAAAAGGCCGAGCCTAGGACTATGACATGAATATGTATTCCTAAATTTCTACCGAAAGGCCGAGTTTAGGACTATGATATGTGTGTTTTTTATGAGATGCATTTCTAGGCTTGTACCAAAAGGCCAAGCCTAAGATTATGATGTGCATTCTTAGGCTTGTACCAAAAGGCCGAGCCTAGAAGTATGATATGTGTATGCATTCCTAAACTTGTACCAAAAGGCCGAGTTTAGGATTATGATGTGCATTTTTAGGCTTGTATCAAAAGGTTGAGCCTAAAACTATGATATGTTGCATTTAATTGAAAAGAAAAGAGAAGATGCGGATGAAGAACATGATTTTTTATACCTTTCCAGTTCCTTTATTCCAATCACTTGATGCGGATTTGAGGAGTTGGATGAACAGAACTTCGCCATGTGCGCGTATTGCTCTTACCAGCAGGCAGCCTGTGCTCTCACACTAGCAGCGAGTATCCACCCTTCCCCGGCTCTGTGCGTGTGCTATTTATAGTGGAGGCAGCCTCCTGTGCGTGCGCTCATGAGGAGAGAACGTGTGCTGGACATGGGTGCAGAATGTGGGCAGAACGTGTACTGCGACGTGAAGAGTGGCTGTTGACTGCGTTTTCTCCCGTAGTGGAAGCCTAGTGCATGCAGTGGCCCCTTGCGATGATAGCATGTGCGGTTAATCCATATGCATGTTTATTTTTCCCTTTGATTAATTAGAATGAAACTAATGAATATAATTAGTAAACACTAATCAAACGTGGGAGAGTGCGCTCATGGCTTCCTGCAAGAAATCACTCATTTCTTTTGCACTCAAACAATATATAATTTATCAATTTATATATGGTTGACATTTTGGTCCATATTTAAAATTCGTGATCAATTTTATTTGTAAGTTGTATAAATTATTTATCATTATATACATTCTTATTTTTATTTTAAAAAAATGTATTATGCCTGACTGTATGATTGCCACACCACAATATAATTTCTTTAACAAAAATTATATATGCCTCTCTATTGATGAATATTTGGTATTTAGTATTTTACTTAATGAATATCTATTCCTTAATTATCATTGGGTATGTACACTTCTTCTTTTTTGACATGTGTGTATGGTGTCATGCCCATCATATTTATTTTAAATGACACATGTGCAATACCATATCAATAAATATCATATTTAGAGAGACATTATCATTACATATATTATTTATTTCATATATATGTGCGTGAATTCATATAATTATTTATATCATACATACATGCAGTCACGATACCAAATATAATATCTCACACCATGAGATATATATTGTATATTTTTTATTAACATTGTTCGATATCACACCCATGTAATATTTCTTACTGTAAGTGTTATGATTATACATTTTTTATTTAGATGTTCTTGCCATTAGGCAGAGTAGTTGTCATTCATTTATATAAATAGAATGTTTCATGTATGTTGAGGATGTTGTTATTACATATTTTTTATATGTTTCTGTGATACGTGCTAGGTACTGGATAATATTTTATATCAGTAAACGATCACACATATTTAATGTATATTTAATATGAGATTTTTTTTGCCACTATATAAATATATAAGGAGCCAAAATTAGTGTCAACAGAGATCAAGGTCTCTTCTATTGTTGAGAGCGCGTCTTATGATACCTTGACCGTCGCAGAGCTTTTTAGTAAGCTCAAGGCCTTAGATGTCGATATCTAGTTGAGATCAAATCTCACTGGTTCTGGCTCAAAGACTCTGGCGCTTGCGACACCGTCTGCTGATCCTAATACCATGAGTTGTACTGCTTTTTCCTTGATGTCTATCTTCGAGGAACAACTTGATACTCTAGGAGATGATGATCTGTGCTTGCTTAACAACCGGGTGCAACGTGTCTATGATAAGAGAATGTTTAAGAGACACGACACAAAATCCAGATGTTTTGAGTGTGGTGATACATGTCATTTCATTGCCGACTGTCCAAAGCGGAAGAATTACAAGAAGGGAACCGGCGGCAACTCCTACGACTCTGACAAGTACGACAACTCTACGAAGGGCAAGCCCAAGATGAGATTCTTTCGAAAGGCCTTGAAGGACTACAGGCGTGAGAACAAGAAATGAGACAAGGCTTTCTTCGCGGAGATGGAGAAAAGCTACTCCAAGAGATCCTCATCTTCCTCCTCATCTTCGAGCTCATGTGATGAAGAGATCGTGATCAGGAAGGGGAAGGACAGGGATAATCCGGCGGGCCTCTGTTTCATGACCTTCAGGGACAAGCTGAAGAGACGCTCACTTGACAACCAAAGACCCCACAAGAGCTTCTGCTCAATGGCTCTTAGGGAGAAGAAAGAAAAGGACTCCTCCGACGACTCCAACGACGACGATGAGAAGGTATCATCCTATGAACAAGAAGTTGTTAATTTACTAGAACAGAACTGTCAGGAGTTGAAGTATCGGGAGAAATTGCTTAGAGGGGCTAAGAAGAGGATATATGAGCTTGAGAGTGAGCTTGCCATGGCGAATGGCAAGATTGAGAGTCTGTCTTCTTCCCCTTGCTTGGGTGATAGTGGTGAGTGTCCTAATTGTGAGGTGTTGTTATGTGACCTTGTTGGACCGGAAACGGCGACCAGAGGGGGGTGAATGGGAGCTTTTAAAATTTCAGGCTAAAATTAGCCTTCTATTTTAATACAGTCTACTGCGGAACAGGCTTCGAACACAACCTTCGAAGTTCTGGTTCGGAGGTATTTGACGGCTCCGAACACAGGCTTCGCAAGGAGCAAAAGTTCGAAGCCAAGAAGACTTCGCTCCACTCAAACCCGAAAAACCAACTCTGCTAAGTTAGTGCAGGCTCCGCACACAGGGTGCTTCGAGCAGGCTTTGCACTTCACCCTTCGCAAGAGTGGACTACCCTCCGAGGACTTCGACCAAGTACTTAGCAACAGCAACTGGTGCTGGGCTTCGTACACCGAAGGTCTAAACGCACACTAACAGACTTCGCTAGGGACTCAGACACGATAAGAAACACGGGCTTCGATCAGGGCTTCGCTAGTAAGCAGCGAGGTCTAGCCTCCTGTTACACAGAGCGAACGCACACTGAAAAGCACACTTCACACAAAACACACTTCGCCTAGACAGGCTTCGGTGCACTACTACAAGCGAGGTATGCAAACAAGCTCAAGCAGAAACACAACACAGAAGCAGGGCTTCGCTGCTTGAACAAGGAACACAATAAAAGAACTCACTGGATGAATACAAAGAGTGGTGGCTAGTACAGGAGCTCAACAGTAAATGCTCAAAGTGTTAAATGTTACCTACCCAGCCCCCATATTTATAGCCACTATTCACCCAAGTGAATTGACTACTTTACCCCTATGGTTTACATTGGTTTTGTCTCTACAGAACAGAGGGGTACAAAAGGTAGTCAACTTTATTTGGAGGCTTCTCTGTCAGCTTTGCAGAGGGGACAGCGTCAGCTTTTTGCAGAGCAAACAATGTCAGCCTTTGCAGTCTTTGACCTTTCTGGAGCCCCCCTTCGCACGCGAGGGGTGCGGTAGCTTCGGTGAGAAGCCTTGAGCCTGATGGCCTTCGCTTCACCGAAGTCAGCCTCCGATACAGTGACGGTTTTGAGCCTAAGCCGTCAAAGCCCTTGGGCCTTCGCACCAACACCTTCGGAGTGGACCACCATGGCTTCGCAGCTTCTGCCAGCTCGAACTCCGTCAGTCTGTGTACTGAAGCCATGCATGGCTGAAGTACCACAAGACAACCTCGCTCCAGAGCTAGCCTCGCTCTGAAGCCTGCGTCACTCCGAAGCCCTCCTTGGAGTACCACCCTTCGAAGTCCCTCCTTTGTCCAAGGCCTCCGCATGAAGCATTCCATGAGCACTTCGTCGCAGTGTCTCTCCCCGAGCACACTCCTCGACGAGCCTCACCCGGACCATGCCTTCGATGCACCTCGACTTCTAAGACCTTCATCGGGTAACTTCGAGTGTCTCCCTCCGGAGCCAACCTCGAAACCTTTGCCTCAGCCGAGGACTTGATCCACCATACTCCGAAGTCACTCCATCCGGAGTACCCTTCGAAGTGCCTCGCCCCCGAGGACTTTGTCTCGGAGTACCTTTGCCCAGAGCCACGCTCCGCACTTACTGCCTTCTCCTGGTGCACCTCGACCCGAGGTCCGACCTAGACCCCTTCGCAGCCTTCGTGACGGAGCTCCCCGCTCCACTGGCATCAAGCCTCCCGCTTGACCCAGGTTCACCTGCTACGAACCGTCCGTCGCCTCCGAAGTCCCCTGCGCACCACAGACAAGCCGACAAGTGTGTCCAGTACTCCGGAGACCTCTCCGGGTTAGCACCCTTTGGCACACACTCCGGTGTACCGCCCAAAGTACCGAGACCTTCGGTACAAACCCAGTCATCGTGTACTGTCGGACCCCTCCGACAGGCACACTCCACCGCAATAGCTGCAGCAACCAAACCAACCGAACCCTTCGGTGAAACAGCCTCCGAACACCTTCGGAGGTACAACCTCCGAACCCCTTCGAACCAGAGGATAAACTCTGTCAATCACTCATCACACTCCAAAACCAACCCTTGGTTTCTCAATCTCCCCCTTGATGAGTGCATTGACAACCAAATTCAAGTTCAAGAAAATTTGAAAAATTTCAGCACACAAGTGACCATAAAAACTCAGAGACGAGCCAAATCATGTCACCTGACAAATGAATTTTTTCTCCCCCTTTTCAAAAGAGTAAAAGCCCCTTCGGCAAAAAGTTCCTCCCCTTGAGTTAATTTATCCCCTTGCTACAGAGAACACAAGAATTTCTCCCCCTTTGGCAATGCAAGCATCAAGGAGCAGGTAAAAGATGCATAGCTTCGAAATGGGCAGAGTTGCAAAGACACATAAAGCAACAAATATGCCATCATTTAATACCAATTAACATGTGCTCAGCTCAATTTAACATTCTCTAAAAACATGATGACAACATGTGATTTTGTCATTTTGAAATAAAAGCATCACCACTCAATCAAGGTAACTAGACAAGTGAAAGTAAGGACTGCGCAAAGCTAGTCAATTTCTACTCTAGTCAGACAAGTCCAGTTCAAGTGGAGCATTTAAAAGCAAACTTGATGATCAGATGAATTTTGTTGTTCTTTTTATAATGCCAGGGGTTATTTGTTTGTCCACCTTATACTTTCCAATCAGGTCAAGCCTAGGCATGAAAGCCATCAGAAGCTTAAGGCAATGATTTTGGCAGACACTACACTATTCCAGTTCAGACCAATGTGCAATGGTAAGCAGTCTAGAATAGAGTAGTGCGACAAAACAAACCCACCTGGATCTTTTACTTTGAATCATGCAAATCATGGATTTTTGGAATTGTGATTAAGTGAACAAATTGTTTAGCACTTTATGAATATCCATGAAGATATAGAACAATTTTTCAAGTTGCAATGTTTAGCATCCAAAGAAAAGTGTCTTGCTATCAAGCAGATAAAAGATAGCTAAAGCAGTCCTGCCTATACATGCTAGATACAAGATTGAGCAGTGAGCATGATTTGAGTTTGGAAAGAAAACATCATGCACATTAATGTTTCAGATAAATTAAAAAGAGCTGAGCTGTCATGATTTCATGAGTTAAAATGAGGCATATAAGTGCAACAGATGTAAATGCAATTTCACACATGATGAGTATATGCAAGATAATTAAAATCAGCTCCCCCTCATAAAATGCCGTAAGAGTGACAAATACCAAGTTCCCCACACAAATAGGCAAATCGAGAAGCATCGAGGGGTTTTGTGAAAATATCGGCTAGCTGGTGTTGGGTATCAACATATTGAAGTTCAATATCACCCTTCTCATTATGATCTCTGAGAAAATGATATCGCACATCAATGTGTTTGGTTCTGGAGTGCTGAACCGGGTTGTTTGCAATACAAATAGCACTGGTGTTATCACAGAAAAGTGGAACACTCTTATAATCTAACCCGAAATCCTGCAAAGTTGAAACCATCCACAAAATATGAGAGCAACAGCTAGCTGCAGCAACATATTTGGCCTCAGCCGTCGATTGTGCAACACTAGACTGTTTGCGGGAAGACCAGCAAACTAGTGATGTACCCAGAAAATGACAAGTACCAGAGGTACTCTTCCTATCAATCCTACACCCAGCAAAATCCGCATCGGAATAACCTCGAAGACATAAAGATGAAGACACTGAATACCATATGCCAAATTCAACGGTATGTTTGAGATACCTTAGGATGCGCTTTACCACTTGGCGGTGTGAAGCTCGTGGTGAAGCCTGAAAACGAGCGCACAGACACACTGCGAAGTGTATGTCCAGCCTCGTAGCGGTCAAGTAGAGGAGGGAGCCGATCATGCTTCGGAACTCCTTCTGATCTACGACTTCTCCATCTTCGTCAGGATCCAATGCTACAGATGTAGCCATTGGAGTGGCGAGGGGCTTCGCATCGGCCATGTCGAATTTCTTGAGCTGGTCCTTGGTGTATTTTGTCTGATGGACAAAAGTACCTTGTTTGCCTTGCTTGATTTGCAAACCAAGGAAAAATGTAAGTTCGCCCATCATGGACATCTCGAACTCCCTGCTCATGGTATCTGCAAACTCGGCAACCAAAGCATGAGAAGAGCCACCAAAGATGATATCATCCACATAAATCTGAACTAGGAGGAAATCTTTGCCATGCTTGAGAGTAAACAGGGTTTTATCAACAGAGCCCATCAAATACCCCCGCTCAAGCAGAAAAGACTTAAGTCTATCATACCAAGCCCGAGGGGCCTGCTTGAGTCCATAAAGAGCCTTATGAAGTTTAAGGACTTTATGTGGGTACTTGGGGTTTTCAAAACTAGGGGGTTGTTTTACATAAACATCTTCACCTATGAAGCCATTAAGAAAAGCACTTTTGACATCCATTTGATAGAGTTTGAATCCCCGGGATGTCGCAAAGGCAAGCAAAATCCCAAAATCCTAATGGCCTCAAGGCGAGCAACAGGTGCAAAAGTTTCAGTAAAATCAATCCCTTCTAGTTGAGAATAACCCTGAGCCACAAGTCTAGCCTTGTTTCTAATTATAGTCCCATCCTCCCCTTGTTTGTTTTTGAAAATCCATTTTGTTCCAATGAAATGAACATTTGGTGGAGGATCAACTAAAGTCCAGACTTGGTTTCTCTCAAAATTTTCAAGTTCTTCATGCATGGCATTGATCCAACTAGAATCAGAATGTGCATGACTAACATCTAAGGGCTCGAAAGAAGCAACAAAAGCAGAATTAGTGAAATGAGCATGAGAACGTGTTACCCTTTAATCAAGCTCACCAATGATCTGCTCTGGAGGGTGCATCCTTTGAACATGATGTGGAGCCTCGCGGCGGGATGCAGTCTCCCCCTCAACTTGTGCATTGGAGTGGTCCAAGATGACTGATGTCGAGGTAGTTGCTTCGGGACCTTGTGCCGAAGTGGTCGAAGCGTGGTCAGCTTCGGGGGTTGATGTCGAGGGTAGTAGGGGTTCATCCTCGAAATTTCCGGGATCTTCTTCTTCGAAGATGGTCTGTTCTATGTCGTGTTCATTCGCCTGTTCAAGAGCAGAACTATCAGAGGGGGTCGATTCATCAAAAGTCACATCGCATGACTCGATGATAGTGTTAGTTTCCAAATTATAAACACGGTAAGAATGACCATGTGTGGTGTAACCCAAAAAGATCCCGTCAGAAGAACGCGACTCAAATTTATCCAAATTACCACGTTTTAGGATAAAGCAACGACAGCCAAAAACTCGAAGATGAGTAACCTTGGGCTGTCTCCCAAAAAGTAGCTCATAAGATGTCAAGTTTAAAATTGAGCGCAAGAAGATTCGGTTTGAGATGTAACATGCAGTGTTCATGGCCTCAGCCTAGAATTTTCTAGGAGTCCTATGCTCATCGAGCATCGTCCTAGCCATCTCAACCAAAGTGCGGTTTTTCCTCTCAACGACACCGTTCTGTTGAGGAACCCGCGGAGCAGAGAATTGATGTTCTATGCCATGCTCCATGCAAAAGTCAACAAAGAGACTGTTTTTGAACTCGGTGCCATTATCACTCTGAATGAATTTTAATGCACTAGGGAGTTCAGTGAAAAGTCTCAAAGCCAAGCTCCGAAAGTGTGAAAACACTTCATCCTTGCTGGTAAGAAAGAAGACCCAAGAGTAGTGAGAGAAATCGTCGACAATAACTAATACATACCACTTGCCGCCTAAAGAACTAACCCGAGAAGGACCTACAGTGTCCATGTGGAGAAGTTCTCCGGGTTGTTCAGTCATCACTGTGGTGACTGGCGAATGCGAAGCAGCAATCATTTTTCCATGTCGACAAGGAGCGCAAACTAAATTCTTCTCAAACTTGAGCTTGGGCAATCCTCGGATCAAACCTAGGGCACTCAGACGAGCGAGCAACTCAAAACTCATATGCCCTAGTCTCCTATGCCACTTCCAAAGCTCTGAGGTGGAATGTGCAACAAGACAATGAGAAGAACCAGGTGACTCAGAAAAATCAGCTCCAAAAACTCTCCCAACTCTAAAGATCTTACAAACCACAACACCATCAGAATTGAGTACTTGCGAAGTATCGCAATGGAATCGCACTTCGAAGCCCTCATCAAGCAACTGAGATACAGACAACAAATTGTATCCCAGGTTTTCAACCAAAGCAACATCTTTGAGAGTGAAATTCGAGTTGATTCTTACCACACCTTTACCTTTCACTCTACTCCTTCGATTGTTGCCGAAGGTGATATGTTCCCTTTGCTTGGTTGTGGTGAGGCTGGAGAACCATGCTACATCTCCGGTCATATGGCGCGAACAACCGGAGTCCATGATCCACGTGCCCTCCAAGCCTCGATCTGTCGCCTACACATGATAAGAATATCTCGATCGCTCAGTGCTGGGGTGAGTGAAAAAATGACGAGGCATCCAGCACTGAGTGACACGAGTAGTAGGCGCAGTAAAAGTAGACGGTCTACGCACATGATAATTTGAATGATGCAAAGTGCGAGGTCTACCTACATGCTGTGATCGAACAACATGTCGAGGTCTCCTACTCTGGCGAGGTACAAAGCTACTCGCCCGGGGTCTACCACCATATGGAACATGGTGAACACCTCGAGGAGCAAAACCTCTCCGAGAAGCACGAGGAGCCTCAAAAGCAGGACGATAGTAAAACTCAGACTCATGCATACCTAAAGATGGGTAATGCATGTCCTGGTAACTCATCGCCTGAGAGCGTCGCTCATCCTTGATGCGACGAAAACAGAACCCAACCATATGACCCGCCCGCTGACAATAAGAACAATGAAACATTCTCCTAGGGGCACTCTCATGGGTCTTAGGAGCAACTCTCACAGGCTCCTTCGGCTTCTGTTGAGTGGTTTTCTTTGGAGGGTTTTTCTTGGCAGGAGGAGTGGTTTTCTTTTGAGCTCGGGTAGGTTTTTTGTCTGATGGAGTGTATAACAGAGCTCTCTCTTTCTCTAGGGTAGTGGGAGAGATAAAAACAGTTTTGTTTCCACTATCTGAAGGGATCCTCTCAAAACCCAAACCTAGAGCTAACCCTGCTCTGTCAGCACACATCTTGGTCTTGGCTAAGAGTAAATCCATCCTACCCTTTCCCTCAGTGCATTTATTAACCACAGAAAGAAGGTATTCATTTTCAGACATGAGGTTCTCAGCTCGCTCTCTAACAGTGCCTAGTTAGTCCTTAAGGGTAATGCAAGTGTCACAAACAGGTTGCACATCCTTAGAACTACCGGCCCTCTCCAATCTAGCCTCTAAATCATGAACATGTTTATCACATAAATTAATGCTTTCGCGTAATAAAGAACAGTTCATGCAATCAATAATATCATGAGGTCTAGAATCAACCATCAAAAGCTGCTTCTGTGCAGTCTCAAACTCAGATAGAGTTTGAGCATGTACAGAATGCAACTGAGCAAGCTCACCCATGACAATAGTACAAGATTCACTTTCAACATCATTTACTTTAGACTTAAGCATGGCATACTCAGTAGAAACAGATTCTAGCCTAAGTCTAAGGTCTTTTCTTTCTCTAGCGGTTTGCACAAGTAATCTATCCTGACCAAGAACTACTTCATTCAGTTCATCTAATTTAATCAAAAGCTGGTCAGAGGATAGTGGTACCTCAGATGAGTCAAGCTCATCGCCGCTGTGATCGCTGTTGGCCATGAAGCAAAGGCCGGTGAAGTCTCGTCCCTTCTTGTCCTTCTTGTCCTCCTTTCTTGGGGACTCATCCTCCTCAGAGCTCGACTCCTCAGTTGAGGAAGTGTCGATGTCGCTGAGAGCAGCAACAAATGCTCTGGAAGCGACTTTGGCTACTCTCTTAGCCACTTTGCCGCGCTTGCCCTTCACAAAAGGCTTCCTCTCCTTTTTGTGGTATTTGGGGCGCTCACTCTCATCTCTCTTTTTGAGTTTCGGGCAATTGGCCTTGATATGAGAAGTGTCGCCACACTCAAAGCAACCAATAAAACCACTTCTCCTCTGATCCCGTCTCTCATGATGAAAGCGGGTGAACCTTCTGGCAATGAGAGCAAGCTCATCATCCAGAGTATCCACCTGCTCCTTTGTGATGGAGACCAGGGAGGACAAAGCAAAACCATCTGCAAGAACACAAGTACCAGATGTGCTTGGTTCTGCAGCGGTGCCACGGCTAGTGCTAGAAACCAATGCCAATGGCTGTGGCAAAGAGCTTCTGTGCACAACAAGAGATGCCTTGGCAATCTCTGTGGACTTCAGCTTGCTGAAGAGCTCATCACAGGTCAAAGTGTCATAACCTGCAGACTCCTCAATGCTGGATATCTTCACTTCCCATATGCTACGATCAAGAGCATAGAGAAGCTTGATAGCCCTATCATGATCATTGTAAGCAAGCGTCCCGTTGGACCGCAAGTTACTCACTATCGCATCAAAGCGAGAAAACATGGCATCTATAGATTCACCAGGTGCCTGCACAAACAGCTGATACTGTTGATTGTATGTGCTTTGGCACCTGGCCTTGATCTGTGTAGAGCCCTCATGAAAAATAGTGAGAGTGGGCCAAATTTCCCTAGCAGTCCTAAGGTGCTGTACCCTATCAAACTCACTCCGGCTCAAACCAATGAACAGTATATTCCTTGCCTTGGAGTTGGCATTATACTGATCCTTCTCTATTTGAGAGGTGCGAGTTTCAGGGATGGAGTATTGTGAGTCCACAATCTCCCAAATTGCATTTCCTTGGCTTAGCAAATAAGCCTCGATGCGCACCTTCCAGTATGCAAAGTCAGTCCCATCGAACAGAGGAATTTTACTAGCTCTGTCCATGTCGCCAAAAGATCACAAAACCGGTTAAGGTCAACTGGTGATCTTAACCTGCTCTGATACCAATTGTTGGACCGGAAACGACGACCAGAGGGGGGTGAATGGGAGCTTTTAAAATTTCATGCTAAAATTAGCCTTCTGTTTTAATACAGTCTACTACGGAACAGGCTTCGAACACAACCTTCGAAGTTCTGGTTCGGAGGTATTTGACGGCTCCGAACACAGGCTTCGCAAGGAGCAAATGTTCGAAGCCAAGAAGACTTCGCTCCACTCAAACCCGAAAAAACCAACTCTGCTAAGTTAGTGCAGGCTCCGCACACAGGGTGCTTCGAGCAGGCTTTGCACTTCACCCTTCGCAAGACTGGACTACCCTCCGAGGACTTCGACCAAGTACTTAGCAACAACAACTGGTGCTGGGCTTCATACACCGAAGGTCTAAACGCACACTAACAGACTTCGCTAGGGACTTGGACACGATAAGAAACATGGGCTTCGATCAGGGCTTCGCTAGTAAGCAGCGAGGTCTAGCCTCCTGTTACACAGAGCGAACGCACACAGAAAAGCACACTTCGCACAAAACACACTTCGCCTAGACAGGCTTCAGTGCACTACAACAAGCGAGGTATGCAAACAAGCTCAAGCAGAAACACAACACAGAAGCAGGGCTTCGCTGCTTGAACAAGGAACACAATAAAAGAACTCACTGGATGAATACAAAGAGTGGTGGCTAGTACAGGAGCTTAACAGTAAATGCTCAAAGTGTTAAATGTTACCTACCCAGCCCCCATATTTATAGCCACTATTCACCCAAGTGAATTGACTACTTTACCCCTAGGGTTTACATTGGTTTTGTCTCTACAGAATAAAGGGGTACAAAAGGTAGTCAACTTTATTTGGAGGCTTCTCTATCAGCTTTGCAGAGGGGACAACGTCAGCTTTTTGCAGAGCAGACAATGTCAGCCTTTGCAGTCTTTGACCTTTCTGGAGCCCCCCTTCACACGCGAGGGGTGCGCTAGCTTCGGTGAGAAGTCTTGAGCCTGACGGCCTTCGCTTCACCGAAGTCAGCCTTCGATACAGTGACGGTTTTGAGCCGAAGCCATCAAAGCTCTTGGGCCTTCGCACCAACACCTTCGGATTGGACCACCACGGCTTCGCAGCTTCTCCCAGCTCGAACTCTGTCAGTCCGTGTACCGAAGCCATGCATGGCTGAAGTACCACAAGACAACCTCGCTCCGTGAGAAACCAAGGGTTGGTTTCGGTGTTTTGTGATGAGTGATTGACAGGATTTTACCCTCTGTTCGAAGGGTACCTCCGAAGGGGGTTCGGAGGTTGTACCTCCGGAGGGGTTCGGAGGTTGGAGTCTCACCGAAGGGTGCTCGGTGGGTTGGTTGCTGCAGCTGTTGCAGCGGAGTGTGCTCGTCGGAGGGGTCCGACAGTACACGATGACTAGGTTCGTACCGAAGGGTTCGGTACTTTGGGCGGTACATCGGAGTGTGTACCGGAGGTTGCTAACCCGGAGAGGTCTCCGGAGTACTGTACACACTTGTCTGTTTGTCTGTGGTGCGCAGGGACTTCGGAGGCGACGGACAAGGTTTGCAGCAGGTGAACCTGGGTCAAGCGGGAGGCTTGATGCCAGGGGAGCGGGGAGCTCTGTCACGATGGCTGCGAAGGGGGTCCGGGTCGGTCCTCGGGTCGAGGCGTGCCATGTGAAGGCAGAGAGTGCGGAGCGTGGCTCCGGGTGAAGGTACTCCGAGACAAAGTCCTCGGAGGTGAGGCACTTTGAAGGTACTCCGGAAGGAGTGACTTCGGAGTTGGATGGATCAAGTCCTCTGCGGAGGCAAGGAGTTCGAAGTGTGCTCCGGAGGGAGACATTCGAAGGTACCCGACGAAGGTCTCAGAAGTCGAGGCGCATCAAAGGCATGGTCCGGGTGAGGCTCGTCGAGGAGTGTGCTCGGGGAGAGACACTACGACGAAGGGCTCATGGAATGCTTCGTGCGGAGGCCTTGGATGAAGGAGGGACATCGAAGGGTTGTACTCCGAAGGTGGGGCTTCGGAGTGTGGAAGGCTTCAGAGCGAGGCTAGCTCCGGAGTGTGGTTGACTTGTGGTACTTCGGCCTGCATGGCTTCGGTACACGGACTGACGGAGTTCGAGCTGGGTGAAGCTGCGAAGCCGTGGTGATCCACTCCGGAGGTGTTGGTGCGAAGGCCCAAGAGCTTTGATGGCTTCGGCTCAAAACCGTCACTGTATCAGAGACTGACTTCGGTGAAGCGAAGGCCACCAAGCTCAAGACTTCTCGCCGAAGCTACCGCACCCTCGCGTGCGAAGGGAGGCTGCAGAAGGTCAAAGACTGCAAAGGCTGACACTGTCTGCTCTGCAAAAAGCTGACGCTGTCCCCTCTGCAAAGCTGACAGAGAAGCCTCCAGAATAAAGGTGGACTACCTTTTGTACCCCTTAGTTCTGTAGAGACAAATCCTTTGTAAACCCTAGGGGTAAAGTAGTCATTTCCTTTGGGTGAACTGTGGGCTATAAATATGGGGGCTCGGTAGGTAACATTTAACACTTTGAGAATTTACTGTTGAGCTCCTGTAGCCACATACCTCGCTGTATTCATCCAGATTTCAATTTATTTGTGTTCCTTGTTCAAGCAGCGAAGCCCTGCTTCTTTGTGCTTTTTGCTTGAGCTCGCGTTACATACCTCGCTAGTTGTAGTGCACCGAAGCCTGTCTAGGCGAAGGTTGTTTCTGTGCGAAGTGTGCTTTTCAGCGTGCGTTCGCTCTGTGTAACTTGAGGCCAGACCTCACAGATTACTAGGGAAGCCCTGATCGAAGCCCGTTTTGCTTCTTGTGTCGAAGCCCGTAGCGAAGTCCGTTTGTGTGCGTGTAGACCTTCGTGTACGAAGCACAGCACCAGTTGCTGCTGCCAAGTACTTGGTCGAAGTCCTCAGAGGGTAGTCCACTCTTGCGAAGGGTGAAGTGCGAAGCCTGCTCGAAGCACCCTGTGTGCGGAGCCTGCACTGACTTAGCAGAGTAGATTTTCGAGGGTTGTTAGTGGAGTGAAGTCTTCTTGGCTTCAAACTTTTGCTCCTGCGAAGCCTGTGTTCGGAGCAGTCGAAGTACCTCTGCACCAGACCTTCGAAGGTTGTGTTCGAAGCCTGTTCCGCAGAAGACAGGATTAAAACCGAAGGCTGTTTTTAAGCCTGAATTTTTAAAAGCTCCCATTCACCCCCCCTCTGGTCGCCATTTTCGGTCCAACACTCCGGAGCTAGCCTCGCTCCGAAGCCTGCGTCACTCCGAAGCCCTCCTTCGGAGTACCACCCTTCGAAGTCCCTCCTTCATCCACGGCCTCCGCTTGAAGCATTCCATGAGCACTTCGTCGCAGTGTCTCTCCCAGAGCACACTCCTCGACGAGCCTCACCCAGACCATGCCTTCGATGCACCTCGACTTCTAAGACCTTCGTCGGGTAACTTCGAGTGTCTCCCTCTGGAGCCCACCTCGAAACCTTTGCCTCAGCCGAGGACTTGATCCACCATACTCCGAAGTAACTCCATCCAGAGTACCCTTCGAAGTGCCTCGCCCCCGAGGACTTTGTCTCGGAGTACCTTTGCCCAGAGCCACGCTCCGCACTTACTGCCTTCTCCTGGTGCACCTCGACCTGAGGTCCGACCTAGACCCCTTCGCAGCCTTCGTGACGGAGCTCCCCGCTCCACTGGCATCAAGCCTCCCGCTTGACCCAGGTTCACCTGCTACGAACCGTCCGTCGCCTCCGAAGTCCCCTGCGCACCACAGACAAGCAGACAAGTGTGTCCAGTACTCCAGAGACCTCTCCGGGTTAGCACCCTTCGGCACACACTCTGGTGTACCGCCCAAAGTAACGAGACCTTCGGTACAAACCCAGTCATCGTGTACTGTCGGACCCCTCCGACAGGCACACTTCGCTGCAACAGCTGCAGCAACCAAACCAACCAAACCCTTCGGTCAAACAGCCTCCGAACACCTTCGGAGGTACAACCTCCGAACCCCTTCGGAGGTACCCCTTCGAACTAGAGGATAAACTCTGTCAATCACTCATCACACTCCAAAACCAACCCTTGGTTTCTCAGACCTGATGACTCTTAAGTCTAGGTACACAGAGAGAGTAGATGAGAGAGACGCATTGGCCACTGAGCTTGAGAGCGCTCAGCAGGAGCTGAAAGATGCTTATGCCACTATCGTCGTACCTTGTGTAGACTGCCCATCTCATTTAGCTAGTATAGCTGAGCTGAGAGCCAAGAGTGATGAGCAGTTGAGCGAGTTAGCTGAAGTGAGAGCTGAGTAGGAGAAGACTAAGTTAGAGCTTGAGACCTTGTCAGTTTCACCCACTGTTTGTGAGAACTGCTTGTCCATTAGAATGGAGTTGATCAAGCTAAAAGCTGAGAAGTCTGTCGAAGTTGATAAAGAGTGTGAGATCTGCTTGTCTCTGGTGGAGGTGTTAGCTTCCTTGAGAGGGGAGCTAGCTGATGTTCAGAATGAGAACTTTTGCCTCCGTCAGATCCTGAGTTGGATTAGTGCCAGAGAGCCATAGCTCAGCATGATGATCCAGCAGTTCAAGAGACAGGATGGGTTTAGGGTAGGTTACACATATACCAAGGCTGATTTTAAGAGCGCCATTAGCCGTGTAGTGGAGTGGAGTAAGATGACTCCCGAAAAGAGATATCCCAAGACTCACTCCACTGAGTCCTTTAAGGATAGTCAGCCCAAGGATGGAGTGATCCAAGAACAACCTAAAGCTCCACCTAAGAAGCAGATCTGGGTTCCAAAGCCTAAAACTCTCCACACTTCTCTTGATTATTTACCTAGACCCTCTCACACCAAAGATGCTACACCCAACACCACCAAGCCTAAGAATCCTAAGCCACAACAACATCCCAAGAAGCCTACCTATCACTGTGAGTTTTGCCAGAGAGACGAGCATCTTGAGGAGTTTTGCTTCAGGAGGAAGCGGGTTGAGCGAGCAGAGAGAGCTCGAGGTGGGCAGGAGCAGTTCTACCAGCAGGGTGGTAGATAGAGAGTTCCTCGACGAAGAGAGAGGCTAGAGGCTAGGCCACGTCGTGTAGGTGGTGGTAGAGGAGACGATTTTCATGACCGTGCTCCGGAGGGTGGTTTCCGTTCCGATAGAGTTCTAGATCGTTATGGATACGGTTTTGGACCTCGTGACCGTGATTTTAGGCATAACAGAGGACCACGCTCTGAGCCACGTTTTGGTCCAGACTCATATATGATTCCTTCTACTTTCCTACATACGAGCAGATGGCTCGACATTGGTTTAGTACTTTTGCTAGACCTGGTGGTCGACCATTTGCTCCCACTCATGACCATTGATCTTACAGGATCGAGGACTGGAGGGCGTATGGATCATGGATTCAGGATGTTCTCGCCATATGATGGGACACCGCAGATGGTTCTCCAGCCTCACTCCCCCGAGCTCCAAGGAATACATCACTTTCGGGAACAATGGTCAAGGGAAGGTACAAGGTATCGGGTCGATTCATATTTTTGATTATTTCTCTTTGAAGAATGTTGCTTTAGTTGGAAATCTGAACTTTAATCTAATTTCTGTTTCGCAACTTCTTGAGGATGGTTTAGAAGTGCGTTTTAAGAAGGGCATGTCTTCTGTTGTCAATTCTGGAGGATCTTTAGTTTGTCGGATCTTACCTTTTGGTAAGGTTTTTCGCATTGATTTCTCTAGTTCTTCTGGCCCTTCTCGCTCTCTGATGGCCGGATCCTCTTCTGAGCTATGGAAGTGGCATAGAAGGTTAGGTCATTTGAGCTTTGATTTGCTTGTTAGATTGAGTTCTATGGATATTATCTGAGGATTGCCTAAGCTTAAGATGGAGAAGGATCTAGTGTGTCATCCCTGTCGTCATGGAAAAATAGTTGCCGCTTCTCACGCACCTGTGACTCAGGTGATGACTTCGTACTCGGGAGAGCTGTTGCACATAGACACAGTAGGTCCAGCTCGAGTACGCTCAGTCGGTGGGAAGTGGTACGCCCTTGTGATAGTTGATGATTTTTCTCGATTTTCGTGGGTTTACCTTCTAGAGTCTAAGGATGAGACTTTTCAGTATGTTCATGACCTGATTTTGAAGCTGAAGAACGACAACAATGGTCTGATGCGAGCAATTCATTCGGACAACGGATCTGAGTTTAAGAACTCTCAGTTCGTCAGTTTTTGTAGTGATCAGGGTCTTGATCATCAGTTCTATGCTCCTTACACTCCACCACAGAATGGCGTTGTGGAACGAAAGAACCGCACACTTGTCGAGATGGCCAGGACGATGCTTGATGAGCATAGGACACCTAGGCATTTTTGGGCTGAAGCAATGAACACATCTTGCTATCTTGCCAACCGCATTTTTCTTAGAGCTTACTTAGGTAAAACGTCATATGAGTTGCGTTTTGGTAGACAACCCAAGGTGAGTCACTTGCGAGCTTTTGGATGCAAGTGCTTTGTGCTTAAGAAGGGAGGGCATTTGGACAAGTTTGAGTCTCGTTGCTGGGATGGAGTCTTTCTTGGTTATGCTTTGCATTCACGAGGCTTTTGTGTTTGGAACCTAGACTCCCAGAAGCTTGTTGAGACTTGTGAGGTTTCCTTTGATGAGTCTTTGCCCTCGCCGACTCCTTCTTTTGAGCTTTTTGGAGATGATGAGCTTGGAGAGTCCATCTTCGAGGAAGATGATGACCCTCCTACTGATGATGAGGGTGGGCCCTCTGCACCGCCTGCAGACCCCACACCTTCTGAAACTTCGACTGAGGATGAGGACGGACCTCTAATTACTCCTTCTACTTCGATCGAGCCTCCTCAGCCGAGTCCAGAGGTGCTAGGTGTTGACTCCAGTGAGATGACTTCTCAGCCGAGTCTAGAGGAGCCAGTTGCTGACTCTGGTGAGGTGACATCAGATCACCTAGGATATCGAGTAGTTCAGCGTGATCACCCTTCATAGCTCATCATAGGTAATCTTACAGAGAGATCCTTACGTTCCTCAGCTGGTTCACTTGCTATGTTTGCTGAGTCTGCCTTTGTTGCTAGTTTTGAGCCCCGAGATGTTTCTCATGCTCTTTCCGATTCAAATTGGATAAACGCCATGCAAGAAGAGCTTGAAAATTTTGTTCACAATCGGGTTTGGACACTAGTTGAGCTGTCACCTAGATGTAACACCATTGGCACCAAGTGGGTGTTTGAGAACAAACAAGGAGAAGATGGTGTTGTGGTGCGCAACAAAGCTCGATTAGTGGCACAGGGTTTCTGTTAAAAAGAAGGTATTGATTTTGAAGAGACCTTCGCCCTTGTTGCTCGTCTTGAGTCCATTCGTATTCTTTTGGCCTTTGCTGCTTCTAAAGGTTTTAAGCTTCATCAAATGGATGTCAAGAGTGCTTTTCTAAACTGGTATATAGAAGAGGAGGTCTATGTTAAGCAACCCCACGGTTTTGAGAACCCTAAATTTCCACGACATGTTTACAAGTTGTAGAAGGCTTTATACGGTCTGAAGTAGGCCCCCAGGGCTTGGTATGATCGCTTGAAGCAGTTCTTGTTGCAGAAAGGTTTTGTGGTGGGTTCTGTGGACAAAACTATTTTCTTGCTTAGAGATGGCGCAGACTTGTTGGTTGCTCAGATTTATGTGGACGATATTATCTTTCGTGGTTCTACTAATGAGCTTGTATCCAAGTTTTCTGAGCAGATGCATATCGAGTTTGAGATGAGTCTCATGGGAGAACTCAAGTACTTTTTAGGACTCCAGATCAAGCAGACCAAGGACGACATTTTCATCCACCAGGGTAAGTATACACGGGACATGCTAAAGAAATTTGACTTTGGTGGAGAGCTAAAGCCACAGATGACCCCAATGGGTACATCTGGAGGTCTGGACAAGGACGAGGTTGGCGTCAAGGTAAATGAGAGAGAGTATCGAGGGATGATCGGTTCGCTACTATACTTGACTGCGACGAGACCGGACATTCAGTTTGCCGTGGGTGTGTGCGCGCGTTTTCAGTCTTCGCCACACGCATCTCACCGGCAGGCTGTGAAGCGTATTTTAAGGTATCTTACTTACGCTCCTAATTTAGGTCTTTATTATTCTGCATCATTGTCTCTTGATTTAGCTGGTTTTTCGAACGCTGATTTTGGTGGGTGCCGGCTGGATCGCAAGTCGACTTCCGGTACTTGCCAGTTTCTTGGTTCTTCACTTGTTTCATACAATCTAGAGTTGCGCTTTCTACTACTGAGGCTGAGTATGTAGCTGCTGCTAGCTGCTGTTCTCAGTTGGTTTGGATGATTTCTACTTTGCGGGATTTTGGGTTGTTCTTTCCTTCGAGAGTTCCTTTGTTTTGTGATAGCACCAGTGCAATTAGTGTAGGGAAAAACCCATGTCTTCATTCAAAAACCAAACATATTGATGTGCGCTTTCACTTTCTGAGGGATCAATATGAGAAAGGGGTCATTGATCTTATTCATGTTGATACCCATCAGTAGTTGGCTGATATTTTTACCAAACCCTTAGATCAGTCAACTTTTGAGCGTTTACGAGGGGATTTGGGAGTTGTGTATCCTTTTTAGGATACTTTGAGTCAGTTTTTCTTTTCTTCTTTATTTTTTATTGAGTCTTTTTGTGTGCGTTCATATCATGCATAATCATCAATCACATTTTGAGCTTGCTTCTGTTATTTGATTAATCTGCTTTACTTTCTCTAGCTAGTATATGTTTTTGATTACTTGTCGATGATCATGTTTTGTTTCAGTTCACATGATATATCTGATATTTGTCATATGCATTGCTTTTATGTTTTAAAATTGAAAAATGATCACCATTGCTTCTAGTAACTAGCATGTGTAGGCTGAATGCTTTCGCTATCTTTTACATGCCTTGTAGCTAGATCCTTACTTAAATGCAGATATGCAACATGGACATTTATATGCTTTAAATATGAAAAATGTGCTATAAAAATGATAAAAATTTAGAAAAATGAAAAATTTATGCATTTTTATGATTATTAGAAAAGATCCAGGTGGATTTGCTTTGTCGCATTGCATTGTTCTGGACTGCTTACCATAGCACTTTGGTATGAACTAGGACGGTGTAATGTATGCCAAGACAAATGTCTTAAGCTTCTGATGGTCCAGTTCTGGCCTAGGCTTGACTTGGTCGGTTAGCATAAGGTTTGACATGCAAATAACCCCTGGCTTGATGAGTCCAATTGTCAACAAGGGGGAGAAATTTTGGAGTTTAGGGAACATTTTTAGCTTTCTCTGGGATTTATTTCAGGGGGAGTTCTTTGTTGGTAATTCTGAGATTTGCACTTACTTTTGAGTCTTTATTTTTGGTTAACCTTAATGACCATTTTTCTTGCTCTGTTTGGCTTTTGGTCATTAGTGTTAAACTTTTAATTCTTCTTCTATTTTCTTTTGTCTTTGTTTTCCTGTTTCCACATTTGTTGCAGGTTCTGAAGATGAGCTAAAGAGGATGTTGACAATGCACTCATCAAGGGGGAGATTGAGAAACCATGTTGAAGAATATGGTTTTGATACTCCAGATATGATGAGTGATTGTCAACGGAAGTCAAAGGAAGAGAAATGAAGACCTGCTGAGTCTGAGGCGCATGTGACTCAGGTACACGGGCAGCGACCGATGGCCGGGCAGAGGAGCCACGGAGTCGGGCTGGCCCAATCCGGGTACATGGGCTAGGAGCGGCATATGATCCACTGGTCTGTTGACTGGGTTTGACTCAGGTATACGGGAGGCGAGCGATTGCTGGGCTGAGGAAGCTGCGGGGTCGGGTCGGCCCAATCCAGGTACCCGGTGCGAAGATGGTGGACGCTTTGTCAGTTTCGGCGCAAAACTGACATCCTATGATTATTTTATTTTTAGGATATTAATATTTTGTTTTTAAGTTTAGAATATTTTTATTTGAGTCAGGAGATTTTTCTAAGAATATTTTAGTAATTTTCGGAATTTATTTTAGAGTCAGTGTTAATTTACCCTAGGGGTAAATTAGTCTTTTCATGTATTAGGAGTCGCCTATAAATAGGCCCCTATCCCCCTGGGGATAGATGACTGTCCTTCTTAGATCAATCTACAGTCCACATATTAAAAAATTTCGTCGCCAATCTCTGGTATTGTTTTTCTCCGATCTGGCGCACGGTAGCGGGCACGTTTTTTCCTTTGCGTGGGCGGCACAACAACTGCGGCCACGGCGGCACGCCATTTCCTCTAGCGCAGCGCATCCTGGCCGCACAGCGCGCAGGCGTTTTTTCCTTCTCTCGGTTTCCACGGCGTCTGACAGCCTTTGGCACCGGGAAATGCACGATAGCGGGCCCACGGCGGGCGGCTGGTTTTCTGCAAGCGCACGTAGCAGCTTTCTGTCTCCAATGGTGGAAGGCATCATTGGCATTGCGCAGCGCGCATCACAGGCGCAGTCAGCATCAAGGGCCCCACGGTGATTTCTTGTGGATCTACGGCGAGCGACATTAGACTGCATGTAGGTTAGTAGATTCAATCTCCTATTTTCTAGGTAATCTCAGTTTAATTAATAATATCGTAGTTATCTTTTTTAATTAAAATTAATCTCGTCATTAAATTTTTAATCTGTTAAATTTTTATTACTTATCTCGTATTATTTAAGTGTTTTTAATCCGCTCATATAAAAAGAAAAATTTATTAGTCGCAGTAATATATTTATTCTAGATTTCCATGAAATATTTTAGGTTTATTTCTGAATTAATTTCTGGATGATTCATGTTTTTATTTAGTTGATTAGTATTTTATTTTTAGACCGTAGTTTGAATATTCTATTAATATATTTAGGCATTTTGCTTACGTTATTAGATATTTCTAGTACCAATTTTATTTACTGCAGTATTTCTATTTAGTTTATCTTTAATATAATTTTAGTAGAGACACTAGTTATTTTTAGACTAAACCAATTTAATTCCTGCAATTTGCTTTGCTAATATTATTTGACTGGCTAAGTTCATTTGGGTGCTGGGATTAGCACATAGTTTAGCAAGAATTTTTTAAGGCGCTACTTTCGGTCCTACAGAGACGGAGAATCCTCGCTCTCAACAATTGAGACTGAGAAAGGGAGAAGAGGACTATATGGTGGCTAGGTCTAATCTATGCTTATTGCTTGTCCAAAGATCTCCTCCTCCTCTCTTTATATAGGGCTGAGAGCCCTTGGTCGTCCACATCTCGAAACCTACAAATTAGTTACAACCAATTTGGATTTGTAACAAATCCAATTTGTTTGCCCACGTCGGAACTTCCGATACTGGATCGGAACTTCCGACAGGGTATTTTAGGTCTCTCGATTCAATACGACACGCAACAGATCCAATCTGTTTTCGCCCACCTCGGAACTTTTGATACACATATCGGAACTTCCGATCAGTACAATAATCCCTGATTCTAAATCAGAACTTTTGTCTCATCGGAACTTCCGATACCATATGAGAACTTCTGAAGCGACATTTGCTCTATGACTCGAGACCAGAAAATAATCGGAATTTATGATACTACCTATCGGAACTTCTGATACATGACATTTTCTTGGGCATATCCTTCAATCTCCCACTTGCACAAGAACCAATTCTTTGCACGTTTCTTAATCCATCCCCTTAAGTGTGTGACCCGATAGGTTCATACACTTACGGTTGTTCAACGGAAACAGTTTCCGACTTACTGATCAATAGCAGTACCTAGCAGCACATATTGACCCCTATAAGCGTACAAAATTAATTTTCACTGAACCTTGATATATGAAAGCACCAGTCCCTTTACCACGCGCTATTAGTCAAGCTCAAGGTGAGATACGTGTCACCCTTGTTGGTTAGTGTTGGCAAGAAAACGTGCCCCCACACTTGGGTCAGTTCGATGATCCAAAAGTGTGCGGATACTTAGGGACAAGCCTAAGCGTAACACAACACCGACGTCGCGTTCCGACTATCCTTAGCCATGGTAAGGGGGGTGGAGTCGCAAGGTAATCAAATCACACAATTACTGCCTTCCCTTTAGTCAACTCGGCCTGTTCTGGCCGAATCAGCACCTTCTTCTCGCCGAGGTTGATGGTGTTGATGGGGAAGGGATGTTTGTCCAGCTTCATTTTTGGATTGTGGTCTATTTTCAATCGTCCTTCTTCTATGGCCAATTGAACCTGCTGCCGAAAAACATTACAGTTGTTAGTATTATGTGAATGCGAGTCATGCCACTTACAGTATGTATGTTTCTTTAACTCATCGGTAGATGGAATGACTTGGCCTTTAGGCAACCTGAGAAGCTGGTTCTTTAAGAGAAAATCAAATATTTTATCACACTTAGTTGTGTCAAATGAGTACTTTACCTCACTAGGCCGATTCTTCGTGGGAGACGGTCATAACTCGGAGCAAGTGATAGGTTTACTCTTAGTGTTCCAAACCCATTTGACCGCGTACATGTTGGCCGAATCTTGCTCTTATGATTCCTCCTCATCGGAGTGTTCCATGACGTGGATTTCAGCCCTAGGCTTGTTAAACGTCTTAATAAACTTTTTATATTTGGCTCGGCCTTCCTGGACTAGAGCCTGCTGCAAGACTTGGCTAACTTCTAAGAAGTTTTGGTTGTCTAGTCTCTCTTTAATCTCAGAATGCAACCCAATAAAGGCTAGGTCCGCCAAATCTCTTTCTGAAATATTTAGACTAAAACATCGGTTTCTAGTGTCCCTAAAATGCTTGATATACTCAGAGACGCCCTCGTTAGACTTCTGCCTAACCAATGTCAAGTGTGAGAGCCTAAGTTCTATCACGCCCATATAAAAGTAGTCATGGAATTTTTGTTCTAATTCGTCCCACATTTGAACGGAGTTCAGCGGGAGTGCCGAAAACCAAGTGAAAGCGGTGCTGGATAGTGAGAGAGAAAATAGTCTAAGTTTCAGAGCGTCCGACCCACTAGCCTCTCCACACTGTGCTAAAAATTGACTAACATGCTCTAGTGTGGTTTTGTTACCCTCGCTGTCGAACTTAGTGAATTCGGAGATTCTATAGCCGCGGGAGTAGGGTATTGTATCGAAATGATCGGGATATGGCTTCCGGTAAACCCTATCCCGACCCCTAGGCACGAAACCGGCGCATTCCCTAAATAGTGCGCGGATTCGCTCCTCTATGTCATCTTGGCTTGCTGCCTGCGCACGTCTCTCATGCGGGGGCGCGACACATGGCGTGATATCGGCATGTCGGCCATGGGCCTCTTCCCTATGCGCTAGCTGTACGATGTGCTCGAGCCCAGGCGCCTGTGCAAGTGGTGCGGGCAGCGTGGGGAGGGCCGGCGTCGGCGCATGTGGTGGTGGTGTGTGCTACACGGTGCTAGCTTGGTCGAAAGCATAATGACTCATCTCGGCCATGGGTGTTGAGACCAGAGACGCAATGGTCTTGCCAGTGCTACCGTCAGTTCTGCTGTACACATGATTTACCGGGGGTATACTAGCAATAGGGGCTGATGGTATGGCCTCAGTAAAGATGAACCTTCTAAGTGTTGCCTCTACTTGGGAGCTAACTGCCGAATCTAAACGGTTGGCTAGCGAAGTGCTAACGGCCTGATCTATTGATGCGGCTATTTTTTGCTCAATCTCTAAATAAGATAAACGAGGCAATACGGGTGTTACCTAGATCCGAGCAAGGTCGGGGATGACGATGTCGCGCATGATGAAGCCCGTGCGTTTCTTGACGTAGCTCCCAAGCATCATGTCTTAGAGCGCCTTCATCTTTGCCTCGATCTCTGCTCGGTCTTCTGCGGGAATATCTTCAAGAGTAGGTGTGAGGATGTTGCGGTTGTCGATATCCGCGCCTCCTACGGTGTCCATCGGAAGTATAGGCGTAGTAGTCGTTGTAGATGTACTGGCGGCCGATGTAGACGTACCCATCATGTTGGCGTAGCTTTTCCCCAGCGGAATTGCCAAAAAGTGTGTTGGCATGAAAACGTGCCCCCGCACTTGGGTCAGTTCGACGATCCAAAAGTGTGCGGATACATAGGGACAAGCCTAAGCGTAACACAACACCGACGTCACGTTCCGACTACCCTTAGCCGTGGTAAGGGGGGTGGAGTCACCAGGTAATCAGATCATACAAAATAATCCAATTAGCTGAAAGAAATATAATAAACAGAACAAATCAGCAAACCGAGTGAGGCCCGACTGATTCGAAGTATAGTGCGAAGGGTGTCGCCGAAGGGTACCTTCGGTGTCTGGTGCGAAATGTCCTGCCGAAGGGTACCTTCGGCGTTCGGACTGATCTGGCCAAAGATGAACTCCGAACGGATCTGGACGCGACAATCACCTCCGAAAAGCGGGGTTCGGTGTGAAGTCTACGATACAGTGAGATACAGAATGATGACTCAGGCGTAACACACACGTGCGACTTTGTCCGGAGCGTGGTGAAGCTTATCATGATGAAGTCTGTTGGTGAAGCGTGTTGGCGTGCGGTCGAAGTAGGGATCTCACCGAAGGGTGTTCTGGCAACTTCCGAAACCAATCTCTCAACTCCAGACACATCTGGCGAAGTAGCTCCGAACATAGAAACCTGCAATGGAGTAGATTCGGAGTACCAATTTGGCCTGAGGACCGAATTCTGCTAAGTGTTGCACTAGCAGTGAAGGAAGCAATCTGTTACGCAGATTAGCGGATACTTCACAGGCGGAGTAACAAGGCGATAACAATATATTACGTGGATTAACGGATATTTCACAGGTGAAGAAACAAAGCGATAGTAATCTATTACGTAGATTAACGGATACTTCACAAGTGAAGTAACAAGGATTAACACTGTTCCGAAGTGTCCGTCGGAGGGTGTGGGCGCCCCGATTTATCGAAATCGGAACATTATTGAATTTCCATAGAAAAACAATAATACAAGAGGTTGATCATGCGACAATCGTACATACGACAATATTCATGGTATGCAGACCATATTTATTACATCAGAGTTTAATAAAAACAATAATAAAGATAATTAAAATGCATGACAAACACCTTCTTCAAGATCTTTTCACTTGACTGGGTTGCTACTCCAGACCGTCTTCATAGTAGGCATCCTCTGTGGGGGTTCAACGGGTATGAGTACAAAAAGTACTCAACAAGCCACCGCAAATGCAGGTAATAATGCAAGGTAATAACAAAGGAAGGATAATTGGCTAAAAGTGCGGAAAAGTACATTTTCAGTTATTGCAGTTAATGTAGTCAAATTTTATCACGCGGAAAGTAAACATGAACAACAATAACATCATCTAACTCGAGGAGTACATTTTACCTCCTCGCACAACAGTCCATACATGTCAAACCATCATGCACATATATATCAAAAGTAATCTAACTGTGGGATGTCACGCAACCCGCCCTTGACCGTGGGCTCAACTTTTCAAAAAGATTTATGACTCTGATCAGAGATGTACTACTGTACCCACAAGGCACGCACTCATCCCAAACACCAAAGTGTAACGAGATGACCCATACCATGGGAACTCATGCCAAAACCTCAGCATGAAATGCTCCAAGCGATAACCACCCGCTCTAGGTTTCGCCGGCGCGCCGGGCCGCATCCCGGCTAACGTCGCACCCCCTTTTGCGCCACATTGATACAAGCCACCCGCAGGTGCTGCTTGACCCATCTCCAAATGGTGGCCTCAGTTTGGAACACTCCATACCTTAGTTAGTACGGAAGTGTATTGCAACGGATCCCACAGACCGGTCGTTATAGTGCCCCGGGTGCTACCGACCAATGCCCTAGCTTGCACCCGGAACCCACCATGCATTCACTCACAACCACAATTCCAACACCGATAGAATTCCAAAGATGAGAACAACAGGGATCATATAGTAGAACCAGTCGCTACAACTCATTTTAATCCTATAGCAATCGTGTCAATACATTGGACACTAGCTAATAATACTAATCATATGGTGACAAGGAGTTTAGGCTAGAGAGCATGGCTTGGGTTGCACATCAAGGTCGGGGGATCCTAAATAAATATATTGTAAGGATTTCATTTGACTAGTGCAGGTATAACCTACGTGTTTTAGCAATAGTTTAATAAAACATGGGTCCAATATGCTCAAAAGATTAGTTTGGTGACTTGCCTTGTTCAGCAAAAGGTGAGGGAGGGACTTCCGGGAAGTATTCCGGTTCCTTGGCGGCGTCGTAGTCTTCCCAATATAAATAAAGTAAAATAAAATAAATACAACATTCAATTCAAACAATACAAAACCACACAACAAGCACATAGGTTTAAATTGGTTTAATTTAAGGAAAACCAAGTTATTAAGATTCTGAAATCTATTTTATAAATAATTTAAAATGAACTATAAAGACATATGGCCCTTTCAAAAAGTATTTTTAAATTGTGAAACAATCTCTTTTTAAGCTTTCTAATTAATTTAAAATGAAAGGTTCAGAGAAAACTTAGTGGTTTCATTATATTAACAGGGAATGAATAAATATGAATTTTACTGAAATTTAAATAATAAAGTTTGTATTTTAACATAAGGGCATTTTAATACCTATTTAAATAAACATGGAAAGTCCAAAGTAAACATGCTGTTTTTATTGTATGAACATGTAGAGAATAATATTACAAATTTTCTGAAATTGGAATGGTAATTTTTGAAGTTAAAATGCGCCAGATATGAATTTTACAAGTTTAAAACAGTTTCTGGAATTTATTTTAAATTTAAAATCGCCTCGGGTCCACGGTGAGCCAGGCCCACGGTGAACCCGCGCACTGTGCACGTGGACCGGTTGATCCAGAGCCGTTGGATCTGGATCTGGTGGCCAGGCGTGAGGCGGGAGGGTTAAGTGATTTTGGACGGCCACGATTAAAACGCGCGAAAGGGTACAACGCGGACGCGCGAGATTGAGTCACGGTTTTAAAAAGCGATCAACGGCTCAGATGGCCTGGTACCCCTTTGACCGGATCAAGGGCGGAGATTAAATCCCGTAGGGCTTTAACCAGAGCACTCTGATCGCGATCGTGCGGTCAGGATTAAATCCGGCATGACACGCGCTAAGGGGCTTGTACCCCCTTCGTCTCCGGCGACGGCGGGGCTCGGGTGCGGTGGCGACGGCGCCGACGAGGGGGCTAGGCCCTAGTTCTATGCGAAATGGAAAGAGGAGGCTACGACGGTCACCACAGTACCTTCGACGGCGATGAAGGACGGCGGACGATGGTCGGCGGTGAGGTTAGACGCAGAGGGTTCCTCTGGTGCTTGACGACGACGGCGATCCTGCGGTCTTCTTGGCCAACGGAGGCGTGGCCGAGGTCGGGCGGTCGGCGACGGTCACGATGGTGGCAACGACGTGGACAGAGGCGGTCCGAGGCGGCGGTGAGTGGTGGCCGGAGGGGAAACAGGAGAGGTGCGCTAAACATCGAATTGCGGGCGTTCTGTTTGGTTCTGAATTGCGAGAGCGTGGGGGTCAAATGCGGTGGAGGCCAGGGGGTTTAAATAAGGCCACCGGTGAGGCTCGCATGCAAGGAAAGCCGAGGAGGGCTTTAACTCACTGGCGAGGGTTCGGCCATGCACAGTGCTGCGTTCCTGGGGGCTTAAACGCGTGCCTTAACGCGATTAAACGGGCAGGGGGGCTCGGGATGCATTAAACCGGCGCCAATTGAATGGGGGAGGGGCCAACGAGGCAGATCCGAGGCGGGGGTCATCGACCGGCGTGATTTGGGGGCGGTGGCGGGAGGTGGATGACGAGTCCGACAGGTGGGGGCCACATACTAGCGG
Organism: Zizania palustris; assembly: GCA_019279435.1. Classification (NCBI taxonomy): domain Eukaryota; kingdom Viridiplantae; phylum Streptophyta; class Magnoliopsida; order Poales; family Poaceae; genus Zizania; species Zizania palustris. Next base: position 15,000,007 of record JAAALK010000289.1, on the reverse strand, counting down.
GCGTGAGCGAGCGAGGGTGGTGGCTGGCGGGTGGGGTCGGGCTTGGGCATGAGAGGGGGTCGGTTGGCGCCGATAGGTGGGGGCCAAAGGCAAACGGGCGCGCGAGCGAGGGGAGAGGGGCTCGCTGACGGGTGGGGCCTGGTTGTCAGTCCGAGGCGGGCGAGGGTAACGGGCTGGGCCGTCCGGGAGAGAGAGAAAAGGAGGGGGAGGCCCATTACTGTTTAAAAGGTTTTCTGATTAAAAATAATTACAGAAAATGGATTAAAATATTTGGGCTACCTTTAGGGTTGATAAAAATTTGTAAAAATTCTCAAAATATATCTTGGCCTTGGGATCATGTACAAAATTTTCTAGCTCCTGGTTTGGCCATTTCATCTAGGTTCTAGTTCAAAAAGGTTAAGGAGGGCATTAAAGGTATTTCCCAAATGATTAATTCCAGGAAATTAGATTAAATAATATTTTTATTCCTTTGAAAATTTAGGGTGTTACAGAGGGCTTCCAAGCAAACCCACGAAGAGTATAGAAAAGTAAAGATAAAGTAAATACAATTCAAAGCTAGGGCTTTGTGGTTGATTTGTGTTGGGGGTCCTCTGAACCGGCCTCACCCCTATATTTATAGGGGCTAGACTTCTAATCTCTAAATCTAATCTGTTATGACCTGGCTGAATTACACGTAGAGATAAACACTTAGCTAGAATCGGATCTAACTCTATCTCTTCTCGAAGTGGGCCTTCGGCTAGGCCCGCCGAAGCCTACTCCCTAGGCCGAAGCTTCGGCGGAGTGGGCCTCCGAAGGCCTCCGGTCCAAAGGCTGTGGGCTGGCTGGAGGCTTCCGCAGCCTGTAGCCCAGTGGTCCTTCAGCCCTGTAGGGCTTCGGTCTAACCCGGGACATGTGCATTTTCAGCCCAAATTACCAAAAATTGATATTTTGACAATCTTAACCATTAATGCAATTTTTTGCTGTCAATAGTTAGCACGAAATTTCACTCGATCAAGTATCAGATTCAAATCATGACTAACTCCTTAGTCATAGTGGCATGGCCATTCACTTTTCTAATCCAATACCTTGAGGGGCCGAGAGACGACTCTCCCATTATTAGGAGGTGTAAATTCCATCTTGACCGCTCACATCCCAAGACATGTTTCATAACACACCTGAAAAAAAACCCTTATTACTACCTAGTTGCGGAATAGCGTTAGGAAGGATCTAAGTGTGTCACTACGTATTCTGGAATCAAATGATGATCTTCGGTTGAAGTACTCTGCAGGTACACCATTTGGGATGACAACTAATGGCACATTACAATTACAATCCCAGTAGTATCTCAAGTGTGTCTATCCAACATCATCTTCACCAACATGTGTCCACATCACTGATTTGACATATCCATATCTATGATCTATGAAACGTGATCATCAATCAGTTAGATGTGATAATCTATGTGTCATCATTGTCCCACATGATGACAAGATTAGGGATCCCTTTAGAACAATATCACTATTACACAAATAGTTTCACATAACAAGTCATCAACTCATTAATCTAATGTAAACGACATTTATTCAAGGAACAAGATGGCAATTATCCTCACACATTAGCATAGACTCTACTAGCATCTTCCATATACACATGACTCACTCACGCAAGTATCTAATACCCATGGAGCTCAGGTCCACCTCATGCTTGGGTTGTGGAAGAGGCTTCGTCAACGGATCCGCCATGTTCAAATCCGTGTGCACCTTGCAAATCTTCACATCACCTCTCTCAGTGATCTCGTGGAACATATCACTGAAGTATATGTTTGGACTTATGGTGTGATTTAGGATCCTTTGCTTGCGCAATGGCACTAGTATTATCACAATAGAGGTCTACTAGATTGGACGCACTAGGAACAACACCCAACTCAGAAACAAACTTTCTGATACAAACGGCCTCCTTCGCAGCTTCTGAAGAGATGATATATTCAGCTTCTGTTATAGAATCGGCCACCATCTCTTGCTTGGACTCTTCCAACTCACCGCTCCTCCATTGAGGCAGAACACAAAGCCAGATTGCGATCGAGAATCATCTTTATCGGTCTGAAAGCTAGAATCCGTGTAACCACTTGCAATGAGCTCCTCTTCAGCACTGTACACTAGGAACATTTCCTCAGTTCTTCTCAAGTACTTGAGGATACTCTTTACTATATCCCAATAACTTTCACCTGGGTTCGATTGGTACCTGCTCGTAACACTTAGAGCATATGACACATCTGGGCGTGTACACAACATTGCAAACTTAATGGATCTAATTGCGGAGGCATACGAGATCACACTCATCTTCTACAACTCATCAAGTATCGTAGCTCACTGAGTCTTACTAAGAGAAATACCATGTGACATTGGCAGAAAACCCTTCTTGGAATTTTGCATTTTGAATGGTTTCAAAACCTTTTGAATGTACATATTTTGGATTAATCCAATAAATCATTTTGATTTATCTCTATAGATCTTTATGGCCACTATGTATGCTACCTCTCCAAGATCTTTCATCGAAAAACTATTTTTTAGTGAAGTGTTGACAACATTCAATAAAGGAATGTCATTTCCGATCAACAATATGTCATCCACATATATGATCAGAAACACAAGTGAGCTCCCACTAGTGTTGGCGAAAAAGATTACGCTAACAGGTTTCTGTAGAAAAGAAACTAACAAACGAAGTGTTTGCGAAGCAAACTGTTCTAAGCCTCCGAAAGGATAATAGCTTAGAATAGTTCGAAAGTGTGTATTGATTCACTTGTAATTGGTCCCTATTACAGGGTGAAATGGGGGGTATTTATAGGCCTAAACATTAAGGAAAAGACCTATTTACCCCTCTATTACAACCGACATTAAGGAAACTATTCGGTTTCCTTAATAGGGCTAAAATGGTAAAAGACTAATCTAATAGGATAGAAGATAAGTCTTCCATCTTAGCTGGCAGAAAAGATCCTGAAGGGCTTTGGTTCGAAGACATACTTCGAACCAGTGCCTGTCTTCGGGCTTCGAACCAGGTTCTAAGCATCTTCGAAGAAGGTCTTCGAACAATCTTCGAACTAGTTGGCTGTCTTCATGCTGCTTTAGCAATAACCCCGAAGATGAGATATTTTCCCCCAATAGTAGCCCCTCGAATACGCTTCTCCGTTCGACCTGTAACGTTAGGAGAGCAGTATACGGAAAGAAAAGATAACCAATCATAGGGGTTATTGATTTTCGTTTTATCTCCGAAATGCATGAAGATATAAACTTCGAATCAGTCATAAGGTAATTACCTTTCGAACCACCTTAGAACTGACTCAGGAAGTTCGAAAGTCTTTTCAGACTTAGAAAAAATAGCCGTTAGTTTCTGTTTCTAACGGAAGCTATATGAGGCGTTATTTTCGGAGGAGAATAACAGGCGGGAATGCGAAAGGGCAGAACCCAAACGGTAACAAACGGAAAGATTAGGCTATAAATAAAGAGCCTCAAAACTTACTCGATTACCTTTTCACCGCTTCTTCCTAGTCAAAAGCTTTTTGAGCCCTTCAAGTTCTTGAGCCCTAGCCTTCAAGCTCTTGAGCCCTAGTCTCCATTCCCTCAGATCAATCCGGCAATCGTGATGGTGAAGACCAAGGGATCTGCGCCTCCTTCGGCCTTGGCTCGGCAGCAGGCAGCTGCAGCAGCAGCGGCGGCGACATTGGCGGCGACACCCTCGACACGGGCGACGATTTCCATGGCGGTAGGGGGAAGAAATCCCCAAATCCCCGACGACCAAGGTCTGTGCCCACCTTCAACCAAGTACTTGGATCAATCTTTTCAGTTGGGGCCGTCTACCTGCAAGAAAGAATCTTTGGCAATCACAGCGGGGGGAAAGATTAGTGATGGGGTTATGATTCGGAAGCCGGGCAAAGAATCGATTCCATCACCGAGACCCGGAGAAGTTGTAGTGTTCGAAGCTTTTTTTGAAGCGGGCTTGGGCCTCCCGGCTGTGGATTTCTTAGCCGAAGTACTTGACTTGTTTCATGTAACCCTCCCCCAACTGTCTCCGAATGCTGTAGCCAGATTAGCCATCTTCGAGTGGGCACTAAGAGCCGAAGGTTGTGAGGGGAGAGCTGAAATCTTCGCTGCGCTACATAGAGCAACTTGTCAGCCAAAGACCTTCGTAGGCTCCGGAGGTGAGAAGGTGGTGGTTTCCTTCGGAAGCATCAATTTTAGGCTTCGTGATGAATATGCCCTGCAATTCCCTGCTAAGGCCATCAATGCTAGATGGTACACCGATTGGGTTCTGAGGTGGTTTTATGCCGAAGTTGGAGTGAGTAGTCCTCTGGCCGGTCCCCTCAAGGAAATCCAGTTCCGGAAGGAAGCCTTAGTGCAACCCGACGAAGGCCAACTCGAGGCTCGCCTCAACTTGCTTCAGAAAATCAGCAGAAGGTTGAGCATGCGGGACTTAGCCGAAGAGTTCCTCGGACTTCAAATTCCTCCGTTGATGGCCAACTGGCCTATTGCCTTCGAGGATGACTCGGAAGGCGGTCTTCGCAAGATAAACTATACTTCGAGCCCTGCAGGTAACTTCGAAACCATCATGCATAGTACATTCTTACTTCGAAGAAAAACTAACTCGAATTATTTTTAGCTTCTTCAGCCCCTATTACTTCAGAGCAAATTGTAAGGGCTTCGGAGAAGATTTTGGGTGCTCCAACTCCGTCAGAAAAAGAATGGCGAATCAAATTAGTCGGAAGTTGGGAGCGTTTTAACAGAGTATGGGGAATGCTGGAGTTAACTCCACCCCCTCTGATGGACTGGGTGCCTCAGGAGAAAGGCCCCAAGAAAAGAGTAGCTGAAGCCGGAGCTTCAAGTTCAGCAAAGACTCCGGTGAAGAAGGTGGCTCGGAAGCCAAAGAATCTCGCACCTTTGGATCCTGCTCCTTCAAGCTCAAGAACCTCACTTTCTGGTTCTAAAGAGGACGAAGGTATTTTATTAGTAAAATTAATTGATGAAGATGCAACTCAACGAAGTATTCACATTGAAGATACTGCAGGTATTCCGGAGCCTCAAGCCAACATCGAAGAAGTAAGAGCTCCGGATACCCAGGAAGAACAAATCGAAGCCCCTATGGGTGTAGATGAGGCCGAAGTGCCTGCGAACGTACCGGAGTCTGGAGATAATGCTGATCAACCAATGACTTCGGTAGTTCAAGAAGATACAACTCAGGCTGAAGTTCCTGTGGATGAAGGTGGAGTCGAAGTCACTATGGCTTCGATTCTCGAAGAAGTAACGAGGACTCTTCAGGACGATGCTCCTGCAGTCCAAGATTTAGCGGCTGATTCGGATGAGGACTACACTTTTGATCCTCCGATCAGTCCGGTGCTCGATATTCCAGAGAATGTCGAAGGTAAATTTTGCTTAATTCTTATCAATTTTTGCAAAATTATACAATGTGTAATATTTTTGTTTTTTCAGAGCCTCCTGTTGTCGAAGTATCCCTCGAAGATACAATTCAAAGACCTTCGACAACTTCGGAGCCACAACCGGGGGTTGCTCTACCGGGGCCTGGAAGAGGAAAAAGACACATAGAGCCTCTCCCAGCTCAAGGATCGACTTCATCTGAGTCAACAGATGAAAGCGAATCAACTGAGGGGGGGCCATCTTCAGAAGTTCCAAGGACCTCGGAAGAACCCTCCGGACCCTCGCTAAGCAGTGCTGATCAGAAGGCTTTAGCACTGCTTCCTCTCATAACTCCATTTTTGGAGGAGAAAACCGGACTTGGGACTTTGGTTAAACCTTTGGGTGAAGCCAGTCGCAAAGTCGGGGAAACAGAGCTGGTAGCCCTTTTAAGCAGAGCGAAGGGTTCGGAGCTTAATATTGCTGTGGAAAGAGCAGCTTATCAGGTATAAAGCATCTTCGAATCAAATAATGAATTATATATGAATAATTTCTTATTCCAGTTTTTCTTTTTTCTTAGCAAGCAGTCTTAGCCCGCGCTGCAGCTTTATCGAGCGAAAATGAAATTGCTCAACTTCGGGAAGAGAACGAAACTCTTCAAAGAAATTTTAACTTCTCCGAAGGTCGAGTAGCTCAAATGGACAATGTAATACTAGCAGAGCGAAGGGCTAGGCAAAGCTTGGAGGCTGCGAAGAAGGAGCTCGAAGCAGAAAGAATTGTGCTTCGGGCAGAGATTGAAAGACTGCGGACGGAGGATGCTGCCAAAGGGACTGAACTTGTAAGGCTACAAGAAGAAGCTGGCCAACTCCGGACTCAGAAGAATGCTTTGACTACGGAGAATGCTAAAATCTCTGGAGTTTTAGCAGAAACGACTTCGGTCAAGGATGCACTTAATGCAGAAAAGCTCAAGTCTGAGAAGGTGGCTTCGGAGGTCATCGAGCAGATGCTAGGTGTCTTGGAGTACTTCGGTACTACTGGATCACTACCTTCGGATGACAATGTAACTCTGCTGCGCCGGCTAAAGAGGATCCAAGGAGCAGCGAAGCAAATGAAGACGGCAGGCATACGTTATGGAGAACTCTCCGGACAAGTGTCTGCCCTTGGAATACTTCGCTACTACGAGGATTTGGGCCGAACAATCACTCCGAGCGCAGAGGGCTCCATCATCTTCGACGACGCGAGACTTTTGACTCCTTCCGAAGGCGTAGCTACTGCTTGGCGAGCCTTCCAGACTTCGTGGAGAGCCGAAGGTCGATCTGCGATCAAGGCTTGGATTGATGAAGGCCAACGCCAAAAGCAAGTTCGGAGTCAAGCTTCGAGCAGTCAGCCTCCTCCGAACCCGCAGGTTTAGGATTATTTAGGATTTTTTGATTATGTAAAGCTGATGCTTGTAAATATTTATCAATGAAAATCTTGTTTGTCATATTTTTAGGCTTTGCCTCTTATGGAAGATATCGAAGTGTTAGAGCTTAACAGCGAACTTCGCTCACTGTGGAACACCTTCGAACTTCTCAAGAGTTATAAACGTCCTCGATTCCTTATCCCTCGAGATGACTCCGGTGTTATTGCGCCTGAAGTAATCAAAGACGTATTGTCTTATATTAAAGAGGAAGATAAAGAGATCGACGCAAACACCTCGTCTTCTGGAGACACTAATTGGTCCGAAGACGAAGGTGAAGCCCAAAATAAAAGATCTGAAGATCTTAGAAGCTGGGAGAGAAGCCCCGAGTGGCTTCGAACTTGGGCCGAGCTTCAACAAGAACAGAAGGATTTTAGAGCTTCGAAGGGGAGGAAGAGAGTTAAACGCAAAGTTCTTAGAACTTCCGATGTTGGAACTAGTCGTTCCACCCCTAGCTCTCGGGACCGAAGAGGTCTCCGATTCCTTCTTGGTATAGATACCAATTTTTCATAATGTAATCTGTAAACACATTTATTTCAATAATGAATGCCGATTTAAAATTGTCTCCATATTACTAGCCCCTCTTTGGGTATAAGCAACTTCGAACTGCATTCAAAGATGGTTATGCGCAAAGAAAAAACTTCGGAGTACAATTTTTTGGGGGTTCGTAGCCCCTCTGTCATTTAAAGATCTTTTGAAATCTTATAAAATGTCTTCGACCTTTGTAGTCAGAAGAATGGTAGCTTGGTACCTTTGTTTATTTCATGAAAGAAATCAATTGAGATAACTTCCAGGACACTTTAGTGTCTTAAAAAATTTGTCACTTTGGACGCATATGAACAGACATTCGAAGCTCATGGCTTAAATGCTGTTTTGCTTTAGCCACCTTCGGCTGTTTTTTGCAGAAATCTACCAGCCGGAGCTTGGATTTCGCAGAAATTGTAGCCACCTTCGGCTATTTTTGCAGAAGTCTACCAGCCGGAGCTTGGACTTCGCAGAATTTGGCCAACTTGGGCTCTTTTTTTGCAGAAGTCTACCAGCCGGAGCTTGGACTTCGCAGAATTTGGCCAACTTGGGCTCTTTTTTGCAGAAGTCTACCAGCCGGAGCTTGGACTTCGCAGAATTTGGCCACCTTCGGCTCTTTTTACGGATGTCTGCAAGCTGCAGCTTGGACTCCGCAGATTTTGGCCACCTTCGGCTCTTTTTACGGAAGTCTACCAGCCGAAGCTTGGACTCCGTAGAATGTGGTATTGGCTCTTTTACGGATGCCTACAAGGTATCAGCTTGGGCTCCGGATGGATTTCAGCCACCACACCGGAGGCTTCGACTTTATAGGTACGAAGTCCGGAAATACAGCCCAGCTTAATGACACTTCCCTCTCGATCGACTTCCGTCCCAGCGCATCCGCTCGGGAAACTAGGAGTGTCAAGGGGAAGGCAACTATCAGGGTGTATGCTTTATTAATTTAGAGGTGATTACAAGCGAATTACAAGGAGCCCTTATGCGAAGTATCGCTTTAGGTGCTCCGCATGCCAAGTATGTGCTAACTCCTCACCTTCTAAATTAGCTAATTTGAATGAACCAAGGCGCCCTGAGCGGACAATTAGATATGGACCTTCCCATTTATTGCCTAACTTCCCTGGTGCTATAATGCTTCGTAGCACAAGATGACCCGGCCTTAATTCGCTGAGCTTAACCTTTGGGTCAAACCAAGTCTTCGTCTGCTGGTGATATTTTGATAAATTAGCTACAGCTCGAAGTCTTGTTTCTTCTGACAAATCTAACGAAGCTTGTCTTTCTTCTTCGATGTCTGGTTCGGTGCTGCGAAATGATCCCCCTTTGAGTTCCGTTGGAGTCATTGCTTCATCTCCGAATAGTAGTCTGAACGGAGTAAAACCTGTGGACCTTGTTTGCGTAGTCCGAATGGACCATAGAATCTTCGGAAGCTCTTCGGTCCACAGTCCTTTTGATAACCCTACTATTCTTCGATTTAGCCCTGATAAGATATTTCCATTGGCTCGCTCAACGGCTCCATTTGACTGAGGATGTCTCACTGCAGCAAAACATAATTGAATGCCTAGGTCTTCGCAAAACTTCCTGAAGGGTTCTGCGTCGAACTGTGTTCCATTATCAACCGTGAGATATCTAGGCACTCCGAACCGGCAAATAATGTTCTTCCAGAAGAATTTCTGTACATTATTCGAAGTGATAGCTGTTAAGGGCTCTGCTTCCACCCACTTAGAAAAATATTCGATAGCTACCACTGCGAACTTCAGATTTCCCTTTGCTAACGGAAAGGGACCAATTAGATCCATACCCCATCTGGCCATAGGCCATACTGGAGCAATGACTTGAAGAGCTGTTGGTGGGCGATGACTCCGTCGACCCATCCACTGGCATCCTTGACAAGTGCGGACCAAGCTCTCCGCATCAGCTGTTATTGTGGGCCAATAAAGCCCCTGGCGAAGTGTTTTTCCTGCCAGAGCTCTAGGGGCTAAATGACTTCCACAAAGGCCTTCGTGAATTTCTCGAAGAATTTCTTGGCCTTCGGCTTGAGATATACATCAGAGTAGAGGGGAACATACTCCGGCCTTGTATAATATACCGTTGATTAACTGATAGTTTCTTGCTCTGAGCTTTAATCTTGACAATTGGGGCTCTTCGGGCAAATTTGTTCCTCCTTGCAAGAGTTCTATGATTGAATCTTTCCAATCTGCACTAGGAATGCAGAGAATCTCTGCAGAAGCAACTTGTGGCACCGAAGGTATATTGAGCTCTTCATAGAAAGCTTCGTCAGGCACATCCACAGCTCCGGCAGCAGCCTTCGCTAAAATGTCTGCTTGCACGTTTTCGGCTCTTGGTATACTCCGAATGGAAATACCCTTGAAATGTGCTTCGATCTTGCGAATTTCTTCCAAGTATTTTGCAAGCTGTGGATGTCGGACTTGAAAACTTTTGTCTACGTGCCCTGCTACTATCTGAGAATCTGTTTTTATAATTATTCTTGTAGCCCCTAGAGCACGTGCTTTCCGGAGTCCCAATAATATTCCTTCGTACTCCGCTATATTATTGGTAGACTTAAAGTTGAGTCTTGCGGAGTACATTGCTCTTTGTCCTGATGGTGAAATTAATACTGCCCCAATGCCTGCTCCGGATGCTTGGAAAGCCCCATCGGAGTAAATAATCCAAACTCCGTCATCTGATTTCTCTGGAGTCAACTTCGCAGGTGGAGTCCACTCTGCTACGAAGTCTGCTAGGACTTGAGATTTGATAGCTGTCCTTGCCAGGAAAGATATGCCGAAGGGTGCTAGTTCTACTGCCCACTTTCCAATTCTTCCAGTGGAATCTTTGCTTCGGAGCATATCTCCTAAAGGATACGAAGTTGGTACAATTACATTGTGAGCCAAAAAATAATGTCTTAGCTTCCTCGAAGCCATTATCAGAGCATAAACGAACTTCTCAAGTTCGGAATATCTTGTCTTTGCTCCTGACAATGCTTCGGATACAAAATAGACAGGATTTTGGACCAACTTCCCATTGATATCAGCTTCTCTGACAAGGACTGCGCTGACAGCTGAGCCTGTGGCTGCAAGATACAGAAGTAGGGTTTCGTCCGCAATAGGCACCGTAAGTGTAGCAAGATTGCTGAGATAATCTTTAATATCTTCGAAGCTTTTCTGACACTCCGGTGTCCATGCAAAATCTTCGGACCCTTTCAAAGCTTTAAAGATTGGCAAACTCCTCTCCGCAGACCTTGATAAAAACCTGCTAAGTGCGGCCAGACGTCCAGTCAGCTTTTGCACTTGCTTTAAATTCTCCGGAGGAGCCATCTTCTGCAGCGCAGTTATTTGAGTAGGGCTAGCTTCAATTCCCCTGCTTGAAACTAAGTACCCTAAGAACTTTCCAGCCTTAGCTCCGAATATACATTTTTCGGGGTTAAGGCGGATCCCACATGCCCGAAGGCTATTGAATGTTTCTGCTAAGTCTAGGCTATGTTGGTGCTTTAAAGCACTCTTTATTACAATATCATCCATATAGGCCTCCACATTACGACCTAGTTGATGACCTAGAGCCTTAGCAACTAATCTTGAAAAAGTAGCCCCGGCATTTCTTAGGCCGAAGGGCATTCTTACATAGCAGAAGACTCCCGAAGGAGTTACAAAGCTCGTCTTGATTTCATCTTCGCGCTTCAACCATATTTGATGATAACCGGAATACGCGTCGAGGAAGCTTAGTAACTCCGAACCTGCAGTGGAGTCGACTAGTTGATCAATTCGGGGCATGGGGTAGGGGTCACGTGGGCACGCTTTATTCAAAGATGTGAAATCAATGCACATGCGCCACTTTCCGGAGGACTTTTTCCTGACGAAGACTGGGTTGGCTAACCATTCTGTATGGGCCACTTCCCTGATAATCCCAGCCTTCAACAACTTTTCAACTTCGTCTTTAGCTAGAGCAGCTCTCTCTGCAGACATCTTCCGGAGCCCTTGTCGAACAGGCCGGGCCTTCGGGTTTACAAGCAAACTATGCTCAATAATATCCCGATCGACTCCGGTGATATCTTCGTCAGACCAAGCGAAGACATCCAAATTTTCTTCTACGACCTTTTCCAAGGAAATTGCAACTTCGGAAGGTAAATCTTTACCAAATTGAAAAGTGTATTCTTTACCATCTTTGACAATGACCTTCGTTGCAATCTCTCCTTCGGGACTTGGTCTTGGAAATGACTTCTTCGAAGCTTCGGAGGAGGCTGAAAAAATTTCTTCATTATCTTGGACACTGTTTACCTGCCTCGGATCAAGAGGAGGACCGTGACCATATTCTGCCCTCCGAGCCATGGCTTGATCTCCGAAGATTGTCAGAACTCCTGATTGTGTGGGCATCTTCATGCACAAGTAGTTGTGATGCGCCACAGCTCCGAACTGATTCAACATGCCTCGTCCGAAGATGACATTATAAGCATACGGGGCATCTACCACATCAAAGATAACTTCTTCAGTTCGGGCTAGTAAACCTTCTCCGAAGGTTACTTCCAGGCCTATCTGGCCGAGTGCATCAAGCGGAGGTCCTGCAAAGCCTTGCAGAGGACGAGCCGCTGGGAGGAGATGCTTCCGGGAAATGCATAACTGATCGAAGGCTTGTACAAATATGATATCTGCCGAGCTACCTCCGTCAATTAGCACCCTTCGGACTTCTGTCCCTGCAATATCAGCAGTAATAACCAATGGATCTGCATGCGGGAACTTGATACCAGCTGCATCCTCCGCAGAGAAAGATATTGGAACATGAGACCACTCCGGCATTGCAGCTGCAGATGACGAAGTTCCAATGTGGCCTACTTCTCGAACGTACTCTCTTCGCTGTCTCTTGGACATGCTTCCGAGGGTACCTCCTCCGGAGATAGGGAGAACTACTCTCTTCCCTCTATCTTGCCCTTCTTCTTGCTTCGGAGGTGGCATAACATTGGCCACCGGAGGATGCCTTGCAGCATCAAAATTTTCTATCCGCGCCACAGCCTGAACCGGCTCCGAGCGCACTGCTGCTGCTGGACTTCGGTCGGTACTACCTCGACCCGAAGTTCTCTCCAAGTATTCTCCCCGAAGGGTAAGAATAGCCTTGCAGGTGTCAGTTGCATGGCTTCGATTCTCTCCATGAATACAGCAAAAAAGGGTCTGGCCCTTGCCAGCCGTTTTCCCTGGCGGCCTCCAGCCGCTGGACTTGTTCCCCGCAGACTGTGGAGCTCTTGGTGCAAACTTCTGCGGGGGTGCAATGTTTAAGACTTCAGAGCGAGGGTGCTTTTGCCCTCTTCTTCTATCATGTTGCACTTCGGAGACTGGTTCTTGCGGCTGAGCCGAAGTCTTCACCTCTACTTTAACTTCTGTCAACACTGTCGAAGTAGCAGTAGTCCTCCGAAGCCAACCTTCTTCTGACTTCGAGTACTCCTCGAAGTACGACATCAGCTGTGATACCGTGGTGATGCTCTTTCGATGCAGTTTATCCAGAAGGCCTTTATGACTGACACCTTCTCGAGCCGCATCAACCACCGAGGATGTGGACAGCCCCCGAATTTGCGACTTCGTGTGAGCGAAGCGCTTGAAGTACTGCCTCAATGTTTCTCCGGGGAGCTGTTTCACTTGGAAAAGGCTTCCTGTCGACATGGGGGGCACGAAGGTGCCCTGAAAGTTACTTATGAACTTCTTCTTCAACTGTGACCATGAAGTGATTGATCCTGGTTTTAAAGACCAGAACCATCTCAACGCCACTCCTTGAAGGGCTAACGGGAAGCACTTCGCCATAGTTTCTCTGTCTCCGCCACTAGCCTCGATTGCTAGGGCATAAGAACGCGCAAACTCACTGGGATCTTCGTCTCCGGCATACTTGCAAAGCTTCGAAGCTTTGAACCTCGGATCGAAGCGAACCTTCTAAAGCTCGGGATGCAACGGAGATTCATTGTCGTAAGAGGCGTTCTCCGGGGTTTCGGGATAATCAAGATCGTCGTCTTCGTGCACTTCGGGGATAGCTGGGGTGGCTTGAGGACGAAGCCTGTTCGCAGCCTCTTGCCGCCACCTCGCTACTTCGGCTTGAAGATTGGCCATTTGAGTGGCCATGTCTCCAAGGCTATCTTCATCTCCTCCGGAAGGACCTTCCGGGTCTTGAGAGCTGGTATGATCAGTTCGAATCGGAATGGAGGGTGGCAGAGTGGCTCCGGGCGGTCGGAGTGTGGAAGGGGTTGGTGGAGAGGTTTCGTATCCTCGAGGGATAGAAGCCCCTTGCGGAGTTTGAGGTGGAGGGATAGTCGAAGACCCTCCGACTTCGACTGTGTCGAAGGGTATCTCTCCGGAGATCCGAAAGGACCTCCGAGTGGGATTGCGAGGTGCGCTCCGCTTAGGAGGCATGATGCAAGAGGTTGGTAGAGAACGAAGTTTTTTGGACTAGGTTCCCCACGGACGGCGCCAACTGTTGGCGTAAAAGATTACGCTAACAGGTTTCTGTAGAAAAGAAACTAACAAACGAAGTGTTTGCGAAGCAAACTGTTCTAAGCCTCCGAAAGGATAATAGCTTAGAATAGTTCGAAAGTGTGTATTGATTCACTTGTAATTGGTCCCTATTACAGGGTGAAATGGGGGGTATTTATAGGCCTAAACATTAAGGAAAAGACCTATTTACCCCTCTATTACAACCGACATTAAGGAAACTATTCGGTTTCCTTAATAGGGCTAAAATGGTAAAAGACTAATCTAATAGGATAGAAGATAAGTCTTCCATCTTAGCTGGCAGAAAAGATCCTGAAGGGCTTTGGTTCGAAGACATACTTCGAACCAGTGCCTGTCTTCGGGCTTCGAACCAGGTTCTAAGCATCTTCGAAGAAGGTCTTCGAACAATCTTCGAACTAGTTGGCTGTCTTCATGCTGCTTTAGCAATAACCCCGAAGATGAGATATTTTCCCCCAACAACTAGCCTTTTTGTAAACACAAGGCTCTTCTTCGTTCTTGATGAAGCCATACCCTTTGACTACCTCATCAAAGAGAAGATTCCAACTCCGAGAAGCATGCTTCAATCCATAAATAGACTTCTACAACTTACAAACTTTCCTAGCACTTTCCGGATCGTGAAGACCTTCTGGTTGTGGCATGTACACATCCTCACTTAGGTTCCCATTGAGGAAAGTCGTCTTGACATCCATTTGCCATATCTCATAGTCATAAAATGTGGCAATTGCTAGGATGTTCCGAATGGACTTAAGCATGGCGATGGGTGAAAACATTTCATCATAATCAACACCTTGAATCTGTCTAAAACGTTTCGCTGCCAATCGTGCCTTATAGATGTGAACATTTCCATCAATGTCTATCTTTTTCTTGAAGATCCATTTACACTCAATAGTTTTTATACCATCGGGTGAATCAACCAAGTTCTAAACTTGGTTTTCTCGCATGGACTCCAACTCGGATCAAATGGCTCCTAGCCATTTCTCAGAATCTGGTCCCATCACTACTTCCGCATAAGTATTGGGCTCGTCGTTGTCCAACAACAACACGTCGTGATGCCCGGTGGTCAAGAACATGAACCTCTACCGTGCATGGCTAACCCTCTCAGACCTCTGTGGGGCTGGCGCATGCACAATAAGTTCTGCAATACCTTGCTCATTTTGTTGTTGTTCAGTGGGATCTAGAACACTTTCTAGCAGCTCTCGAACCTCTTTGAGATGCACCAGCCTCCCACTAACTCCTTTTGAAAGAAACTCTTTCTCAAGGAATACACCATTCCAAGCGACAAAAACATTTCCCTTCTCTCTATTATAGAAATAGTATCCTTTGGTTTCCTTAGGATAACCCACAATGAAGCACTTTTCAGACTTAGGACCGAGCTTGTCTGATGTCATACATTTGACATATGCCTCACATCCCCAAATCTTTAGAAAAGATAAACTGGGACGCCTCCCAGACCACATATCATATGGTGTCTTCTCTACTGACTTAGATGGAACTCAATTTATCATGAAAGCTATGGGTTTTAGAGCATGACCTCAAAAGGATAATGGAAGATCAGTGTGACTCATCATGGACCGCACCATATCCAATAAAGTGTGGTTTCTCCTCTCGGACACCCCATTCCATTGGGGCGTGCCGGGTGGAGTCAGCTGTGGAATAATTCCACACTGCTTCAGATGATCACTAAACTCATGGCTCAAATATTCACTCTCACGATCAGATCGTAGAAATTTAATTGTCTTGCCCGTATGATTCTGTACTTCATTCTGGAACTCCTTGAACTTTTCAAAGGATTCCTACTTATGCCTCATCAAGTAGACATAGCCATATCTACTAAAGTCATTAGTGAAAGTGATAAAGTACTGTAAGCCATTCCTAGGCGTGTGACTCATTAGACCACACACATCAGTATGTACTATGGCCAATAGCTCACTCGCCCTCTCACTCTATCTAGTGAATGGCGTCTTTGTCATTTTGCCAAGTAAGCAAGACTCGCATGTGTCATATGATTCAAAATCAAATGACTCCAAAAGTCAGTTACTATGGAGCTTCTACACGTGCTTCTCATTTATATGACCTAAACGACAATGCCAGACATAGGTAGGATTTAAATCAATGAGTCATTGTTTCTTAGTACTAATGTTATAAACATGTGCATATTCAAGACTCGAAATATATAATCTATTCACTAATGGACAAACACCATAGAGCATGCCATTCGAAAATATTAAACAACTCTTGTTCTTTATTACGAATTCAAAACCATCTTCCTCTAAGCATGAAGAAGAGATAATGTTTCTGCGTAAGGCGGGAATGAAATAACAATTATTCAAATCTAAAACTAGTCCTGACGGTAGCGATAGTGAATAAACGTCGACGACCAACGCTGCAACCTTTGCAGCATTCCCAATGTAGACATCCAGCTCACCACTTGCACACCTTCTTACTCTACTCAGCCCCTGCAACGATTTGCAAGTATGAATCATCGATTCGATATCAAATACCCATGAATCATTTGAATGAGTGGAAGTGGTACACCTTGCAATTGTGCTTCCAATGTCTAGGCTTGTGGAAGTGGTGACACACATTAGAGCCAGCAGGACCTGACTTGGACTTTCCAGCCGGTTTAGACTTTACACTAGACATCGAATCTGTAGTCTTAGCCTTGCCCTTCCACTTTGTCTTTTTGCCCTCCTTCTGAACCATCATCACTTGACTTGGAGATTTCTTGATACTCTCATCAGTAGTTTTTAGCATCCCATGCAACTCAGCTAGTGTCTTCTCTAGTCCAACCATGTTATAATTCATGATGAACGACTCAGAGCTCAGTGGGAGAGACTGGAGAATGACGTCAATATCTAGGTACGGATCTAGTGGAGTGCCCAGTCTCTCTAGAGTCTCGATGTAACCAATCATCCTGATCACATGAGGGCTCACTAGGCTCCCTTCAGCTAGGCTACTCCCAAACAAGAAATTAGACACATTGTATCTCTCTTCCCTTGCCTGGTTCTAAAACATGCCCTTGAGACCTACGATCATATTGTAGGCATCGCGTTCCTCATATTGTTTCTGAAACTCAGAGGACACGTAGGCCAGCATCAGACAACTGACATCCATGGAATCACTAGCATGCTTCTCATAAGCACGCTTGTCTGCTGCGGAAGCATCCTCTCTTGGTTCATCAGGGTGAGGCTCCTCTAGAACATAATCCTTTTTCTCTTTGTTTAAGAACGATGCTCAAATTTTGATACCAATCCATAAAGTTTGTTCTAGATAATTTCTCACGTTAAAGAATAGATCGCAAATTAAAAACTGGAGTGCATTTAATAGAAGAAGTAGTAGGTGCCATGATCTACAAAACATTAAATGCAAGGTTCAACACTATGCAATGTTTATCTTCTATCCAATAAAAGATGTTCCACTATATTAAAATCAGTCACTTTACATGTAGTGACTAATATTGGCACAAGATCCATATTCATTCCAACTCCTAGTGAGCTTTGGCATCACCGCTAGAAGCTAGATGATATAGGTAAGAAAAACTTTGCTAATCACATCGTATGTGACTCTTGTCGTTGGAGAAGAATCCTATGCTCTACGCCCACTCTATGCTCCACACATATAGGGATGGAGTTCGTCCCATGGCAGTGTGCTAGCACCACACGTGAGAGATAAAGAATCCTCGCTCTCAACAATTGATACCGAGAAAGGGAGGAGATGATTCTATGGTGGCTAGGTCTAATCTATGCTTATTGCGTGTCCCAAGACCTCCTCCTCTCTTTATATAGGGCTGAGAGGCCCTGGTCATCCACATCTTGAAACCCACAAATTAGTTAGTACCAATTCGTTTTCGTAACAGGTCCAATCTGTTTGCCGACGTCGGAACTTTCGATCCTACATCAGAACTTCCGACAAGGTATTTAGGTCTCTCGATTCAGTACGACACGCAACAGATTCAATCTGTTTTTGCCCACCTCGGAACTTCTGATCAGTATAATATTCCCCTATTCCAAATCGGAACTTCCGGCTCGTCGAAACTTCCAATACCATATCGGAACTTCCGAAGCAACATTTGATCTCTGACTCGAGACCAGAAAATAATCAGAACTTCCGATACTACCTATCGGAACTTCCGATACATGAAATTTTCTTGGGCATTTCCTTCAATCTAGTCAAGTATTTACCTCTCATGAAGTTTCATGATACCATCATATTTTTTACAAATTGTGAATTATTCTAACACGTTTAAGAATTTCTTGAATTTCTTCTAGAATGTTCCTTTTATATTCATTTTCATTGTACTTCAATATTTCTATGAAAAACTTGGTCCTCAAGACATTTCTATCATGTACATGCAGTTCACATATCATTATTAGAAAACAATAATTATTTATATAAAGAATATTATTAGGCAAATATAAAAAATGATGGTGCTCACTGTGCTAATTGATTGTAATCTTATATGTTGGCATAAAAGTTTACACCAACAGGTTCTCTGAGATCAAGAACGTACAAACAGAGAGTTTGTGTTTTAGGACTGCCTCAAACCTCCTAGCTGGATAATAGCTTGAGCAGTTCGAACATGTGTATTGAACCCCTTGTTCTCGGTCCCCTTCTACAAGGTATAGAGGGGGGTATTTATAGGTAAAAATGTATAAGGAAAAGACCTGACTACCCCCAGATTACAACCGACATAGTGGGAACTATTCGGTGCCAGGAACAAGGTTATAAAAGGTAAAGAGCTACAAGATAGACGAATAAGCCAAACATCTTATCAATCTTGTCGCTCGGCTTCGGAGCTTTATCTTTTGTTCGGAGGGTTCATCAGGGCTTCGCATCGACGCACCCTTCGGCCCGGCGCTTCTGCCTTCGAACAAACACTCACCAGCTTCGGAGCTCTTTGGAACCTTCGAGCCATTAATCTCTAAGTCCTAAAAATGAAGTAATTTCCCCCAACAGTAGCCCCTCGAATACGCCTTTCTGTAGTTAACCTGTTTAGAAAGAAGGCAGTATACGGAAGGAATATTTTCATATTTTGAGACTTAGAGGGAATTCGAACATATTACAGTTCTGCAGAGGACTTTAGATCCACATCGTTCGGACCCCTCCTCCGGGCTCTTTACGCGATGGGAACACGTTGTAGGAAGGAGAACCGCTTCAGAGAGCAAACGTCGTGAAGAACCGTCTGATTATAGCCGTTACGGCGTAAGTAACCATTACACTGTAAAAGGTAACGGTCGGTTTTTACAGCGGTTGCTCGCCGTTCCAAGTACTGGACCCACTAGTCAGTGACAGAAGCCAAACCTGCAAAGTGAGCGCAATCGAAGAGTAGCGACCGACAAATGATTATAAAAGGAAGGACAGGGATTACCCGAGATTTTTTACTGCTTCCGGCCCTCGCAATCCACCTTCCCCAATCTTCCGATTTCTTGAGCATCTGAGCGAATGGCGAGAACTAGCCACACCGCTCCAGCATCAGCAAGTACTCTTGCGCAGAGGAAGGCGTGGGCTGCTTCGGCCGCAGCGGCAATGGCGGGGACTTCGGGCAGCGCCTGGCCCAAGGATCCTCGGGGGCTCCGTCCGCCTTCCAAGAAGAAAATCCCCCAAAGCTTCTTCATTGGCCAATCTGTGAGTACGGCCGAATCCATTTAAGAGGCTGTGGAAGGGAAGCTGGGTGCCGGATTGAGGACTCGGGTTCCTGGATCAGAATCAACTCCAAGGCCACGGAGCGGAGAGGTGGTAGTCTTCGAAGCATTCTTCGAAGCAGGCTTCGGACTTCCAGCCATAGACTTCTTGACAGAGGTTCTGGACTTGTTCCACATTACTTTACCTCAGCTGTCTCCTAACGCCGTCGCTCGCTTGGCTTTCTTCGAATGGGCACTCTGAGCTGAAGGGTGCGAAGGACGCTCAGAGGTCTTCGCCGCGACCCACGAAGCCATTTGCCAGCCGAAGCCGCAGGATGGCCCAAGGGATTCCAAGGTGACAATAGCCTTCAACAGCGTCAACTTCCAACTGCGAAGGGAGCATGCTCTTCACTTTCCTGCGAAGGCCATCAATGACAGATGGTACACCAACTGGATTCTTCGGTGGTTTTACGCCGAAGTCGGAGAGGACTCCCCCCTCGCAAGTCCTCTCCAGGAGATTTGGTTCCGGAAGGAGGCGGAGATCTCCCCGAACCCTAGCCTGCTCTCCACGAGGATAGGGCTGCTGAGTTCGGTGGCTCGCCGTATGAGTATGTGTGACCTGGCCGAAGAGTTTATCGCCCTCCGGATCCCTCCTCTCGGAGCCAACTGGCCGATCGTGTTTCAAGAGGGCTCGGAGGGAGATCTCCGAACCCTAGGTAAGGCTTCACTCCCTGCAATGTTGTATTAGACGAAGGAAACAATTATACTTATGACACCATACCCTTTTCTTTCAGCGGCTCCTTTGGCATTGGCTCCAGAGGACATAACTCGAGCCACCGAACGAGTTCTCGGAGCCCCTTCGGTGGCTGAAAAGCAGCGGAGGCTAGAGCTAGTGGGAAGCTGGGAGCGTTCCAACAGAGTGTGGGAAGCTCTCGGCGTGGAGCCCCCTCCTCTTCCCGATTTTAACTCGACCAGAGCAGCTGTCCGAAAACGGAAGGTCACTGCTGAGCCGCCCAAGAAAGCCGGCAAGCAGCCATCCAAGAAGAAGAAAACCGTGAAGCTCCCTCCACAGCTGGCTCCGACTTCGTCAGCTTCGCCGTCGGATGTTTGGAGCTTAGCCTCCGAGGAGCTGGAGGACTCGGACGCACAAACAACGGCGGCCTTCGAGAACTACCTCCTGGCTGATGACGAAGACCTAGGGGAGGTCCCCCCTGGAGCTTCTGCTGGGGAGGAAGCAGAGGTTCCGCCGGTTCCTCTCGCGCCCGTCGTTGTACACGTGGAGTCGGGCTCCGAGACTCCCAACTCACCCACACCCGGGGTGGTTACAATGGAAGTCGTGGTTCCAGCATGAAATGCGGAGGAGAGTGCTTCGGGAGATGACTTTGCTGACATCCTCCAGGAGTACGAAGTCCTGGAGGATCCGGCGATCCTGCCCCACGAGGCCTCCGAAGGTACTCCTCGAAGCTCCTGCCTTGGCTAATACCTGCAACTTTTCCTTGTAATATGCTTATTAATTGTTTTTGACAAAATAGGTACCTCTACGGGTGTCGATGCTCCGGCGGCGCCCGAAGCCCTTTCGCCTTCGGGGGTCGTGGCCCGGGTGGACCTCCCTGCTCCTTCAGATGCTCCATGCTTGGCAGCGGAGAATGTGCCCGTCGGAGCGGATTTGGCGACCGAGGTTGTTCCTGCGGTGTCGGCTCCGACAGTTGAGGTTGCCTCTGTTGCTGCGCCTCTGGTCGAAGGGGTAGCCGCCGGTGACGAGGGTACTCCTGCTTCGTCCGCCGCGCTTATATTCGTGCCGGGGAGAGGCAAGAGCCTATCTAGCCTCGGCCTTCTTCCTGGCCTCGCTACAACCTCCGTCGGCAATTCGGAGGATGAGGCCGCGGCAGACGACCGCCAAGCCTTATCATGGCTTCCTCTGCTGGCTCCGTTCTTGGAGCAGCGGGAAGGCATCCGAAGGCTCATGGAGCCCCTGGCAGAGAAGAGCCAGGATATCGCCAACTCGGACTTGGTCTCTGTTTTGAGCGAGGCTGTGGCTCCGACGCTCAACACAGCCCTCGAAAGGGCTGCCCTTCAGGTATGAAAAAACACCATAGCCACATCAAATTAGTGATCATAAATACTTCGGTACTTACTTGTTCTTTTTGCAGCAATTTGTCCTTGCTAGAGCGGCAGCGACTTCCAATGAGGTCGAGATTAACCGACTCAAAAGGAAGGTTACTACCCTCCTGACCACTCTTAACAACTCCAATGAGTGATCCATCAGGTTGGAGGAGGAAACCCTAGTGGAAAGGAGGGCTAGGGCAGCGGCCGACGAAGCTCTTCGGACAGTGAGACAAGACAACGCCGCGCTCCGCTCCTCAGCCGAAGAGGTCGAAGCTGAGCATGTTGTCCTTCGGGCGGAGGTCGAAAGGCTCTGTCAAGAAGCGGCTGCTTCAAGTGCTCAGTTGGTGGAGCTGCAAGGAGCTCTTAACCAGGCCATGGCCCAGAAAAGCTCCTTAATACTCCAGGTGGCCGAGGTATCTGCAACTGCTGCAGGGCTGGAAGCAGCGGAGAAGAGGAACGCTAGTGTGGCGGACCATACCTTGGAAGCCCTTTAGGGTACCTTGGAGTACTTCGGTACTATGTGCCCCTCATCTTCTGCTGCGATCCACGAACCCCTCGATCGAAAGCTGAGAAGGATCCAGGTGGCTTCGTCGTTGATGATGAACTCCGGCGTCCGGTACGGAGAAATCTCCGGGCAGTGCGCTGGCATCAGGGTTCTTAGCCACCTCGAGTCTCTTCAGATCCCCCTCGACTCAGTCGGGGGTTCGAGCCCTGGAAGCTTCACCTCCGACGACTTGCTGCACCCATCTTCGGATGTAGCTTTGGCCTGGGAAGCCTTCCGATCAACTTGCAAGATGGACCACAAGGTTGTGGCCAAAGCTTGGATCGATGAGGCCGTCGGCAGAAGCAGGCGCAAACAAGGCCACCACTTCCTGCCTTGCCAGCTCCGGTCATTCCTGCTCCACCAACCGACCCACAGGTCTAGCTATGCAGGGTTATTATGTACATGAAGTCTTGTAAAGCCTCTTTATTAATGGAAAAGTTATAAACAAGAAGCTTGTTTTGGGTGTTCTGTTCTTTTTAGGTTTTGTCATGCCCTCCGAACCTTGACCTCAAAATACTCGAAATTACCAGCGAGCTTCGAAAGGAGTGGGCAAGCGTCGAGAGCTTAAGGCCCTACCACCGCTCTCGCTTCTCTGTTCCTCGCGGAGACAGAGTAGAGATAACCCTTGAAATTTCTCAAGAGGTCTTAGCTTATATTAAAGAAGAGGAGAAGGAGAAGGCATCCTCGTCTTCTGAACATATGAACTGGTCTGACTCGGAGTACCAGACTGAAGACCCTGCGGAAGCTAACTCCGAAAGGCTCCTGACGTGGGCCGAGCTTCAAGAAGAGCGAAAGAAACTTCGAGCCTCTAAGAAGAAGAGAAGCGTTCGAACGAAGAGGACCAAGGTGACGGCTTCGAGCTCTGAAGGATCGAGTAGCCGAAGGGGTCTTCGATTTTTTCTAGGCTTGGACCAAAACTTTTCTTAATGTAAAAGTATGATGACTTAATGTGAAATGCTTCGAAAGTATCATACGTGGTTCCTATCCTTCTACCCCTCCTTGTGGGTGGTGGATCCTTTATTGTAAAAAAGGGTTCGCCAGGCACAATGATCACCAATACTTTGGTATCACCACGCCGCGACTCTTCGAAACAATTTTTATTGTTTTTACTTTTTATTATTACTATTATTTTTTGAAGTGCTTGGACTCTTGTATGGATCGTACAAAGCCGAAGCCTTAAACCCGTAGGGTGGCCACCTTTGGCTCTTTTACGGATGCTTCGTACCCGGAGGCCGAAAATCTGTTTCTTCTTTTTTATTTATTTTTTTAAGTCCTTAGACTCTTCTATGGATCCTAACAAGCCGGAGCCTGGGATCCGTAGTGTGGCCACCTTCGGCTCTTTTACAAATACTTCGTACCCGGAGGCCGGAAATCTGTTTCCTTTTATAGTTCTTAGACTCTTCTACGGATCCTAACAAGCCGGAGCCTGGAATCCGTAGGGTGGCCACCTTCGGCTCTTTTACAAATACTTCGTACCAGGAGGCCGAAAATCTGTTTCTTTTTATAGTCCTTAGACTCTTCTATGGATCCTAACAAGCTGGAGCCTGGAATCCGTAAGGTGGCCACCTTCGGCTCTTTTACAGATACTTCGTACCCGGAGGCCGGAAATCTGTTTCTTTTTATAGTCCTTAGACTCTTCTACGGATCCTAACAAGCCCGAACCTGGAATCCGTAGGGTGGCCAACTTCTGCTCTTTTACAGATACTTCGTACCCGGAGGCCGGAAATCTGTTTCTTTTTATAGTCCTTAGACTCTTCTACGGATCCTAACAAGCCGGAGCCTGGAATCTGTAGGGTGGCCACCTTCGGCTCTTTTACAGATACTTCGTACCCGGAGGCCGGAAATCTGTTTCTTTTTATAGTCCTTAGACTCTTCTACAGATCCTAACAAGCCGGAGCCTCGAATCCGTAGGATGGCAGCTGAGCCCCTGAACCGATGGTTTGCAGGCAGCTACCTGGGTCTTGGGAAAAATGCTTGACTCTGGAAGCATCTCCGTCCTCCCGATGCGTCCATCAGGAGTAAGGGATATTCGAAGAGCAAACAAAATTCGACCCTTCTCTTTATTTCATAGAAAGGAAATTTTTACAAGTGATTACAAGGAGCCCCTAAGCGTAGTAACGCTTAAGGTGCTCTGCATGCCACGCATGCTTCAACTCTTCCCCTTCTAAATTAGCTAATTTAAACGATCCGGGGTGGCCTGAGCGTAAGATAACATATGGTCCTTCCCATTTGTTTCCTAGCTTTCCCGGAGCTATTACACTTCGCAACACTAGATGACCAGGTTTAAGCTCATTTAGCTTTACCTTCGGGTCATACCACGTTTTTGTTTGGCCTTGGTACTTGGTCAGGTTGGCGACAGCTCGAAGCCTTGTCTCTTCTGATAAGTCCAGCGAAGCATTCCTCTCGTCTTCATCTCCGGGTTGAACTACACGAAGGGATCCTCCTCTGAGCTCCGTGGGAGTCATGGCCTCATCTCCGAATAGCAGTCTAAATGGGGTAAAACCTGTGGACCTGGTTTGAGTCGTTCGAATGGACCACAAGATTTTAGGGAGCTCTTCGACCCATAGCCCCTTGGCTAGGCCAATGATCCGCCGATTTAGCCCAGAGAGAATGTTCCCGTTGGCTCGCTCAACAGCTCCGTTGGATTGTGGATGGCGTACCGCAGCGAAGCACAACTTAATGCCTAGATCTTCGCAAAATGTTTGGAAAGTGTCAGCTTCGAACTGGGTTACATTATCCATCGTCACTTCCCTTGGCACTCCGAACATGCATATAATGTTCTGCCAGAAAAATTTTTGGACATTCCTCGAGGTAATAGCGGTCAATGGCTCTGCTTCAACCCACTTTGAAAAATACTCGATGGCTACTACCGCAAACTTCAAGCCACCTTTTGCCATTGGAAAAGGGCCTATCAGGTCCATGCCCCGTCGAGCCATTGGCCATACCGGGGCGATGACTTGAAGCTGGACTGGCGGATGGTGGCTTCGTCTGCCCATCCACTGGCATCCTTGGCATGTTCGAACTAGCTCCTCCGCATCTCTCACTATTGTTGGCCAGTAAAGTCCTTGCCGAAGTGTCTTGCCAGCTAGCGCACGAGGGACTAGGTGACCTCCACACAACCCTTCATGAATGTCTCGAAGTATGTCTTGACCCTCGGGCTGGGAGATGCATCGAAGCAGAGGTGAGCACACGCCAGCTTTGTATAATACTCCATTGACAAGCTTGTAATTTTAGGCTCTTGCCTGCAACCTTCGGGTTTCTGGACCTTCTGAAGGGTCTATGCTACTTTGCAACATGTTCATAATCGGAGCCCGCCAATCTGCTGCTGGAATGCACAGTACTTCCGAAGAGGGTAACTGAACAACTGCGGGTTGCGTTAGCTCTTCGTAGAAAGCCCCCTCCGGGAGGTCCACCGCTCCGGCTGCAGCTTTTGCAAGAATATCTGCGAGCTGATTCTCTGCTCGAGGGATACTTCGAACCATAAATCCTCTGAATGCTGCTTCAGCCTTGCGGATTTCTTCAAGGTATTGTGCTAGCTGTGGATTCTTTGCTTGAAAGCTTTTATCAACATGCCCCGCGACGACTTGGGAATCTGTCTTAATCATTATCCTTGCAGCTCCAAGTGCTTTAGCTTTTCGGAGGCCTAGCAGGATTCCTTCGTATTCTGCGATGTTATTGGTGGTTCTAAAATTGAGCCTCGCAGAATACATGGCCTTCTGTCCCGATGGTGATATTATGATGGCCATCAGAAAAAATCGTCCATAAACCTTCGGAGGGTTCTTCTAAGGCCCAAACGGCAGATGGAGTCCACTCTGCTACGAAGTCAGCTATGATCTGAGATTTGATAGTTGTTCTTGCCGTGAAGGAGATTCCGAACGGGGCTAGCTCAACAGCCCACTTTCCAATTCTTCCTGTAGAGTCTTTGCTCCGGAGCATATCCCCCAGAGGATACGAGGTCGGGACGATCAGGTTATTTGCCAAGAAATAATGCCTTAGCTTTCGCAAGGCCATCACTAAGGCATAAGCAAATTTCTCGAGCTCGGAGTATCTAATTTTAGCTCTGGACAAAGCCTCCGACACAAAATAAACTGGGTTCTGTACCAGCTTTCCCTTAAGGTCACTTTCTCGGACTAATACTGCACTTACTGCGGAGCCTGTTGCTGCAAGATATAGGAGCAGTGTCTCTTCTGGAAGGGGCACAGTGAGTGTTGATAATCTTCCGAGGTATGCTTTTATATCATCGAAGCTCTTCTGGCATTTCGGTGTCCAACTGAAGCTTTCAGACCCCTTTAGTGCTTCGAAAATTGGGAGCCTTCGCTCTGCTGACCTGGCCAGGAACCTGCTAAGGGCTACGAGCCTCCGTGCTAGCTTCTGTACTTGTTTCAAGTTCTCTGGCGGAGCCATTCTTTGCAATGCACTTATCTGTGTTGGGCTAGCTTCGATTCCTCTGCTCGAAACTAAGTACCCTAGCAGCTTCCCTGCTTGTGCTCCGAATATACATTTTTCCGGGTTGAGGCGTACTCCACATGCTTGGAGGCTCTCAAATGTTTCAGCTAGGTCTAGGCTATGCTGGTGCTTTTGGGCACTTTTTATTACAATATCATCCATATAGGCTTCGACATTTCGGCCTATTTGATGACCTAGAGCCTTAGCTATTAAACGTGAAAAGGTGGCTCCAGCATTTCGCAGGCCAAAAGGCATTCTTACATAACAAAATACTCCGGAAGGAGTTATAAAGCTCGTCTTGGCCTCGTCTTCGCGTTTCAGCCAGACTTGATGATACCCGGAATAAGCGTCGAGGAAGCTTAGCAATTCGGAGCCTGCTGTGGAATCCACTAGTTGATCTATTCGGGGCATCGGGTAGGGGTCTCGTGGGCATGCTTTATTTAATGAAGTAAAGTCAATACACATGCGCCATTTGCTCGAGTCCTTTTCCTTACAAAAACAGGGTTAGCCAACCACTCGGTATGGGCTACATCCCTGATGATGTCAGCTTTTAATAATTTTTCTACTTCGGCTTTGGTGAGGCTTGCTCTTTCTGCTGACAGCTTGCGAAGCCCCTGGCGTACTGGCCTGGCCTTCGGGTTGACGAGCAGGCTATGCTCGATGATGCTTCGATCGACCCCGATGATGTCTTCGTCGGTCCAAGCAAAGACATCCAGATTTTGCTTGATGACTTCTTCCAACGAGGTGGCTATCTCCGGGGATTGCCCCTTGCCGAACATCACTAGATACTCTTTACCATCTTTTGAAATTATCCTTGACTCAACATCACCTTCCGGGCTTGGCTTGAGAGAGGGCCCCTTCGAAGGGTTCGAGACCTCTGGCACCTCTTCACTGCTTTTCGCCACGTTGTGCACTTGCCGAGGATCCAACGGTTGCCCATGGCCATACTCCGTCCTCCGGGCTACAGCTTGGTCTCCTAAAATAGTAAGCACCCCACCTTGCGTGGGCATTTTGAGACAAAGTTAATTGTGGTGCACTATGGCCCCGAATTGGTTCAGAATCCCTCGGCCGAAGATTGCGTTGTAAGCATATGGGGCGTCGACAACATCGAAGATCACCTCTTCTATCCTGGCCAGAGGCCCCTCTCCGAAGGCAACCTCGAGGCCTATATGGCTGAGGGCATCGAGAGGCGGTCCTGAGAACCCTTGAAGTGGCCGGGCCGCTAGAAGCAGATGCTTCCGGGGTATGCACATTTGATCGAAGGCCTGGACGAAGAGTATGCCCGCAGAACTCCCGCCATCTACCAGGATCCTTCGGACCTCCACCCCTGCTATGTCCGCGGAAATGACCAAGGGGTCGGCATGAGGGAACTTTACCCCTGCGGCATCACTAGCAGTAAACGAGATGGGCACATGGGACCACTCTGGCATTCCCTCGGCGGAACTCGAAGTCCCGATGTGCCCAACCTCTCGGACGTACTCACGCCGCTGCCTTTTTGACATGCCTCCGAGGGTCCCCCCTCTAGAGATGGGCAGGACCACCCTTTTGCCGCGGTCTTGTGGGTCTTCCTGCTTCGGTGGTGGCATAATATTGGCCATCGGAAGTTGCATGGGGGTTTCTAGGACACCGGCTCGGCCCATGATCTGCATAGGCTCCGACTGTGCCACTGATGGGGCTCGGTCTGAAGTGCCCCTCCCGGTACTTCGTCCTAGGTATTCGCCCCGAAGGGTTAATACCGACTTGCAGTCTTTCGTGTCATGGCTTCTGTTGTCACCATGCACACAACAGAAAAAACTCTGGCGCCTGCCTGGCGCTCTCTCTTGAGGTCTTGGGGTCGCAACCTTGAAGTTCTGTCCCTGCTGGAAATTGGCAGGTGCCTTCGGTGCAGAGGCCGTAATGTTTAGCACCTCTGAACGGAAATGCTTCTTACCTCTCCTGTGCTCGTTGAAGCGGTTATCTTGAGGAGGTTGCCCCGTCTTGACTTCTCGGAGAGCAGGTGAGGGGGCTCCGCTCCGCCGGAGACAACCTTCCTTCGCCTTGGCATACTGTTCGAAATACGCCATGAGCTATGCCACAGATGTCACCGGCTTCCGGTGGAGTTTGTTGAGGAGGTCGGGGTTTAGCACCCCTTCATGAGCGGCGTCGACTATCGAAGAGGTAGACGGGCCTTTAATTTGTGACTTGGTGTGGGCGAAGCGTGTGAAGTATTCACGGAGTGTTTCTCCCGCCCGCTACTTTACTTGGAACAAACTTCCCGTGGACATCGGGGCCACAAAGGTACCCTGGAAGTTGCTTACGAACTTCTTCTTTAGCTGCTCCCATGACCTGATCGATCCTAGCTTTAAGGACCAGAACCATCGAAGCACCACACCTTTGAGAGCGAGGGGGAAACACTTCGCCATCGTGTTGCGCACCCCTCCGCTTGCCTCTATGGTTAAGGCGTATGAGCGAGCGAACTCTCCAGGATCTGAACCACCGGAGTACTTGTGTAACTTAGAAGCCTTGAACCTGGGATCAAAGGGGACTCTTTGCAAGTCCGGGTGCAATGGGGACTCATCATCGAAAGACGCGTTTTCGGCTTCCTCCGGGACTTGGACAACTTCTGGGGGGTTGTGAGCACCAGTGTCTTGAGGCCCTTCGGGAGTTTCGGTGGAGGCTTGAGTGCGGAGGTGATCGGCAGCCTCCTGCCTCCACCTAGCTACTTCCTCCTGAAGCCTGGTTAATTGAGTAGCCTCGGTTCTAGGAAGGCCTTCATCTTCTTCTAAAGGTAGCTCCGGGTCTTGGGAGCTGATGTAATCAGTCTGAAGCACCGTAGGAGGAGCTCGGGGACCCCTGGGCACTCGACGCCCAGGGGTGCCTTCGGGAATTGCTGGAGCGGCAGAGGGCCCCGCTCCTGTAGTCCGAGGGGACCTTCGGAGGGGACCTGCGGCCTGGCTTCGCTTCGGAGGCATAACTAGCCACAAAGAGGTTTGAGATGGAGGACTTCGAACGACTCGGGAAGTCGAGTGAAGGCCTTCGGGCTGCACTAAGAAGCCCCTAACCGAAGGGTACGCGGAGTCTTGAGGCTCCGAGGCTCCCTCCGTAGGTGCTCTTCGAAGTGCAGTCAGCAGTAGAGAACAAGCTTCTAGAACTTCGGTTCCCCATGGACGACGCCAATTGTTGGCGTAAAAGTTTACACCAACAGGTTCTCTAAGATCAAGAACGTACAAACAGAGAGTTTGTGTTTTAGGACTGCCTCAAACCTCCGAGCTGGATAATAGCTTGAGCAGTTCGAACGTGTGTATTGAACCCCTTGTTCTCGGTCCCCTTCTACAGGGTATAGAGGGGGGTATTTATAGGTAAAAATGTATAAGGAAAAGACCTGACTACCCCCAGATTACAACCGACATAGTGGGAACTATTCGGTGCCAGGAACAAGGTTATAAAAGGTAAAGAGCTACAAGATAGACGGATAAGCCAAACATCTTATCAATCTTGTCGCTCGGCTTCGGAGCTTTATCTTCCGTTCGGAGGGTTCATCAGGGCTTCGCATCGACGCACCCTTCGGCCCGGCGCTTCTGCCTTCGAACAAATGCTCACCAGCTTCGGAGCTCTTTGGAACCTTCGAGCCATTAATCTCTAAGTCCTGAAAATGAAGTAATTTCCCCCAACATTATACCATCCTATGAGCACATCAAGTTGATAACTAGATAGCTAGTTAGATTCTTGCAAAGGACACTTTGCTATTACATATTATATTACACATAACTAATCAAATTAATTAGGTGTTTACAAGTTGTAGGAAATTACTTGTCAAATATTTTTGGGACCCATATTGGTAGTATGTGATTCCATTTATATATATATCATCATTCCATTTAGGATTGGCTAAATTCATTGTGAGTTGTTGATAACAAAAAATGGCATTAATGGTCATGATTGTCCAAAAGTCAAAATTGGTAATTTGGACGAAAAATATACAATTCCTAGCACAGGCCGAAGCCTCAAAGTACCGAAGGCCCATTTGCACTGGGCTTCGGCTGCCTGCTTTGAAGGCCGTCTTTGGCCCGAAGGGCCCCTTCGGTGGTCGACTTCGCAGGCAGGCTTTGGCCTAACGGGCCTACTTCGGCAGGCCTACCGAAGGCCCACTTTGGGAAGGCCTAGGAGTGAATCTGTTAATAGGTTTCAGGTTGTTTTGATCCCTAATAAAATCTTATCTATTTTTAGCCGAATCCTAATCAGGTTATAGTTAGAGTTGTAGCCAGGAACGACAAGAATAGCTCCTATAGATATAGGGGTGAGGTTGATTCAAACTAATCTACACAGATCAACTCAAAACCTTAGTTTTCAATCACATTACTTTCAATCTACTTTTCCTGCCCAAGGATTAGCTCTAGAGTACAACTTTGTGAGTTTGCGCCGTAAACTCTCCATGCATCACGTCGAAAACGTGGTAAGTCCTTGTTGATTCGCCTGTGAATCATCTGTTAATCTACATAACAGATTGCTATCGCCTTGTTGGTTCGCTTGTGAATCATCCGTTAATCTACGTAATAGGTTGCTACCCCTTTGTTCTGTATGTTTTTCTATTACTACAGTTGATAATTCGGTCTCTAGGTCGAATTGGCATTTGATCCTGGTTTTTTTTGGCAGAGTTTACACTCAGATCTCCTTCGCCAATGATTTACACTCAGGTGCTTGTTGTTCGGGAAGGCAATCTCTAGAGAAAGGAGATTAGTTTCGGAGGCTGCTGAAATCAACTTCGATAGGCCTTCGGTTCGATAAAAGCCATGTCGTACTGGCAACACTATCTTCGGTCCGAGCACTTATGCGTGCCGGAGTTACTTCGTGTGCCGGAGCATCTTCGCGCCTCAAGTCGGAGCCACTTCGCGCTAAGGTCATTTCGCGCTGAAGACTACTTTGGCGTACGCCTCTACATAGAACAGCAAAGGCTATCTTCGGCACACCCTTCGCACCAGGCGCCGAAGGTACCCTTTGGTGACCCCTTCGGCTAGATTACCCACATTGTCAGTCTGACTAGCTCGTTTAGGCCGGTCTGACCTCTAAGACACCTTCGGTTGAACCGGCTTGGTCTTGGCCAGTTTAATTGCATTTTCTTCACACATCGGCCAGTTGAATAATTTTAATTAATATTATTTGGTTGCCTGGTGACTCTGTTATTCCCTTATCAATGTTTAAGGGTCGTCGGAACGTGACGTCGGTGTCCTGTTACACTTAGGGGTTTGCCTCTAAGTATCCACACGTTTTTTGATCGTTAGATCAGCGTCAGTGCATTTGGTGCTTTAACCGTTAGGTTTTAGTGTCAACACACTTTTTGGCGACTCCTCTAGGGATAGATATGCCAATCACTTCTACATCGGCGACAGATACACCTACTACTTATGTATGAACAGTACCCTCAGTGTCGATGGATCTGGTAGGGAGCGTGGAGATTGATGACGCCAACATAATCGTCCCTACCCTCGATGACCTCTCTAAGGAGGATAGGGCAGAGATCAAGACCAAGATGAGGGAGTTACATGCTCTCTTACTTATGGCCATGTTAGTCAGACCAGCCATTAGGCCGGTCCGACCGGCTATCACGTCCTCGGCAGACCAGCCCTATGGCTGGCCAGACCACCCCTGCCACACACTATGCACCACCGCCTACGCCTACGCCACCCTATCCCGTGCTGCCCACACCTCCTGCCCCTACACACCCTCATAGGCCCGAGTTCATTCCATATCGCGAGCCGCCACCAAAGGAGGAGCCGCATGGACGACACCGCGATATACCACCATGTGTTGTGCCCCCACACGAGAGAAACACATAGGTAGGAGGCATAGATGACATAGATAAGCGGATTCACGCGTTGTTTAGAGAGTGTGCAGGTTGGACTCCTAGGGGTCAGGTTAGGTTTTACCAATAGCCATACCCCGATCACTTTGACACCGTCCCATACCCGCGTGGCTTTAGGGTGCCTGAATTTACAAAATTTGACGGCGAAGGTAGTAAGACCACCCTAGAGCACATAGGCTAGTTCCTAGTATAGTGTGGCGAAGCTAGTGGGTTGGATGCTTTGAAGCTTAGATTATTCTCCCTATTGCTTTCTTGCACTTCTTTCACTTGGTTTTCGGCGTTGCCGCTGAACTCCGTCCACACTTGGGCCCGGTTGGAGCAAAAGTTCCATGATTATTTTTATATTGGGGAGACCGAGCTTAGACTTTCACACTTGACATCGGTTATAGAGAAGGCTAACGAGAGTGTCTCTGAGAACGTTACGCATTTTAGGGACACTAGAAACAAATGTTTTACTTTGAATATTTCTAATAGAGACTTGGCCGACCTTGCTTTTAACGGTCTTCACTCTGAACTTAAGGAGAGACTAGATGAGTAGGATTTCTTCGATGTTAGTCAGGTTCTGCAGAAGGCTCTGGTTTAGGAAGGCCGAGCCAAAAGTAGAAAATTCACAAAGACATTCAACAAGCCTAAGGCCGAGGTGCACGTCATGGAGCACTCCGATGAGGAATCATTGGAGAGTGAGAATGACTCAGCCGACATGTACACCGCAGAGTGGACTTGGTCTAGTAAGGCTAAGCCCATCATTTGCACTAAGTTACGACCATATCCTGCCAAGAGTCGGCCCAGCGAGGTGAAATATTCTTTCGACGTGACCAAGTGTGATAAGATATTTGATTTTTTGTTGAAGAATAATCTTATCAGGTTACCAAAGGGTCACGTCATCCCGACTGCCGATGATTTGAAGAAGTGGCCTTATTGTATGTGGCATGATTCTCACTCCCATTCTACTAACGATTGCACTGTTTTCCGTCGATAGGTTCAATCTGCAATAGAAGAAGGACGGTTGATGTTGGATAAAATTCCCAAGATGAAGCTCGACAAGGATCCCTTTCCCATGAACACTGTCGATCTTGTCGGGAAGAAGGTGCTGATTCGGCTTGAGCAGGCTGGGTCCACTAAGGGAAAGGAGGTCATGATTGGAGAGCCTCACACACACACTCGTACAAAAGAACCTAGAGGTGGGGGTGTGGAAGATAAACACCGCAACATCATCTTCAGCTAAGCCCCACAAGAAGCCGAAGGTGACTTACGAGATGCTCTTCCAGAAGCATAAAAAAGGGCCAAATAGGCAAGAGTTCAACCGAAACCCCCAGGAAGGTCGAACCCTCCTAGGAGGTCAAACCCTCCGAGGAGGTCGAACCCTCATCTGACCTGCCCAGAGACCCCTCATATATGTCTAGACCCATTGCCAATCTAGTTTGGCATCCCTCTAGCATGGCCGAACCCCCCTTCAAACGGTGGGTTCGGTCCGCGATGGGTGAAGCCGCTGGAGCCCCCACTCCCTCCACCGTACCATTGGATAGTAGCACCGTGGCCTCCGAGCTATGCTCTACCACTGGGGTACCCTACTCTGTACTTCACCACTCCTTTCGTGCCTTCGGAGTTTTATGATTGGTAGTAGAAGATGTGCGCAACAGACAATATTTTCAGCTGTCTATCTGTGGTGCCACAATGGCGAACCCCGTAGAACGAAGCAAGGGAAGGCTGCCGCGAAGGTGTAACAGAGAGAGGCTTCGTAGCCATTACCGTCAAGGTGGGGGTCCCAGGAAGTCCCAATCCTAGAAGGATCCCCTCCGGAGTGTGATAGAGGTAAGTTCCTGAAGCCTACTAATCGGAGCTCCATCGGTCTGACTGCTGCCTCCAGGCCGGTCCAACCACCCCCTCCACCGAGGGCTGATCGGCCTACCTCGGCCAGTCCTACTACTTCATTCCAGGATTCTGGCACACTTTGGTCAGACCAGTCCACCGAGGATGGTCTAACTGACAGCGCGTAGAAAGCAGGCTTCGTTGGGCATAAACACGCCAAGGCTGACCCGGGTAGCCCCCCCGTTCGGCTAAATTCTACAGGAACAATTTTGTGGCGCCCGACACCAATCCCCAACTATCATGGGCACCCCCGGGCATGTCCAATTCACAGAAGAGACGTCTACAACATCTTCGAGTCCAGGAGATACGTGAGAAGAAGGCCGAGGTTGAGCAGGACGCTGTTTTCGAGGAAATCCGTCCTCGACCAATAGAAAAATAGGTTTGGAAGCCAAATATGGTTGCTGTAAACAACCTGGCTCCTACTCCAAGTGACAACGAGGACGACATGATGGACGATGACTACACGCCGATCTCCAAGGTGCCCTCTCCTCAAGCGATGGACATAAACGTCGTCATGCTGCCCGCTGAGTTCGCACTACCACAGGATGAGGCCGAGGTTGCTCACTTGAGCCTCGGCCCCCAGGAGGATATTTTTTAGAAGCCCGAGGATATGTCTCATCACTTGAAGCCTCTCTATGTCAAGGGGCACATCGACGAGAGGCCGATCTTGAGGATGCTTGTAGATGGGGGTGCCACCATCAACTTGATGTCGTACTTGTAGCACCGAAAGTAGCGACCAGAGGGGGGTGAATGGGCGCCTAAAAATTCTTTCGAATCAATGGCCTGCTCCCAACACCCAACGCAACTCAACTGACTTAGAAAAGAAAGATGAACAGATCAACAGTGCCTCAAAAGATCTAGCCTAACAACAACCGGTGTCCTAATCGAAAAGACACCAACACAATGCTAATAGGCAGATTAACGAATCATTTCAAACATGGGCAGATCAAGGTTCACAGAGATAAATCATCACAACAATTAATCTAAGTGCACATAAAACGGGAAGAATTACTGTTCAGAGTTGTCTCTTGAACGGTACTTGACGAAGCCTGTGTGGTGCGAAGCCTGTAGTTATCGAAGCAGGCTTCGAAGTACGCAGTGTCGAAGTCTATAGTGGACGTGCCGAAGCCTGCTTCTAAGTTGACGTGCGAAGGCTGATGGAGTGGAGGTAGGTTCAGAGCAGTCGTGCGAAGGTCGTAGATGTATACTCCAAACCCTTCGAATTCGAAGCTATGCAGAGACGAGTTCGAAGACTAGTGCAAAGCTATGAAGCAGTGAAGTACGTAGCTATCGAAGCCTATTTTGAAAGTTTCAGTACCAACTCCAAAAACAGACTCCGAACAGCAGCAAGCAGACTTCAAAGATTCGGAGCTTAACACAAGAAAAATTAACTTCAAAGTTAAAACAGAAAAGTCGAAGCCTGTCACTATAGGGACTTCGCACGAGCGAAGACTACCCTCGCAAGGACTTCGAACCCTTTAGTGCAATCTGATCGAAGCCTGCTTTGCAGCACACTTCGCAAAACACACCCCAGACAAAAACTTCTCTACTCCGAAGAGACAAAGTCAAAATAGTTTGGAGGTAGACTTCGAACACAAGTAGACCCTTCGAACTGGGTCTAGCTTCGAATCGGAGACCTCAAGCAAGGACTTCAGAACCTTGTGCGAAGCTCGACTGAAGCTTGCCTCACAGGACAGAAAGGCTTCGAACAAAGATTAAAAGCAGAGTTCGAACCTTCACAAGAACCTTCAAGAAATGTGCAAACTCCCTTCTCTCGATCAGAACGCCATGTCAGGAAAATACCAATAAAAACTTAACTACAGCCTAGAATCAGAATCGCCTGACACACAACAGCTAGAAGCCTATGGCATAGAAAACAACACGTCAGACCAAATCATTGCAAAGATAAAATAAGCTGAGCACGCAAAATGATGCAACCAGAGAATCACTTCACAGCGTAACGATTTGAGAGCAACGCAGAGAGATCCGAACCTGGATGGAGGATTCCCAGAAAATTAATCGAGAAGAAACAACGAGCAAACATGATGAACAGAGACAAACATCTTGCTGGCGGCGCACACAGGGAAAAAAACAGGATGACCCAATCCTTTAGATTAGTAAAGTGTTTTTAAGAAAAGGGTGACCTAACCCTAGGGATTGGGGCCCTATTTATAGGCAGCCCAATAGCCTAGGAATATTCCAACAGACCCTTAGGGTTTTTACAGACGCTGATATAAATGGAAAAGACCAAACTACCCTTCGGATATTTTTACAGACTTGACTGACTGACTGTGGGCCTAAGGACAAAATAGTAAACTCCTATTTACATATGATTTATCCAGAAGCGGAGCTTTCGTAGCGACTACGGCTTCACTCCAAGACGGTCCGATCCAAGATCAGCGGTCGTCAGTTTTGCGCCGAAACTAACAAAGCGTCCACCGACTTTGCACCAGGTACTCAGATTGGGCCAGCCCGATTCCGCAGCTCTCTCAGCCCGGCAATCACTCGCCGCCCGTGTACCTGATTCAATCCTGGTCAACAGCCCAGTGGATCCTCTGCTGCTCCTAGCCCATGTACTCGGATTGGGCCAGCCCAACTTCGCGACCCCTCTGCCCGACAGTCGCTCGCTGCCCATGTACCTAAGTCACATGCGGCCTAGACGCAGCAGGTCTTCTCTTCTTCAGTCCTCTTTGACTTCCGTTGACAATGACTCATCACATCTGGAGCCATGAGGCCCACGCTATTCAGCATGGCTCCTCAATCTCCCCCTTGATGAGTGCATTGTCAACACTTCTCTTCATCTGCTCTCCAGTATCTGCGAACACATGTGGAAACACGAAAACAAAGCACAAGAAAACAGAAGAATAAAATAAAGTAAAAGTTTAACCCTAATGACCAAAAGCCAAACAAAAGCAAGAAAGTGGTCATTATGGTTAACCAAAAGTAAAAGCTCAAAACGAGTGCAATCTCAGAATTATCAACAAGGATATCAAAAAGAGTAAGGATAAACGGGACAAAAACTCCCCCTGAAACACATCCCAGAGAAAGCCAAAACTCCCCCTTAAACTCTTCTCCCAAAATTTCTCCCCCTTATTGACAATTGGACTCATCAAGTGAGACTAAATGCACCCTAAAGAGACATAGACTCCCCCTGAAATGCAACTCCCCATCAAAATATGCAATGAATGCAGCTAGGGTGCAGGTGGAGTGTGGAAAGCATGCTGCTCACATATGATTGACTGTAGTTTACAATAACTAACAGGTATAGCAAAAGACATACTATCTTAGACACATGGCATGATGAGTGCAATAGATGATATCTAAAGAAAGTCATTAACACACATTTTTCAATTTTTGCAAACAAAAACATCACCACATTTTCCAGTTGACAAGCAAGGTAAAGCATGAGATGCAGAAGCTAACTAATATCTACCATGATAAGCATTGTCCAAAACAAAGTGCTTCAGTAAACTTGTTATCTTTTTGATTTTCAGGCTTTTTCTTTTTCCTTTTTCATTTTTGCCAGGGGTTATTTACATGTCAAACCTTATGCTAACCGACCAAGTCAAGCCTAGGCCAGAACTAGACCATCAGAAGCTTAAGACATTGGTCTTGGCATACACTACACTGTCCTAGTTCATACCTAAGTGCCATGGTAAGCAGTCCAAAACAATGCAATGCGACAAAGCAAACCCACCTGGATCTTTTCAACTCAAGCACAAAAAAGGCATGGAATTTTCATTCATTCTTGTTTTTTATCATTTTTATAGCATATTTTCCATGTTAAAGCATATAGATGTCCAAGTTTGCATATCTGCGTCTAAGTGAGGAACTAGCTACAAGGCATGTAACAGATAGCAAAAGCATGCAGCCTATACATGCGAGTTACCAGAAGCAATGGTGATCATTTTTCAATTTTAAAGCATAAAAGCCATGCATATGACAGATATCAGACAAATCATGTGAACTGAAGCAAAGCATGATCATCGACAAGTAATCAAAAGCAAGTACCAGATAGAAAAAGTAAAGTAAATCAATCATATAACAGAAGCAATGCTCAAAAGTGCGA
This sequence comes from Zizania palustris, assembly GCA_019279435.1. NCBI lineage: Eukaryota > Viridiplantae > Streptophyta > Magnoliopsida > Poales > Poaceae > Zizania > Zizania palustris. The sequence continues at coordinate 14,961,678 of JAAALK010000289.1, read as the reverse complement.
TATGTGAGTATGTATGATATGAACACACAAAAAAATACCCAAGAAAAGAGTAAAGAAGAAAGAAAACTGACTCAAAATATCCTAAAATCGATACACAACACCCAAATCCCCTCGTAAACGCTCAAAAGTAGATTGATCTAGGGGTTTGGTGAAAATGTCAGCTAACTGATGATGAGTATCAACATGAACAAGGTCAATGACACCATTCTCATATTGATCCCTCAGAAAGTGAAAGCGCACATCAATGTGTTTGGTTTTTGAATGGAGACAAGGGTTTTTCCCTACACTAATAGCACTGGTGTTGTTGCAAAACAGAGGAACTCTGGTAGGAAAGAACAACCCAAAGTCTCGCAACGTGGAAATCATCCAAACCAACTGTGAGCAGTAGCTAGCAGCAGCTACATACTCAACCTCAGTGGTCGAAAGAGCAACCCAGACTGCTTTCAAGAAGACCAATCCGGGTACCCGGTGCGAAGACGGTGGACGCTTTGTCAGTTTCGGCGCAAAACTGACAACCTATGATTATTTTGTTTTTAAGTTTAGAATATTTTTATTTGAGTCAGGAGATTTTTTTAAGAATATTTTAGTAATTTTTGGAATTTATTTTAGAGTCAGTGTTAATTTACCCTAGGGGTAAATTAGTCTTTTCATGTATTAGGAGTCGCCTATAAATAGGCCCCTATCCCCCCTGGGGATAGATGACTGTCCTGCTTAGATCAATCTACAGTCTACATATTAAAAAATTTCGTCGCCAATCTCTGGTATTGTTTTTCTCCGATTTGGCGCACTGCAGCGGGCACATTTTTTCCTTTGCGCGGGCGGCACAGCAACTGCGACCATGGCGGCATGCCATTTCCTCCAGTGCAGTGCATCATAGCCGCACAGCGCGTAGGTGTTTTTTCCTTCTCTCGGTTTCCACGGCGTCTGACAGCCTTTGGCACCGGGAAACGCACTGGAGCGGGCCCACGGCGGGCGGCTGGTTTTCTGCAAGCGCACGTAGCAGCTTTATGTCTCCAACGGTGGAAGACATCATTGGCATTGCGCAGCGCGCATCACAGGCGCAGTTAGCATCAAGGGCCCCACAGTGATTTCTTGCGGATCTACGGCGAGCGACATCAGACTTCGGCATAGGATCTTCTGCGCGCGGTAACTGCATGCAGGTAAGTAGATTCAATCTCCTATTTTCTAGGTAATCTCAGTTTAATTAATAATGTCGTAGTTATCTGTTTTTTTAATTAAAATTAATCTTGTCATTAAATTTTTAATCTATTAAATTTTTATTAATTATCTCGTATTATTTAAGTGTTTTTAATCTGCTCATATAAAAAGAAAAAATTATTAGTCGTAGTAATATATTTATTCTAGATTTCCATGAAATATTTTAGGTTTACTTCTGAATTAATTTCTGGATGATCCATGTTTTTATTTAGTTGATTAGTATTTTATTTTTAAACCATAGTCTGAATATTCTATTAATATATTTATGCATTTTGCTTACGTTATTAGATATTTCTAGTACCAATTTTATTTACTGCAGTATTTCTATTTAGTTTATCTTTAATATCATTTTAATTGGGACACTAGTTATTTTTAGACTAAACCAATTTAATTCCTGCAATTTGTTATGCTAATATTATTTGACTGGCTAAGTTCGTTTGGGTGTTGGGATTAACACATAGTTTAGCAAGAATTTTTTTAGGCGCCCATTCACCCCCCTCTGGTCGCTACTTTCGGTCCTACAAGTGGTATCTGAGCGAGGTTAGGGTTTTCTAATATCTTAACCGATTCTAAACCTAGGTAGTGACCATGACGTCTTCTGGTAAACTCCCGTCCCTAGAAGCTTTTGGCTACACTTATTGGAAGACTCACATGCGAGCATACCTTATGAGCCAGAGCTCGGACATATGGGAGATTTGTGTTCATCCTACTTTCACCATAGCGACTATTGCTGCAGATACTGCTGCAGATGTAGTTACCCAGCATCAAAACAATAGTAAAGCGGTGAACATTTTATTTTCTGGTCTAGGTCCTATTGAGTTTGAGCGTGTCAGCCATCTCACCACTGCTCGAGAGATCTGGGCTACCCTCCAGGCACACCATGAGGGGACAGCTCAGGTCAAGGCTAGGCTCTACCAGACCTACCGGCGTGAGTATGAAAATTTCTCACAGAAGCCAGGTGAGACTGTTGAGGCTTTGTTTGGTTGTTTTCAATTGATCATTGACAAGCTTCGCGTCAACAAGGCCGAGCGTGATCAGCTGGTGTCAGATCACGAACAGGCGCTTAAGGTACTCCATACCTTGGACCCTAAGATCTGGGAGATTGACGACGGGAAAACCGGAACCCTTTAGAAATATAGGGATGTAGAAAGGTCCTTATCCACAAATCGTTAGATACAAGTTAGTTTGATTTAAATGCAAAAAATGAAATACCAGACATTGTGAATCCATTATTTCCAGAATTAATACGCTTACATAATAATTCTGTTAATTACATCTCCGTAGAGAAAACCCCTGATTAAGAGTTCCGACTAAAAGCAAATTACAATGCATGCTGATATGGAGCTACAAAGAAATGAAAATAACATTCTATCCCTACTTCGGCGTCGTCGAAGAAATGTCTCGATTTTTCTCCATATTGATTTTTGTTTAAGTATGTGTAGAACATAAGTGCTTGTCGTCTTTGTTAGCGTGAACATCATGACCACACCATATATACGTATATGCCACAATTTATCTTCTTTATGGTTGTGCTATTTTTCTTATATATGGTGTGTATTTTGATATGTCCATTAGCTTTTGTACACATATAGAGCAAATGAATGACTATTTGCAAGGCAGTAACTAGCGTAATAGGCTTCAATATATTTGAGGTCATCACGTTCATGACACAATACTCATTATTCGGAGAGTTGTGTGGCATAATTTGTGTATATATTATTTAATCTCATTTAAGCTACATGTATATGTTTGGCGTATATTTAGAACATGAATGATTTAATTTACTACTCCGCATAATGTTAGTGTAGCATGGGGTATGAAACGTAACCCGAAACGGGTGGACAAATTTGTTCAATGTATAATCGACTCTTATAAGTTTGTTTTATATTTGATTTTTTCTACTGAGATCATGCCATGTTTTTTGAGGCTTAATTATTTATGATATCGTCGCATGAGTTACATATGCATATGTATGCAATTCGCACTATTTATATATATATGTGAGAAATGCAAGTATTTATCATAACGTGCTTATGAGTAATTTGTAAGTATTTTTGACCTTATATTTATACCATAGAGCCCATGTGAAAATTTTAGTTGACCTTTATACATTTGACATATGTTGAGAAAATATTTTTAGACTCGTAATAGAAAGTAGAGCCTAAAATTTATGGTATGCATTCCTAGGCTTGTCCCGAAAGGCCAAGCCTAGGACTATGATATGAATATGCATTTCTAAACTTGTACCAAAAGGTCGAGTTTAAGATTATGACGTACATTTCTAGGCTTGTACCAAAAGGCCGAGCCTAGGAGTATGATATGTATGTGCATTCCTAAACTTGTACCAAAAGGACGAGTTTAGGACAATGATATGTGATATGCATTCCTAAACTTGTACCAAAAGGCCGAGTTTAGGATTATGATGTGCATTCCTAGGCTTGTACCAAAAGGCCGAGCCTAAGACTATGACACGAATATATATTCCTAAACTTGTACCAAAAGGCCGAGTTTAGGATTATGATGTGCATTCCTAGGCTTGTACCAAAAGGCCGATCCTAGGACTATTATATGTATATGCATTCCTAAACTTGTACCAAAAGGCCGAGTTTAGGATTATGATGTGCATTCCTAGGCTTGTACCAAAAGGCCGAGCCTAGGACTATGATATGTATATGCATTCCTAAACTTGTACCAAAAGGCCGAGTTTAGGACTAAGATACGTATGTTTTTATAAGATGCATTCATAGGCTTGTACCAAAAGGCCGAGCCTAAGATTATGATGTGCATTCTTAGGCTTGTACCAAAAGGTCGAGCCTAGGAGTATGAGATGAATATGTATTCCTAAACTTGTACCAAAGGGCCGAGTTTAGGATTATGATATGTATGTTTTTTATGAGATGCATTCCTAGGCTTGTACCAAAAGGCCGAGCCTAGGAGTATGATATGTGTATGCATTCCTAAACTTGTACCAAACGGCCGAGCCTAGGAGTATGATATGTGTATGCATTCCTAGGCTTGTACCAAAAGGCCGAGCCTAAGATTATGATGTGCATTCCTAAGCTTGTACCAAAAGGCCGAGCCTAGGACTATGACATGAATATGTATTCCTAAATTTCTACCGTAAGGCCGAGTTTAGGACTATGATATGTATGTTTTTTTATGAGATGCATTCCTAGACTTCTACCAAAAGGCCGAGCCTAAGATTATGATGTGCATTCCTAGGCTTGTACCAAAAGGCCGAGCCTAGAAGTATGATATGTGTATGCATTACTAAACTTGTACCAAAAGGCCGAGTTTAGGATTATGATGTGCATTTTTAGGCTTGTATCAAAAGGCTGAGCCTAAAACTATGATATGTTGCATTTAATTGAAAAGAAAAGAGAAGATGCGGATGAAGAACATGATTTTTTATACCTTTCCAGTTCCTTTATTCCAATCACTTGATGCGGATTTGAGGAGTAGGATGAACAGAACTTCGCCATGTGCACGTATTGCTCTTACCAGCAGGCAGCCTGTGCTCTCAAACTAGCAGCGAGTATCCACCCTTCCCCGGCTCTGTGCGTGTGCTATTTATAGTGGAGGCAGCCTCCTGTGCGTGCGCTCGTGAGGAGAGAACGTGTGCTGGACGTGGGTGCAGAATGTGGGCAGAACGTGTACTGCGACGTGAAGAGTGGCTGTTGACTGCGTTTTCTCGCGTAGTGGAAGCCTAGTGCATGCAGTGGCCCCTTGCTATGATAGCATGTGCGGTTAATCCATATGCATGTTTATTTTTCCCTTTGATTAATTAGAATGAAACTAATGAATATAATTAGTAAACACTAATCAAACGTGGGAGAGTGCGCTCATGGCTTCCTGCGCATGCATGTCTCATTTGTTTCCTTTCCTTTTATTTATTGTTAGCAAAAATCTGCATGCAAACTCTATTTTTTTTGTTTATCTTGAAGGGAAAAGTTGCCACGCCATTCATGCAAGAAATCACTCATTTCTTTTGCACTCAAACAAAATATAAATTGATTTATATATGGTTGACATTTTGGTCAATATTTAAAATTTGTGATCAATTTTATTTGTAAGTTGTATAAATTATTTATCATTATATACATCCTTATTTTTATTTAAAAAAAATGTATTATACCTGACTGTATGATTGCCACACCACAATATAGTTTCTTTAACAAAAATTATATATGTCTCTCTATTGATGAATATTTGGTATTTAGTATTTTACATCGCTTAATGAATATCTATTCCTTTATTATCATTGTGTATGTACACTTCTTATTTTTTGACATGTGTGTATGGTGTCATGCCCATCATATTTATTTTAAATGACACATGTGCAATGCCATATCAATAAATATCATATTTAGAGAGACATTATCATTACATATATTATTTATTTCATATATATGTGCGTGTATTCATATAATTATTTATATCATACATACATGCAGTCACGATACCAAATATAATATCTCACACCATGAGATATATATTGTATATTTTTTATTGACATTGTTCGATATCACACCCATGTAATATTTCTTACTGTAAGTGTTATGATTATACATTTTTTATTTATATTTTCTTGCCATTAGGCAGAGTAGTTGTCATTCATTTATATAAATAGAATGCTTCATGTATGTTGAGGATGTTGTTATTACATATTTTTTTATACGTTTCTGTGATACGTGCTAGGTACTGGATAATATTTTATATCAGTAAACGATCACACATATTTAATGTATATTTAATATGAGATTTTTTTTCCACTATATAAATATATAAGGAGCCAAAATTAGTGTCAACAGATGCCCCCTCGAGCTGTGGGTGCAGAAAATTGTATTTGTTATCATTTTTTTGCATCCAAAGCTCGAAACAGAAATTTTTATAACTATGCTATGCCTTTTCTTTCTTCATACTGACTTTCTTATATATATATATGGTATTTTCTCAATATATATATATATATATGGTATTTTCTCAACATACAGCCCTAGGTATATATTGTATTTTAAGGCATGATAAATTATATGCGGGTGCAATATCCTGCCAAATTTGTTATCTTTTGAGTATTTATTGAGCTACTTGATAGGGATTTTTTTTGCAACTAGAATCACCATCCTTGACCTCTTGGCGAGTTTGCAGACATGGTCTCCTCAGACTACTCATTTTCCTTTTACTTACTTTCATTGTTCATTGATCCTCATTATTATTTTATTTGGACCGTTGCTATATTCAATCAGCATGCTCGTTGTGAAACTTGTACTTTATATGTATGTGTGCTGGCAGCTGTGTTATTTAATGTGGCATCGAATTATTTATATTTCTTTAGATGCAAGCGTTTATTAATCATGTAATCGATCTTCACTTCATATGGTAACAAACACTCCTATTATTTTGGAGTTTTTTTTATTGCCTACACACCATATTTATTTTAGGCTAAAGAGTCTTCTTGTATAATTCTGATTTATTTTAGGCTTATGAGGTTTGGAGTATTATTCCATTTTTCAGGTTGTATATACACATACATTCCATGGGGTAAGGTATGCAACCTCATGAGAAGGAGGATTGTACATTAATCATCTTGTTCTTTTTTTTATGTGTCCACAGTTTAGGCTCATGAGGGCTGGAGCATTATTCCATTTTTCAGGTTGTATATACACATACATTCCATGGGGTAAGGTATGCAACCTCATGAGAAGGAGGATTGTACATTAATCATTTTGTTCTTTTTTTTATGTGTCCACAGTTTAGGCTCATGAGGGCTGGAGCATCTCATTTATGTACCCAAATTGCCATTTGTGTTTGACTAGTCGAATTTGTGCAAATGAGAGTAATTTTTTATTACTCATTATCGCACCTCTTTAAAAGTTTTTTTGTTATTATTTTTATGCATAATGACATTTTAAGAATTTTCCATTTATCGGAGCTGGGTAGTACTCACCATCGGGAGAAATGATTCTATATGCTCCACTAGAATATACTTCTTTCACGATATAAGGATCCTCCCATTTATGCTCGAATTTTCCTTGCATCCGATGTGTAATATTCATAGGACGGATGACCGCAAGGACTAAGTCTCCTTTTTTAAATTACCTTCTCTTGAGCCGTTTATCGAAGGCGCGTGACACTCTAGCTTGATAAGCCTCTAGATTTTGTAGTGCCTGTAATCGTTTTCCTTCCAACTTTTCTAGCTCATTAAGGCGTAACTTTGCAGCTCCAACCTCTGCTATATTTTCATGAATAGCAACCCTTAGCGATGGTATTTGTACTTCTATAGGTAGTACTGCTTCACCACCAAATACTAATAAATAAGGGGTCATCCCAGTTGGGGTACGTGTTGTCATTCTATATGCCCATAATGCCTCGAGAAGCTTATCATGCCACTCTCGTTTGTTTTTGGCAACGACTTTCTTTAAAATTTTACATAGTGTTTTGTTAAATGCTTCTGCTTGTCCATTAGCTTCCGCATTATATGCTGTAGAAAAATTATGCTTAATTTTAAACTTGGCGCACAACCTCCGTACAAGCTCGTTTTTAAATGGAGAACCATTATCGGACATAATTTTGGCCGGTACGCCAAATCTATATATGAGATGTGTTCTTATAAAGTTTTCTACATTTCTAGCCTTGACTTCTCTCAGTGGTACGACTTCTGACCATTTGGAGAAGTAATCAGTTGCAGCCAAAATGAATTTATGGCCTCTAGATGATTGAGGTTGTACCGGTCCTACTAAATCCATTCCCCACATTTCAAACGGCCATGACATGGTCGTCGGATGTAACGGCTCATGAGGCTGATGGATAAAATCAGCGTGTATTTGACATTCATGACATTTCTTTGAAAATTTTATGGAATCCTCGAACATGGTTGGCCAATAATAGCCTAAATGCTTTAGTTGATAATATAGCTTGGGCCCCGATTGATGTGACCCACAAACTCCGGCATGTACTTCATTCAAGACATCTACCACTTCATTGTGAGCTATACAACGCAACAGCATGTCGTCATATGAACGTCGATAAAGCGTGTCATTTATACATGTATACCGTGTTACTCTTTTTCGAATTCTTGCTCGTTCAACCGACTCTAAAGGTAGATATCCATGGCGTAGATAATCGAGGAAGGGTGACCTCCAGTCTCCTGTTTCAATCTGACACACATGTGTCGTCATTGCCGCGTCAGTCGCTTCTTCATTTTTAGTGAGTATTGGTAACACTCTATGTTCCTCCACTCGAATATCCATCGTTTGGTAAGCCCTTAGTGGCATGCTAGCAGCTAAGCTTGCTAACGCATCGGCCTTTTCATTTTGACTTCTTACAATATGTTCAATATTTAATTCGACGGACATGGTCATTAGGTATTTTGCTCTAGCGAAATATGGTAACAACCCTTCTTTCTTTACTGTATATACCCAAGAGTTGATTAACTATCAGTTGGGAATCTCCATTGATGGATAGCGTGTCAAGCCTCATATTTAAGGCTATCTCAAGCCCAATTATCAATGCTTCATACTCAGCAGCATTATTGGAGACCGCTGTTGTTAATGTAAATGAATATTGTATTATGCCTTCGTCGGGCGTGATGAACACTACTCCTGCACCAGCCCCTGATTGACGACAGGCACCATCAAAATACAATTTCCATGATGAACTTGTAACCGACGTAGCAAGTGCCTCCTCATCAGGTAAGTCATCGTCGATAGGAAAATCGTCTGGCACAGGATGTGCTACGAGAAAATCAGCCAATGCTTGTCCTTTTACTGATTTTTGTGGGACAAAAGTGATGTCAAATTGTGATAAGAACATTGCCCACTTAGCTAGTCTTCCTGAGAGGACCATTTTATTCAATATATATCTTAGAGGGTCTGCTCTTGAAACGAGGTGCACAGTATGCTCCAACATGTAGTGTCGAAGTTTTTGGGCTACGAATACAAGTGCTAGACATATTTGTTCCATTTCTGGATAATTACACTCTGCCCCCACTAATGTGCGACTAAGGTAGTATAATGACATTTCCTTTCCCATGTCATTATTTTGCGCTAAAAGTGCGCCTAAGGATGTTGGCATTGCTCCTGTATATAATATAAGAGGACGCCCTTTAATTGGGGCATTTAGGACAGGTGGATTTATCAAGTATTTCTTAATCTCATTAAACACATTTTGACACTCTTGATCCCACTCGAAGGGGATCCCTTTTTTCATAAGTCGAGAAAAAGGCTTGCATCGCCCTGACAAATTTGAAATAAATCGTCTGATATATGCCAAGTGGCCTTGAAGGCTCTTTAGCTTATGCAGGTTCACTGGTGGTGGCATCCTAACTATGGCCTTTATTTTGGATGGGTCAACTTGGATACCCTGTTTTGTGACGATAAATCCTAGAAACTTTCCCGATGATACTCCGAATGCACATTTCATTAGATTCATCTTTAATTCATGTTTTCTAAGGCGGTTGAATACAACGCCTAAATGTTGTAAATGATCATTCTCTTTTCTTGATTTTACGATGATATCATCTATGTAGCATTCTACTATGTCATGTAGCAGCCCATCTAGGACGACTGTCATGGCTCGTTGGTATGTGGCACCCGCATTTTTTAATCCAAAGGGCATAACTTTATAACAATATATCCCTTTTGGTGTTCGAAAAGCGGTTAACTCTTCATCTTCTAGTGCCATTCTTATTTGATTATATCTTGAAAAACCATCCATAAAAGAAAATATTTCGTATCCCATAGTGGCATCCATGAGAATTTCAGAAATAGGAATAGGAAAACCATCTTTTGGGCATGCTTTATTCAAATCTCTAAAATCAACACATGCACGAGTTTGTCCATTCTTTTTGTTGACGGGGACAATATTAGAAACCCACTTGGGGTACTTAACTTCCCTAATAAACCCTGCAGCTATGAGTTTATCGACCTCAGCTTCAATTTTTGGGAGGACATCTGGGCGGAACCTTCTTTGCGGTTGTTTTACCGGTGAAACATCCTCTTGTACGGCTAACCGATGCATTGCAACTGTGGGGTCTAAACCTAGCATTTCATCATAAGACCAAGCAAATACATTTTTATTTGAGGAAAGAAATTTATGGTATTCTTTCTTACTCTCTTCAGACATATATTTGCTAATGTGGATTGGATGAGGATGATCAGGCGTCCCAATATCAATTTCTTCCAACTCATCAACTGTTGATTGGTTTCCATCTTCCATTTGTGGAGATGCTTCTATCGTATCTATAAACTCGGCTGAAGTCATACAAATTTCATAACCCAAGCCATATTTCTCTTCCATTAATTTCTTGTCCTCATGCAGAGCGTCTAGTTGTGCTTGTGATAGCAGCTTCATAAATGGTGCAAGCTTCCCTTAGCCACCACATAAAGACGGTCCTGTGAGGGTGTCATAACCCATTTGCTGCATTATATACAACACCTTGTTATCATATAAAGAAATGGGCAAAGACTCATTATCTTTATTTGATAAAGTAATATGTGCGGATGTTCTAGCTTTATTTTTGGCTGGAACAAACTTGCGCAATTCATTTCGTGCATGTCTTATTTTGTGTTGTATCAGAGAAGGTGGAGGCATTGTTAATTCAATACCTTTGTCAAGGGATGGCTCATTCACCACCTGAAATATTGGTCCCCCCTTTTTTCTCAAATCAGCTGGTATATATTGATATATTTTTCGAGCCGATGAGGTTTCTCTTTGTTCTATTTTTGCGAACCTTTGTTCCAATGTTGCTTTTGTCTTTGACTTTTCTATTTTACCCACAGGCTCAATGTAAAATTTAGCATCAGCATAGAAAGATTCGGCCACTGTAAATGGCCTTTTATCAGCAAAAATTGTTGTTGTTTCTCCTTCAGCATCTTTGTATTTGATGCATTGATGAAGTGTAGAAGGCACCACTTGACTTTCATGAAGCCATGGACGACCAAGGCATTGTATGAAGTAGCAGCATCAATCACATGGAAAGTCACATAAGTAGACAATGCTTCCATTTTACACACCAAAGCTATAGTGCCCATAGCCTCTTGGCCTGACTGGTTGAAGCCATGAATAATTGCATTTGATCGATTGAGACCCAATCCTTTTCAGAGTACGTAAAGGCAATAAATTTATAGCAGATCCCCCATCTATCATAATTCTATTTATGGACAAATCATCAATTTCACCATACATAAGGAGAGGGCGATTATGCTTCTTATCTCCTAATAGTAGGTCTTCATCTGTGAATTTCATGTTTAGAACCTCAGCTAATTTTACTTCGGTGTGAGACACTTCCACCCTATAATCCTCGGGAAATGAAAGTGCTATAATAAAAGCCTTTCGCAGATCAGAAGATAGACACATAGCATCATACACTGAAAGCATGGCTGGTATTTTCTTCAAATGAGCAATTACATCATACTTAACTGACACATTAGAAGTGGGGTCAATTGTTTTATCTGAAGCTACATCCTTGCTTCTAGGATTTTTAGGAGGGGGGCGAACGTCAGCCAGCTGACGGCCCGATCTAAGTTGAACTTGGTCTACTTCTAGGGGTTCTTCCTCCGAGAAGTACAATGGTTCATCATCTTCTTCAAAGACTCCGACTATAAAAGCATTGAAGTCTTCATGTGTGCCATCGTCACGCCGTGCCAATTTTTTAGGCCTTGTTGGCATGAAGTGAGGGATTTCACCTTTGACCGTTAGTCTTTCGAGCACGCTTCGCCTTTTTCGAGGCTGTCCGCGCTCTTCTGATTTTCCACAATCTGATGAGTTGGACTTGTTGGTATGCGTCCCTCTGACATGTGCTCGTTGCTCATCGAGATATGGTGCATCGCCTGAGACAACCATGGGAGCAAACTCAGACTTTGGCATCATCATTTGTTGATCATAATTTGGAATCATATTGGAATATGCACAACTCACCAGATCATTTTGATTGGTAGCGATGTTGGCTGCCATCCTCTTTCCTTTCTTGAAACTCTTCAAAAGGTCGGTATTGATTGTCCCCTCATCTATCAATTGCTGGATGATATTTTTTACCACAAAACAATCTTTTAGTGTATGACCCAAAACGCGATGGTAATGGCAGAAATTTGGTTCATTGAACTTAGAGGCTTCTTCTGGTCTTTTTGACCTTGGAAGTTCTATACAGTCCAACTCTTGCAAACCAGCAAAAAGATCTGGCACCTCTTCTGCAGGGAAGGAGTATTCTTTACTCTGGCGCTCACTAAGAGTTGGCCTTGTGACAGCTTGAGGTTCTTTTAGTTCTTTGTTCCTCGGAGCTGCTCTATCTATTTGCAACGATGGGATCACCGTCGTTGCTTCCATAGCCTGAACTTGCTTTGGCTTGAATGGAACTTTATCTCTTGGAACATTCTTATCTATTGGCTTTACGACTGTCTTTGAACGACGAGCCACATATTGAGCATACTTTTCAATATCAGTTGCCTTGGACGCCAACTCTTCAAAAGATATGGGACGTACACCTTGCAAATAAACGGCCATATCAGGCCGTAGGTTGTTCATACACATCCGTACGGCCTCATGTTCTGTAATGGGCCGAGGACAATGCAGACTAAGGTTCCTCCATCTATTTATGAAGTCAGCAGCCTTTTCATTCGGCCCCTGCTCTGTTTGTGTCAGTTCTGTGATGCCAACAGTCCTTTGTGTACTATAAAAACGCTCAAGAAAAGCATCTTGCATCTGTTCCCAAGTTTTCATAGAGCTTGGTGGCAACTTGCTATACCAAGTGAAGGCAGGCCCCGACAGTGTTTGTACAAACTGTCGTAGGAGGAGAGCTCCATTATGAGCTGTATCTTGGCAAGCTGCTAGAAAATGAGCTATATGCTCATGCGACGACCTAGTTCCATTAAACTTACTAAACTGTGGCTGTCGATAGTTGCTCAGAAAAGGCACCATATCAACATCCGGAGGGTATGGTTTAACATACCCCATACGCATAGAGTAGTGTGATTGCATATATTGTGCCTTAACCCCTTCAGTGATCATTCGTTGAATAGCTTCCAAGCTAACACCGGGCATCACTTGGTGGTCATCCTGGCTGGTAGAGGCTTGTCCCTTATTTTTTAGCCCCGCACCATTTGCTACTTGGTGCCGAAGAGCAGCTAACTCATCTTCTTTTTGTTGCAATGATGCTGTGAGCTGAGCTAGCTGTTCTTCTACCGATAGGGTCTCATTCGTTGCTAGAACTTGCTCAACACATGGTTGTTGAGGTTTAAGAGAATTTGGCTCGATGGACTCTATAGCATCTGGTGCATTATTTTCAGGATAAGTTGCATCATCATACAAGGGATTATGAGACTCCGAATAACTTGAGTCGTAAGAATTTGTAAGACTCTGTGTTACAGGACGATGACATATTACACCATTTTTTCTAGCTTTCTTTCTTTTGAAATGCACCGAGGTAGAGGATGCTTCACTTGTGCTATCCCCTGTTTCTCTGACCTCAACCGGCATTGATGAAAACACCTCAACTGATTTATTCAAAGCCTCTTTTCTTGTCAGCCATGGAGATAATATTGTTGTTGTCTTCTTGGATGTGCTTGGCACGCTCTTCTTTATTATCACCCTCTGGTCATGATTAGGCAGTAGAGAAGATGGTACCTGAATTGCACTACATGCTGATTTTGTTCGCATGGACAATTCTCTTTGCTTGCAATCTGCTCGCTTCGCATGAACATTTGCAGCTTGCTTGATGTAGACTTGCCGCCAAGGGTGTTGCTCTACGAATTCTTGGTATTCTGGCCAGTTGGCCAATGCCTCAACTCGTCTCATGATGGCTCCACCCACACTATTTTCAGATGTGGAAGCACCTGGCAACAACTCTCTCATCGTTTGGTAGATACTTCTTTCTAGAAATGCATTTGAAGCATCAATCCATCCTCCTTGAATCCTTGGGCGATTCCCCCTTGTTCTATTGTAGATGGTATGGCCCACCTTCTTGCGCTGGCGAGTTGTCTCCTTGGTTTAAATTGCCATAGGGAAATTAATCCAAACTTGGCGAGTATTGCGTCGTCGTCGACAGTGTCGAGACGGCGAGAATGACCCTTCGAAGGAAGGACATTGTATTGGTGATAGTGATGACTCTAGATCAGAAGGCGCCACCGTTGGATCTATATATCCCAATTTAACCTCCTCGGGCGTGAGATAAACCCCTTGCCATTGGAGTGTGCGCTTCTTTTTTGACTTGCATCGTGCCCTGCTAGATTTATTGACCCGCGTAGGGATGAACTCCAGCGCATCAGCTCGAAGTTGGCTTGTTGTCTTGTATGTTATGTCATGAGATGGTGAAGCTTCTTGCACCATCGTGTTGCTCTTGACTTTGTTCAAGGGCTGTTGGTGGTGAGTTTCATCCACCATCACAACCTTGCCTTTATCAAGTGGCTGCAAACGCTGAGTTTGATTCAACATAACCTTTGTAGATGAAGATGTTGCCACTGTGGCCTTTGATGGTGCAACCACCGTTGGAGCTTCATTATGCTTTGTCATTACAACCTCTTTTCCAACTACATGAACCAATGGAGAACTTGCCATTGGGTTAGTTGGCTTCGCCTTTGACGCGCGTGTATTATTTTTATGAATAGGCCACTCTCCAAGTGTTGTGTAACAAAACCTTGGTGAGGGCTTGTGGATCCCTGCCTTGCCATGTGTACTCCTAGTAAACCTAGGAGGTAGCATGTCTGAGGAAGCTGCTTCATGAACAGTAATGATCAACTCTTGTGAGGAGGCCTCACGTGCCTTCGCAGCTGCCCTTTGCCTTCTCTTAGCAGACTTGGACATGACAGGGACAAACTCAACATGTTGTTTGGAGTCCACTTCTTGGTCCCAGCCTGCTGGGGTTGGTGACGCAGCAGTTGTCTCGAGTGAACTACTACTATTGATCGCTTGGAAGGGACCCATAGGGACGTCCACCCAAAACGAACCAAAGCGCAGCGTGATGAAAGGTTGAACTCGCCCCGCCATCCTTATCATAAAGAAAACTATATGTCAGTTTTCTTATGCACATATTATATTTGTCTATGCAGATGCATCATGAAATATTTAGCATGATTAAACACATTTTTATGTTGCACCATGATCAACGTAAAATAGCAAAAAAATATTTCACTTGTTTATATCATTGTAATTCATGTCGGAACTCAAAGATGAGGGGAGAAGTATGTCCCACTAGGCGTGCCAGAATCTGACGACGGGGAAAACGGGAACCCTTTAGAAATATAGGGATGTAGAAAGGTCCTTATCCACAAATCATTAGATACAAGTTAGTTTGATTTAAATGCAAAAAATGAAATACCAGACATTGTGAATCCATTATTTCCAGAATTAATACGCTTACATAATAATTCTGTTAATTACATCTTCGTAGAGAAAACCCCTGATTAAGAGTTTCGACTAAAAGCAAATTACAATGCATGCTGATATGAAGCTACAAAGAAATGAAAATAACATTCTATCCCTGCTTCGGCGTCGTCGAAGAAATGTCTCGATTTTTCTCCATATTGATTTTTGTTTAAGTATGTGTAGAACATAAGTGCTTGTCGTCTTTGTTAGCGTGAACATCATGACCACACCATATATACGTATATGCCACAATTTATCTTCTTTATGGTTGTGCTATTTTTCTTATATATGGTGTGTATTTTGATATGTCCATTAGCTTTTGTACACATATAGAGCAAATGAATGACTATTTGCAAGGCAGTAACTAGCGTAATAGGCTTCAATATATTTGAGGTCATCACGTTCATGACACAATACTCATTATTCGGAGAGTTGTGTGGCATAATTTGTGTATATATTATTTAATCTCATTTAAGCTACATGTATATGTTTGGCGTATATTTAGAACATGCATGATTTAATTTACTGCTCCGCATAATGTTAGTGTAGCATGGGGTATGAAACGTAACCCGAAACGGGTGGACAAATTTGTTCAATGTATAATCGACTCTTATAAGTTTGTTTTATATTTGATGTTTTCTATTGAGATCATGCCATGTTTTTTGAGGCTTTATTATTTATGATAACACCCCAAATTTTCAAAGGAATAAAAATATTAATTAATTCAATTTCCTGGATTTTATTATTTTGAAAATACCTTTAAATACCCTTCTATACCATTTTGAACTACAACATAGAGTTAATGACCAAACCAGGAGCTGAAAATTTTTGTATAAACTCCCAAGGCCAAAATATATTTTTGAGAATTTTTACAAATTTTTACCAAGATTGGAAATAGCCCTAAGATTTTAATCTATTTCTTGGAATTATTTTTATTCAGAAATGACCCTCGCCCGTCACCCTCGCCCGCCTCTGGCTGACAGCCCGATCGCACCTGTCGGCGCCGATCGCCTCCCTCACGCGCGCGCCCGACGCCTCGGCCCCACCCGTCAGCTCTCTCGCTCGCGCGCTCACGCCCGCTGGCCAGTGGCCCCCGCCTGTCAGACCCATCGTCTACCTCCCGACTCCGCCCCCAAATTCTGCCGGCCGATGACCCCCGCCTCAGATCTGCCTCGCTGGCCCCTCCCACTTTAATTCGACGCCATTAATCGGTCCCCCGCGTTCGCCCGGCCGTTTCCCCCTGTTAACCCATGCCTTTAAGCCACGGGATCAACGCTGCGCGTGCATGGCCGAGCCCTCGCCGGCGAGTAAATCCCCCTCCTCAGCTTTCCTTGCATGCGATGCCCGTTAAACCTCGCTGGCACGCCTATTTAAGCCCCCTGGCCATCCGCACTTGATCCCCCATGCCCACTCGCCGCGAGAACGAACAGAGCACCCACGATTCGCCTTTTAGCGCACTCCCACTATTGCGCCTCCGGCCACCGCTCTCCGTCGTCTCGGACCACCTCCATCCACGCCCTCGCCACCATCGTGACCGCAAGGACGACCCCGACCTCGGCCGCCCCTCCATCGACACTGAACCCCACTGGATCGCCGTCACAGACAAGAAGCCGAACACCTTCGCCGCCTCCGCTCGTCGCCGGCCTCATCCCATCGACCCCGGACCACCGCAAGGGTACCCTCTTGTTCCCCTCGGTACCCTCTTTACGTTTTTAGCCCTAGCTAGGCCAGATAGCCCTCTCCGTCGCCGGAATCGCTCACCGTCGCGTCGCCGGAGTCGGGGAAGAAGGGGTACTTTGCCCCCCGACATGCGCCGTGCCGGATTCAATCTCGGCCGTGCAATCCAGATCCAACGCCGGCGATTAAGTCATCTGTTCGGTTTAATCCACGCCGTCGGATCTGAGTGAAGCGGTACGGTGCGATCTCGTGCGTTCGTTGGTATTTAAAACCCTCGTTCAATCTCTGCCATCCATCGCATACCGGTTCAACGTTTTAATCTCAGCCATCCACGTCATTTTAACTCCCCCGCCTCGCCCGTGACCGCTCGATCGCAATCCAACGGTGGATCTTGATCCGGCGCACGCGCACAGTGCGCGGGTGCACGGTGGACTCGGCTCACCGTGGACCGACGCCTGTTTTTGGTTTAATTTAATTTCCAGAAATGCTTTTAAACTTCAAAAATTCATATGTGGCGCATTTGAACTCTAAAAATTGTCATTTCAATTCCAGAAATTTTATAATTTTATTCTCTACACATTAATTCAATAAAAACAATATGTTACTTTAGGCTTTTTCATGTTTATTTAAATAGGTATTCAAATGCCATTAGGATAAAAATGTAAATTTAATTATTTAAATTTCAGTAAGTCTTATATTTAATTATTTCCTGTTAATATGCTGAGACCGCTAAGTTTTCTCTGAACCATTTATTCCAAATTAAATATAAAACTTAAAGTGAGATTATTCACAATTAAAGTGAGGACAATATCCCATTTTAGTTAAATTTAAATATTTATAATAGATTTTAGAAACTTAAACAACTCGACTTTCTTTAAGATAAAACCAAATTAAACATATGTGCTTGTTGTGTGACTTTTGGATTGTTTAATTGAATGTCACATTTAATTTATTTATATCGAGAAGACTACGACGCCGTCGAGGAGCCGGAGTACTTTCCCGAAGTTCCTCCCTCGCCTTTCGCTGAGCAAGGCAAGTCACCAAACCAATCTTTTGAGCATATTTAACCCATGTTTTATTAAACTATCGCTAAAACACATAGGATATACATGCATTAGTCAAATGGAACCCTTACAGTATATTTATTTAGGATCCCCCGACCTTGATGTGCAACCCAAGCCATGATATCTCGCCTAACCTCCTTGTCACCATATGATTAGTATTATTAGCTAGTGTCCAATGTATTGACACGATTGCTATAGGGTAAAAATGAGTCGTAGTGAAATGGTTCTACTATATGATCCCCATGGTTTCTTATCTTTGGAATTCTGTCGGTGGTGAGTTATGGTTGTGAGTGTATGCATGGTGGGTTCCGGGTGCAAGCTAGGGCATTGGTCGATAGCACAGGGGGCACTATAAGGACCGGTCTGAGGGATCCGTTGCAATACACTTCCGTACTAACCACAAGTCTAATGGGTAAGTCCTAACTAAGGTATGGAGTGTTCCAAACCGAGGCCACCATTTGGAGATGGGTCAAGCAGCACCTGCGGGTGGCTTGTACCAATGTGGCGCAAAAGGGGGTGCGACGTTAGCCGGGATGCGGCCCGGCGCGCCGGCGAAACCTAGAGCGGGTGGTTATCGCTTGGAGCATTTCATGCTGAGGTTTTGGCACGAGTTCCCGTGGTATGGGTCATCTCGTTTGGGATGAGTGCATCCCTTGTGGGTACAGTAGTACATCTCTGATCAGAGTCTTAAATCTTTTCGAAAAGCCGAGCCCACAGTTAGATTACGTTGAATATGTATGTGCATGATGATTTGACATGTAAGGACTGTTGTGCGAGGAGGTAAAACGTACTCCTCGAGTTAGATGATGTTGTTGATGCTCATGTTTACTTTCCCGCATGATTAAAATTTGACTACACTAAATGCAATAACCAAAAATGTACTTTTCCGCACTGTTAGCCATTACTCTTCCTTGTTTGTTATCCTGCATTATTATTTGCATTTGCGGTGGCTTGTTGAGTACTTTTTGTACTCATACCCGTTGGACTCCACAGAGGATGCCTACTATGAAGACGGTCTGGAGTAGCGACCCAGTCAAGAAAACGATCCTGAAGAAGACGTTCGTCATGCTATTTACTTTTGTTGCTATTTTTATTTCAACACTTATGTAATAATTATGGTCTGCGTACCATTAATACTGTCATATGTACGTTGTCGCATGATGAACCTCTTGTATTATTGTTTTTCTATGGAAATTCAATAATGTTCCGATTTCGGTAAATCGGGGCGCTACAAGATGGTATCAGAGCCGACTTGACTGTAGGAAGCCAAACAGACCGGCCTAGCCATTAGCTGCAGAAAATTATTTCTCGAAAGCATACTTTATAAACTTTGTTCCTCCCCTCACTTTTTCTTCAACTTGTTGTTTTGTATATGCCTGTCTACCAAGTACACAGTTACTGCCGCCACTTCGAGGGCTTCGTCAGGGAGCTCTGGATGATGCTCACATTTCTCGGGTTCCTCTTCGAGCTCGAATTCCAAGGAGTGTACTTGGGGGAGTTTGCCGGACCCTGCGACGTCTCCCTCACCGTCCACGGCTCTGGGGAGCATCTGCCGTCCTATACCACTACGCTTGGAGGCCCGACTTTCGACATCGCGTGCCAACGAGTCGCCCTACAGGCCCTTATGGAGCTGAGGATGATCTACGATGATCGTCTTCAGAACTCGTCTTTTTGGCTTGTGCCGAAACGCACTCCCGGTGCCTACCGTAGCATCTACCTCTGAGTTCACTCCGTGCGTGATCCGGTCATGGCCCGGCAGTCGCGTCTTCTTCAGGCTATGGATGACCTCCATATCGAGGCGGTGCTCGACGCCGATGAGCACCATGAGGCGGTTGAGTTTCTTCTTGAAGAAACGAAGAACTTGATCCACCAGAATGGCGAGTTGCAGCGCAAGATCATGCAGCTGCAGAAGGACATCGCTGAGATGGTTCCTCTCCTTCCTAGGAAGAGGAAGCCCATCCGTGAGCCCGTCCCTCGCCCCAAGCAGATCCTGCCACACCCCTCCACCGCCGGACCATCCACCAGCGCCCCTGCAGTGCGCCCCGGCCTCGTCTCCGACCCCAACATCGAGAATTTTCTTGAGCCCACCATCCCTCGGGAGCCGCGTACTCATGGTTCCGAGAGCACAGAGACCGCCTCCGGTGGTGATTAGGCGTTAGCAGTCGCTATCTTAAATAAAACAAAAATTTGTATGTGGTGCTATCCACAACGAGTGTGTTGTGGATAGAATAAAAGCTTTATTGTAATGAACAATTTTTACCACTTTATATATATGCCTGAGCCTTATGAGGTATTTTTGGTTGTATTATTGTTTCATCATCTTTTTTTCTTATGATGTCGTATATTCAGAAAATGGCCGACCACCAGAACACCGGCTCCAACAACGGAGAAGGAAGAAGCCGTGACGCGCCCGAGGGTGTTGTACCCAACTGGGGTGCGACTGGCCCACGTCAGTCTGGGTCGCCATCCGCCAGTCATCCTACTTTGGCGGAGATGATGGCGAATTAGAACCAGCTGATCACCGCCCTCCTCACCCAGATGCAGCACCAACAGACTCAGTTGGACCGCCTGCAGAATGGGGAAGTCACCCCTCGCGCACCAGCACCCGCACCCGCTCCCCAACTCTCGGAGTTTCTGTGCGTGCGCCCGCCCGTCTTCTCAAGCACCACCAACCCAATGGAGGCTGGAGATTGGCTCCGCACCATTGGAAAGAAGCTTGATCTCCTCCCCTGCACCGACCGAGAGCGAGTGGCCTTCGCCACTCACCAGCTCTAGGGTCCCATCGCTGAATGGTGGGACAACTACCGTGAGTCCCAGCCTGAGGACCACGTGGTGACCTTGGCGGAGTTCACCATCGACTTCCGTGCCGCCCACGTCCCCGCCGGTGTCATCGCGGTAAAGCAGCAGGAGTTCTGCGACCTGCAGCAAGGCAGTCGGACCGTCATGGAATACCTCCATGAGTTCAACCATCTCGCCCGCTACGCACCTGAAGAAGTGCGCACCGACGCCCTCTGCCAAGCCAAGTTCCTCCGGGGACTTAAGGATGAGCTGTCCATCCAGCTCGTCGCCACTGACTACGCCGACTTCCAACGGCAAGTCAACAAAGCGCTCATCCAAGAGACTGAGAAGAATAGGTTGGACCTCAAGAAGAGGAAGATGATCGCCTTCAGGCATCAACAGGCGAACTCTCAGAGGCCCCGCTTCGTCCCTCCGCCACCAGCGCCCGCCTACCATCCTCGGCCCGCCTACAGGCCACCTCATGTCGTCGGTGGATCCAACGCCGGGCATCCTCGCCCCGCTCCACTAGCTCCGGCCGCTCAGCTGACGCCAGCCGCCAAGGCCCCGATCTTGAAGGATCGCCAAGGGAGGCCGGTCGTCTGCTTCAACTGTCGTAAGGAAGGGCACTATTCACACCAGTGTCCCAACCCCAAGCAACCCCAAGGCGCGGCACCCAACCAGGCGGTGCGTGCCCGCGTCAACCATATCAATGCGGAGGAAGCTCAGGAGGCTCCCGAAGTCGTGCTCGGTATGTTTACTGTGAATTCTGTAGCAGCCGTAATATTATTTGACTCTGGAGCAACACACTCCTTCATCTCGGAAGATTTTGTGAAAATCAACGAATTGGACGTGCTCCCTTTATCCGTCCCCATGGTGATTGCCACGCGAGGCAATAGAACCTTAGCCCACTTATACAACCCTAAGGTTGAGATAGAGATCCAAGGAGTATTATTCCGGGCCGAGCCAGTCCTCATAAAATGCACCGGACTCGACCTCATCCTAGGGATGGATTGGTTGATGAAGCACAAGGGAGTGATCGACTGTGCCAACAAGTCCGTCACAGTGGCCAACCCTGATGGCGAAGCCGTCACCTTTCGGATGACCAGTCGCAAACCACTCGAGGCATCCCTCCACTCGCTAGCCCTTGAAGAAGTACCCATAGCCAAGGAGTTTATGGACGTCTTCCCTGAAGACCTACCAGGAATGCCTCGCAAGAGGGACATCGAATTCAGAATTGAACTTGTCCCTGGGACCACTCCAATCTCCAAGCGCCCATACCGGATGGCCGCTAATGAACTAGCCAAAGTCAAGAGCAACATCGAAGACCTAGAGCAGAAAGGGTACATCCGACCGAGTACCTCACCCTGGGGTGCACCAGTTATCTTTGCCATGAAGAAGGACAAGACCAAGAGGATGTGCGTGGACTATAGAGCCCTAAACGACGTAACCATCAAGAACAAGTATCCTTTGCCTCGGATCGACGACCTGTTCGATCAACTGAAGGGATCCTCGGTGTTTTCCAAAATTGACCTCAGGTCAGGTTATCACCAGTTGAGGATTAGAGAAGAGGACATACCCAAGACTGCCTTCACCTCCCGCTATGGACTCTATGAGTATACAGTGATGTCGTTCGGACTCACGAATGCCCCGGCCTTTTTCATGAACATGATGAACAATGTATTCATGGAGTTCTTGGATAAGTTCATCGTGGTATTCATCGACGATATCCTCGTTTACTCCAAGACCAAGGAAGAGCACGAGACTCACCTCCGTCTGACCCTCGGAAAGCTAAGGGAGCAGCAACTGTACGCCAAATACAGCAAATGCGAATTTTGGCCGTCTGAGGTGAAGTTCCTCGGCCATGTTATATCTGCCGGAGGAATAGCAGTGGACCCAACCACCGTTGAAGCAGTAACAAACTGGCTGCAGCCCACGACCGTGACCGAGATCTGGAGTTTTCTCGGATTGGCCGGATACTACCGCCGGTTCATCGAGAATTTTTCGAAGATCGCCAAACCTATGACCAGGCTGTTGCAGAAGGAAGTAAAGTTTGAATGGACCCCCGATTGCGAAGAAAGCTTCCAGACTCTCAAGAAGAAGCTCGTGTCAGCCCCTATTCTGACCCTGCCAGATATCCGGAAGGACTTCCACGTCTACTGTGATGCCTCTCGTCAAGGATTGGGATGCGTCTTAATGCAAGAAGGGAAGGTGATATCCTACGCCTCCCGACAACTGAGACCGCATGAGCTAAACTACCTGACCCACGACCTGGAGTTAGCAGCCGTGGTTCATGCCTTGAAGATATGGAGACATTACCTTGTGGGGAATCGGTAAGAGGTCTTCACTAACCACAAGAGCCTCAAGTATATATTCACCCAACCAGATCTGAACCTCAGGCAAAGGAGATGGTTGGAACTGATCAAGGATTACGACTTGGGCATCCATTATCATCCAGGCAAGGCAAATGTGGTGGCAGACGTCCTTAGTCGAAAAGGGTACTGCAACGCCATCATGATTTAGGACCAAGCTCCTTTACTTTACAAGGAGATGGAAAGGCTGAATTTGGGGTTCACCACCCGAGCATACCTCACCGCCTTGGAGTCTCGGCCTGTCTTGATAGACCAGATCCGAGAAAAGCAGAAGGAAGACCTGGACATCATGGAGATTCAACAGAACATGCGGAAGGGTAGAACCCCCAGATTCTGCGAGGATGAGCATGGTACCATCTGGTTTGGAAACCGGATATGCGTACGCGACCAGCCTGAGTTGAAGACTCTCATCCTTCAAGAAGCCCACGATACTCTATATTCCATTCATCCCGGGAGTACTAAGATGTATCAAGACCTGAAGGAAAAATATTGGTGGGTCAGCATGAAGAGAGAAATAGCTGAGTATGTGGCCAAGTGCGAGACATGTCGGCGAGTCAAGGCAGAGCATCAGAGACCTGCCGGACTTCTTCAACCCCTCAAAGTCCCTGAATGGAAGTGGGAAGAGATAGGAATGGACTTCATCACGGGACTGCCCAGGATCCAAGCTGGTCATGACTCTATCTGGGTGATCGTTGACCGACTCACCAAGGTAGCTCACTTCATCCCAGTCAAAACAACTTACACTATCGCCAAACTGGCCGAGTTTTATATGACCCGGATCGTGTGCCTTCACGGGGTTCCTAAGAAGATTGTATCTGATCACGGGAGTCAGTTTACCTCCAAGTTTTGGAAGAACCTTCAAGAGGAACTCGACACCTGGCTGAACTTTAGCACTGCCTATCATCCTCAGACCGACGGTCAAACCGAGAGGGTCAACCAGATATTGGAAGATATGCTTAGAGCTTGCGCTCTAGACTTTGGCAGAATGTGGGACAAGAACTTGCCGTATGCAGAGTTCTCCTACAACAACAGCTATCAGGCCAGCCTGCAAATGTCCCCGTTCGAAGCACTCTACGGACGTAAGTGCACAACACCGTTGCTCTGGGATCAAACCAGAGAATCACAACTGTTTGGGACAGATATATTACGAGAAGCTGAAGAGAAGGTCAAGATCATAAGAGACCGGTTAAAGATAGCCCAGTCCCGATAGAAGAGCTACGCCGATAACCGTCGAAGAGACCTAACCTTTGAGGAGGGCGATTATGTCTATCTTCGAGTCACTCCTCTCCGAGGCACTCAAAGGTTCAACATGAAAGGCAAGCTAGCGCCTCGCTACGTCGGACCTTTTCATATCCTCTGACGGCAAGGAGAAGTGGCATATCAACTTGAACTACCTCCATCATTGGCAGGAGTTCACGATGTGTTCCATGTCTCTCAGCTGAAGAAGTGCCTCCGTGTACCCACCGAGCAAGCCGACCTTCAGCAGCTCAATGTCCAAGAAGACTTGACTTACATCGAGAAACCCATCAAGATCTTGGAAACCAAAGAAAGAGTAACCAGGAGTCGTGTAGTTTGCTTCTGCAAGGTTGAGTGGGACAACCACCCTGCCGAAGAAGCCACATGGGAAAAAGAAGACGAACTGAAAGCCCAATACCCCGAGTTGTTCGAGTAACATTCCAATCTCGAGGATGAGATTCTTTGTAAGGGGGATAGGTTTGTAACACCCCAAATTTTCAAAGGAATACAAATATTAATTAATTCAATTTCCTGGATTTTATTATTTTGAAAATACCTTTAAATACCCTTCTATACCATTTTGAACTACAACATAGAGTTAATGACCAAACCAGGAGCTGAAAATTTTTGTATAAACTCCCAAGGCCAAAATATATTTTTGAGAATTTTTACAAATTTTTACCAAGCTTGGAAATAGCCCTAAGATTTTAATCTATTTCCTGGAATTTTTTTTATTCAAAAATGATTTGAAACAGTATTGGGCCTCCCCCCTCCCTTCCCTCTCTCCCGGCCGGCCCAGCCCGTCACCCTCGCCCGCCTCTGGCTGACAGCCCGACCCTACCTGTCAGCGCCGATCGCCTCCCTCACGCGCGCGCTCGATGCCTCGGCCCCACCCGTCAGCTCTCTCGCTCGCGTGCTCACGCCCGCTGGCCAGTGGCCCCCGCCTGTCAGACCCGTCGTCTACCTCCCGCCTCCGCCCCCAAATTCCGCCGGCCGACGACCCCCATCTCGGATCCGCCTCGCTGGCCCCTCCCACTTTAATTCGACGCCATTAATCGGTCCCCCACGTTCTCCCGGTCGTTTCCCCCGTTAACCCACGCCTTTAAGCCACCGGATCAACGCTGCGCGTGCATGGCCGAGCCCTCGCCGGCGAGTAAATCCCCCTCCTCGGCTTTCCTTGCTTGCGACGCCCGTTAAACCTCGCTGGCACGCCTATTTAAGCCCCCTGGCCATCCGCACTTGATCCCCCACGCCCACTCGCCGCGAGAATGAACAAAGCACCCGCGATTCACCTTTTAGCACACTCCCACTATTGCGCCTCCGGCCACCGCTCGCCATCGTCTCGGACCACCTCCGTCCATGCCCTCGCCACCATCGTGACCGCAAGGACGACCCCGACCTCGGCCGCCCCTCCGTCGACACTGAACCCCACCGGATCGCCGTCGCCGACAAGAAGCTGAACACCTTCTCCACCTTCGCTCGTCGCCGGCCTCACCCCGTCGACCCCGGACCACCACAAGGGTACCCTCTTGTTCCCCTCGGTACCCTCTTTACGTTTTTAGCCCTAGCTAGGCCAGATAGCCCTCGCCGTCACCGGAATCGCTCACCGTCGCGTCGCCGGAGTCGAGGAAGAAGGGGTACTTTGCCCCCCCGACACGCGCCGTGCCGGATTCAATCCCGGCCATGCGATCCAGATCCAACGCCGGCAATTAAGTCATCTGTTCGGTTTAATCCACGCCGTCGGATCTGAGTGAAGAGGTACGGTGTGATCTCGTGCGTTCGTTGGTATTTAAAACCCTCGTTCAATCTCCGCCGTCCATCGCATACTGGTTCAACGTTTTAATCTTAGTCATCCACGTCATTTTAACTCCCCTGCCTCGCCCGTGACTGCCCGATCGTGATCCAACGGTGGATCTTGATCCGGCGCATGCGCACAGTGCGCGGGTTTTTGGTTTAATTTAATTTCCAGAAATGCTTTTAAACTTCAAAAATTCATATCTGGCGCATTTGAACTCTAAAAATTGTCATTTCAATTCCAGAAATTTTATAATTTTATTCTCTACACATTAATTCAATAAAAACAATATGTTACTTTAGGCTTTTTCATGTTTATTTAAATAGGTATTCAAATGCCATTAGGATAAAAATGTAAATTTAATTATTTAAATTTCAATAAGTCTTATATTTAATTATTTCCTGTTAATATGCTGAGACCACTAAGTTTTCTCTGAACCATTTATTCCAAATTAAATATAAAACTTAAAGTGAGATTATTCACAATTAAAGACCCCTTATAAAGAGGACAATATCCCATTTTAGTTAAATTTAAATATTTATAATAGATTTCAGAAACTTAAACAACTCGACTTTCTTTAAGATAAAACCAAATTAAACATATGTGCTTGTTGTGTGACTTTTGGATTGTTCAATTGAATGTCACATTTAATTTATTTATATCGAGAAGACTACGACGCCGTCGAGGAGCCGGAGTACTTTCCCGAAGTTCCTCCCTCGCCTTTCGCTAGGCAAGGCAAGTCACCAAACCAATCTTTTGAGCATATTTAACCCATGTTTTATTAAACTATCGCTAAAACACATAGGATATACATGCATTAGTCAAATGGAACCCTTACAGTATATTTATTTAGGATCCCCCGACCTTGATGTGCAACCCAAGCCATGCTATCTCGCCTAACCTCCTTGTCACCATATGATTAGTATTATTAGCTAGTGTCCAATGTATTGACACGATTGCTATAGGGTAAAAATGAGTCGTAGCGAAATGGTTCTACTATATGATCCCCATGGTTTCTTATCTTTGGAATTCTGTCGGTGGTGAGTTATGGTTGTGAGTGTATGCATGGTGGGTTCTGGGTGCAAGCTAGGGCATTGGTCGGTAGCACCCGGGGCACTATAAGGACCGGTCTGAGGGATCCATTGCAATACACTTCCGTACTAACCACAAGTCTAATGGGTAAGTCCTAACTAAGGTATGGAGTGTTCCAAACCGAGGCCACCATTTGGAGATGGGTCAAGCAGCACATGCGGGTGGCTTGTACCAATGTGGCGCAAAAGGGGGTGCGACGTTAGCCGGGATGCGGCCCGGCGCGCCGGCGAAACCTAGAGCGGGTGGTTATCGCTTGGAGCATTTCATGCTGAGGTTTTGGCACGAGTTCCCGTTGTATGGGTCATCTCGTTTGGGATGAGTGCGTACCTTGTGGGTACAGTAGTACATCTCTGATCAGAGTCTTAAATCTTTTCGAAAAGCCGAGCCCACGGTCAAGGGCGGGTTGCGTGACATCCCACATTTAGATTACATTGAATATGTATGTGCATGATGATTTGACATGTAAGGACTGTTGTGCGAGGAGGTAAAACGTACTCCTCGAGTTAGATGATGTTGTTGATGCTCATGTTTACTTTCCCGCATGATTAAAATTTGACTACACTAAATGCAATAACCAAAAATGTACTTTTCCGCACTGTTAGCCATTACCCTTCCTTGTTTGTTATCCTGCATTATTATTTGCATTTGCGGTGGCTTGTTGAGTACTTTTTGTACTCATACCCGTTGGACTCCACAGAGGATGCCTACTATGAAGACGGTCTGTAGTAGCGACCCAGTCAAGAAAACGATCCTGAAGAAGACGTTCGTCATGCTATTTACTTTTGTTTCTATTTTTATTTCAACACTTATGTAATAATTATGGTCTGCGTACCATTAATACTGTCGTATGTACGTTGTCGCATGATGAACCTCTTGTATTATTGTTTTTCTATGGAAATTCAATAATGTTCCGATTTCGGTAAATCGGGGCGCTACACATATGCATATGTATGCAATTCGCACTATTTATATATATATGTGAGAAATGCAAGTATTTATCATAACGTGCTTATGAGTAATTTGTAAGTATTTTTGACCTTATATTTATACCATAAAGCCTATGTGAAAATTTTAGTTGACCTTTATACATTTGACATATGTTGAGAAAATATTTTTAGACTCGTAATAGAAAGTAGAGCATAAAATTTATGGTATGCATTCCTAGGCTTGTCCCGAAAGGCCAAGCCTAGGACTATGATATGAATATGCATTTCTAAACTTGTACCAAAAGGCCGAGTTTAAGATTATGACGTGCATTTCTAGGCTTGTACCAAAAGGCCGAGCCTAGGAGTATGATATGTAAGTGCATTCCTAAACATGTACCAAAAGGCCGAGTTTAGGATTAAGATACATATGTTTTTATAAGATGCATTCCTAGGCTTGTACCAAAAGGCCGAGCCTAAGATTATGATGTGCATTCTTAGGCTTGTACCAAAAGGCCGAGCCTAGGACTATGACATGAATATGTATTCCTACTCTTGTACCAAAAGGCCGAGTTTAGGACTATGATATGTATGTTTTTTATGAGATGCATTCCTAGGCTTGTACCAAAAGGCCGAGCCTAGGAGTATGATATGTGTATGCATTCCTAAATTTGTACCAAAAGGAGAAGTTTAGGATTATGATGTGTATGTTTTTATAAGATGCATTCCTAGGCTTGTACCAAAAGGCCGAGCCTAAGATTATGATGTGCATTCCTAGGCTTGTACCAAAAGGCCGAGCCTAGGACTATGACATGAATATGTATTCCTCAATTTCTACCGAAAGGCCGAGTTTAGGACTATGATATGTATGTTTTTTATGAGATGCATTTCTAGGCTTGTACCAAAAGGCCAAGCCTAAGATTATGATGTGCATTCCTAGGCTTGTACCAAAAGGCCGAGCCTAGAAGTATGATATGTGTATGCATTCCTAAACTTGTACCAAAAGGCCGAGTTTAGGATTATGATGTGCATTTTTAGGCTTGTATCAAAAGGCTGAGCCTAAAACTATGATATGTTGCATTTAATTGAAAAGAAAAGAGAAGATGCAGATGAAGAACATGATTTTTTATACCTTTCCAGTTCCTTTATTCCAATCACTTGATGCGGATTTGAGGAGTTGGATGAACAGAACTTCTCCATGTGCGCGTATTGCTCTTACCAGCAGGCAGCCTGTGCTCTCAAACTAGCAGCGAGTATCCACCCTTCCCCGGCTCTGTGCGTGTGCTATTTATAGTGGAGGCAGCCTCCTGTGCGTGCGCTCGTGAGGAGAGAACGTGTGCTGGACGTGGGTGCAGAATGTGGGCAGAACGTGTACTGCGACGTGAAGAGTGGTTGTTGACTGCGTTTTCTCACGTAGTGGAAGCCTAGTGCATGTAGTGGCCCCTTGCGATGATAGCATGTGCGGTTAATCCATATGCATGTTTATTTTTCCCTTTCATTAATTAGAATGAAACTAATGAATATAATTAGTAAACACTAATCAAACGTGGGAGAGTGCGCTCATGGCTTCATGCGCATGCATGTCTCATTTGTTTCCTTTTCTTTTATTTATTGTTAGCAAAAATCTGCATGCAAACTCTATTTTTTTGTTTATCTTGAAGGGAAAAGTTGCCACGCCATTCATGCAAGAAATCACTCATTTCGTTTGCACTCAAACAATATATAAATTTATCAATTTATATATGGTTGACATTTTGGTCCATATTTAAAATTCGTGATCAATTTTATTTGTAAGTTGTATAAATTATTTATCATTATATACATCCTTATTTTTATTTTAAAAAAATGTATTATGCCTGACTGTATGATTGCCACACCACAATATATTTTCTTTAACAAAAATTATATATGTCTCTCTATTGATGAATATTTGGTATTTAGTATTTTACATCGCTTAATGAATATCTATTCCTTAATTATCATTGGGTATGTACACTTCTTCTTTTTTGACATGTGTGTATGGTGTCATGCCCATCATATTTATTTTAAATGACACATGTGCAATGCCATATCAATAAATATCATATTTATAGAGACATTATCATTACATATATTATTTATTTCATATATATGTGCGTGTATTCATATAATTATTTATATCATACATACATGCAGTCACGATACCAAATATAATATCTCACACCATGAGATATATATTGTATATTTTTTATTAACATTGTTCGATATCACACCCATGTAATATTTCTTACTGTAAGTGTTATGATTATACATTTTTTATTTAGATGTTCTGGCCATTAGGCAGAGTAGTTGTCATTCATTTATATAAATAGAATGTTTCATGTATGTTGAGGATGTTGTTATTACATATTTTTTATACGTTTCTGTGATACGTGCTAGGTACTAAATAATATTTTATATCAGTAAACGATCACACATATTTAATGTATATTTAATATGAGATTTTTTTGCCACTATATAAATATATAAGGAACCAAAATTAGTGTCAACAGAGATCAAGGTCTCTTCTATTGTTGAGAGCGCGTCTTATGATACCTTGACCGTCACAGAGCTTTTTAGTAAGCTCAAGGCCTTAGAGGTCAATATCTAGTTGAGATCAAATCTCACTGGTTCTGGCTCAAAGACTCTGGTGCTTGCGACACCGTCTGCTGATCCTAATAACATGAGTTGTACTGCTTTTTCCTTGATGTCTATCTTCGAGGAACAACTTGATACTCTAGGAGATGATGATTTGTGCTTGTTTAACAACCGGGTGCGACGTGTCTGTGATAAGAGAATGTTTAAGAGACATAACACAAAATCCAGATGTTTTGAGTGTGGTGATACATGTCATTTCATTGCCGACTGTCCAAAGCGGAAGAATTACAAGAAGGGAACCGGCGGCAACTCCTATGACTCTGACAAGTATGACAACTCTACGAAGGGCAAGCCCAAGATGAGATTCTTTCGAAAGGCCTTGAAGGACTACAGGCGTGAGAACAAGAAATGAGACAAGGCTTTCTTCGCGGAGATGGAGAAAAGCTACTCCAAGAGATCCTCATCTTCCTCCTCATCTTCGAGCTCATGTGATGAAGAGATCGTGATCAGGAAGGGGAAGGACAGGGATAATCCGGCGGGCCTCTGTTTCATGGCCTTCGGGGACAAGCCGAAGAGACGCTCACTTGACAACCAAAGACCCCACAAGAGCTTCTGCTCAATGGCTCTTAGGGATAAGAAAGAAAAGGACTCCTCCGACGACTCCGACGACGACGATGAGAAGGTATCATCCTATGAACAAGAAGTTGTTAATTTACTAGAATAGAACTGTCGGGAGTTGAAGTATCGGGAGAAATTGCTTAGAGGGGCTAAGAAGAGGATATATGAGCTTGAGAGTGAGCTTGCCATGGCGAATGGCAAGATTGAGAGTCTGTCTTCTTCCCCTTGCTTGGGTGATAGTGGTGAGTGTCCTAATTGTGAGGTGTTGTTATGTGACCTTGTTGGACCGGAAACGGCGACCAGAGGGGGGTGAATGGGAGCTTTTAAAATTTCAGGCTAAAATTAGCCTTCTGTTTTAATACAGTCTACTGCGGAACAGGGTTCGAACACAACCTTCGAAGTTCTGGTTCGAAGGTATTTGACGGCTCCGAACACAGGCTTCGCAAGGAGCAAAAGTTCGAAGCCAAGAAGACTTCGCTCCACTCAAACCCGAAAAACCAACTCTGCTAAGTTAGTGCAGGCTCCGCACACAGGGTGCTTCGAGCAGGCTTTGCACTTCACCCTTCGCAAGAGTGGACTACCCTTCGAGGACTTCGACCAAGTACTTAGCAACAGCAACTGGTGCTGAGCTTCGTACACCGAAGGTCTAAACACACACTAACAGACTTCGCTAGGGACTCGGACACGATAAGAAACACGGGCTTCGATCAGGGCTTCGCTAGTAAGCAGCGAGGTCTAGCCTCCAGTTACACAGAGCGAACGCACACTGAAAAGCACACTTCGCACAAAACACACTTCGCCTAGACAGGCTTCGGTGCACTACTACAAGCGAGGTATGCAAACAAGCTCAAGCAAAAACACAACACAGAAGCAGGGCTTCGCTGCTTGAACAAGGAACACAATAAAATAACTCACTCGATGAATACAAAGAGTGGTGGCTAGTACAGGAGCTCAACAGTAATGCTCAAAGTGTTAATTGTTACCTACCCAGCCCCCATATTTATAGCCACTATTCACCCAAGTGAATTGACTACTTTACCCCTAGGGTTTACATTGGTTTTGTCTCTACAGAACAGAGGGGTACAAAAGGTAGTCAACTTTATTTGGAGGTTCTCTGTCAGCTTTGTAGAGGGGACAGTGTCAGCTTTTTGCAGAGCAGACAATGTCAGCCTTTGCAGTCTTTGACCTTTCTAGAGCCCCCCTTCGCACGCGAGGGGTGCGGTAGCTTTGGTGAGAAGCCTTGAGCCTGACGGCCTTCGCTTCACCGAAGTCAGCCTCCGATACAGTGACGGTTTTGAGCCGAAGCCGTCAAAGCCCTTGGGCCTTCGCACCAACACCTTCAGAGTGGACCACCATGGCTTCACAGCTTCTCCCAGCTCGAACTCCGTCAGTCCGTGTACCGAAGCCATGCATGGCCGAAGTACCACAAGACAACCTCGCTCCAGAGCTAGCCTCACTCCGAAGCCTGCGTCACTCCGAAGGCCTCCTTCGGAGTACCACCCTTCGAAGTCCCTCCTTCGTCCAAGGCCTCCGCATGAAGCATTCCATGAGCACTTCGTCGCAGTGTCTCTCCCCGAGCACACTCCTCGACGAGCCTCACCCGGACCATGCCTTCGATGCACCTCGACTTCTGAGACCTTCGTCGGGTAACTTCGAGTGTCTCCCTCCAGAGCCCACCTCGAAACCTTTGCCTCAGCCGAGGACTTGATCCACCATACTCCGAAGTCACTCCATCCGGAGTACCCTTCGAAGTGCCTCGCCCCCGAGGACTTTGTCTCGGAGTACCTTCGCCCAGAGCCACGCTCCGCACTTACTGCCTTCTCCTGGTGCACCTCTACCCGAGGTCCGACCTAGACCCCTTCGCAGCCTTCGTGACGGAGCTCCCTGCTCCACTGGCATCAAGCCTCCCGCTTGACCCAGGTTCACCTGCTACGAACCGTCCGTCGCCTCCGAAGTCCCCTGCGCACCACAGACAAGCCGACAAGTGTGTCTAGTACTCCGGGTTAGCACCCTTCGGCACACACTCCGGTGTACCGCCCAAAGTACCGAGACCTTCGGTACAAACCTAGTCATCGTGTACTGTCGGACCCCTCCGACAGGCACACTCCGCTGCAACAGCTGCAGCAACCAAACCAACCGAACCCTTCGGTGAAACAGCCTCCGAACACCTTCGGAGATACAACCTCCGAACCCCTTCGGAGGTACCGCTTCGAACCAGAGGATAAACTCTGTCAATCAATAATCACACTCCAAAACCAACCCTTGGTTTCTCAATCTCCCCCTTGATGAGTGCATTGACAACCAAATTCAAGTTCAAGAAAATTTGTAAAATTTCAGCACACAAGTGACCATAAAAACTCAGAGACGAGCCAAATCATGTCACTTGACAAATGAATTTTTTCTCCCCCTTTTCAAAAGAGTAAAAGCCCCTTCGGCAAAAAGTTCCTCCCCCTGAGTTAATTTATCCCCTTGCTACAGAGAACACAAGAATTTCTCCCCCTTTGGCAATGCAAGCATCAAGGAGCAGGTAAAAGATGCATAGCTTCGAAATGGGCAGAGTTGCAAAGACACATAAAGCAACAAATATGCCATCATTTAATACCAATTAACATGTGCTCAGCTCAATTTAACATTCTCTAAAAACATGATGACAGCATGTGATTTTGTCATTTTGAAATAAAAGCATCACCACTCAATCAAGGTAACTAGACAAGTGAAAGTAAGGACTGCGCAAAGCTAGTCAATTTCTACTCTAGTCAGACAAGTCCAGTTCAAGTGGAGCATTTAAAAGCAAACTTGATGATCAGATGAATTTTGTTGTTCTTTTTATAATGCCAGGGGTTATTTGTTTGTCCACCTTATACTTTCCAATCAGGTCAAGCCTAGGCATGAAAGCCATCAGAAGCTTAAGGCAATGATTTTGGCAGACACTACACTATTCCAGTTCAAACCAATGTGCAATGGTAAGCAGTCTAGAATAGAGTAGATCGACAAAACAAACCCACCTGGATCTTTTACTTTGAAGCATGCAAATCATGGATTTTTGGAATTGTGATTAAGTGAACAAATTGTTTAGCACTTTATGAATATCCATGAAGATATAGAACAATTTTTCAAGTTGCAATGTTTAGCATCCAAAGAAAAGTGTCTTGCTATCAAGCAGATAAAAGATAGCTAAAGCAGTCCTGCCTATACATGCTAGATACAAGATTGAGCAGTGAGCATGATTTGAGTTTGGAAAGAAAACATCATGCACATTAATGTTTCAGATAAATTAAAAAGAGCTGAGCTGTCATGATTTCATGAGTTAAAATGAGGCATATAAGTGCAACAGATGTAAATGCAATTTCACACATGATGTGTATATGCAAGATAATTAAAATCAGCTCCCCCTCATAAAATGTCGTAAGGGTGACAAATACCAAGTTCCCCACACAAATAGGCAAATCGAGAAGCATCGAGGGGTTTTGTGAAAATATCGGCTAGCTGGTGTTGGTTATCAACATATTGAAGTTCAATATCACCCTTCTCATTATGATCTCTGAGAAAATGATATCGCACATCAATGTGTTTGGTTCTGGAGTGCTGAACCGGGTTGTTTGCAATACAAATAGCACTAGTGTTATCACAGAAAAGTGGAACACTCTTATAATCTAACCCGAAATCCTGGAAAGTGGAAACCATCCACAAAATATGAGAGCAACAGCTAGCTGCAGCAACATATTCGGCCTCAGCCGTCGATTGTGCAACACTAGACTGTTTGCGGGAAGACCAGCAAACTAGTGATGTACCCAGAAAATGACAAGTACCAGAGGTACTCTTCCTATCAATCCTACACCCAGCAAAATCCGCATCGGAATAACCTCGAAGACATAAAGATGAAGACGCTGAATACCATATGCCAAATTCAAGGGTATGTTTGAGATACCTTAGGATGCGCTTTACCGCTTGGCGGTGTGAAACTCATGGTGAAGCCTGAAAACGAGCGCACAGACACACTGCGAAGTGTATGTCCAGCCTCGTAGCGGTCAAGTAGAAGAGGGAGCCGATCATGCTTCGGAACTCCTTCTGATCTACGACTTCTCCATCTTCGTCAGGATCCAATGCTACAAATGTAGCCATTGGAGTGGCGAGGGGCTTCGCATCGGCCATGTCGAATTTCATGAGCAGGTCCATGGTGTATTTTGTCTGATGGACAAAAGTACCTTGTTTGCCTTGCTTGATTTGCAAACCAAGGAAAAATGTAAGTTCGCCCATCATGGACATCTCGAACTCCCTGCTCATGGTATCTGCAAACTCGGCAACCAAAGCATGAGAAGAGCCACCAAAGATGATATCATCCACATAAATCTGAACTAGGAGGAAATCTTTGCCATGCTTGAGAGTAAACAGGGTTTTATCAACAGAGCCCATCAAATACCCCCGCTCAAGCAGAAAAGACTTAAGTCTATCATAGCAAGCCAGAGGGGCCTGCTTGAGTCCATAAAGAGCCTTATGAAGTTTAAGGACTTTATGTGGGTACTTGGGGTTTTCAAAACCAGGGGGTTGTTTTACATAAACATCTTCACCTATGAAGCCATTAAGAAAAGCACTGTTGACATCCATTTGATAGAGTTTGAATCCCCGGGATGTCGCAAAGGCAAGCAAAATCCTAATGGCCTCAAGGCGAGCAACAGGTGCAAAAGTTTCAGTAAAATCAATCCCTTCTAGTTGAGAATAACCTTGAGCCACAAGTCTAGCCTTGTTTCTAATTATAGTCCCATCCTCCCCTTGTTTGTTTTTGAAAATCCATTTTGTTCCAATGAAATGAACATTTGGTGGAGGATCAACTAAAGTCCAGACTTGGTTTCTCTCAAAATTTTCAAGTTCTTCATGCATGGCATTGATCCAACTAGAATCAGAAAGTGCATGACTAACATCTAAGGGCTCGAAAGAAGCAACAAAAGCAGAATTAGTGAAATGAGCATGATAACGTGTTACCCTTTGATCAAGCTCACCAATGATCTGCTCTGGAGGGTGCATCCTTTGAACATGATGTGGAGCCTCGCGGCGGGATGCAGTCTCCCCCTCAACTTGTGCATTGGAGTGGTCCAAGATGACCGATGTCGAGATAGTTGCTTCGGGACCTTGTGCCGAAGTGGTCGAAGCGGGGTCAGCTTCGGGGGTTGATGTCGAGGGTAGTAGGGGTTCATCGTCGAAATTTCCGGGATCTTCTTCTTCGAAGATGGTCTGTTCCATGTCGTGTGTTGGCGTAAAAGATTACGCTAACAGGTTTCTGTAGAATAGAAACTAACAAACGAAGTGTTTGCGAAGTGAACTGTTCTAAGCCTCCGAAAGGATAACAACTTAGAATAGATCGAATGAGTGTATTAAATAACTTGTATTCGGTCTCTATTACAAGGTTAAACGGGGGGTATTTATATGCCCAAACATTAAGGAAAAGACCTATTTACCCCTCTGTTACAACCGACATAGTGGAAACTATTCGGTACCCTTGATAGGGCTAAAATGGTAAAAGACTAATCTAATAAGAAAAAAGATAAGTCTTCCATCTTAGCTGGTAAAAAAGATCTCAAAGAGCATTAGTTCGAAGATATACTCCGAACCAATGCCTATCTTCGTACTTCTATCTTGACTCAGTACATCTTCGAAGATGGATGTCTGGAAACCTTCGAATCCATTATCTGCCTTTGTGCTGTTACGGCAATAACCCTGAGGATGGAATATTTTCCCCCAACAGTAGCCCCTCGAATACGCTTCTCCGTTAATCTGTAATGTTAGGAGAGCAGTATACGGAAGAAAAAAATAACCAGGTGTAGGGGTTATTAGATTTTAATTTATCTCCGAAATGTACGGAGCTATAAAACTACGAATCAGTCTTAAGACAATTACTTTTGAACTATCTTAGAACTGACTCAGGAAGTTCGAAAGCTTTTTAGACTTAGAAGAAATAGCCGTTAGCTTCCTTCTTCTAACGGAAACTGCAGAATGCGTTAATTTCGGAGAAAAGTAACGGGCAGGAATGCAAAACGGCATGGACTAACGGTAAAAAATGTAAAGTCTAGGCTATAAATAGAAGGCCTAGAACTTTCCTGAGTACCTTTCCACCACTTTCTTGCAAACAAAAACCCCTTGAGCCCTAGCCTCCATTCTTCCTCCAAAGCAACCCAGTAGCTTCCATGGCAAAAACCAAGAGTTCTGGAGCCCCTTCGGCCTTGGCTCGACAGCAGGCGGCCGCAGCAGCAGCGGCTGCGGCGTTGGCGACGACGCCTCCAACACCCGCAACGGCATCCATGGCGGCAGGAGGGGGAAATCCCCAAAATGTTGGTGACCAAGGTCTCTGCCCGCCATCAACGAAGTACTTGGATCAATCCTTCCAACCGGGACCTTCTACCTGCAAGAGAGAATCACTGGCGGTCGCAGTAGAAGGGAAGATTAGTACCGGAGTCATGATCCACAAACCTGGAAAGGAACTCATCCCGTCGCCAAGGCCCGGAGAAGTGGTCATCTTCGAAGCCTTCTTCGAAGCCGGCTTAGGCCTTCCAGCAGTGGACTTCTTGGCCGAGGTACTTGATTTGTTTCACGTCACCCTTCCTCAACTTTCTCCGAACGCAGTAGCTCGCTTAGCTATCTTCGAATGGGCGTTGAGAGCCGAAGGCTGTGAGGGGAGGGCAGAGATCTTCGCTGCACTACACAGAGCTTCATGCCAGCCAAAAACCTTCGTAGGCCCCGGAGGTGAAAAAGTGGTAGTAGCCTTCGAAAGTATTAACTTCAGGCTTCGGGATGAATACGCCCTTCAATTTCCCGCTAAGGCCATCAATGCAAGATGGTATACCGACCGTGTCATGAGATGGTTTTATGCCGAAGTTGGGGCGATCAATCCTCTGGCCGGACCTCTGAAAGAAATCCAATTCCGGAAGGAAGCCCTAGTGCATCCAGACCAAGGTCAGCTCGAAGCTCGCCTCAGCCTATATCAGAAGATCAGTCGAAGGTTGAGCATGCGAGACTTAGCCGAAGAGTTCCTCGGGTTACAAATCTCTCCGCTGATGGCCAACTAGCCTATCATCTTCGAAGAGGATTCGGAAGGCGGTCTCCGAAAAATCACTTTGACTTCGAGTCCTGCAGGTAACTTCGAAGACAACATGTATTATGCATATTCATTCGAAGAAAAAACTAACTTGATTCATTTTTTAGCTTCTTCAGCCCCTATTACTTCGGAGCAAATCGTAAGGGCTTCGGAGAAGATTTTGGGCGCTCCAACTCCGACTGAAAAGGAATGGAAAATCAAGTTGGTCGGGAGTTGGGAGAGATTTAACAGGGTGTGGGGAATGCTGGAAATCGTTCCGCCCCCTTTGATTGATTGGGTACCTTCGGAGAAAGGGCCCAAAAAGAGGAAAGCCGAAGCTGGGACTTCGAGCTCCGCCAAGACTCCGGTCAAGAAAGTGACTCGGAAACCAAAGAATCCCGCACCTTCGAGCCCAAGGGCTTCAGTCTCTGACTCCCAAGAGGACGAAGGGAGGTTGCTTGTGCGTCTGTAGACGAAGATGCATCTCAAAGGACTGCACAAGCCGAAGTACCTGCGAACGTGCCGGAGTCTCGAGATAACCTTGAGCAACCAAGGACTTCGGCAGTTCAAGAGGATTTACCTCAGGGCGAAGTTCCTGCGGATGAAGGTGGAGTCGAAGTTACTATGGCTTCGATTCCCGAAGAGGCAACAAGGACTGCTCAGGAAAATGCTCCTGCAGTCGAAGATTTAACGGTTGATTCGGACGAAGATCTCGCCTTCGATCCACCGAACCGTCCAATGATTACCTCTCGCCAAAATGTCGAAGGTAGACATCGAATAATTCTTTCATGTTTATTTTGTGTATTTATACAATGTATAATACTTTTGTTTTTTACAGAGTCCACTTCTGTGGAAGAAGTCCGGCAGGAAGAAATAATTCCTGAATCTTCGACGACTTCGGAGCCAATCCCAAGAGCCACTCAAATGGGACCTGGAAGAGGCAAAAGGAATATAGAACCCCTCCCTGCTGATGAGGACATCACTTCACGTGATACACACATGGAGCCTCCACCTACAATTCAATTACAAGGACCAATCACACGCGCCCGTGCCCGTCGCTTGAACCATGAGGTTAATTCTTTCCTTAGCAACTATGTTAATATTTGTTTGGACGGGATGCTACTGAATACTAGTGATATTTTGTTGCTTAGGAACATGGGAGATGGAGTAGAAGAGTTGGAGTTGAAGACGGAGCCGCACGGATGATTTGAAGTCAAGAATTCGCTGGTTCGGACTACATCGACCACCATGCACCAAAATGGGAATAACTTCCTCATACGAAGTCCGATTGGCGCGTTCTTGGACTTTTTGGAAAGCTAAGGAGAAGACGGATCGTTTCCCGTTGGTTTCGTCTCATTTGGAGACTCGAGTCGACCTGTGTGTTTAAAACAGTCCTGCGTGACAGAACTGCGTCTCATTTGTATCCTTCCTATTCTTGCTTGTGTTCTTGGGTTCGCTTGCAGGAATTAGCCTTCGTGGCGAGGTCAATCGCGTCATGCGTGGTTGATAACCAATGGAGACAGTGGTGTAACGATTGGAAGGTTTTGATCCGCCGGACCGGAGCCTTGGATCGCCAACGTCGAGATTCTCCACCAACCCAAGTTTATCCTTTACCTAGCGGAAGATCGGGACCAATCCCCCATCAGTTGGTATCAGAGCTCAGTTTTCCTGTTAGGTAATCTCGATCTGCTTTTGTTTTTACCTAGAGTCCAGAAAACCGCACCAAAAAAAATCCCACCGAGAACCCTTTTGTGCCTTGCGATTTTAATTTCAGTTTTAACCTTGTTGAGTTTGTGTTCTTGGTCGAGTCTTATTGTTGGTTTAGTAATCCCTTTGTGTCGTTTGAGTAGTAGTTGTTCTTGTGTCTCAAAAATTCACCACCGAAAAACCCCCCTTCCGCAACCCTATTTCGTTTTTCCACATCGAGTCTTTGTGACCCCCCTTCAGTAAAACAGGCATAACTTTTCGCTCGTTTGGCAGAAAAATCTGAAATTTTTTGAGCGTGTTCGCCTGTTAGCCCTCACCAAAATCGCCAAAAAAAATCAGGAAGATAAAGAAAAAAATTGGTCAAAGTTTTTGCTCGCCGGTCAGCGAACTTGTTGAATTTTTGTGAGCCACATCCCACCTCAGTTGTAGGTGCCAATTTTTGTGGTTGCAGCTCTTGTCATCCTTGTTCAAAAAAAATAGAGTGAAAAAAAAGAGAGAAAAAAAGGAAGAAAAAAAAAGATGAAGCGGTAGTAACAGAATTCTCAGCGGCAGTAACAGATTCGGCAGTAACAGCTTCTCAGCGGCAGTAACAGATTCTGCTTGTCCGATCTCTTGTCCGAACTCTTGTCCGGTCAGCGGTAGTAACAGAGTTATCAGCGGCAGTAACAGATTCTGCTTGTCCGATCTCTTGTCCGAACTCTTGTCCGATCCGCGGTAGTAACAGAATTATCAGCGGCAGTAACAGATTCTGCTTGTCCGATCCCTTGTCCGATCTCTTGTCCGATCTGCAGAGAGCTGATTTTGGCCTGTTGTTGCTTTCATTTGAGTTTTGGGCACATAGTTTCCCTCTATTGCTTGAATTTTCACATTGGGAGCGCTAAGGCCAGCAACATTGACGAGTACTAGGGAATACTTATTGAACTTGGTTTAACTGTTATTACTATCGCTAATCCTTGCTACTCACTTTGCCTTCCAAGCTACACCTTTCTCTTGGTCAGGACAGGTTCATTTCTTGCAATTGCACACCACCCTCCACTTGATTTATCACCTGCAGGCCGGTGACCTCACTGCGGCATGGTAAGAACACTTGCAAGCGTGGGTAAGGCGCTTGGCGGATTGCTTCCACCACACACCCACCACCCCACCTAGCCGTCTTACATAAGGATTATTCTTTGTTGCTTTGTCCTTTCACTAACATGGCAGCACTTATTGTACAACGTGACTTGAGCACTCACATGGGCCAGGACGACCAGGAACAACGGAACAATCTGTTTCAGACCTTCTTCCTCGTCAATAACCGTCGTGTACGTGTCATCGTCGAAAGTGGTAGTTGCAACAATTTGGTGAGCCTCGACATGGTAACTAAGCTTCAACTTCCCACACGTGCACATCCACACCCTTACCATGTGCAATGGCTCAACGATAGCGGTAAGGTCAAGGTAACACAAACTGCTCACATCGAATTTTCCATTGGTACATACTTCGGAGTTGCTGATTTTGATGTAGTACCAATGCAAGCATGTTCTCTATTACTTGGTAGACCTTGGGTATATGATACTGATGCTACACACCATGGTAGGAGCAATAAGTACACATTTATGTATAAAGGAAAGAAAGTTACATTGCTTCCTATGACTCCTGCTGAAATTGTGAAATTTGAACAAGAAAAACGTGCTAGGGACGCACAAAAGAGCAAACAACTTTCTGAAAATCAGCAAGTAGCAAAAACACTTTCGAGGCAACAAAAAGACAAAGTTGTTTCTCCTTCCTCATCACAAGTTATTAATCTGAAAGGATGTGTCATGCATGCAACTAAAACTAACCTTGTAGTACGTAGTTTTCTTGGTCTTGCAG
This sequence comes from Zizania palustris, assembly GCA_019279435.1. Lineage (NCBI taxonomy): Eukaryota > Viridiplantae > Streptophyta > Magnoliopsida > Poales > Poaceae > Zizania > Zizania palustris. The sequence continues at coordinate 14,919,310 of JAAALK010000289.1, read as the reverse complement.
GTTTCTACCGGCGTTTTGTGAAAGATTTCGGCACCATAGATGGTCCTTTACCTGAGTTGACTAAGAAGGGAGTTACTTCTACTTGGGAGCCAGCACAAGAACAAGCTTTTGCCACACTCAAGGATCGCCTTACACGTGCACCTCTACTTCAGCTACCTGACTTCAATAAGCCTGTTGAGTTAGAATGTGATGCTAGTGGTGTTGGAATAAGAGGTGTGCTGCTACAAGGAGGTAAACCCGTGACCTATTCTAGTGAGAAATTGCATGGTCCACAATTGAATTATTCTACCTATGATAAGGAATTATATGCCTTAGTGTGTGTGCTTGAAACTTGGCAACATTACCTTTTGCCTAAGGAGTTTATTAAACATTCTGATCATGACGCACTCAAATATTTGAGAGGGCAAGCTAAACTGAATCGTAGACATGTTAAATGGGTTGAATTTATTGAATCTTTCCCATACATTGTGAAATACAAGAATGGCAAAGAAAATGTGGTTGCTGATGCATTGTCTCGTAGGATTGTTCTTTTATCTCAACTTGATATCAACGTTCCAGATTTGGAAAGTTTGAAAGATTTGTATGTTGTAGATAAAGAATTTGCTGAACAATTCACTAAATGTAATGATGGGAAAGGCCGGAAAAAATTTCATGTTTATGACGGGTTCTTGTTCCATGCTAACAAGCTATGTGTTCCAGATTCGTCCGTACGTTTGCTGTTGTTGCAGGAATCACATGGCGGGGGATTAATGAAACATTTTGGGAGAGAAAAGACTTTGGCCCTGCTGTCCAATAATTTTTATTGGCTAAAGATGCGGAGAGATGTTGAACGATTTGTGCAGCATTGTGCCACATACCATAAAGCTAAGTCCAAACTTAACCCATATGGTTTGTATACTCCACTTCCTGTTTCTAGTGCACCTTGGGAAGATATTAGCATGGACTTTATTGTGGGATTGCCTAGGACAAAGAGGGGGAGAGACTCCATATTTGTAAGAGTGGATAGGTTTTCTAAAATGGCACACTTTATTCCCTGTCACGATACCAACGATGCTTCACATATTGCTGATTTATTTTTCAGGGAAATTGTGAGATTGCACGGGATGCCTAGAGCCATTGTTTCAGATCGTGATGTGAAGTTTATGAGTTACTTTTGGAAGACAATCTGGGCCAAGCTTGGCACAAAATTGCTATTTGCAACAACTTGTCACCCGCAAACTGAAGGTCAAAAAGAGGTGGTAAACCGTACACTCTCCATGTTGCTGCGAACAATGATTAAGAAGAACTTGAAGGAATGGGAGGACTGCCTTCCACATGTTGAATTTGCATACAATAGAGTTGTTCACTCAACAACACAATTGTGCCCGTCTGAAGTGGTGTATGGTTTTAAGCCAATCACATCACTTGATTTGCTGCCACTTCCTTTTCAAGAGAGAGCAAACATGGAGGCAACTATGCGTGCAGAGTTTGTGAAAGCTATGCATCTGAAGACCAAGGAAGTTATAGAAAAGAAGGCACGCTATTTTGCTCAAAAGACAAATAAAGGAAGAAAGAAGATGTTTTTCAAACCAGGAGATCTTGTTTGGTTGTACTTGCGCAAGGATCGTTTGAGTGATTTGAGAAAGTTTAAATTGATGCCCCGTGCTGATGATTTAAAACCCTATTTGGGAGCTGACGATGAGCTTGAGTCGAGGACGACTCCAATTCAAGAGGGGGAGGATGATGAGGACATCACTTCACGTGATACACACATGGAGCCTCCACCTACAATTCAATTACAAGGACCAATCACACGCGCCCGTGCCCGTCGCTTGAACCATGAGGTTAATTCTTTCCTTAGCAACTATGTTAATATTTATTTGGACGGGATGCTACTGAATACTAGTGATATTTTGTTGCTTAGGAACATGGGAGATGGAGTAGAAGAGTTGGAGATGAAGACGGAGCCGCACGGATGATTTGAAGTCAAGAATTCGCTGGTTCGGACTACATCGACCACCATGCACCAAAATGGGCATAACTTCCTCATACGAAGTCCGATTGGTGCGTTCTTGGACTTTTTGGAAAGCTAAGGAGAAGATGGATCGTGTGCCGTTGGTTTCATCTCATTTGGAGTCTCGAGTCGACCTGTGTGTTTAAAACAGTCCTGCATGATAGAACTAGGCCGTGTTGGGCCATAGTCTGCGTCTGTTCGCCTTCTAGACCACAGCCCGTGTCTGTTCGCCTTCCATAGGTTGCCCACCCTTTATATACTCACGCCAGCCGCCCTTTAGGGTTAGGTTTTGCTTTGTTTGCATCTACACTTGTGTGTTTAGATCCCGCCTCTTGCACCGGACCGATTGGCTGCTGCATTGGCGTTTGTGAAACCTCACCTTATCATCGTTTGTCTTTGATTTGGCATTCGACTTGTATCCTTCCTGTTCTTGCTTGTGTTCTTGGGTTCTCTTGCAGGAATTAGCCATCGTGGCGAGGTCAATCGCGTCCTGCGTGGTTGATAACCAACGGAGACAGTGGTGTAACGATTGCAAGGTTTTGATCCGCCGGACCGGAGCCTTGGATCGCCAACGTCGAGATTCTCCACCAACCCAAGTTTATCCTTTACCTAGTGGAAGATCGGGACCAATCCCCCATCACCTGCTGCGAGTTCCGGATCAACTCCGTCTGATTCAATAGACGAGAGTCAATCTTCCGAGGAGGGCCAGTCTCCAAGGGCTCCGAAGACTACAGGCCAACACTCCGGCCCTTCGCTGGACAAAGATGACCAACAGGCGATAAGTATGCTCCCCCTTCTAGCTCCTTTCTTAGGGCAAACAACTGGTCTTCGGACTTTGCTCGAACCTTTGGATCGAGCTAGCCGCGACATAGGGGAGACCAACTTAGTGGCCATTCTAAGTAAAGCGGACAGGTCAGAGCTCAATGCTGCTATAGAACGCGCAGCTTACCAGGTACGAAGTATCTGTGAAATAACATAGAATTTACCTACAAATAAATGTTTACCTTGGTTTTTTCTTTTTGTAGCAAACAGTCTTGGCCCGAGCTGCGAATATATCGAATGATCAAGAAATCGCTCGTCTTCGGGAGGAAAATAACATCCTTCAACGGAATCTTACCATCTCCGAAAGCCGAGTGGTTCAGATGGACAATATAGTGTCAACAGAGCACAGGGCCAGACAAGGTTTGGAGGCTGCGAATAAAGAGCTCGAAGCAGAAAGAATTGTGCTTCGAGCTGAAATTGAAAGAATGCGGGCGGAGCACACTACTACGGGGACCGAGCTTGTCAGACTCCAAGAGGAAGCTAGCCAGCTCTTGAACCAAAAGAATATCTTGACTACTGAAACTGCTAGACTTTCTGGGGTTCTGGGAGAGGTAACTTCGATGAAGGACGCACTGAACGAAGATAAGCTAAAGTCCGAGAAGGTAGCTACGGAAGTTATGAATCAGCTGCTAAGCGTCTTGGAGTACTTCGGTACTATTGGGACACTTCCTTCTGATGATAACATTTCTCTTCTGCATCGGTTGAAAAGGATTCAAGGAGTGGCGAAGCAGATGAAGACAGCAGGCATTCGATACGAAGAACTCTCCGGACAAGTGGCTGCTGTTGGCCTACTTCGCTACTACGAAGATCTGGGCCGATCGATAACTCCGAGCGCAGGAAAGGGCCCAATTACCTTCGACGACGAGCGGCTTCTGACTCCTTCCGAAGGTGTGGCCGCTGCCTGGCGAGCCTTCCAGACTTCATGGAGAGCCAAAGGTCGTTCTACGATCAAGGCTTGGATCGACGAAGGACAACGCCAGAAACAAGCTCGGACCCAGGCTTCAAGCAGTTAGCCTTCTCCAAACCCGCGGGTTTAGAAATACCTTAGGATTTTTGGCTATGTAAAGCTTTATGCTTCTGAACATTTATCAATGAAACTTTGTTTATCATATTTTTAGGCTTTGCCTCATACGGAAGATATCGAAGTGTTAGACATTAACGATGAACTTCGCTCATTATGGACCACCTTCGATCTTCTAAAAGCTTATAAGCGTCCTCGATTTTTAGTTCCTCGAGATAGCTCCGGTGTAATTGCGCCCGAAGTAATCAAAGATATACTATCTTATATTAAAGAGGAAGAAAAAGAGGTTAACTTGAACACTTCGTCTTCTGAAGACGTTATATGGTCTGAAGACGAAGATGAAGTTCGAAGTAAAAAACCTGAAGAACTTGGAAGCTGGGAAAGGAGCCCCGAACGGCTTCGAACTTGGGCCGAGCTTCAACAAGAACAGAAGGACTTTAGAGCTTCGAAGGGAGGCAAGAGAGTTAAACGCAAAGTTGTTAGAACTCCCGGTGCTGGAACTAGTCGTTCCAATCCTAGCTCTAGAGATCGAAGAGGTCTTCGATTCCTTCTTGGTATAGATACCAGTTTTTCATGATGTAATCTGTAAACATATTCGTTCGAATAATGAATACCGATTTAAAATTGTCTCCATATTTACTAGCCCCTCTTTGGGGATAAGCAACTTCGAACTGTATTCAAAGATGGTTATGCGCAAAGAAAAACGTCGGAGTACAATTTTTTGGGGTTCGGAGCCCCTCTACAATTTAAAGATCTTTTAAAATCTTATAAAATGTCTTCGACTATTTGTAGTCTGAAGAATGGCAACTTAGTACCCTTTGTTTTTTGAAAGAAATCACTTGACATAACTTCCAGGACACCTTAGTGTCTTAGATAATTTGTCACTTTGGACTATGTTAACAGACATTCGAAGCTCATGGCTCAAACTCTGTTTTGCTTTGGCCACCTTCGGCTCTTTTTTGCGAACTCTGTCGAACCAATGGTTCGGAGTTTGCAATGGTCTCTTTGGACTCTTTTTACGGATGTCTACCAGCCAATGGCTTGGACTCCATATATTTTGGCCACCTTCGGGTCTTTTTGCGGAAGTCTTCCAGCCAATGGCTTGGACTCCGCATGTTTTGGCCACCTTCGGCTCTTTTTACGGAAGTCTACCAGCCAATGGCTTGGACTCCGCATATTTTGGCCACCTTCGGCTCTTTTTACGGAAGTCTACCAGCCAATGGCTTGGACTCCGCTTGATGTGGTTTTGGGCTCTTTTACGGATGCCTACAAGCCGGTGGCTTGGACTCCGGATTATGTCAGCCCCCACGTCAGAAGCTTCGAACCAATGATTTGAAGTCCGAAAATATGATTCAGCTTCATGACACTTCCCTCTCGGTCAACCCCGCGGTTCCAGTGCGTCCACTCGGAAGCTGGAGGTTTATGAGGGGAAGGCACTATTTGGACCATATGCTTTATTAATTCAGAAGATGATTACAAGTGATTTACAAGGAGCCCTTATGCGAAGTATCGCTTTAGGTGCTCTGCATGCCACGTATGTGCTAACTCTTCACCTTCTAAATTAGCTAATTTAAAAGAGCCAGGGCGTCCTGAACGAACAATTAGGTACGGACCTTCCCATTTATTTCCTAACTTCCCTGGCGCTATAATGCTTCGTAGAACAAGATGACCCGGTCTTAGTTCATTGAGCTTAACCTTCGGGTCAAACCAAGCCTTCATCTGCTGATGACACTTTGATAAATTTGCCACAGCTCGAAGTCTTGTTTCTTCTGATAAATCTAGCGAAGCTTGTCTTTCTTCTTCAATCTCCGGTTCGGTGCTGCGAAGTGATCCTCCTTTGAGCTCCGTTGGAGTCATAGCTTCATCTCCGAATAGTAGTCTGAATGGAGTAAAACCTGTGGACCTTGTTTGCGTAGTCCGAATGGACCACAAAATCTTCGGAAGCTCTTCGGTCCACAGTCCTTTTGCTAATCCTGCTATCCTTCGATTTAGCCCTGACAAAATATTTCCATTAGCTCTTTCTACGGCTCCATTAGAGTGAGGATGCCTCACTGCAGCAAAACATAACTAAATGCCTAGATCTTCGCAAAACTTCCTGAAAGGTTCTGCATCGAACTGTGTTCCATTATCAACTGTGAGTTGTCTAGGCACACCGAACCGGCAAATGATATTCTTCCAAAAGAATTTTTGTACATTGTTCGAAGTGATAGCTGTTAAGGGCTCTACTTCTACCCACTTAGAAAAATATTCAATAGCTACCATTGCGAACTTCAGATTTCCCTTGGCTACTGGAAAGGGACCAATTAAATCCATACCCCATCTAGCCATAGGCCATACCGGAGCAATAACTTGAAGAGCTGTTGGTGGGCGATGACTTGGTCCACCCATCCACTGACATCCTTGACAAGTGCGGACTAAGCTCTCCGCATCAGCTGTTATTGTAGGCCAATAAAGCCCCTAGCGAAGTGTTTTTCCTGCCAAAGCTCGAGGGGCTAAATGGCTACCGCAAAGGCCTTCATGAATTTCTCGAAGAATTTCTTGACCTTCGGCTTGAGATATACATCGGAGTAGAGGGGAACATACTCCGGCCTTATATAAAATACCGTTGATTATTTGATAATTTCTAGCTCTAAGCTTCAATCTTGAAAGCTGTGGCTCTTCAGGCAAATTTGTTCCTCCCTGTAAAAGTTCCATGATTGAATTTTTCCAATCTGCACTAGGAATGCAAAGAATCTCTGCAGAGGGAATTTGTGGCACCGAAGGTGTACTGAGCTCCTCATAGAAAGCTTCTTCTGGTACATCCACAGCTCCGGCTGCAGCTTTTGCTAAGATGTCTGCTTGCACATTTTCTGCTCTTGGTATACTCCGAATGGAAATACCCTTGAAGTGTGCTTCGATCTTACGGATTTCTTCTAAGTACTTTGAAAGCTGTGGATGCCGAACCTGAAAACTTTTATCTACGTGCCCTGCTACTATCTGAGAATCTGTCTTTATAACAATTCTTGTAGCCCCTAGAGCACGTGCTTTTCAGAGTCCCAGTAAAATCCCTTCATACTCCGCTATATTATTGGTAGACTTAAAGTTGAGTCTTGCGGAGTACATTGCTCTTTTCCCTGAAGGCGAAATTAATACCGCTCCAATGCCTGCTCCGGATGCTTGGAAAGCCCCATCGGAATAAACAGTCCAAACTCCGTCACTTGACTTCTCCGGAACCAAAGTTGCAGGTGGAGTCCATTCTGCCACAAAATCTGCTAAGACTTGCGATTTGATTGCTGTCCTTGCCAGAAAAGATATGCCGAAGGGTGCTAGCTCAACTGCCCACTTCCCAATCCTTCCAGTAGAATCCTTACTTCGAAGCATATCTACCAAAGGATACGAAGTTGGTACAATTACATTGTGAGCCAAAAAATAATGTCTTAATTTCCTCGAAGCCATTATCAGAGCATAAACGAACATCTCGAGTTCGGAGTATCTTGTCTTCGCTCCTGATAATGCTTCGGATACAAAATAAACAGGATTTTGTACCAACTTCCCATTGAAATCCACTTCTCTGACAAGGACTGCACTGACAGCAGAACCTGTAGCTGCAAGGTAAAGGAGTAGGGTTTCGTCCGCAATAGGCACCGTGAGTGTAGCAAGATTACTGAGATACTCTTTAATATCTTCGAAGCTTTTTTGACACTCCGGTGTCCATGCAAAATCTTCGGACCCTTTCAATGCTTTAAATATAGGCAAGCTTCTCTCCGCAGACCTTGATAAAAACCTTCTAAGTGCTGCTAGACGCCCAGTCAGCTTTTGCACTTGCTTTAAATTTTCCGGAGGAGCCATCTTTTGTAGCGCAGTTATTTGAGTAGGGCTAGCTTCAATCCCCCTTCTTGAAACTAAATACCCTAATAACTTCCCAGCCTTAGCTCCGAAGATACATTTTTCGGGGTTAAGACGAATCCCATGTGCCCGAAGGCTATTGAATGTTTCTGCTAAGTCTAGGCTATGTTGGTGCTTTAAAGCACTCTTTATTACAATATCATCCATATAGGCCTCCACATTGCGACCTAATTGATGACCTAGAGCCTTAGCAAATAACCTCGAAAAAGTAGCTCCGGCATTTCTTAAGCCAAAAGACATTCTTACATAACAAAAGACTCCCGAAGGAGTTACGAAGCTTGTCTTGATCTCATCTTCGCGCTTCAACCATATTTGATGATAACCAGAATACACGTCAAGGAATCTTAATAACTCCGAACCTGAGGTGGAGTCGACCAATTGATCAATTCAGGGCATGGGGTAGGGGTCATGAGGGCATGCTTTATTCAAGGATGTGAAATCAATGCACATGCGCCACTTTCCAGAAGATTTCTTTTTGACGAAGACTGGGTTGGCAAACCATTCTGTGTGAGCCACTTCTCTAATAATCCCAGCCTTCAACAGTTTTTCAACTTCGTCTTTTGCTAGAGCAGCTCTTTCTGCAGACATTTTTCCGAGTCCTTGCCGAACAGGCCGGGCCTTCGGGTTTACAAGAAAACTATGTTCAATGATATCCCGATCGACTCCGGTGATATCTTTGTCAGACCAAGCGAAGACATCTAAATTCTCTTCTACCACCTTTTCCAAGGAGGTTGCAACTTTTGGAGGTAAATCTTTACCAAATTGAAATGTATATTCTTTACCATCTTTAACAATAACTTTCACTGCAATCTCTCCTTCAGGACTTGGTCTCGAGAAGGATTTCTTTGAAGCTTCGGAAGGGGCTGAAAAATTTCCTTGATTATCTTGTACATTGTTTACTTGTCTTGGATCAAGAGGGGGGCCATGACCATATTCCGCTCTCCGGGCGATAGCTTGATCTCCAAAGATAGTAAGGACTCCTGCTTGTGTGGGCATCTTCATGCACAAATAATTGTGATGCGCCACAGCTCCGAACTGGTTTAGCATGCCTCTTCCGAAGATGACGTTGTAGGCATATGGGGCATCTACAACATCGAAGATTACTTCCTCAGTTCGGGCCAACAAACCTTCTCCGAAGGTAACTTCCAGGCCTATCTGGCCAAGTGCATCAAGCGGAGGTCCTGCGAAGCCTTGCAACGGACGAGCCGCTGGAAGAAGATGCTTTTTGGAGATGCACAATTGATCGAAGGCTTGAACAAAAATGATGTCTGTCGAACTGCCTCCGTCAATCAATACTCTTCGAACTTCAGTGCCCACAATATCAGCAGTAATAACAAGTGGGTCTGCATGCGGGAATTTAATGCCAGCTGCATCCTCCGCGGAAAAGGATATCGGTACATGAGACCACTCCGGCATAGCAGCTGCAGACGACGAAGTCCCAATGTGGCCCACTTCTCTGACGTAGTCTCTTCGCTGTCTTTTTGACATGCTTCCGAGGGTACCTCCTCCGGAGATGGGGAGGACTACTCTTTTCCCTTGGTCTTGCCCTTCCTCTTGCTTCGGAGGTGGCATAACATTGGCCACTGGAGGGTGTCTTGTGGCTTCAAAGTTTTCTATCTGCGCCATAACCTGGACCAGCTCCGGGCGCGCTGCTGCTGGAACTCGGTCGGTAGTACCTCGACCCGAAGTTCTTTCTAGATATTCTCCTCTTAGAGTGAGTATAGCCTTGCAAGTATCAGTTGCATGGCTTCGATTTTCACCATGAATGCAGCAGAAAAGGGTCTGGCCTTTGCCAGCCGTTTTCCCTGGCGGCCTCCAGTCGCTGTCCATGTTCCCCGAAGGCTGTGGAGCTCTCTTTGTGAACTTTTGCGGGGGTGCAATGTTCAAGACTTCAGAACGAGGGTGCTTTTGCCCCCTTCTCCGATCATGTTGAACTTCGAAGACTGGTTCTTGCGGCTGCGCTGAAGTTTTTACTTCTACTTTTACTTCTTGCAATATGGATGGAGTAGCTGCAGTTCTTTGAAGCCATCCCTCTTCTGACCTCGCATACTCCTTGAAGAATGACATCAGCTGAGAAACCGAGGATATGCTTTTCCGATGAAGCTTATCCAAGAGGCCTTGATGAGTGACACCTTCCCGAGCTGCATCAACTACCGAAGATGTGGACAACCCTCGGATCTACGACTTCGTATGAGCAAAGCGCTTGAAATATTGCCTCAATGTCTCTCCAGGGAGCTGCTTCACCCGGAAAAGGCTTCCCGTTGACATTGGAGGCACGAAGGTGCCTTGAAAATTGCTTACAAACTTCTTCTTCAGCTGCCCCCATGAATTAATTGATCCTGGCTTCAAAGACCAGAACCACCTTAATGCCACTCCTTGAAGAGCTAAGGGGAAGCACTTTGCCATGGTGTCTCGAACTCCTTCGCTAGCTTCAATTGCTAGGGCATAAGAACGAACAAACTCTCCGGGATCTTCATCTCCAGCATACTTACAGAGCTTCGAAGTCTTAAACTTCGGATCAAAGTGAACTTTCTGCAGCTCAGGATGCAGCGGAGATTCAGTATCGAAGGAGGCATTCTCCGGGGCTTCGGGATAAACGGGTTCGTCATCTTCGGGCACTTCTGGAACAGTTGGGACGGCTTGAAAACGAAGCCTGTTCGCGGCTTCTTGCCGCCATCTTGCTACTTCAGCTTGGAGGCTGGCCATTTGAGTGGCCATATCTCCAAGATTGTCTTCATCTCCTCCGGAAGGGTCTTTTGGGTCTTGAGAACCAAGGGGATCAGTTTGAAGTGGGGTTGAAGGTGGAAGAGGGGCTCCGGGTGGTCGAAGTATAGAAGGAGTTGGCGGAGGAACTCCGTATGTTCGAGGGATGGAAACTCCTTCCGGAGTTTGAGGTGGAGGGAATGTCGAAGGCCCTCCGACCTCAACCGTGTCGGATGGTGCCTCTCCGGAGATCCGAGAGGACCTTCGAACAGGGTTACGAGGTGCGCTCCGCTTCGGAGGCATGATGTAAGAAGTTGGTAGAGAACGAAGTTTCTCGGACTAAGTTCCCCACGGACGGCGCCAACTGTTGGTGTAAAAGATTACGCTAACAGGTTTCTGTAGAATAGAAACTAACAAACGAAGTGTTTGCGAAGTGAACTGTTCTAAGCCTCCGAAAGGATAACAACTTAGAATAGCTCGAATGAGTGTATTGAATAACTTGTATTCGGTCTCTATTACAAGGTTAAACGGGGGGTATTTATAGGCCCAAACATTAAGGAAAAGACCTATTTACCCCTCTGTTACAACCGACATAGTAGAAACTATTCGGTACCCTTGATAGGGCTAAAATGGTAAAAGACTAATCTAATAAGAAAAAATATAAGTCTTCCATCTTAGCTGGCAAAAAATATCTCAAAGAGCATTAGTTCGAAGATATACTCCGAACTAATGCCTATCTTCGTACTTCGAGCTTGACTCAATACATCTTCGAAGATGGATGTCTGGAAACCTTCGAATCCATTATCTGCCTTTGTGCTGTTACGATAATAACCCTGAGGATGGAATATTTTCCCCCAACATCATGTTCATTCACTTGTTCAAGAGCAGAACTAACAGAGGGGGTCGATTCATCAAAAGTCACATCACATGACTCGATGACAGTGTTAGTTTCCAAATTATAAACACGGTAAGAATGACCATGTGTGGTGTAACCCAAAAAGATCCCGTCAGAAGAACGCGACTCAAATTTATCCAAATTACCACGTTTTAGGATAAAGCAATGACAGCCAAAACTCGAAGATGAGTAACCTTGGGCTGTCTCCCAAAACGTAGCTCATAAGATGTCAAATTCAAAATTGAGCGCAAGAAGATTCGGTTTGAGATGTAACGTGCAGTGTTCATGGCCTCGGCCCAGAATTTTCTAGGAGTCCTATGCTCATCGAGCATCGTCCTAGCCATCTCAACCAAAGTGCGGTTTTTCCTCTCAACGACACCATTCTGTTGAGGAACCCGTGGAGCAGAGAATTGATGTTCTATGCCATGCTCCATGCAAAAGTCAACAAAGAGACTGTTTTTGAACTCGGTGCCATTATCACTCCGAATGAATTTTAATGCACTAGGGAGTTCAGTGAAAAGTCTCAAAGCCAAGCTCCGAAAGTGTGAAAACACTTCATCCTTGCTGGTAAGAAAGAAGACCCAAGAGTAGTGAGAGAAATCATCGACAATAACTAATACATACCACTTGCCGCCTAAAGAACTAACCCGAGAAGGACCTACAGTGTCCATGTGGAGAAGTTCTCCTGGTTGTTCAGTCATCACTGTGGTGAATGGCGAATGCGAAGCAGCAATCATTTTTCCATGTCGACAAGGAGCGCAAACTAAATTCTTCTCAAACTTGAGCTTGGGCAATCCTCGGATCAGACCTAGGGCACTCAAACGAGCGAGCAACTCAAAACTCATATGCCCTAGTCTCCTATGCCACTTCCAAAGCTCAGAGGTGGAATGTGCAACAAGACAATGAGAAGAACCAGATGACTCAGAAAAATCAGCTCCAAAAACTCTCCCAACTGTAAAGATCTTACAAACCACAACGCCATCAGAATTGAGTACTTGCGAAGTATCGCGATGGAATCGCACTTCGAAGCCCTCATCAAGCAACTGAGATACAGACAACAAATTGTATCCCAGGTTTTCAACCAAAGCAATATCTTTGAGAGTGAAATTCGAGTTGATTCTTACCACACCTTTACCTTTCACTCTACTCCTTCGATTGTTGCCGAAGGTGATATGTTCCCTTTGCTTGGTTGTGGTGAGGCTAGAGAACCATGCTGCATCTCCGGTCATATGGCGCGAACAACCGGAGTCCATGATCCACGTGCCCTCCAAGCCTCGATCTGTCGCCTACAAATGATAAGAATATCTCGATCGCTCAATGCTGGGGTGAGTGAAAAAATGACGAGGCATCCAGCACTGAGTGACACAAGTAGTAGGCGCAGTAAAAGTAGACGGTCTACGCACATGATAATTTGAATGATGCAAAGTGTGAGGTCTACCTACATGCTGTGATCGAACAACATGTCGAGGTCTCCTACTCTGGTGAGGTACAAAGCTACTCGCCCGGGGTCTACCACCATATGGAACATGGTGAACACCTCGAGGAGCAAAACCTCTCCGAGAAGCACGAGGAGCCTCAAAAGCAGGACGATAGTAAAACTCAGACTCATGCATACCTAAATATGGGTAATGCATGTCCTGGTAACTCATCGCCTGAGAGCGTCGCTCATCCTTGATGCGACGAAAACAGAACCCAACCAAATGACCCGCCCACTGACAATAAGAACAATGAAACATTCTCCTAGGGGCACTCTCATGGGTCTTAGGATCAACTCTCACAGGCTCCTTGGGCTTCTGTTGAGTGGTTTTCTTTGGAGGGTTTTTCTTGGCAGGAGGAGTGGTTTTCTTTTGAGCTCGGGTAGGTTTTTTGGCTGATGGAGTGTCTAACAGAGCTCTCTCTTTCTCTAGGGTAGTGGGAGAGGTAAAAACAGTTTTGTTTCCACTATCTGAAGGGATCCTCTCAAAACCCAAACCTAGAGCTAACCCTGCTCTGTCAGCACACATCTTGGTCTTGGCCAAGAGTAAATCCATCCTACCCTTTCCCTCAGTGCATTTATTAACCACAGAAAGAAGGTATTCATTTTCAGACATGAGGTTCTCAGCTCGCTCTCTAACAGTGCCTAGTTGGTCCTTAAGGGTAATGCAAGTGTCACAAATAGGTTGCACATCCTTAGAACTACCGGCCCTCTCCAATCTAGCCTCTAAATCATGAACATGTTTATCACGTAAATTAATGCTTTCGCGTAATAAAGAACAGTTCATGCAATCAATAATATCATGAGGTCTAGAATCAACCATCAAAAGTTGCTTTTGTGCAGTCTCAAGCTCAGATAGAGTTTGAGCATGTACAGAACGCAACTAAGCAAGATCACCCATGACAATAGTACAAGATTCACATTCAGCATCATTTACTTTAGACTTAAGCATGGCATACTCAGTAGAAACAGATTCTAGCCTAAGTCTAAGGTCTTTTCTTTCTCTAGCGGCTTGCACAAGTAATCTATCCTGACCAAGAACTACTTCATTCAGTTCATCTAATTTAATCAAAAGCTGGTCAGAGGATAGTGGTACCTCAGATGAGTCAAGCTCATCGCCGCTGTGATCACTGTCGGCCATGAAGCAAACGCCGGTGAAGTCTCATCCCTTCTTGTCCTTCTTGTCCTCCTTTCTTGGGGACTCCTCCTCCTCAGAGCTCGACTCCTCAGTTGAGGAAGTGTCGATGTCGCTGAGAGCATCAACAAATGCTCTGGAAGCGGCTTTGGCTACTATCTTAGCCACTTTGCTGCGCTTGCCCTTCACAAAAGGCTTCCTCTCCTTTTTGTGGTATTTGGGGCGCTCACTCTCCTCTCTCTTTTTGAGTTTTGGGCAATTGGCCTTGATATGAGAAGTGTCGCCACACTCAAAGCAACCACTAAAACCACTTCTCCTCTGATCCCGTCTCTCATGATGAAAGCGGGTGAACCTTCTGGCAATGAGAGCAAGCTCATCATCATCCAGAGTTTCCACATGCTCCTTTGTGACGGAGACCAGGGAGGACAAAGCAAAACCATCTGCAAGAACACAAGTACCAGATGTGCTTGGTTCTGTAGCGGTGCCATGGCTAGTGCTAGAAACCAATGCCAATGGCTGTGGCAAAGAGCTTCTGTGCACAGCAAGAGATGCCTTGGCAATCTCCGTGGACTTCAGCTTGATGAAGAGCTCATCACAGGTCAAAGTGTCATAACCTGCAGACTCCTCAATGCTGGATATCTTCACTTCCCATATGCTACGATTAAGAGCATAGAGAAGCTTGATAGCCCTATCATGATCATTGTAAGCAAGCATCCCGTTGGACTGCAAGTTACTCACTATCGCATCAAAGCGAGAAAACATGGCATCTATAGATTCACCAGGTGCCTGCACAAACAGCTGATACTGTTGATTGTATGTGCTTTGGCGCCTGGCCTTGATCTGTGTAGAGCCCTCATGAAAAATAGTGAGAGTGGTCCAAATTTCCTTAGCAGTCCTAAGGTGTTGTACCCTATCAAACTCACTCCGGCTCAAACCAATGAACAGTATATTCCATGCCTTGGAGTTGGCATTATACTGATCCTTCTCTATTTGAGAGGTGCGAGTATCAGGGATGGAGTATTGTGAGTCCACAATCTCCCAAATTGCATTTCTTTGGCTTAGCAAATAAGCCTCCATGCGCACCTTCCAGTATGCAAAGTCAGTCCCATCAAACAGAGGAATTTTACTAGCTCTGTCCATGTCGCCAACAGATCACAAAACCGGTTAAGGTAAACTGGTGATCTTAACCTGCTCTGATAACAATTGTTGGACCGGAAACGGCGACCAGAGGGGGGGTGAATGGGAGCTTTTAAAATTTCAGGCTAAAATTAGCCTTCTGTTTTAATACAGTCTACTGCGGAACAGGCTTCGAACACAACCTTCGAAGTTCTTGTTCGGAGGTATTTGATGGCTCCGAACACAGGCATCGCAAGGAGCAAAAGTTCGAAGCCAAGAAGACTTCGCTCCACTAAAACCCGAAAAACCAACTCTGCTAAGTTAGTGCAGGCTCCGCACACAGGGTGCTTCGAGCAGGCTTTGCACTTCACCCTTCGCAAGAGTGGACTACCCTCCGAGGACTTCGACCAAGTACTTAGCAACAGCAACTGGTGCTGGGCTTCATACACCGAAGGTCTAAATGCACACTAACAGACTTCGCTAGGGACTCGGACACGATAAGAAACACGAGCTTCGATCAGGGCTTCGCTACTAAGCAGCGAGGTCTAGCCTCCTGTTACACAAAGCGAACGCACACTAAAAAGCACACTTCGCACAAAACACACTTCGCCTAGACAGGCTTCGGTGCACTACTACAAGCGAGGTATGCAAACAAGCTCAAGAAGAAACACAACACAGAAGCAGGGCTTCGCTGCTTGAACAAGGAACACAATAAAAGAACTCACTGGATGAATACAAAGAGTGGTGGCTAGTATAGGATCTCAACAGTAAATGCTCAAAGTGTTAAATGTTACCTACCCAGCCCCCATATTTATAGCCACTATTCACCCAAGTGAATTGACTACTTTACCCCTAGGGTTTACATTGGTTTTGTCTCTACAGAACAGAGGGGTACAAAAGGTAGTCAACTTTATTTGGAGGCTTCTCTGTCAGCTTTGCAGATGGGACAGCGTCAGCTTTTTGCAGAGCAGACAATGTCAGCCTTTGCAGTCTTTGACCTTTCTGGAGCCCCCCTTCGCACGCGAGGGGTGCGGTAGCTTCGGTGAGAAGCCTTGAGCCTGACGGCCTTCGCTTCACCAAAGTCAGCCTCCGATACAGTGACGGTTTTGAGCCGAAGCCGTCAAAGCCCTTGGGCGTTCGCACCAACACCTTCGGAGTGGACCACCACGGCTTCACAGCTTCTCCCAGCTCGAACTCCGTCAGTCCGTGTACTGAAGCCATGCATGGCCGAAGTACCACAAGACAGCCTCGCTCCGAAGCTAGCCTCGCTCCGAAGCCTGCGTCACTCCGAAGCCCTCCTTCGGAGTACCACCCTTCGAACTCCCTCCTTCGTCCAAGGCCTCCGCATGAAGCATTCCATGAGCACTTCGTTGCAGTGTCTCTCCCCGAGCACACTCCTCGACGAGCCTCACCCGGACCATGCCTTCGATGCACCTCGACTTCTGAGACCTTCGTCGGGTAACTTCGAGTGTCTCCCTCTGGAGCCCACCTCGAAACCTTTGCCTCAGCCGAGGACTTGATCCACCATACTCCGAAGTCACTCCATCCGGAGTACCCTTCGAAGTGCCTCGACCCCGAGGACTTTGTCTCGGAGTACCTTCGCCCAGAGCCACACTCCGCACTAACTACCTTCTCCTGGTGCACCTCGACCCGAGGTCCAACCTAGACCCCTTCGCAGCCTTCGTGACGGAGCTCCCCGCTACACTGGCATCAAGCCTCCCGCTTGACCCAGATTCACCTGCTACGAACCATTCGTCGCCTCCGAAGTCCCCTGCGCACCACAGACCAGCAGACAAGTGTGTCCAGTACTCCGGAGACCTCTCCGAGTTAGCACCCTTCGGCACACACTCCAGTGTACCGCCCAAAGTAACGAGACCTTCGGTACAAACCTAGTCATCGTGTACTGTCGGACCCCTCCGACAGGCACACTCTGCTGCAGCAACCAAACCAACCGAACCCTTCGGTGAAACAGCCTCCGAACACCTTCGGAGGTACAACCTCCGAACCCCTTCGGAGGTACCCCTTCGAACCAGAGGATAAACTCTGTCAATCACTCATCACACTCCAAAACCAACCCTTGGTTTCTCAGACCTGATGACTCTTAAGTCCAAGTACACAGAGAGAGTAGATGAGAGAGACACATTGGCCACTGAGCTTGAGAGCGCTCAGCAGGAGCTGAAAGATGCTTATGCCACTATCGTCGTACCTTGTGTAGACTGCCCATCTCATTTAGCTAGTATAGCTGAGATGAGAGCCAAGAGTGATGAGCAGTTGAGCGAGTTAGCTGAAGTGAGAGCTGAGTTGGAGAAGACTAAGTTAGAGCTTGAGACCTTGTCAGTTCCACCCACTGTTTGTGAGAACTGCTTGTCCATTAGAATGGAGTTGATCAAGCTAAAAGCTGAGAAGTCTGTCGATGTTGATAAAGAGTGTGAGATCTGCTTGTCTCAGGTGGAGGTGTTAGCTTCCTTGAGAGAGGAGCTAGCTGATGTTCAGAATGAGAACTTTTGCCTCCGTCAGATCATGAGTTGGATTAGTGCCAGAGAGCCATATCTCGGCATGATGATCCAGCAGTTCAAGAGACAGGATGGGTTTGGGGTAGGTTACACATATACCAAGGCTGATTTTAAGAGCGCCATTAGCCGTGTAGTGGAGTGGAGTAAGATGACTCCCGAAAAGAGATATCCCAAGACTCACTCCACTGAGTCCTTTAAGGATAGTCAGCCCAAGGATGGAGTGATCCAAGAACAACCTAAAGCTCCACCTAAGAAGCAGATCTGGGTTCCAAAGCCTAAAACTCTCCACACTTCTCTTGATTATTCACCTGGACCCTCTCACACCAAAGATGCTACACCCAACACCACCAAGCCTAAGAATCCTAAGCCACAACAACATCCCAAGAAGCCTACCTATCAATGTGAGTTTTGCAAGAGAGACGAGCATCTTGAGGAGTTTTGCTTCAGGAGGAAGCGGGTTGAGCGAGCAGAGAGAGCTCGAGGTGGGCAGGAGCAGTTCTACCAACAGGGTGGTAGATAGAGAGTTCCTCGACGTAGAGAGAGGCTAGAGGCTAGACCACGTCGTGTAGGTGGTGGTAGAGGAGACGATTTTCATGACCGTGCTCCGGAGGGTGGTTTCCGTTCCGATAGAGTTCTAGATCATTATGGATACGGTTTTGGACCTCATGACCGTGATTTTAGGCAGAACAGAGGACCGCGCTCTGAGCCACGTTTTGGTCCAGACTCATATATGATTCCTTCTGCTTTCTTACATATGAGCAGATGGCTCGACACTGGTTTAGTACTTTTGCTAGATCTGGTGGTCGACCATTTGCTCCCACTAATGACCATTGATCTTACAGGATCGAGGACTGGAGGGCGTATGGATCATGGATTCAGGATGTTCTCGCCATATGACGGGACACCGCAGATGGTTCTCCAGCCTCACTCCCCCGAGCTCCAAGGAATACATCACTTTCGGGAACAATGGTCAAGGGAAGGTACAAGGTATCGGGTCGATTCGTATTTTTGATTATTTCTCTTTGAAGAATGTTTCTTTAGTTGGAAATCTGAACTTTAATCTAATTTCTGTTTCGCAACTTCTTGAGGATGGTTTAGAAGTGCGTTTTAAGAAGGGCATGTCTTCTGTTGTCAATTCTGGAGGATCTTTAGTTTGTCGGATCTTACCTTTTGGTAAGGTTTTTCGCATTGATTTCTCTAGTTCTTCTGGCCCTTCTCGCTCTCTGATGGCCGGATCCTCTTCTGAGCTATGGAAGTGGCATAGAAGGTTAGGTCATTTGAGCTTTGATCTGCTTTTTAGATTGAGTTCTATGGATATTATCTGAGGATTGCCTAAGCTTAAGATGGAGAAGGATCTAGTGTGTCATCCCTGTCGTCATGGGAAAATAGTTGCCGCTTCTCACGCACCTGTGACTCAGGTGATGACTTCGTACTCGGGAGAGCTGTTGCACATAGACACAGTAGGTCCAGCTCGAGTACGCTCAGTCGGTGGGAAGTGGTACGCCGTTGTGATAGTTGATGATTTTTCTCGATTTTCGTGGGTTTACCTTCTAGAGTCTAAGGATGAGAGTTTTCAGTATGTTCATGACCTGATTTTGAAGTTGAAGAATGACAACAATGGTCTGATGCGAGCAATTCGTTCGGACAACGGATCTGAGTTTAAGAACTCTCAGTTCGTCAGTTTTTGTAGTGATCAGGGTCTTGATCATCAGTTCTATGCTCCTTACACTCCACCACAGAACGGCATTGTGGAACGAAAGAACCGCACGCTTGTCGAGATGGCCAGGACGATGCTTGATGAGCATAGGACACCTATGCATTTTTGGGCTGAAGCAATGAACACATCTTGCTATCTTGCCAACCGCATTTTTCTTAGAGCTTACTTAGGTAAAACGTCATATGAGTTGCGTTTTGGTAGACAGCCCAAGGTGAGTCACTTGCGAGCTTTTGGATGCAAGTGCTTTGTGCTTAAGAAGGGAGGGCATTTGGACAAGTTTGAGTCTCGTTGCTGGGATGGAGTCTTTCTTGGTTATGCTTTGCATTCACGAGGCTTCTGTGTTTGGAACCTAGACTCCCAGAAGCTTGTTGAGACTTGTGAGGTTTCCTTTGATGAGTCTTTGCCCTCGCCGACTCCTTCTTTTGAGATTTTTGGAGATGATGACCTTGGAGAGTCCATCTTCGAGGAAGATGATGACCCTCCTGCTGATGATGAGGGTGGGCCCTCTGCACCACCTGCAGACCCCACACCTTCTGAAACTTCGACTGAGGATGAGGACGGACCTCTAATTACTCATTCTACTTCGATCGAGCCTCCTCAGCTGAGTCTAGAGGTGCCAGGTGTTGACTCCAGTGAGATGACTTCTCAGCCGAGTCTAGAGGAGCCAGTTGCTGACTCTGGTGAGGTGACATCAGATCACCTAGGATATCGAGCAGTTCAGCGTGATCACCCTTCATAGCTCATCATAGGTAATCTTACGGAGAGATCCTTACATTCCTCAGCTGGTTCACTTGCTATGTTTGTTGAGTCTGCCTTTGTTGCTAGTTTTGAGACCCGAGATGTTTCTCATGCTCTTTTCGATTCAAATTGGATAAACGCCATGCAAGAAGAGCTTGAAAATTTTGTTCACAATCGGGTTTGGACACTAGTTGAGCTGTCACCTAGATGTAACACCATTGGCACCAAGTGGGTCTTTGAGAACAAACAAGGAGAAGATGGTGTTGTGGTGTGCAACAAAGCTCGATTAGTGGCACAGGGTTTCTGTTAAAAAGAAGGTATTGATTTTGAAGAGACCTTCGCCCCTGTTGTTCGTCTTGAGTCCATTCGTATTCTTTTGGCCTTTGCTGCTTCTAAAGGTTTTAAGCTTCATCAAATGGATGTCAAGAGTGCTTTTCTAAACGGGTATATAGAAGAGGAGGTCTATGTTAAGAAACCCCACGGTTTTGAGAACCCTAAATTTCCACGACATGTTTACAAGTTGTAGAAGGCTTTATACGGTCTGAAGCAGGCCCCCAGGGCTTGGTATGATCGCCTAAAGCAGTTCTTGTTGCAGAAAGGTTTTGTGATGGGTTCTGTGGACAAAACTATTTTCTTGCTTAGAGATGGCGCAGACTTGTTGGTTGCTCAGATTTATGTTGACGATATTATCTTTCGTGGTTCTACTAATGTGCTTGTATCCAAGTTTTCTGAGCAGATGCATATCGAGTTTGAGATGAGTCTCATGGGAGAACTCAAGTACTTTTTAGGACTCCAGATCAAGCAGACCAAGGACGACATTTTCATCCACCAAGGTAAGTATACACGGGACATGCTAAAGAAATTTGACTTTGGTGGAGAGCTAAAGCCACAGATGACCCCAATGGGTACATATGGAGGTCTAGACAAGGACGAGGATGGTGTCAAGGTAAATGAGAGAGAGTATCGAGGGATGATCGGTTCGCTACTATACTTGACTGCGACGAGACCGGACATTCAGTTTGCCGTGGGTGTGTGCGCGCGTTTTCAGTCTTCGCCACGCGCATCTCACCGGCAGGCTGTGAAGCGTATTTTAAGGTATATTACTTACACTCCTAATTTAGGTCTTTATTATTCTACATCATTGTCTCTTGATTTAGCTGGTTTTTCGAACGCTGATTTTGGTGGGTGCCGGCTGGATCGCAAGTCGACTTCCGGTACTTGCCAGTTTCTTGGTTCTTCACTTGTTTCATACAATCTAGAGTTGCGCTTTCTACTACTGAGGATGAGTATGTAGCTGCTGCTAGCTGCTGTTCTCAGTTGGTTTGGATGATTTTCTACTTTGCGGGATTTTGGGTTGTTCTTTCCTTCGAGAGTTCCTTTGTTTTGTGATAGCACCAGTGCAATTAGTGTAGGGAAAAACCCATGTCTTCATTCAAAACCAAACATATTGATGTGTGCTTTCACTTTGTGAGGGATCAATATGAGAAAAGGGTCATTGATCTTATTCATGTTGATACCCATCAGTAGTTGGCTGATATTTTTACCAATCTCCTAGATCAGTCAACTTTTGAGCGTTTACGAGGGGATTTGGGAGTTGTGTATCCTTTTTAGGATACTTTGAGTCAGTTTTTCTTTTCTTCTTTATTTTTTTATTGAGTCTTTTTGTGTGCGTTCATATCATGCATAATCATCAATCACATTTTGAGCTTGCTTCTGTTATATGATTAATCTGCTTTACTTTCTCTAGCTAGTATATGTTTTTGATTACTTGTCGATGATCATGTTTTGTTTCAGTTCACATGATATATCTGATATTTGTCATATGCATGGCTTTTATGTTTTAAAATTGAAAAATGATAACCATTGCTTCTGGTAACTAGCATGTGTAGGCTGAATGCTTTCGCTATCTTTTACATGCCTTGTAGCTAGATCGTTAGTTAAATGCAGATATGCAACTTGGACATTTATATGCTTTAAATATGAAAAATGTGCTATAAAAATGATAAAAATTTAGAAAAATGAAAAATTTATGCATTTTTATGATTATTAGAAAAGATCCAGGTGGATTTGCTTTGTCGCATTGCATTGTTCTGGACTCCTTACAAATGTCTTAAGCTTCTGATGGTCCAGTTCTGGCCTAGGCTTGACTTGGTCGGTTAGCATAAGGTTTGACATGCAAGTAACACCTGGCAGAAATGAAAAATAAAAGGAAAAAGAAATTGTCTGAAAAACTTAAAAAGATTACAAGTTTGTTGAAGCACTTTGTTTTGGACAATGCTTATCTTGGTAGATATCAGTTAGCTTTTGCATCTCATGCTTTACCTTGCTTGCCAACTAGAAAATGTGGTGATGCTTTTGTTTGCAAAAATCAAAAATGCGTGCTAATGACTTTCTTTAGATATCGTCTGTTGCACTGATCATGTCATGTATCTTAGACAGTATATCTTTTGCAATACCTGTTAGATGTTGTGATTGTAGTTAATCATATCTAAGAAGCATGCTTTTCACACTCGACCTACACCCCATCTGCATTCATGGCATATTTTGAGGGGGAGCTGCATTTCAGGGGGAGTTTGTGTCTATGTCTCTTTAGAGTGCATTTAGTCTCACTTGATGAGTCCAATTGTCAACAAGGGGGAGAAATTTTGGAGTTTAGGGAACATTTTTAGCTTTCTCTGTGATTTATTTTAGGGGGAGTTCCTTGTTGGTAATTCCGAGATTTGCACTTACTTTTGAGTCTTTATTTTTGGTTAACCTTAATGACCATTTTTCTTGCTCTGTTTGGCTTTTGGTCATTAGTGTTAAACTTTTAATTCTTCTTCTATTTTCTTTTGTCTTTGTTTTCCTGTTTCCACATTTGTTGCAGGTTCTGAAGATGAGCTGAAGAGGATGTTGACAATGCACTCATCAAGGGGGAGATTGAGAAACCATGTTGAAGAATATGGTTTTGATACTCCAGATATGATGAGTGATTGTCAACGGAAGTCAAAGGAAGAGAAATGTAGACCTGCTGAGTCTGAGGCGCATGTGACTCAGGTACACGGGCAGCGACCGACGGCCGGGCAGAGGAGCCACGGAGTCGGGCTGGCCCAATCCGGGTACATGGGCTAGGAGCGGCAGATGATCCACTGGCCTGTTGACTGGGTTTGACTCAGGTATAAGGGCGGCGAGCGATTGCCGGGCTGAGGAAGCTGCGGGATCGGGTCGACCCAATCCAGGTACCCGGTGCGAAGACGGTGGATGCTTTGTCAGTTTCGGCGCAAAACTGACATCCTATGATTATTTTGTTTTTAGGATATTAATATTTTGTTTTTAAGTTTAGAATATTTTTATTTGAGTCAGGAGATTTTTCTAAGAATATTTTAGTAATTTTCGGAATTTATTTTAGAGTCAGTGTTAATTTACCCTAGGGGTAAATTAGTCTTTTCATGTATTAGGAGTCGCCTATAAATAGGCCCCTATCCCCCTGGGGATAGATGACTGTCCTTCTTAGATCAATCTACAGTCCACATATTAAAAATTTTCGTCGCCAATCTCTGGTATTGTTTTTCTCCGATCTGGCGCACGGTAGCGGGCACATTTTTTCCTTTGCGCGGGCGGCACAGCAACTGCGGCCACGGCAGCACGCCATTTCCTCCAGCGCAGCGCATCCTGGCAGCACAGCGCATAAGCGTTTTTTCCTTCTCTCGGTTTCCACGGCGTCAGATAGCCTTTGGCACCGGGAAACGCACGGGAGCGGGCCCACGGCGGGCGGCTGGTTTTCTGCAAACGCACGTAGCAGCTTTCTGTCTCCAATGGTGGAAGGCATCATTGGCATTGCGCAGCGCGCATCACAGGCGCAGTCAGCATCAAGGGCCCCACGGTGATTTCTTGTGGATCTACGGCGAGCGACATTAGACTGCATGCAGGTTAGTAGATTCAATCTCCTATTTTCTAGGTAATCTCAGTTTAATTAATAATCTCGTAGTTATCTTTTTAATTAAAATTAATCTCATCATTAAATTTTTAATCTGTTAAATTTTTATTACTTATCTCGTATTATTTAAGTGTTTTTAATCCGCTCGTATAAAAAGAAAAATTTATTAGTCGCAGTAATATATTTATTCTAGATTTCCATGAAATATTTTAGGTTTATTTCTGAATTAATTTCTGGATGATCCATGTTTTTATTTAGTTGATTAGTATTTTATTTTTAGACCGTAGTATGAATATTCTATTAATATATTTAGGCATTTTGCTTACGTTATTAGATATTTCTAGTACCAATTTTATTTACTGCAGTATTTCTATTTAGTTTATCTTTAATATAATGTTAATTGGGACACCAGTTATTTTTAGACTAAACCAATTTAATTCCTGCAATTTGCTTTGCTAATATTATTTGACTGGCTAAGTTCGTTTGGGTGCTGGGATTAGCACATAGTTTAGCAATAATTTTTTTAGGCGCCCATTCACCCCCCCCTCTGGTCGCTACTTTCGGTCCTACAGAGACGGAGAATCCTCGCTCTCAACAATTGAGACTGAGAAAGGGAGAAGAGGACTATATGGTGGCTAGGTCTAATCTATGCTTATTGCTTGTCCAAAGATCTCCTCCTCCTCTCTTTATATAGGGCTGAGAGCCCTTGGTCGTCCACATCTCGAAACCTACAAATTAGTTACAACCAATTTGGATTTGTAACAAATCCAATTTGTTTGCCCACATCGGAACTTTTGATACTGGATCGGAACTTCCGATAGGGTATTTTAGGTCTCTCGATTCAATACGACACGCAACAGATCCAATCTGTTTTCGCCCACCTCGGAACTTCTGATACACATATCGGAATTTCCGATCAGTACAATAATCCCTGATTCTAAATCAGAACTTTTGTCTCATCGGAACTTCCGATACCATATCAGAACTTCTGAAGCAACATTTGCTCTATGACTCGAGACCAGAAAATAATCGGAACTTCTGATACTACCTATCGGAACTTCCGATACATGACATTTTCTTGGGCATATCCTTCAATCTCCCACTCGCACAAGAACCAATTCTTTGCACGTTTCTTAATCCATCCCCTTAAGTGTGTGACCCGATAGGTTCATACACTTACGGTTGTTCAACGGAAACCGTTTCCGACTTACTGATCAATAGCAGTACCTAGCAGCACATATTGACCCCTATAAGCGTACAAAATTAATTTTCACTGAACCTTGATATATGAAAGCACCAGTCCCTTTACCACGCGCTATTAGTCAAGCTCAAGGTGAGATACGTGTCACCCTTGTTGGTTAGTGTTGGCAAGAAAACGTGCCGCCACACTTGGGTCAGTTTGATGATCCAAAAGTGTGCGGATACTTAGGGACAAGCCTAAGCGTAACACAACACCGACGTCGCGTTCCGACTATCCTTAGCCATGGTAAGGGGGTGGAGTCGCAAGGTAACCAGATCACACAATTACTGCCTTCCCTTTAGTCAACTCGGCCTGTTCTGGCCGAATCAGCACCTTCTTCTCGCCGAGGTTGATGGCGTTGATGGGGAAGGGATGTTGTCCAGCTTCATTTTTGGATTGTGGTCTATTTTCAATCGTCCTTCTTCTATGGCCAATTGAACCTGCCGCCGAAAAACATTACAGTTGTTAGTATTATGTGAATGTGAGTCATGCCACTTACAGTATGTATGTTTCTTTAACTCATCGGTAGATGGAATGACTTGGCCTTTAGGAAACCTGAGAAGCTGGTTCTTTAAGAGAAAATCAAATATTTTATCACACTTAGTTGTGTAAAATGAGTACTTTACCTCACTAGGCCGATTCTTCGTGGGAGACGGTCATAACTCGGAGCAAGTGATAGGTTTACTCTTAGTGTTCCAAACCCATTTGACCGCGTACATGTCGGCCGAATCTTGCTCTTATGATTCCTCCTCATCGGAGTGTTCCATGACGTGGATTTCAGCCCTAGGCTTGTTAAACGTCTTAATAAACTTTTTATATTTGGCTCAGCCTTCCTGGACTAGAGCCTGCTGCAAGACTTGGCTAACTTCTAAGAAGTTTTGGTTGTCTAGTCTCTCTTTAATCTCGGAATGCAACCCAATAAAGGCTAGGTCCGCCAAATCTCTTTTTGAAATATTAAGACTAAAACATCGGTTTCTAGTGTCCCTAAAATGCTTGATATACTCAGAGACGCCCTCGTTAGACTTCTGCCTAACCGATGTCAAGTGTGAGAGCCTAAGTTCTATCTCGCCCATATAAAAGTAGTCATGGAATTTTTGTTCTAATTCGTCCCACATTTGAACGGAGTTCAGCGGGAGTGCCGAAAACCAAGTGAAAGCGGTGCTGGATAGTGAGAGAGAAAATAGTCTAAGTTTCAGAGCGTCCGACCCACTAGCCTCTCCACACTGTGCTAAAAATTGACTAACATGCTCTAGTGTGGTTTTGTTACCCTCGCCATCGAACTTAGTGAATTCGGCGATTCTATAGCCGCGGGGGTAGGGTATTGTATCGAAATGATCGGGATATGGCTTCCGGTAAACCCTATCCTGACCCCTAGGCACGAAACCGGCGCATTCCCTAAATAGTGCGCGGATTCACTCCTCTAGGTCATCTTGGCTTGCTGCCTGCGCACGTCTCTCATGCGGGGGCACGACACATGGCGTGATATCGGCATGTCGGCCATGGGCCTCTTCCCTATGCGCTAGCTGTACGATGTGCTCGAGCCCAGGAGCCTGTGCATGTGGTGCGGGCAGCGTGGGGAGGGCCGGCGTCGGCGCAGCTGGTGGTGGTGTGTGGTACACGGTGCTAGCTTGGCCGAAAGCATAATGACTTGTCTCGGCCATGGGTGTTGAGACCGGAGACGCAATGGTCTTGCCAGTGCTACCGTCAGTTTTGCTGTACACATGATTTACCGGGGGTATACTAGCAATAGGGGCTGATGGTATGGCCTCAGTAAAGACGAACCTTCTAAGTGTTGCCTCTACTTGGGAGCTAACTGCCGAATCTAAACGGTTGGCTTGTGAAACGCTAACGGCCTGATCTATTGATGCGGCTATTTTTTGCTCAATCTCTAAATAAGATAAACGAGGCAATACGGGTGTTACCTAGATCCGAGCAAGGTTGGGGATGACGATGTCACGCATGATGAAGCCCGTGCGTTTCTTGACGTAGCTCCCAAGCATCATGTCTTAGAGCGCCTTCATCTTTGCCTCGATCTCTGCTCGGTCTTCTGCGGGAATATCTTCAAGAGTAGTTGTGAGGATGTTGCGGTTGTTGATATCCGCGCCTCCTACGGTGTCCATCGGAAGTGTATGCGTAGTAGTCGTTGTAGATGTACTGGCGGCCGATGTAGACGTCCCATCATGTTGGCGTAGCTTTTCCCCAGCGGAATCGCCAAAAAGTGTGTTGGCACGAAAACGTGCCCCCGCACTTGGGTTAGTTCGATGATCCAAAAGTGTGCGGATACATAGGGACAAGCCTAAGCGTAACACAACACCGACGTAACGTTCCGACTACCCTTAGCCGTGGTAAGGGGGGTGGAGTCACCAGGTAATCAGATCACAAAAATAATCCAATTAGCCGAAAGAAATATAATAAACAGAACAAATCAGCAAACCGAGCGTGGCCCGACTGATTCGAAGTATAGTGCGAAGGGTGTCGCCGAAGGGTACCTTCGGTGTCTGGTGCGAAATGTCCCGCCGAAGGGTACCTTCGGCGTTCGGACTGATCTGGCCAAAGTTGAACTCCGAACGGATCTGGACGCGACAATCACCTCCGAAAAGCGGGGTTCGGTGCGAAGTCTACGATACAGTGAGATACAGAATGATGAATCAGGCGTAACGCACACGTGCGACTTTGTCCGGAGCGGAGTACGACCGTGGCGAAGCTTATCATGATGAAGTTTGTTGGTGAAGCGTGTTGGCGTGCGGTCGAAGTAGGGATCTCACCGAAGGGTGTTCTGGCAACTTCCGAAACCAATCTCTCAACTCCAGACACATCTGGTGAAGTAGCTCCGAACATAGAAACCTGCAATGGAGTAGATTCGGAGTATCAATTCGGCCTGAGGACCGAATTCTGCTAAGTGTTGCACTAGCAGTGAAGGAAACAATCTGTTACGCAGATTAGCGGATACTTCAAAGGCGGAGTAACAAGGCGATAACAATCTATTACGTGGATTAACGGATACTTCACAAGCGAAGTAACAAAGCGATAGTAATCTATTATGTAGATTAACGGATACTTCACAAGCGAAGTAACAAGGATTAACACTATTCTGAAGTGTCCGTCGGAGGGTGTGGGCGCCCCGATTTATCGAAATCGGAACATTATTGAATTTCCATAGAAAAACAATAATACAAGAGGTTCATCATGCGACAATCGTACATACGACAATATTCATGGTATGCAGACCATATTTATTACATCAGAGTTTAATAAAAACAATAATAAAGATAATTAAAATGCATGATGAACACCTTCTTCAAGATCTTTTCACTTGACTGGGTTGCTACTCCAGACCGTCTTCATAGTAGGCATCCTCTATGGGGGTTCAACGGGTATGAGTACAAAAAGTACTCAACAAGCCACCGCAAATGCAGGTAATAATGCAAGGTAATAACAAAGGAAGGATAATTGGCTAAAAGTGCGGAAAAGTACATTTTCAGTTATTGCAGTTAATGTAGTCAAATTTTATCACGCGGAAAGTAAACATGAACAACAATAACATCATCTAACTCGAGGAGTACATTTTACCTCCTCGCACAACAGTCCTTACATGTCAAACCATCATGCACATATATATCAAAAGTAATCTAACTGTGGGATGTCACGCAACCCGCCCTTGACTGTGGGCTCGACTTTTTGAAAAGATTTATGACTCTAATCAGAGATGTACTACTGTACCCACAAGGCACGCACTCATCCCAAACACCAAAGTGTAACGAGATGACCCATACCATGGGAAATCGTGCCAAAACCTCAGCATGAAATGCTCCAAGTGATAACCACCCGCTCTAGGTTTCGCCGGCGCGCCGAGCCGCATCTCGGCTAACGTCGCACCCCCTTTTGTGCCACATTGATACAAGCCACCCGCAGGTGCTGCTTGACCCATCTCCAAATGGTGGCCTCGGTTTGGAACACTCCATACCTTAGTTAGTACGGAAGTGTATTGCAACGGATCCCGCAGACCGGTCGTTATAGTGCCCCGAGTGCTACCGACCAATGCCCTAGCTTGCACCCGGAACCCACCATGCATTCACTCATAGCAATCGTGTCAATACATTGGACACTAGCTAATAATACTAATCATATGGTGACAAGGAGTTTAGGTTAGAGAGCATGGCTTGGGTTGCACATCAAGGTCGGGGGATCCTAAATAAATATATTGTAAGGGTTTCATTTGACTAGTGCAGGTATAACCTACGTGTTTTAGCAATAGTTTAATAAACATGGGTCCAATATGCTCAAAAGATTGGTTTGGTGACTTGCCTTGTTCAGCGAAAGGTGAGGGAGGGACTTCCGGGAAGTATTCCGGTTCCTTGGCGGCGTCGTAGTCTTCCCAATATAAATAAAGTAAAATAAAATAAATACAACATTCAATTCAAACAATACAAAACCACACAACAAGCACATAGGTTTAAATTGGTTTAATTTAAGGAAAACCAAGTTATTAAGTTTATGAAATCTATTTTATAAATAATTTAAAATGAACTATAAAGACATATGGCCCTTTCAAAAAGTATTTTTAAGCTTTCTAATTAATTTAAAACGAAAGGTTCAGAGAAAACTTAGTGGTTTCATTATATTAACAGGGAATGAATAAATATGAATTTTACTGAAATTTAAATAATAAAGTTTGTATTTTAACATAAGGGCATTTTAATACCTATTTAAATAAACATGGAAAGTCCAAAGTAAACATGCTGTTTTTATTGTATGAACATGTAGAGAATAATATTACAAATTTTCTGAAATTGGAATGGTAATTTTTGAAGTTAAAATGCGCTAGATATGAATTTTACAAGTTTAAAACAGTTTCTGGAATTTATTTTAAATTTAAAATCGCCTCGGGTCCACGGTGAGCCAGGCCAACGGTGAACTCGCGCGCTGTGCGCGTGGACCGGTTGATCCAGAGCTGTTGGATCTGGATCTGGTGGCCAAGCGTGAGGCGGGAAGGTTAAGTGATTTTGGACGGCCACGATTAAAACGCGCGAAAGGGTACAACGCGGACGCGCGAGATTGAGTCACGGTTTTAAAAAGCGATCAACGGCTCAGATGGCCTGGTACCCCTTTGACCGGATCAAGGGCGGAGATTAAATCCCGTAGGGCTTTAACCAGAGTGCTCTGATCGCGATCGTGCGGCCAGGATTAAATCCGGCACGACACGCGCTAAGGGGCTTGTACCCCCTTCGTCTCCGGCGACGGCGGGGCTCGGGTGCGGTGGCGACGGTGCCGACCAGGGGGCTAGGCCCTAGTTCTATGCGAAAATGGAAAGAGGAGGCTACGGCGGTCACCACGGTACCTTCGACGGCGATGAAGGACGGCGGACGATGGCCGGCGGTGAGGTTAGACGCGGAGGGCCCCTCGGGTGCTTGACGACGACGGCGATCTTGCGGTCTTCTTGGCCAACGGAGGCGTGGCCGAGGTCGGGCGGTCGGTGACGGTCACGATGGTGGCGACGGCGTGGACGGAGGAGGTCTGAGGCGGCGGCGAGCGGTGGCCGGAGGGGAAACATGAGAGGTGCGCTTAAAATCGAATTGCGGGCATTCTGTTCGGTTCTGAATTGCGAGAGTGTGGGGGTCAAATGCGGTGGAGGCTAGGGGGTTTAAATAAGGCCACCGGCGAGGCTCGCATTCAAGGAAAGCCGAGGAGGGCTTTAACTCGCTGGCGAGGGTTCGACCATGCACGGTGCTGCGTTCCCGGGGGCTTAAAAGCGTGCCTTAACGCGATTAAACGGGCAGGGGGGCTCGGGGTGCATTAAACCGGCGCCAATTGAATGGGGGAGGGGCCAACGAGGCGGATTCGAGGCGGGGGTCATCGGCCGGCGTGATTTGGGGGCGGTGGCGGGAGGTGGATG
The DNA here is from genome assembly GCA_019279435.1 of Zizania palustris. Taxonomy (NCBI): domain Eukaryota; kingdom Viridiplantae; phylum Streptophyta; class Magnoliopsida; order Poales; family Poaceae; genus Zizania; species Zizania palustris. The sequence continues at coordinate 14,888,249 of JAAALK010000289.1, read as the reverse complement.
ACGAGTCCGACAGGTGGGGGCCACAGACTAGCGGGCGTGAGCGAGCGAGTGTGGTGGCTGATGGGTGGGGTTGGGCTTGGGCATGAGAGGGGGTCGGTTGGCGCCGATAGGTGGGGGCCAAAGGCAAACGGGCGCGCGAGCGAGGGGAGAGGGGCTCGCTGACGGGTGGGGCCCGGTTGTCAGTCCGAGGCGGGCGAGGGTAACGGGCTGGGCCGTCCGGGAGAGAGAGAAAGGGAGGGGGAGGCCCGTTACTGTTTAAAAGGTTTTCTGATTAAAAATAATTATAGAAAATGGATTAAAATATTTGGGCTACCTCTAGGGTTGATAAAAATTTGTAAAAATTCTCAAAAATATATCTTGGCCTTGGGATCATGTACAAAATTTTCTAGCTCCTGGTTTGGCCATTTCATCTAGGTTCTAGTTCAAAAAGATTAAGGAGGGCATTAAAGGTATTTCCAAAATGATTAATTCCAGGAAATTAGATTAAATAATATTTTTATTCCTTTGAAAATTTAGGGTGTTACAGAGGGCTTCCAAGCAAACCCACGAAGAGTATAGAAAAGTAAAGATAAAGTAAATACGATTCAAAGCTACGACTTTGTGGTTGATTTGTGTTGGGGGTCCTCTGAACCGGCCTCACCCCTATATTTATAGGGGCTAGACTTCTAATCTCTAAATCTAATATGTTATGATCTGGCTGAATTACACGTAGAGATAAACACATAGCTAGAATCGGATCTAACTCTATCTCTGCTCGAAGTGGGCCTTCGGCTAGGCCCGCCGAAGCCTACTCCCTTGGCCGAAGCTTCGGCGGAGTGGGCCTCCGAAGGCCTCCGGTCCGAAGGTTGTGGGCTGGCTGGAGGCTTCCACAGCCTGTAGCCCAGTGGCCCTTCAGCCCTGTAGGGCTTCGGTCTAACCCAGGACATGTGCATTTTCAGCCCAAATTACCAAAAATTGATATTTTGACAATCTTAACCATTAATGTCATTTTTTGCTGTCAACAGTTAGCACGAAATTTCACTCGATCAAGTATAAGATTCAAATCATGACTAACTCCTTAGTCATAGTGGCATGGCCATTCACTTTTCTAATCCAATACCTTGAGGGGCCCAGAGACGACTCTCCCATTATTAGGAGGTGTAAATTCCATCTTGACCGCTCACATCCCAAGACATGTTTCATAAAACACCTGAAAAAAACCCTTATTACTACCTAGTTGCGGAATAGCGTTAGGAAGGATCTAAGTGTGTAACTACGTATTCTGGAATCAAATGATGATCTCAGGTCGAACTACTCTGCAGGTACACCATTTGGGATGACAACTGATGGCACATTACAATTACAATCCCAGTAGTATCTCAAGTGTGTCTATCCAACATCATCTTCACCAACATGTGTCCACATCACTGATTTGACATATCCATATCTATGATCTATGAAACGTGATCATCAATTAGTTAGATGTGATAATCTATGTGTCATCATTGTCCCACATGATGACAAGATTAGGGATCCCTTTAGAACAATATCACTATTACACAAATAGTTTCACATAACAAGTCATCAACTCATTAATCTAATGGAAACGACATTTATTCAAGGAACAAAATGGCAATTATCCTCACACATTAGCATAGACTCTACTAGCATCTTCCATATACACATGACTCACTCACGCAAGTATCTAATACCCATGGAGCTCAGGTCCACCTCATGCTTGGGTTGTGGAAGAGGCTTCGTCAACGGATCCGCCATGTTCAAATCCGTGTGCACCATGCAAATCTTCACATCACCTCTCTCAATGATCTCGTGGAACAGGTGATATCACTGAAGTATATGTTTGGACTTATGGTGTGATTTAGGATCCTTTGCTTGCGCAATGGCACTAGTATTATCACAATAGAGGTCTACTAGATTGGACGCACTAGGAACAACACCCAACTCAGAAACAAACTTTCTGATACAAACAGCCTCCTTCGCACCTTCTGAAGAGACGATATATTCAGCTTTTGTTATAGAATCGGCCACCATCTCTTGCTTGGACTCTTCCAACTCACTGCGCCTCCATTGAGGCAGAACACAAAGCCAGATTGCGATCGAGAATCATCTTTATCGGTCTGAAAGCTAGCAACCGTGTAACCACTTGCAATGAGCTCCTCTTCAGCACTGTACACTAGGAACATTTCCTCAGTTCTTCTCAAGTACTTGAGGATACTCTTTACTATATCCCAATAACTTTCACCTGGGTTCGATTGGTACCTGCTCGTAACACTTAGAGCATATGACACATCTGGGCGTGTACACAACATTGCAAACTTAAAGGATCCAATTGCGGAGGCATACGAGATCACACTCATCTTCTACAACTCATCAAGTGTCGTAGCTCACTGAGTCTTACTAAGAGAAATACCATGTGACATTGGCAGAAAACCTTTCTTCGAATTTTGCATTTTGAATGGTTTCAAAACCATTTGAATGTACATATTTTGGATTAATCCAATAAACCATTTTGATCTATCTCTATAGATCTTTATGGCCAGGATGTATGCTACCTCTCCAAGATCTTTCATCGAAAAACTATTTTTTAGTGAAGTGTTGACAACATTCATTAAAGGAATGTCATTTCCGATCAACAATATGTCATCCACATATAAGATCAGAAACACAAGTGAGCTCCCCCTAGCCTTTTTGTAAACACAAGGCTCTTCTTCGTTCTTGATGAAGCCATACCCTTTGACTACCTCATCAAAGAGAAGATTCCAACTCCGAGAAGCATGCTTCAATCCATAAATGGACTTCTACAACTTACAAACTTTCCCAGCACTTTCCGGATCGTGAAGACCTTCTGGTTGTGCCATGTACACATCCTCACTTAGGTTCCCATTGAGGAAAGTCGTCTTGACATCCATTTGCCATATCTCATAGTCATAAAATGTGGCAATTGCTAGGATGATCCGAATGGACTTAAGCATGGCGACGGGTGAAAAAATTTCATCATAATCAACACCTTGAATATGTCTAAAACGTTTCGCTACCAATCCTGCCTTATAGATGTGAACATTTCCATCAATGTCTATCTTTTTCTTGAAGATCCATTTACACTCAATAGTTTTTATACCATCGGGTGAATCAACCAAGTTCTAAACTTGGTTTTCTCGCATGGACTCCAACTCGGATCCAATGGCTCCTAGCCATTTCTCAGAATCTGGTCCCATCACTACTTCTGCATAAGTATTGGGCTCGTCGTTGTCCAACAACAACACGTCGTGATGCCCGGTGGTCAAGAACATGAACCTCTACCGTGCATGGCTAACCCTCTTAGACCTCCGTGGGGCTGGCGCATGCACAATAAGTTCTGCAATACCTTGCTCATTCTGTTGTTGTTCAGTGGGATCTAGAACACTTTCCAGCAGCTCTCAAACCTCTTTGATATGCACCAGCCTCCCACTAACTCCTTTTGAAAGAAACTCTTTCTCAAGGAATACACCATTCCAAGCGACAAAAACTTTTCCCTTCTCTCTATTATAGAAATAGTATCCTTTGGTTTCCTTAGGATAACCCACAAAGAAGCACTTTTCAGACTTAGGACTGAGCTTGTCAGATGTCATACATTTGACATATGCCTCACATCCCCAAATCTTTAGAAAAGATAAACTGGGACGCCTCCCAGACCACATATCATATGGTGTCTTCTCTACTGACTTAGATGGAACTCAATTTATCGTGAAAGCTATGGTTTTTAGAGCATGACCTCAAAAGGATAATGGAAGATCAGTGTGACTCATGATGGACTGCACCATATCCAATAAAGTGTGGTTTCTCCTCTCGGACACCCCATTCCATTGGGGCGTGCCGGGTGGAGTCAGCTGTGGAATAATTCCACACTGCTTCAGATGATCACTAAACTCATGGCTCAAATATTCACTCTCACGATCAGATCGTAGAAATTTAATTGTCTTGCCCGTATGATTTTGTACTTCATTCTGGAACTCCTTTAACTTTTCAAAGGATTCCTACTTATGCCTCATCAAGTAGACATAGCCATATCTACTAAAGTCATTAGTGAAAGTGATAAAGTACTATAAGCAATTACTAGGCGTGTGACTCATTAGACCACACACATCAGTATGTACTATGGCCAATAGCTCACTCGCCCTCTCACTCTATCTAGTGAATGGCGTCTTTGTCATTTTGCCAAGTAAGCAAGACTCGCATGTGTCATATGATTCAAAATCAAATGACTCCAAAAGTCAGTTACTATGGAGCTTCTACACATGCTTCTCATTTATATGACCTAAACGACAATGCCAGACATAGGTAGGATTTAAATCAATGAGTCATTGTTTCTTAGTACTAATGTTATAAACATGTGCATCTTCAAGACTCGAAATATATAATCTATTCACTAATGGACAAACACCATAGAGCATGCCATTCGAAAATATTGAACAACTCTTGTTCTTTATTACGAATTCAAAACCATCTTCCTCTAAGCATGAAGAAGAGATAATGTTTCTGCGTAAGGCGGGAATGAAATAACAATTATTCAAATCTAAAACTAGTCCTGACGGTAGCGATAGTGAATAAACGTCGACGACCAACGCTGCAACCTTTGCACCATTCCCAATGTAGACATCCAGCTCACCACTTGCACACTTTCTTACTCTACTCAGCCCCTACAACGATTTGCAAGTATGAATCATCGATTCGATATCAAATAACCATGAATCATTTGAACGAGTGGAAGTGGTACACCTTGCAATTGTGCTTCCAATGTCCAGGCTTGTGGAAGTGGTGACACACATTAGAGCCAGCAGGACCTGACTTGTACTTTTCAGCCGGTTTAGACTTTACACTAGACATCGAATCTATAGTCTTAGCCTTGCCCTTCCACTTTCTCTTTTTGCCCTCCTTCTGAACCATCATCACTTGACTTGGAGATTTCTTGATACTCTCATCAGCAGTTTTTAGCATCCCATGCAACTCAGCTAGTGTCTACTCTAGTCCAACCATGTTATAATTCATGATGAACGACTCAAAGCTCAGTGGGAGAGATTGGAGAATGACGTCAATATCTAGGTATGGATCTAGTGGAGTGCCCAGTCTCTCTAAAGTCTCAATGTAACCAATCATCCTGATCACATGAGGGCTCACTAGGCTCCCTTCAGCTAGGCTACTCCCAAACAAGGACTTAGACACATTGTATCTCTCTGCCCTTGCCTGGTTCTAAAACATGCCCTTGAGACCTACGATCATATCGTAGGCATCGCGTTCCTCATATTGTTTCTGAAACTCAGAGGACACGTAGGCAAGCATCAGACAACTGACATCCATGGAATCACTAGCATGCTTCTCATAAGCACGCTTGTCTGCTGCGGAAGCATCCTCTCTTGGTTCATCAGGGTGAGGTTCCTCTAGAACATAATCCTTTTTCTCTTTGTTTAAGAACGATGCTCAAATTTTGATACCAATCCATAAAGTTTGTTCTAGATAATTTCTCACGTTAAAGAATAGATCGCAAATTAAAAACTGGAGTGCATTTAATAGAAGAAGTAGTAGGTGCCATGATCTACAAAAGATTAAATGCAAGGTTCAACACTATGCAATGTTTATCTTCTATCCAATAAAAGATGTTCCACTATTTTAAAATCAGTCACTTTACCTGTAGTGACTAATATTGGCACAAGATCCATATTCATTCCAACTCCTAGTGAGCTTTGGCATCACCGCTAGAAGCTAGATGATATAGGCAAGAAAAACTTTGCTAATCACATCGTATGTGACTCTTGTCGTTGGAGAAGAATCCTATGCTCTATGCCCACTCTATGCTCCACACATATAGGGATGGAGTTCGTCCCATGGCAGCGTGCTAGCACCACACGTGAGAGATAAAGAATCCTCGCTCTCAACAATTGAGAACGAGAAAGGGAGGAGATGATTCTATGGTGGCTAGGTCTAATCTATGCTTATTGCGTGTCCCAAGACCTCCTCCTCTCTTTATATAGGGCTGAAAGGCCCTGGTCATCCACATCTTGAAACCCACAAATTAGTTAGTACCAATTCGTTTTCGTAACAGGTCCAATCTGTTTGCCGACGTCGGAACTTTCGATCCTACATCAGAACTTCCGACAAGGTATTTAGGTCTCTCCATTCAGTACGACACGCAACAGATTTAATCTGTTTTTGCCCACCTCGGAACTTTCGATCAATATAATATTCCCCTATTCCAAATCGGAACTTCCGGCTCGTCGAAACTTCCAATACCATATCGGAACATCCGAAGCAACATTTGATCTCTGACTCGAGACCAGAAAATAATCAGAACTTCCGATACTACCTATCGGAACTTCCGATACATGAAATTTTCTCGGGCATTTCCTTCAATCTAGTCAAGTATTTACCTCTCATGAAGCTTCATGATACCATCATATTTTTTACAAATTGTGAATTATTCTAACACGTTTAAGAATTTATTGAATTTCTTGTAGAATGTTCCTTTTATATTCATTTTCATTGTACTTCAATATTTCTATGAAAAACTTGGTCCTCAAGACATTTCTATCATGTACATGCAGTTCACATATCATTATTAGAAAACAATAATTATTTATATAAAGAATATTATTAGGAAATATAAAAAATGATGGTGCTCACTGTGCTAATTGATGGTAATCTTATATGTTGGCGTAAAAGTTTACACCAACAGGTTCTCTGAGATCAAGAACGTACAAACAGAGAGTTTGTGTTTTAGGACTACCTCAAACCTCCGAGCTGGATAATAGCTTGAGCAGTTCGAACATGTGTATTGAACCCCTTGTTCTCGGTCCCCTTCTACAGGGTATAGAGGGGGTATTTATAGGTAAAAATGTATAAGGAAAAGACCTGACTACCCCCAGATTACAACCGACATAGTGGGAACTATTCGGTGCTAGGAACAAGGTTATAAAAGGTAAAGAGCTACAAGATAGATGGATAAGCCAAACATCTTATCAATCTTGTCGCTCGGCTTCGGAGCTTTATCTTCCGTTCGGAGGGTTCATCAGGGCTTCGCATCGACGCACCCTTCGGCCCGGCGCTTCTGCCTTCGAACAAATGCTCACCAGCTTCGGAGCTCTTTGGAACCTTCGAGCCATTAATCTTTAAGTCCTAAAAATGAAGTAATTTCCCCCAACAGTAGCCCCTCGAATACGCCTTTCTGTAGTTAACCTGTTTAGAAAGAAGGCAGTATACGGAAGGAATATTTTCATATTTTGAGACTTAGAGGGAATTCGAACATATTACAGTTCTGCAAAGGACTTTAGATCCACATCGTTTGGACCCCTCCTCTGGGCTCTTTACGCGATGGGAACACATTGTAGGAAGGAGAACCGCTTCAGAGAGCAAACGTCGTGAAGAACCGTCTGATTATAGCCGTTACGGCGTAAGTAACCGTTACACTGTAAAAGGTAACAGTCGGTTTTTACAGCGGTTGCTGGCCGTTCCAAGTACTGGACCCACTAGTCAGTGACAGAAGCCAAACCTGCAGAGTGAGCACAATCGAAGAGTAGCGACCGACAAATGATTATAAAAGGAAGGACAGGGATTACCCGAGATTTTTTACTGCTTCCGGCCCTCGCAATCCACCTTCCCCAATCTTCCGATTTCTTGAGCATCTGAGCGAATGGCGAGAACTAGCCACACTGCTCCAGCATCAGCAAGTACTCTTGCGCAGAGGAAGGCGTGGGCTGCATCGGCCGCAGCAGCAATGGTGGGGACTTTGGGTAGCGCCTGGCCCAAGGATCCTCGGGGGCTCCGTCCGCCTTCCAAGAAGAAAATCCCCCAAAGCTTCTTCATTGGCCAATCTGTGAGTACTGCCGAATACATTTAAGAGGCTGTGGAAGGGAAGCTGGGTGCCGGATTGAGGTCTCGGGTTCCTGGATCGGAATCAACTCCAAGGCCACGGAGCGGAGAGGTGGTAGTCTTCGAAGCATTCTTCGAAGCAGGCTTGGGGCTTCCAGCCATAGACTTCTTGACGGAGGTTCTGGACTTGTTCCACATTACTTTACCTCAGCTGTCTCCCAACGTCGTCGCCCGCTTGGCTATCTTCGAATGGGCACTCCGAGCTGAAGGGTGCGAAGGACGCTCAGAGGTCTTCACCGCGACCCACGAAGCCATTTGCCAGCCGAAGCCGCAGGATGGCCCAGGGGATTCCAAGGTGACAATAGCCTTCAACAGCGTCAACTTCCAGCTGCGAAGGGAGCACGCTCTTCACTTTCCTACGAGGGCCATCAACGACAGATGGTACACCAACTGGATTCTTCGGTGGTTTTACGCTGAAGTCGGAGAGGACTCCCCCCTCGCGAGTCCTCTCCAAGAGATTTGGTCTCCCCGAACCCTAGCTTGCTCTCCACGAGGATAGGGCTGCTAACTTCGGTGGCTCGCCGTATGAGTATGCGTGACCTGGCCGTAGAGTTTATCGCCCTCCAGATCCCTCCTCTCGGAGCCAACTGGCCGATCGTGTTTCAAGAGGCCTCGGAGGGAGATCTTCGAACCCTAGGTAAGGCTTCACTCCCTGCAATGTTGTATTAGACGAAGGAAACAATTATACTTATGACACCATACCCTTTTCTTTCAGCGGCTCCTTTGGCATTGGCTCCGGAGGACATAACTCGAGCCACCGAACGAGTTCTCGGAGCCCCTTCGGTGGTTGAAAAGCAGTGGAGGCTAGAGCTAGTGGGAAGCTGGGAGCGTTCCAACACAGTGTGGGGAGCTCTCGGCGTGGAGCCCCCTCCTCTTCCCGATTTTAACTCGACCAGAGCAGCTGTCCAAAAACGGAAGTTCGCTGCTGAGCCGCCCAAGAAAGCCGGCAAGCAGCCGTCCAAGAAGAAGAAAACCGCGAAGCTCCCTCCGCAGCTGGCTCCGACTTCGTCAGCTTCGCCGTCGGACGTTTGGAGCTCAGCCTCCGAGGAGCTAGAGGACTCGGACGCACAAATAGCGGCGGCCTTCGAGAACTACCTCCTAGCTGATGACAAAGACCTAGGGGAGGTCCCCCCTGGAGCTTCTGCTGGGGAGGAAGCAGAGGTTCCGCCGGTTCCTCTCGCGTCCGTCGTTGTACACGTGGAGTCGGGCTCCGAGACTCCCAACTCACCCACACCCGGGGTGGTTACGGCGGAAGTCATGGTTCCAGCATGAAATGCGGAGAAGAGTGCTTCGGGAGATGACTTCGCTGACATCCTCCAGGAGTACGAAGTCCTGGAGGATTCGGCGATCCTGCCCCACGAGGCCTCCGAAGGTACTCCTCGAAGCTCCTGCCTTGGCTAATACCTGCAACTTTTCCTTGTAATATGCTTATTAATTGTTTTTGACAAAATAGGTACCTCTACGGGTGTCGATGCTCCGGCGGCGCTCGAAGCCCTTTCGCCTTCGGGGGTCATGGCTCGGGTGGACCTCCCTGCTCCTTCAGATGCCCCATGCTTGGCAGCGGAGAATGTGCCCGTCGGAGCGGATTTGGCGACGGAGGTTGTTCCTGCGGTGTCGGCTCCGACAGTTGAGGTTGCCTCTGTTGCCGCTCCTCTGGTCGAAGGGGTAGCCGCCGGCGACCAGGGTACTCCTGCTTCATCCACCGCGCCTGTATTCGTGCCGGGGAGAGGCAAGAGCCTATCTAGCCTCGGCCTTCTTCCTGGCCTCGCTACAACCTCCGTCGGCAATTCGGAGGATGAGGCCGCGGCAGACGACCGCCAAGCCTTATCTTGGCTTCCTCTGCTAGCTTCGTTCTTGGAGCAGCAGGAAGGCATCCGAAGGCTCATGGAGCCCCTGGCAGAGAAGAGCCAGGATATAGCCAACTCGGACATGGTCTCCGTTTTGAGCGAGGCTGTGGCTCCGACGCTCAACACAGCCCTCGAAAGGGCTGCCCTTCAGGTATGAAAAAACACCATAGCTACATCAAATTAGTGATCATAAATACTTCGATACTTACTTGTTCTTTTTGCAGCAATTTGTCCTTGCTAGAGCAGCAGCGACATCCAATGAGGTCGAGATTAACCGACTCAAAAGGTATGTTACTACCCTCCAGACCAATCTTAACAACTCCAATGAGTGATCCATCAGGTTGGAGGAGGAAACCCTGGTGGAACGGAGGGCTAGGGCAGCGGCCGACGAAGCTCTTCGGACAGTGAGACAAGACAACGCCGCGCTTCGCTCCTCAGCCCAAGAGGTCGAAGCTGAGCGTGTTGTCCTTCGGGCGGAGGTCGAAAGGCTCCGTCAAGAAGCGGCTGCTTCAAGTGCTCAGTTGGTGGAGCTGCAAGGAGCTCTTAACCAGGCCATGGCCCAGAAAAGCTCCTTAATACTCCAGGTGGCCGAGGTATCTGCAACTGCTGTAGGGCTGGAAGCAGTGGAGAAGAGGAACGGTAGTGTGGCGGACCATACCTTGGAAGCCCTTCAGGGTACCTTGGAGTACTTCGGTACTATGTGCCCCTCATCTTCTACTGCGATCCACGAACCCCTCGATCGGAAGCTGAGAAGGATCCAGGTGGCTTCGTCGTTGATGATGAACTCCGGCGTCCGGTACAGAGAAATCTCCGGGCAGTGCGCTGGCATCGGGGTTCTTAGCCACCTCGAGTCTCTTCAGATGCCCCTCGGCTCAGTCGGGGGTTCGAGCCCTGGAAGCATCACCTCCGACGACTTGCTGCACCCATCTTCGGATGTAGCCTTGGCCTGGGAAGCCTTCCGATCAACTTGGAAGACGGACCACAAGGTTGCGGCCAAAGCTTGGATCGACGAGGCCGCCGGCAGACGCAGGCGCAAACAAGGCCACCACTTCCTGCCTTGCCAGCTCCGGTCATTCCTGCTCCACCAAATGACCCGCAGGTCTAGCTATGCAGGGTTATTATGTACATGAAGTCTTGTAAAGCCTCTTTATTAATGGAAAAGTTATAAACAAGAAGCTTGTTTTGGGTGTTCTGTTCTTTTTAGGTTTTGTCATGCCCTCCGAACCTTGACCTCAAAATACTCGAAATTACCAGCGAGCTTTGAAAGGAGTGGGCAAGCCTCGAGAGCTTAAGGCCCTACCACCGCTCTCGCTTCTCTGTTCCTCGCGGAGACAGAGTGGAGATAACCCTTGAAATTTCTCAAGAGGTCTTAGCTTATATTAAAGAAGAGGAGAAGGAGAAGGCATCCTCGTCTTCTGAACATATGAACTGGTCCGACTCGGAGTACCAGACTGAAGACCCTGCGGAAGCTAACTCTGAAAGGCTCCTGACGTGGGCCGAGCTTCAAGAAGAGCGAAAGAAACTTCGAGCCTCTAAGAAGAAGAGAAGCGTTCGAACGAAGAGGACCAAGGTGACGGCTTCGAGCTCCGAAGGATCGAGTAGCCGAAGGGGTCTTCGATTTTTTCTAGGCTTGGACCAAAACTTTTCTTAATGTAAAAGTATGATGACTTAATGTGAAATGCTTCGAAAGTATCTTACGTGGTTCCTATCCTCCTACCCCTCCTTGTGGGTGGTGGATCCTTTATTGTAAAAAAGGGTTCGCCAGGCACAATGATCACCCGTACTTTGGTATCACCACGCCGCGACTCTTCGAAACAATTTTTATTGTTTTTACTTTTTATTATTACTATTATTTTTTGAAGTGCTTGGACTCTTTTATGGATCGTACGAAGCCGAAGCCTTAAACCCGTAGGGTGGCCACCTTTGGCTCTTTTACGGATGCTTCGTACCCGGAGGCCAAAAATATGTTTCTTCTTTTTTATTTATTTTTTAAGTCCTTAGACTCTTCTATGGATCCTAACAAGCCGGAGCCTGGGATCCGTAGTGTGGCCACCTTCGGCTCTTTTACAGATACTTCGTACCCGGAGGCTGGAAATCTGTTTCTTTTTATAGTCCTTAGACTCTTCTACGGATCCTAACAAGCCGGAGCCTGGAATCCGTAGGGTGGCCACCTTCGGCTCTTTTACAGATACTTCGTACCCGGAGGCCGGAAATCTGTTTCTTTTTATAGTCCTTAGACTCTTCTACAGATTCTAACAAGCCGGAGCCTGGAATCCGTAGGATGGCAGCTGAGCCCCTGAACCGATGGTTCGCAGGCAACTGCCTGGGTCTTGGGAAAAATGCTTGACTCTGCAAGCATCTCCGTCCTCCCGATGCGTCCATCAGGAGTAAGGGGATATTCGAAGAGCAAAAAAATTCGACCCTTCTCTTTATTTCATAGAATGGAAATTTTTACAAGTGATTACAAGGAGCCCCTAAGCGTAGTAACGCTTAAGGTGATCCGCATGCCACGCATGCTTCAACTCTTCCCCTTCTAAATTAGCTAATTTAAATGATCCGGGGCGGCCTGAGCGTAAGATAACATATGGTCCTTCCCATTTGTTTCCTAGCTTCCCCGGAGCTATTACACTTCGCAACACTAGATGACCAGGTTTAAGCTCATTTAGCTTTACCTTCGGGTCATACCACGTTTTTGTTTGGCCTTGGTACTTGGTCAGGTTGGCGACAGCTCGAAGCCTTGTCTCTTCTGATATGTCCAGCGAAGCGTTCCTCTCGTCTTCATCTCCGGGTTGAACTACACGAAGGGATCCTCCTCTGAGCTCCGTGGGAGTCATGGCCTCGTCTCCGAATAGCAGTCTAAACGGGGTAAAACCTGTGGACCTGGTTTGAGTGGTTCGAATGGACCACAAGATTTTAGGGAGCTCTTCGACCCACAGCCCCTTGGCTAGGCCAACGATCCGCCAATTTAGCCCGGAGAGAATGTTCCCGTTGGCTCGCTCAACAGCTCTGTTGGATTGTGGATGGCGTACCACAGCGAAGCACAACTTAATGCCTAGATCTTCGCAAAATGTTTGGAAAGTGTCAGCTTCGAACTGGGTTACGTTATCCACCGTCACTTCCCTTGGCACTCTGAACCTGCATATAATGTTCTGCCAGAAAAATTTTTGGACATTCCTCGAGGTAATAGCGGTCAATGGCTCTGCTTCAACCCACTTTGAAAAATATTCGATGGCTACTACCGCAAACTTCAAGCCACCTTTTTCCATTGGAAAAGGGCCTATCAGGTCCATGCCCCGTTGAGCCATTGGCCATACCGGGGCGATGACTTGAAGTTGGACTGGCAGACGGTGGCTTCGTCTACCCATCCACTGGCATCCTTGGCATGTTCGAACCAGCTCCTCCGCATCTCTCACTATTGTTGGCCAGTAAAGTCCTTGCCGAAGTGTCTTGCCAGCTAGCGCACGAGGGGCTAGGTGACCTCCACACAACCCTTCATGAATGTCTCGAAGTATGTCTTGACCCTCGGGCTGGGAGATGCATCGAAGCAGAGGTGAGCACACACCAGCTTTGTATAATACTCCATTGACAAGCTTGTAATTTCGGGCTCTTGCCTGCAACCTTCGGGTTTCTGGACCTTCTGAAGGGTCTATGCTACTTTGCAACATGTTCATAATCGGAGCCCGCCAATCTTCTGCTGGAATGCACAGTACTTCCGAAGAGGGTTACTGAACAACTGCGGGCTGCGCTAGCTCTTCGTAGAAAGCCCCCTCCGGGAGGTCCACCGCTCCGGCTGCAGCTTTTGCAAGAATATCTGCGAGCTGATTCTCTGCTCGAGGGATACTTCGAACCGTAAATCCTCTGAATGCTGCTTCAGCCTTGTGGATTTCTTCAAGGTATTGTGCTAGCTGTGGATTCTTTGCTTGAAACCTTTATCAACATGCCCCGCGACGACTTGGGAATCTGTCTTAATCATTATCCTTGCGGCTCCAAGTGCTTTAGCTTTTCGGAGGCCTAGCAGGATTCCTTCGTATTCTGCGATGTTATTGGTGGTTCTAAAATTGAGCCTCGCAGAATACATGGCCTTCTGTCCCGATGGTGATATTATGACGGCCCCTGCTCCGGCACCGGATGCTTGATAAGCTCCATCAGAAAAAATCGTCCATAAACCTTCGGAGGGTTCTTGCCGTGAAGGAGATTCCGAACGGGGCTAGCTCAACAGCCCACTTTCCAATTCTTCCTGTAGAGTCTTTGCTCCGGAGCATATCCCCCAGAGGATATGAGGTCAGGACGATCAGGTTATTTGCCAAGAAATAATGCCTTAGCTTTCGCGAGGCCATCACTAAGGCATAAGCAAATTTCTCGAGCTCGGAGTATCTAATTTTAGCTCTGGACAAAGCCTCCGACACAAAATAAACTGGGTTCTGTACCAGCTTTCCCTTAAGGTCACTTTCTCAGACTAATACTGCACTTACTGCGGAGCCTGTTGCTGCAAGATATAGGAGCAGTGTCTCTTCTGGAAGGGGCACAGTGAGTGTTGATAATCTTCCGAGGTATGCTTTTATATCATCGAAGCTCTTCTGGCATTCCGGTGTCCAACTGAAGCTTTCAGACCCCTTTAGTGCTTCGAAAATTGGGAGGCTTCGCTCTGCTGACCTGGACAGGAACCCGCTAAGGGCTGCGAGCCTCCCTGCTAGCTTCTGTACTTGTTTCAAGTTCTCTGGCGGAGCCATTCTTTGCAATGCACTTATCTGCATTGGGCTAGCTTCGATTCCTCTGCTCGAAACTAAGTACCCTAGCAGCTTCCCTGCTTGTGCTCCGAATATACATTTTTCATGGTTGAGGCGTACTCCACATGCTCGGAGGCTCTCAAATGTTTCAGCTAGGTCTAGGCTATGCTGGTGCTTTTGGGCACTTTTTATTACAATATCATCCATATAGGCTTCGACATTTCGGCCTATTTGATGACCTAGAGCCTTAGCTATTAAACGTGAAAAGGTGGCTCCAGCATTTCGCAGGCCAAAAGGCATTCTTACATAACAAAATACTCCGGAAGGAGTTATAAAGCTCGTCTTGGCCTCGTCTTCGCGTTTCAGCCAGACTTGATGATACCCGGAATAAGCGTCGAGGAAGCTTAGCAATTCGGAGCCTGCTGTGGAATCCACTAGTTGATCTATTCGGGGCATCGGGTAGGGGTCTCGTGGGCATGCTTTATTTAATGAAGTAAAGTCAATACACATGCGCCATTTGCTCGAGTCCTTTTCCTTACAAAAACAGGGTTAGCCAACCACTCGGTATGGGCTACCTCCCTGAAAATGTCAGCTTTTAATAATTTTTCTACTTCGGCTTTGGTGAGGCTTGCTCTTTCCGCTGACAGCTTGCGAAGCCCCTGGCGTACTAGCCTGGCCTTCGGGTTGACGAGCAGGCTATGCTCGATGATGCTTCAATCGACCCGATGATGTCTTCGTCGGTCCAAGCAAAGACATCCAGATTTTGCTTGACGACTTCTTCCAACGAGGCGGCTATCTCCGGGGATAGCCCCTTGCCGAACTTCACTAGATACTCTTTACCATCTTTTGAAATTATCCTTGACTCAACATCACCTTCCGGTCTTGGCTTGAGAGAGGGCCCCTTCGAAGGGTTCGAGGCCTCTGGCACCTCTTCGCTCCTTTTCGCCACGTTGTGCACTTGCCGAGGATCCAACGGCTGCCCATGGCCATACTCCGTCCTCCGGGCTACAACTTGGTCTCCTGAAATAGTAAGCACCCCACCTTGCGTGGGCATTTTGAGACAAAGGTAATTGTGGTGCGCTATGGCCCCGAATTGGTCCAGCATCCCTCGGCCGAAGATTGCATTGTAAGCATATGGGGCGTCGACAACGTCGAAGATCACCTCTTCTATCCTGGCCAGAGGCCCCTCTCCGAAGGCAACCTCGAGGCCTATATGGTTGAGGGCATCGAGAGACGGTCCTGAGAACCCTTGAAGTGGCCGGGCCGCTAGAAGCAGATGCTTCCGGGGTATGCACATTTGATCGAAGGCCTGGACGAAGAGTATGCCCACAGAACTCCCGCCATCTACTAGGATCCTTCGGACCTCCACCACTGCTATGTCCGCGGAAATGACCAAGGGGTCGGCATAAGGGAACTTTGCCCCTGCGGCATCACTAGCAGTAAACGAGATGGGCACATGGGACCACTCTGGCATTCCCTCGGCGGAACTCGAAGTCCCGATGTGCCCAACCTCTCGGACGTACTCACGCCGCTGCCTTTTTGACATGCCTCCGAGGGTCCCCCCTCCGGAGATGGGTAGGACCACTCTTTTGCCGTGGTCTTGTGGGTCTTCCTGCTTCGGTGGTGGCATAATATTGGCCACCGGAAGTCGCATGGAGGTTTCTGGGACACCGGCTCGGCCCACGATCTGCACAGGCTCCGACTGTGCCACCGGTGGGGCTTGGTCTGAAGTGCCCCTCCCGGTACTTCGTCCTAGGTATTCGGCCCGAAGGGTTAATACCGACTTGCAGTCTTTCGTGTCATGGCTTCTGTTGTCACCATGCACACAACCGAAAAAACTCTGGCGCCTGCCTGGCGCTCTCTCTTGAGGTCTTGGGGTCGCACCCTTGAAGTTATGTCCCTGCTGGAAATTGGCAGGTGCCTTCGGGGCAGAGGGCGTAATGTTTAGCACCTCTGAACGGAAATGCTTCTTCCCTCTCCTGTGCTCATTGAAGCGGTTATCTTGAGGAGGTTGCGGAGGAGCTGAGGCTTCGGGCTCCGTCTTGACTTATCAGAGAGCAGGTGAGGGGGCTCCGGTCCGCCATGGCATACTGTTCGAAATACACCATGAGCTATGCCACAGATGTCACCGGCTTCTGGTGGAGTTTGCTGAGGAGGTCGGGGTTTAGCACCCCTTCATGAGCGGCGTCGACTATCGAAGAGGTAGACAGGCCTTTAATTTTTAACTTGGTGTGGGCGAAGCGTGTGAAGTATTTACGGAGTGTTTCTCCCGCCCGCTGCTTTACTTGGAACAAACTTCCCGTGGACATCGGGGCCACAAAGGTACCCTAGAAGTTGCTTACGAACTTCTTCTTTAGCTGCTCCCATGACCTGATCGATCCTGGCTTTAAGGACCAGAACCATCGAAGCGCCACACCTTCGAGAGCGAGGGGGAAACACTTCGCCATCGTGTTGCGCACCCCTCCGCTTGCCTCTATGGCTAAGGCGTATGAGCGAGCGAACTCTCTAGGATCTGAACCACCGGAGTACTTGTGTAACTTAGAAGCCTTGAACCTGGGATCAAAGGGGACTCTTTGCAAGTCCGGGTGCAATGGGGACTCATCATCGAAAGACGCGTTTTCGGCTTCCTCCGGGACTTGGACAACTTCTAGGGGGTTGTGAGCACCACCATCTTGAGGCCCTTCGGGAGTTTCGGTGGAGGCTTGAGTGCGGAGGTGATCGGCAGCCTCCTGCCTCCACCTAGCTACTTCCTCCTGAAGCCTAGCTAATTGAGTAGCCTCGGTTCCAGGAAGGCCTTCGTCTTCTTCTAAAGGTAGCTCTGGGTCTTGGGAGCTGATGTAATCAGTCTGAAGCACCGTAGGAGGAGCTCGGAGACCCCTGGGCACTCGACGCCCAGGGGTGTCTTCGGGAATTGCTAGAGCGGCAGAGGGCCCCGCTCCTGTAGTCCGAGGGGACCTTCGGAGGGGACCTGCGGCCTGGCTTCGCTTCGGAGGCATAACTAGCCACAAAGAGGTTTGAGATGGAGGACTTCGAACGACTCGGGAAGTCGAGTGAAGGCCTTCAGGCTGCACTAAGAAGCCCCTAACCGAATGGTGCGCGGACTCTTGAGGCTCCGAGGCTCCCTCCGTAGGTGCTCTTCGAAGTGCAGTCAGCAATAGAGAACAAGCTTCTAGAACTTCGGTTCCCCATGGACGATGCCAACTATTGGCGTAAAAGTTTACACCAACAGGTTCTCTGAGATCAAGAACGTACAAAAAGAGAGTTTGTGTTTTAGGACTGCCTCAAACCTCCGAGCTGGATAATAGCTTGAGCAGTTCGAACGTGTGTATTGAACACCTTGTTCTCGGTCCCCTTCTACAGGGTATAGAGGGGGTATTTATAGGTAAAAATGTATAAGGAAAAGACCTGACTACCCTCAGATTACAACCGACATAGTGGGAACTATTCGGTGCCAGGAACAAGGTTATAAAAGGTAAAGAGCTACAAGATAGACGGATAAGCCAAACATCTTATCAATCTTGTCGCTCGGCTTCGGAGCTTTATCTTCCGTTCGGAGGGTTCATCAGGGCTTCGCATCGACGCACCCTTCGGCCCGATGCTTCTGCCTTCGAACAAACGCTCAATAGCTTCGGAGCTCTTTGGAACCTTCGAGCCATTAATCTCTAAGTCCTGAAAATGAAGTAATTTCCCCCAACATTATACCATCCTATGAGCACATCAAGTTGATAACCAGATAGCTAGATAGATTCTTGCAAAGGACACTTTGCTATTACATATTATATTACATATAACTAATCAAATTAATTAGGTGTTTACAAGTTGTAGGAAATTACTTGTCAAATATTTTTGGGACCCATATTGGTAGTATGTGATTCCATTTATATATATATCATCATTCCATTTAGGATTGGCTAAATTCATTGTGAGTTGTTGATAACAAAAAATGGCATTAATGGTCAAGATTGTCCAAAAGTCAAAATTGGTAATTTGGACGAAAAATATTCAATTCCTAGCACAGGCCGAAGCCTCAAAGTACCGAAGGCCCATTTACACTGGGCTTCGGCTGCCTGCTTCGAAGGCCGTCTTCGGCCCGAAGGGCCCCTTCGGTGGTCGGCTTCGCAGGCAGGCTTTGGCCTGACGGGCCTACTTTGGCATGCCTGCCGAAGGCCCACTTTGGGAAGGCCTAGGAGTGAATCTGTTAATAGGTTTCAGGTTGTTTTGATCCCTAATCAAATCTTATCTATTTTTAGCCGAATCCTAATCAGGTTATAGTTAGAGTTGTAGCCAGGAACGACAAGAATAGCTCCTATAGATATAGGGGTGAGGCTGATTCAAACTAATCTACACAGATCAACTCAAAACCTTAGTTTTCAATCACATTACTTTCAATCTACTTTTCCTGCCCAAGGATTAGCTCTAGAGTACAACTTTGTGAGTTTGCGCCGTAAACTCTCCATGCATCACGTCGAAACCGTGGTAAGTCCTTGTTGATTCGCCTGTTAATCATCTGTTAATCTACATAACAGATTGCTATCGCCTTGTTGGTTCGCTTATGAATCATCCGTTAATCTACGTAATAGGTTGCTACCCTTGTTCTGTATGTTTTTCTATTACTACAGTTGATAATTCGGTCTGTAGGTCGAATTGGCATTTGATCCTGGTTTTTTTGGCAGAGTTTACACTCAGATCTCCTTCGCCAATGATTTACACTCAGGTGCTTGTTGTTCGGGAAGGCAATCTCTAGAGCAAGGAGATTAGTTTCGGAGGCTGTTGAAATCAACTTCGATAGGCCTTCGGTTCGATAAAAGCCATGTCGTACTGGCAACACTATCTTCGGTCCGAGCACTTATGCGTGCCGGAGTTACTTCGTGTGCCGGAGCGTCTTCGCGCCTCATGTCGGAGCCACTTCGCGCTGAGGTCATTTCGCGCTGAAGACTACTTTGGCGTACGCCTCTACATAGAACAGCAAAGGCTATCTTCGGCACACCCTTCGCACCAGGCGCCGACGGTACCCTTTGGTGACCCCTTCGGCTAGATTACCCACATTGTCAGTCTGACTGGCTCGTTTAGGCCGGTCTGACCTCTAAGACACCTTCGGTTGAACCGGCTTGGTCTTGGCCAGTTTAATTGCATTTTCTTCACACATCGGCCAGTTGAATAATTTTAATTAATATTATTTGATTGCCTGGTGACTCTGTTATTCCCTTATCAATGTTTAAGGGTCGTCGGAACGTGACGTCGGTGTCCTGTTACACTTAGGGGTTTGCCTCTAAGTATCCACACATTTTTTGATCGTTGGATCAGCGTCAGTGCATTTGGTGCTTTAACCGTTAGGTTTTAGTGTCAACACACTTTTGGCGACTCCTCTAGGGATAGATATGCCAATCACTTCTACATCGGCGACAAATACACCTACTACTTCTGTATGAACAGTACCCTCAGTGTCGATGGATCTGGTAGGGAGCGTGGAGATTGATGACGCCAACATAATCGTCCCCACCCTCGATGACCTCTCTAAGGAGGATAGTGCAGAGATCAAGACCAAGATGAGGGAGTTACATGCTCTCTTACTTATGGCCATGTTAGTCAGACCAGCCATTAGGCCGGTCCGACCGGCTATCACGTCCTCGGCAGACCAGCCCTATGGCTGGCCAGACCACCCCTGCCACACACTATGCACCGCCGCCTACGCCTACGCCACCCTATCCCGTGCTGCCCACACCTCCTGCCCCTACACACCCTCATAGGCCCGAGTTCATTCCATATCGCGAGCCGCCACCAAAGGAGGAGCCGCATGGACGACACCGTGATATACCACCATGTGTTGTGCCCCCACATGAGAGAAACACATAGGTAGGAGGCATAGATGACATAGATAAGCGGATTCACGCGTTGTTTAGAGAGTGTGCAGGTTGGACTCCTAGGGGTCAGGTTAGGTTTTACCAATAGCCATACCCCGATCACTTTGACACCGTCCCATACCCGCGTGGCTTTAGGGGGCCTGAATTTACAAAATTTGACGGCGAAGGTAGTAAGACCACCCTAGAGCACATAGGCTAGTTCCTAGTATAGTGTGGCGAAGCTAGTGGGTTGGATCCTTTGAAGCTTAGATTATTCTCCCTGTTGCTTTCTGGCCCTTGTTTCACATGGTTTTCGGCGTTGCCGCTGAACTCCGTCCACACTTGGGCCCGGTTGGAGCAGAAGTTCCATGATTATTTTTATATTGGGGAGACCGAGCTTAGACTTTCACACTTGACATCGGTTATAGAGAAGGCTAACGAGAGTGTCTCTGAGTACGTTAAGCATTTTAGGGACACTAGAAACAAATGTTTTACTTTGAATATTTCTAATAGAGACTTGGCTGACCTTGCTTTTAACGGTCTTCACTCTGAACTTAAGGAGAGACTAGATGACTAGGATTTCTTCGATGTTAGTCAGGTTCTGCAGAAGGCTCTGGTTTAGGAAGGCCGAGCCAAAAGTAGAAAATTCACAAAGACATTCAACAAGCCTAAGGCCGAGGTGCATGTCATGGAGCACTCTGATGAGGAATCATCGGAGAGTGAGAATGACTCGGCCGACATGTACACCACAGAGTGGACTTGGTCTAGTAAGGCCAAGCCCATCATTTGCACTAAGTTACGACCATATCCTGCCAAGAGTCGGCCCAGCGAGGTGAAATATTCTTTCGACGTGACCAAGTGTGATAAGATATTTGATTTTTTGTTGAAGAATAATCTTATCAGGTTACCAAAGGGTCACGTCATCCCGACTGCCGATGATTTGAAGAAGTGTCCTTATTGTATGTGGCATGATTCTCACTCCCATTCTACTAACGATTGCAATGTTTTCCGTCGATAGGTTCAATCTGCAATAGAAGAAGGACGGTTGATGTTGGATAAAATTCCCAAGATGAAGCTCGACAAGGATCCCTTTCCCATGAACACTATCGATCTTGTCGGGAAGAAGGTGCTGATTCGGCTTGAGCAGGCTGGGTCCACTAAGGGAAAGGAGGTCATGATTGGAGAGCCTCACACACACACACTCGTACAAAAGAACCTAGAGGTGGGGGTGTGGAAGATAAACACTGCAACATCATCTTCGGCTAATCCCCACAAGAAGCCGAAGGTGACTTACGAGATGCTCTTCCAGAAGCATAAAAAGGGCCAAATAGGCAAGAGTTCAACCGAAACCCCCAGGAAGGTCGAACCCTCCTAGGAGGTCAAACCCTCCGAGGAGGTCGAACCCTCATCTGACCTGCCCAGAGACCCCGCATATATGTCTGGACCCTTTTCCAATCCAGTTTGGCACCCCTCTGGCATGGCCGAACCCCCCCCCTTCAAACGGTGGGTTCGGTCCGCGATGGGTGAAGCCGCTGGAGCCCCCACTCCCTCCACCGTACCATTGCATAGTAGCACCGTGGCCTCCGAGCTATGCTCTACCACTGGGATACCCTACTCTGTACTTCACCACTCCTTTCGTGCCTTCGGAGTTTTATGATTGGTAGTAGAAGATGTGCGCAACAGACAATATTTTCAGCTGTCTATCTGTGGTGCCACAATGGCGAACCCCGTAGAGCGAAGCAAGGGAATGCTGCCACGAAGGTGTAACAGAGAGAGGCTTCGTAGCCATTACCGTCAAGGTGAGGTCCCAGGAAGTTCCAATCCTAGAAGGATCCCCTCTGGAGTGTGATAGAGGTAAGTTCCTGAAGCCTACTAATCGGAGCTCCATCGGTCTTACTGCTGCCTCCAGGCCGGTCCAACCGCCCCCTCCACCGAGGGCTGATCGGCCTACCTCGGCCAGTCCTACTAATTCGTTCCAGGATTCTGGCACACTTTGGTCAGACCAGTCCACTGAGGACGGTCTAACTGACAGCGCGTAGAAAGCAGGCTTCGTTGGGCATAAACATGCCAAGGCTGACCCGGGTAGCCCCCCCGTTCGGCTAAATTCTATAGGAACAATTTTGTGGCGAACGACACCAATCCCCAACTATCATGGGCACCCCCGAGCATGTCCAAATCACAGAAGAGACGTCTACAACATCTTCGAGTCCAGGAGATATGTGAGAAGAAGGCCGAGGTTGAGCAGGACGCTATTTTCGAGGAAATCCGTCCTCGACCAATAGAAAAATAGGTTTGGAAGCCAAATATGGTTGCCGTAAACAACCTGGCTCCTACTCCAAGTGACAACGAGGACGACATGATGGACGATGACTACACACCGATCTCCAAGGGGCCCTCTCCTCAAGCGATGGACATAAACGTCGTCATGCTGCCCGCTGAGTTCGAAGTACCACAGGATGAGGCTGAGGTTGCTCACTTGAGCCTCGGCCCCCAGGAGGATATTTTTTAGAAGCCCGAGGATATGTCTCATCACTTGAAGCCTCTCTATGTCAAGGGGCACATCGACGAGAGGCCGATCTTGAGGATGCTTGTAGATGGGGGTGCCACCATCAACTTGATGTCGTACTTGTAGCACCGAAAGTAGCGACCAGAGGGGGGGTGAATGGGCGCCTAAAAATTCTTTCGAATCAATGGCCTGCTCCCAACACCCAACGCAACTCAACTGACTTAGAAAAGAAAGATGAACAGATCAACAGTGCCTCAAAAGATCTATCCTAACAACAACCGGTGTCCTAATCGAAAAGACACCAACACAATGCTAATAGGCAGATTAACGAATCATTTCAAACATGGGAGATCAAGGTTCACAGAGATAAATTATCACAACAATTAATCTAAGTGCACATAAAATGGGAACAATTACTGTTCAGAGTTGTCTCCTGAACGGTACTTGACGAAGCCTGTGTGGTGCGAAGCCTGTAGTTATCGAAGCAGGCTTCGAAGTACGCAGTGTCGAAGTCTATAGTGGACGTGCCGAAGCCTGCTTCTAAGTTGACGTGCGAAGGCTGATGGCGTGGAGGTTGGTTCGGAGCAGTCGTGCGAAGGTCGTATATGTATACTCTGAACCCTTCGAATTCGATGCTATGTAGAGACGAGTTCGAAGACTAGTGCAAAGCTATGAAGCAGTGAAGTACGTAGCTATCGAAGCCTACTTTGAAAGTTTCAGTACCAAAGCCAAAAACAGACTCCGAACAGCAGCAAGCAGACTTCAAAGATTCGGAGCTTAACACAAGAAAAATTAACTTCAAAGTTAAAACAGAAAAGTCGAAGCCTGTCACTATAGGGACTTCGCACGAGCGAAGACTACCCTCGCAAGGACTTCGAACCCTTTAGTGCAATCTGACAGAAGCCTGCTTTGTAGCACACTTCGCAAAACACACCCCAGACAAAAACTTCTCTACTCCGAAGAGACAAAGTCAAAATAGTTTGGAGGTAGACTTCGAACACAAGTAGACCAAGAACCCTTTGAACTGGGTCTAGCTTCGAATCGGAGACCTCAAGCAAGGACTTCAGAACCTTGTGCGAAGCTCGACCGAAGCCTGCCTCACAGGACAGAAAGGCTTCGAACAAAGATTAACAACAGAGTTCGAACCTTCGCAAGAACCTTCAAGAAACATGCAAACTCCCTTCTCTCGATCAGAACGCAATGTCAGGAAAATACCAATAAAAACTTAGCTACAGCCTAGAATCAAAATCGCCTGACACACAACAGCTAGAAGCCTATGGCATAGAAAACAACACGGCAGACCAAATCGTTGCAAAGATAAAATAAGCTGAGCACGCAAAATGATGCAACCAGAGAATCGCTTCACAGCGTAACGATTTGAGAGCAACGCAGAGAGATCCGAACCTGGACGGAGGAGTCCCAGAAAATTAATCGAGAAGAAACAACGAGCAAACATGATGAACAGAGACAAACATCTTGCTGGCGGCGCACACAGGGAAAAAAACAGGATGACCCAATCCTTTCGATTAGTAAAGTGTTTTTCAGAAAAGGGTGACCTAACCCTAGGGATTGGGGCCCTATTTATAGGCAGCCCAATAGCCCAGGAATATTCCAACAGACCCTTAGGGTTTTTACAGACGCTGATATAAATGGAAAAGACCAAACTACCCTTCGGATATTTTTACAGACTTGACTGACTGATTGTGGGCCTAAGGACAAAATAGTAAACTCCTATTTACATATGATTTATCCGGAAGCGGAGCTTTCGTAGCGACTACGGCTTCACTCCAAGACGGTCCGATCCAAGATCAGCGGTCGTTAGTTTTGCACCGAAACTAACAAAGCGTCCATCGACTTTGCACCAGGTACTCGGATTGGGCCAGCCCGATTCCGCAGCTCTCTCAGCCCGGCAATCACTCACCGCCCGTGTACCTGAGTCAATCCTAGTCAACAGCCCAGTGGATCCTCTGCTGCTCCTAGCCCATGTACTCGGATTGGGCCAGCCCGACTTCGCGACCCCTCTGCCTGACAGTCGCTCGCTGCCCATGTACCTGAGTCACATGCGGCCCAGACGCAGTAGGTCTTCTCTTCTTCAGTCCTCTTTGACTTCCGTTGACAATGACTCATCACATCTGGAGCCATGAGGCCCGCGCTATTCAGCATGGCTCCTCAATCTCCCCCTTGATGAGTGCATTGTCAACACTTCTCTTCATCTGCTCTCCAGTATCTGCGAACACATGTGGAAACACGAAAACAAAGCACAAGAAAACGGAAGAAGAAAATAAAGTAAAAGTTTAACCCTAATGACCAAAAGCCAAACAAAAGCAAGAAAGCGGTCATTATGGTTAACCAAAAGTAAAAGCGCAAAACGAGTGCAATCTCAGAATTATCAACAAGGATATCAAAAAGAGTAAGGATAAACGGGAAAAAAACTCCCCCTGAAACACATCCCAGAGAAAGCCAAAACTCCCCCTTAAACTCTTCTCCCAAAATTTCTCCCCCTTGTTGACAATTGGACTCATCAAGTGAGACTAAATACACCCTAAAGAGACATAGACTCCCCCTGAAATGCAACTCCCCCTCAAAATATGCAATGAATGCAGCTAGGGTGCAGGTGGAGTGTGGAAATCATGCTGCTCACATATGATTGACTGTAGTTTACAATATCTAACAGGTATAGCAAAAGACATACTATCTTAGACACATGGCATGATCAGTGCAATAGATGATATCTAAAGAAAGTCATTAGCACACATTTTTCAATTTTTGCAAACAAAAACATCACCACATTTTCCAGTTGACAAGCAAGGTAAAGCATGAGATGCAGAAGCTATCTAATATCTACCATGATAAGCATTGTCCAAAACAAAGTGCTTCAGCAAACTTGTTATCTTTTTGATTTTCAGGCTTTTTCTTTTTCCTTTTTCATTTTTGCCAGGGGTTATTTACATGTCAAACCTTATGCTAACCGACCAAGTCAAGCCTAGGCCAGAACTAGACCATCAGAAGCTTAATACATTGGTCTTGGCATACACTACACTGTCCTAGTTCATACCAAAGTGTCATGGTAAGCAGTCCAAAACAATGCAATGCGACAAAGCAAACCCACCCGGATCTTTTCAACTCAAGCACAAAAAAGGCATGGAATTTTCATTCATTCTTGTTTTTTATCATTTTTATAGCATATTTTCCATGTTAAAGCATATAGATGTCCAAGTTTGCATATCTGCGTCTAAGTGAGGAACTAGCTACAAGGCATGTAACAGATAGCAAAAGCATGCAGCCTATACATGCGAGTTACCAGAAGCAATGGTGATCATTTTTCAATTTTAAAGCATAAAAGCCATGCATATGACAGATATCAGACAAATCATGTGAACTGAAGCAAAGCATGATCATCGACAAGTAATCAAAAGCAAGTACCAGCTAGAAAAAGTAAAGCAGATCAATCATATAACAGAAGCAATGCTCAAAAGTGCGATATGTGAGTATGTATGATATGAACACACAAAAAAAGACTCAAGAAAAGAGTAAAGAAGAAAGAAAACTGACTCAAAATATCCTAAAAAGGATACACAACACCCAAATCCCCTCGTAAACGCTCAAAAGTAGATTGATCTAGGGGTTTGGTGAAAATGTCAGCTAACTGATGATGAGTATCAACATGAACAAGGTCAATGACACCATTCTCATATTGATCCCTCAGAAAGTGAAAGCGCACATCAATGTGTTTGGTTTTTGAATGGAGACAAGGGTTTTTCCCTACACTAATAGCACTGGTGCTGTCGCAAAACAAAGGAACTCTTGTAGGAAAGAACAACCCAAAGTCTTGCAACGTGGAAATCATCCAAACCAACTGTGAGCAGTAGCTAGCAGCAGCTACATACTCAGCCTCAGTGGTCGAAAGAGCAAACTAGACTGCTTTCAAGAAGACCAAGAAACAAGAGACGAACCAAGAAACTGGCAAGTACCGGAAGTCGACTTGCGATCCAACTGGCACCCACCAAAGTCAGTGTCCGAAAAGCCAGATAAATCAAGAGATGATGATGCTGAGTAATAAAGACCAAGATCGGGCGCATATGTGAGATACCTGAAAATGCGCTTGACAGCCTGCCGATGAGACGCGCGTGGTGAATACTAGAAACGCGCACACAGTCCTACGGCAAACTGTATGTCTGGCCTCATCGCCGTCAAGTACAACAGCGAACTGATCATCCCTCGAAACTCTCTCTCATTGACCTTGACGCTGCTCTCATCCTTGTCCAGGCCCCCAGATGTGCCCATTGGGGTCATCTGAGGCTTCAGCTCTCCACCAAAGTCGAACTTCTTCAACATGTCTTGAGTGTACTTACCCTGGTGGATGAAGGTGTCATCCTTGGTCTGCTTGATCTGGAGCCCTAGGAAGTACTTGAGCTCACCCATGAGGCTCATCTCAAACTCACTGTGCATCTGCTCAAAAAACTTGGACACAAGAGCATCAGTAGTACCGCCAAAGATAATATCGTCCACGTAAATCTGAGCGACTAAGAAATCTGAAGCATCTTTGAGCAAGAAAAGAGTTTTATCCACAGAACCCATCACAAAGCCCTTCACCAACAAAAATTGCTTCAACCGGTCATACCAAGCCCTGGGGGCTTGCTTCAGATCGTATAAAGCTTTATGCAGCTTAAAAACATGTCGAGGAAACTTAGGGTTCTCAAAACCGGGAGGCTGCCTAACATAGACTTCCTCCTCTATGTACCCGTTCAGAAAAGCACTCTTGACATCCATTTGAAAAAGCTTAAAACCCTTTGAAGCAGCAAAAGCTAAGAGAATGCAAATGGACTCAAGAATGGCAACAGGGGTGAAAGTATCTTTGGCGGTACTACTGATTCTCTTGTGTCCAAGTTTTCTGAGCAGATGCACAGCGAGTTTGAGATGAGCCTCATGGGTGAGCTCAAGTACTTCTTAGGGCTCCAGATCAAGCAGACCAAGGATGGCACCTTCATCCACCAAGGTAAGTACACTCGTGATATGCTTAAAAAGTTTGACTTTGGTGGGGAGTTGAAGCCGTAGATGACCCCAATGGGCACGTCTGGAGGATTGGACAAGGACGAGAGCGGCGTCATGGTCAATGAGAGGGAGTTTCGAGGGATGATCGGTTCGCTGCTATACATAACAGCGACAAGACCGGACATTCAGTTTGCCGTGGGGCTGTGCGCGTGCTTCTAGTCTTCACCTCGCACGTCTCATCGGCAGGCTATCAAGCACATCTTCAGGTATCTTACTTATGCGCCTGATCTAGGTCTTTATTATTCAGCATCATCATCTCTCGATTTATATAGCTTTTCGGATGCCGATTTTGGTGGGTGCCGGTTGGATCGCAAGTCGACTTCCGGTACTTGCTAGTTTCTCGGTTCTTCCCTTGTTTCTTGGTCTTCTTGAAAGAAATCTGGAGTTTCTCTTTCGACCACCGAGGCTGAGTATGTAGCTGCTGCTAGCTACTGCTCACAGTTGGTTTGGATGATTTCCACTCTGCAAGATTTTGGGTTGTTCTTTCCTACCAGGGTTCCATTGTTTTGCGACAGCACCAGTGCTATTAGTGTAGGGAAAAACCCTTGTCTCCATTCAAAAACCAAACACATTGATGTGCGCTTTCACTTTCTGAGGGATCAATATGAGAAAGGTGTCATTGACCTTGTTCATGTTGATACCCATCATCAGTTGGCTAACATTTTCACCAAACCCCTAGATCAGTCTACCTTTGAGCGTTTACGAGGGGATTTGGGTGTTGTGTATCCTTTCTAGGATATTTTGCGTTAGTTTTTCTTTCTTCTTTACTCTTTTCTTGAGTCTTTTTGTGTGTGTTCATATCTTGCATATTCACATATCACACCTTAGAGCTGCTTCTGTTATATGATTGAACTGCTTTACTTATTCTAGCTGGTACATGCTTTTGAATACTTGTCAATGATCATGCCTTGGCTCAGTTCACATGATATGTCTGATATCTGTCATATGCATGGCTTTTATGCTTTAAAACTTGAAAAATGATCACCATTGCTTCTGGTAACTAGCATGTGTAGGCTGAATGTTTTTGCTATCTGTTACATGCCCTGTAGCTAGTTCTTGACTTAGATGCAAACATGCAACTTGGACATCTTTCTGCTTTAAAACATGGAAATGTGCTATAAAAATGATGAAAAATCAAGAAAAATGAAAATTCCATGCCTTTTTATGCATAACTTGCCAAGATCCAGGTGGGTTTGCTTTGTCGCATTGCATTGTTCTGGACTGCGTACCATAGCACTTTGAAATGATAACAAGTTTGCTGAAGCACCTTGATTTGGACAATGCTTATCTTGGTAGATATCAGTTAGCTTTTGCATCTCATGCTTTACCTTGCTTGTTTACTGGAAAATGTGGTGATGTTTTTGTTTGCAAAAATTGAACATGCGTGCTAATGACTTCCTTTAGATATCATCTGTTGCACTGATCATGCCATGTATCGTTAACAGTATGTCTTTTGCTGTATCTGTTAGATGTTGTATTTGCAGTCAATCATATCTGAGAAGCATGCTTTCTACACTCCACCTGCACCCCAGTTGCATTCATTACCTATTTTGAGGGGGAGTGGCATTTCAGGGGGAGTCCGTGTCTCTTTTGAGTGCTTGATGAGTTCACTTGTCAACAAGGGGGAGAAAAATTTGGGATCAGAGTTTAAGGGGGAGTGTCTGTCTCGCTTGTTCTTACTCTGTTAATATCCTTGTTGTTCTGAAATCGCACTCATTCTGAGTTTTTACATTTTGGTTAACCATAATGACCGCTTCTTGCTTTTGTTCGGCTTTTGGTCATTAGGGTTAAACTTTTACTTTCTTTTCTTCTTCTTTGTTTTACTTGTGCTTTGTTTGTGTGTTTCCACAGTTTTTCGCAGGTTCTAAAGAGCTGAAGAAATGAAGTGTTGACAATGCACTCATCAAGGGGGAGATTGAGGAGCCATGCTGAATAGCGTGGGCCTCATGGCTCCAGATGTGATGAGTCATTGTCAACGATAGTCAAAGAGGATTGAGAAGAATGAAGATCTGCTGTTTCGTGGGCCGCGTGTGACTCAGGTACACGGGCAGCGAGCGACTGTCGGGCTGAGAGAGCTGTGAAGTCGGGCTGGTCCAATCCGGGTACATGGGCCAGAAGCAGTAGAAGACCCACTGTGCTGTTGACCAGGATTGACTCAGGTACACGGGCGGTGAGTGATTGCTGGGCTGAGAGAGCTACGGAATCGGGCCGGCCCAATCCGGGTACCTGGTGCAAAATCGGTGGAGGCTTTGTCAGTTTCGGTGCAAAACTGACAACCGTTGATCTTGTATCGGACTGTCCAAAAGAGAAGTCGTAGTCGCTACGAAAGCTTAGCTTCCGGATAAGTCATCTGTATCTCTAGGCCCACAGTCAGTCAGTTGTGTCGGTAAAAATACCTAAGGGCAGTTGAGTCATTTCCTTTATTTAGCGTCTGTAAAAACCCTAAGGGGCTGGTGGAATATTCTAGGCCATTGGGCAGACTATAAAAATGGCCCCAATCCCTAGGGTTGGACTACCCCTTTTTGCTGAAATCATTTCCTACTCTATTGGGTCATTTTTGTCTCCTGTTCTCTCTCTTCGGTTGTGCGCCGCCAGGCTGCTGTTCTTGTTTTGTGCCTTGCATTTATTCAGTTTTTCTTTGATGCAGTGAAGCTTCTATTCTCTGATCGTGCGCGGCATATTTGTAGCAATTTTTATGGCTTCGTTTCACGTGCATAGCTGTTTTTCCTGAGCATTTGTGTCTCGGTTACTAGTGTTCTTCACGGAAGTAGTACTAGTTCATACTGGTTGCAAGTAGTACTACTACACTGTAGCAACAGTACACTAGTACTCTAGCCTTGCTTTTACTGCACAACTTTTTGATCGAGTTTACAGGACTAAAGTCCCTTTTCTGACTGTTCTCTGACGAAGCCCCTTCTCTGTTCGAAGCCCCTCAACTCTGTGAGGCTAGCTTCGATCTGACATTCTCGAGGGCTTCGCTTGAGCTTTGACTTCGCTCTTGTCCTGTGCATCTTGCTTCGAAGTATGTGTTGCACTTAGTCTGTTGGCTTGTCATACTTCGACTGTCTTTGCGAAGGTGAACTCCAACCTGAGCTATTCGAAGTTCATACTTCAACAGGCTTCGGAGTCAGTTTCGAAGCTGGCCTGTGGTTCGAAGGTCATACCTCGATAGTGCTAGCTTTGAACGTAGTCGTGTAGGCTTCGAGTTGATTTTGCTGCCTCGTGTCGGGCTTCGCGTATCCTTCGAAGGTTGTTTTCTGTGCATTGTGTTCGAAGTTCTGTTCGAAGGATAGGCTTCGAAGCACACTGTTCGAAGCAAGCCTCGACACTGTCATACTTCGCTTCGAAGCATACTTCGCATTTACACTCGAGCTAGGGTAGACTAAACAAACCTTCGGCACGTCAACTTCAACCTTCGCTCAACTTCGACAATCCTCGACCTCCGAAGCAGGCTTCGAACAGCAAAGCAGATTTTTACCAGCGAAGCAGGCTTCTGCCAGCGAAGTAGGCTTCGCCAAGTTTCAAACAGGAGACAGATTCCGAACGGTAACTTCTCATCTCACTCTTTGTGCTTTTAGATTGTGATACTGATAAGTTTGTCTTGGCTTTACTGCTTATCTATCTATTAGCACTGTATTGGTGTTTCTCTGTTTGACATCAGTTGCTTCTAGGCTAGATACCTCTAGACTTAGGCAATCTGTTCATTTTCTGCTGCTTAGTCTTTTGAGGTGCGTTGGGTGTTGGGAACAGGCCATAGATTCGAAAGAATTTTTTATGGCGCCCATTCACCCCCCCTCTGGTCGCTACTTTTGGTCGTACAGCTAGCTCCTCTCTCAAGGAAGCTAGAACCTCCACTTGAGACAAGTAGGTCTCACACTCTCTATCAACCTGGATAGACTTCTCGGCTTTCAGCTTAATCAACTCCAGTCTAAGAGACAGACAGTTCTCACAGACAGTGGGTGAAACTGACACTGTCTCAAGCTCTAGCCTAGTCTTCCCCAGCTCAGCTCTAACTCTCTCCAACTCACTCAAATGCTCATCACCCTTGGCTTTCAGCTCAGCTAGACTGGCTAGATGAGACGGGCAATCAGCACAGGGCACGACGACAATGGCATGAGTATCTTTCAGCTCCAGCTAAGCACTCTCATGCTCAGTGGCCAAAGCGTCCCTCTCATCAACCCTTTCTGTGTACCTGGACTTCAGAGTCGTCAGGTCACAACAAAGCACCTCACACTTTGGGCACTCACTGCTATCACCCAAGCAAGGGGAAAAAGATAGACTCTCAATTCTGCCGTTGGCCACTGCAAGCTCACTCTCCAGTTCATCTATCCTCTTCTTAGCCCCTCTAAGTAGTTTTTCCCGATATTTTAACTCCTGACGATTGCTTTCAAGTAAATCAACGATTTCACATTCATAAGATGATACCTTATCATTGTCGTCATCGTCGGAGTCATCGGAGGAGCCCTTCTCTTCCTTATCCCCAAGATCCATTGAGCAGAAGCTCTTGCGGGTTCTTCGGCGTTGATGTGAGCGGCTCTTCGGCCTGTCCCAGAAGGCCATGAAGAAGAGGCCCGCCGGATCATCCTTGTCCTTCTCCTTCCTAATGACAATCTCCTCGTCACTTGAGCTCGATGAAGAGTAAGAAGACGTGGACCGCTTGGAGTAGCTCTTATCCATCTCGGCGAAGAAGGCCTTGTCACGCTTCTTGTTCTCACGTCGGTAGTCCTTCAGGGCCTTTCTGAAGAATCTGGTCTTTTGCTTGCCCTTGGTGAAGGAGGAGCTGTCGTGCTTGCCGGAGTCGTGGAAGCCACCACCGGTGCCCTTCTTGTGACCATTGCGCTTGGGGCAGTCGGCGATAAAATGACCTGGATCACCACACTCAAAGCATCCGGTCTTTGTGCCCTGTCTTTTGAACATTCTTTTGTCATAAACACGACGCACCCGGTTGTTAAAAAGACACAGGTCATCATCTCCTAACGACTCGAGATGGTCCTCAGTGATAGACATCAAAGAGAAACCAGCACAACTCATAGAGGAGGGGTCAGTAGAAGGTGTAGCAAGGGCCAGGGTCTTTGATCCAGAGCCAGTGAGATTTGATCTCAACTGGGTATCAACCTCAGTGGCCTTCAGCTTGCTAAACAACTCAGAAATGGTCAAGGTATCATATGATGTGCTCTGAATGATAGAGGATACCTTAATCTCCCAGATCTTAGGGTTCAAGCTATGAAGAACCTTGAGCGCCTGCTCATGATCTGAGACTAACTGAACACCCTCATTCTTGTTGGCCCGAAGCTTGTTTATGGTCGATTGAAAACGACCAAACAACGCTTCAATAGATTCACCCGTCTTCTGTGTGAAATTCTCATATTCACGCCGGTAGGTCTGATAGAGCCGAGCCTTGACCTGGGTTGTCCCCTCATGGTGTGCCTGAAGGGTAGCCCAGATCTCTCTTGCAGTGGTGAGATGGCTCACACGCTCAAATTCAGTGGGACCTAAACCAGAAAACAAAATATTCATCGCTTTGTTGTTGTTCTAATGCTGGGCAACAATATCTGGAGTAGTGCACTCAGCAACAGGCAACACTGTGAAAGTAGCGTGAATACAAATGTCCCAGATGTCCGAGCTTTAGCTCATGAGATAGGCTCGCATGCGAGTCTTCCAATAATTATAGTCATAAGCTTCCAAGGACGGGACCTTTCGAGGAGACTTCATGATCACTACTGGGTTTTAGAACCAGCTAAGGTATGGAAAAAACCAAACCAGGCTCTGATACCACTTGTAGGACCGAAAGTAGCGATCGGAGGGGGGGTGAATGGGCACCTAAAAATTCTTTTCAACTGACTTAGCAAAGAAAGATGAACAAATCAACAGTGCCTCAAAAGATCTAGCCTAACAACAACCAGTGTCCTAATCGAAAAGACACCAACACAGTGCTAATAGGCGGATTAATGAATCATTTAAAACATGGGCCGATCAAGGTTCATAGAGATAAATCATCACAACAATTAATCTAAGTGCACGTAAAACGAGAAGGATTACTGCTCAGAGTTGTCTCCTAAACGGTACTTGATGAAGCCTGTGTGGTGCGAAGCCTGTAGTTGTCGAAGCAGGCTTCGAAGTACGCAGTGTCGAAGTCTGTAGTGGACGTGTCAAAGCCCGCTTCTAAGTTGACGTGCGAAGGCTGATGGAGTCGAGGTTGGTTTGGAGGAGTCGTGCGAAGGCCTAAGGACAAAATAGTAAACTCCTATTTACCGATGATTTATCCGGAAGCGGAGCTTTCGTAGCGACTACGGCTTCACTCCAGGACGATCCGATCCAAGATCAGCGGTCATCAGTTTTGCACCGAAACTGACAAAGCGTCCACCGACTTTGCATCGGGTACCCGGATTGGGCCAGCCCGATTCCGCAGCTCTCTCAACCCGGCAATCACTCACCGCCCGTGTACCTCAGTCAATACTGGTCAACAACCTAGTGGATCCTTTGCTGCTCCTAGCCCATGTATCCAGATTGGGGCAGCCCGACTTCGTGGCCCCTCTGCCCGACAGTCGCTCGCTGCCCATGTACCTGAGTCACACGCGGCCCAGACGCAACAGGTCTTCTCTTCTTCAGTCCACTTTGACTTCCATTGACAATGACTCATCACATCTGGAGCCATGAGGCCCACGCTATTCAGCATGGCTCCTCAGTACTCTCTGTTGAAGAAGCTCGACAAGAATGAAAATGATTTAATGAGGACCAACTTGACGCTCAATGGTTTCAATGGTGAGATCTCCGAGGCCAAGGGCTACTTTCTTTAGAGTTGATGGTGGGGAACAAGACATTGCCGACAGCGTTCTTCATCGTCGATGTGCAAGGTAACTACAATGTGCTACTTGGGCATGGCCGGATTAACACAAATTGCTATATTCCATCTACTTTGCACCAGTGCCTGATTCAGTGGGACGGCAATGATATATAGGTTGTACCAGCAGATACTTCGGCCTAGGTTGCTTTGACCGATGTGTCTATTGACGCCGTCCATGATAAGGTAGAATGTTTGTCAGGTAGAGATCTCTCAGACTACGACTTTGTTAGCGTGTCTAAGGGATGTTTTGTTCCAGTGTTTATAAAGTCGGCTAGTGTAGCACGATTGTCTCTAAATTAGTAGTCATGTCTAGTAAGAGTAATCTTGATTGGTAAAGTCTCGTGTAGAGCAGTATCAGTTTTCTAAAGACGGTATTGCCGATGCCATTGAAGATTTTACTGAAGTATAAAAGTTAGCTGGTTTGTTCGAAAGTTCTGGGCCAATCCTAGAATTGGTTTTCTAGAGGAACTAGATGTTTTATGTGAAAGTCTAGATGTGATTTGGAAGTTCAGGGTAGAAATACAGCAAAATTGGAAGTTCTGGGGTCAGAATCGAAACTTCTAGCAAAAAATAAATTCTATACCAAGATCTCAAATCAGAAGTTCCGACTCTCAATAGAAACTTTCGATCTCCAAATCAAATCTTACGAAATTTCAAGCAGAACCCTAGAAAATAGGTTATAACTTTTGAATCTGAACACTGTTTTTGATGATCCTTGATATTTTGGAAAGCTTATTCAAAGGGCTATCCAACCCAACAAATAAGGCGTTGGTGTCTTTTTGTCACATCAATGGCTTGGGAGGTCTGCTTAACTCTATTGCAGTTCCTACAATCATAGAGAAAATGGGTTCTAAGCGTACCAATCAGTTTGACTCTACAACTGATAAGGGACTAGAGAAAATGACGTTAGAAGCAAAGCAGATCAGCTACCGAGCCGATGACAATGGTGACGATAAAACAACCATGAGTGAATGTGCCGATCGGCCACACACTACAAGAAAATAGGTAATTTTCGTCAGCCGAAGCTGATGAAAGTTAGGCCTTTTCTGACGGAGAAAGCCAACTTCCATCGACAAAACCCTAACTTCTGTCGGCATCTGGCTGGCAGAAGCGGTTCGACGGGAGTTAGCTAACTGTCGTCGGCTCCACGTGGCCGATGAAAGTTACCGGATCCACGTGCCATGTCACCGAAAACCTTGAACTTCCATTGGCTATGGTCAAGCCGACGGAAGTTAATGCCCATTAACTTCGGTCGGCTGATCATAGCCGACAGAAGTTACCTAGAAATTTTATTTTATTTTTCTGGTTCTCCTATTCACATTCACATCCAACAACAAAATCATAATTTCACATTCACATATCCAAAACTTAATCACACATTCACATTCACATCCACATCCACAAACACATTCACACATTCAAAATCACATCCACAAACACATTCACCCATTCAAAGTCACATCACTCCACAAATACATCCACAATATTCACCTCCGCAAACACATTCACAAATTAACCAACATTCACATTGTCCACTTTCACAAAGCATCACATTCACAAACGTAACCATTCGAAGTCACAAATCAACATTACAGGCACAAGTCATTCAAATTCGTGTTCAAATTCAAAAGTTGCGTTCAAATCCATAAAAAGACAAGTCATACTCACTCAACACCATCACATCCTTGGTTCAAATTGTGGACATCATCGCTGCCTCTCGGATCATTCACATTTGAAGCTGAGGGTCCATCCTGACCGGGAGTACGGACAATCTGAAGCAATTGATAAAATTAGAGAAAACTTATCAACTAAAAAACCAACTGAAATAACCATCTAAATGCTAACTCAAGTAACTCAAGTAACGACATGTCAGGAGGTACCTCAGCTGCAGGAGGAGTACTAAATGGAAAAAATGGTCGTGGGGAAAGTATTAGTTGGAACTGTGACATGTCAAACCTATAAAGCTGCTGGGCCATTTTCCATACATGTTGTAATGCAATCAGTTAATTTTAAACCTATTGCTAAATGCTATATAGCTATTGTTGGCGCAAAAGATTATGCTAACAGTGTTGACACGAAAACGTGCCCCTGCACTTGGGTCAGTTCGATGATCCAAAAGTGTGCGGATACTTAGAGACAAGCCTAAGCGTAACACAACACCGACATCGCGTTCTTACTACCCTTAGCCGTGGTAAGGGGGTGGAGTCGCCAGGTAATCAGATCACACAGAAATAATCCAATTAGCCGAAAGAAATGTATTAAATAGAACAAATCAGTAAGCCGAGCGGAGCCTGACTGATTCGAAGTATAGTGCGAAGGGTGTCGCCGAAATGTACCTTCGGTGCCTGGTGCGAAGTGTCCCGCCGAAGGGTACCTTTGGCGTTCGGACTGATCCAGCCAAAGATGAACTCAGAACCAATCTGGATGCGACAATCACCTCTGAACAGCGGGGTTCGGTGCGAAGTCTCCGATACAGTAAGATACAGAATAATGACATAGACGCAATGCTCGGACGTAACTTTGTCTGACGCGGGGTACACGTGTGGCGAAGCCTGACGTGAAGAAGCCTGTTGCGGAGCGTGTTGGCGTGCGGGACTTGGTCAAACCAACAATAGCGTGATGGTCTGTCACGGGCGATCGAAGTAGTACTCCTACCGAGGGGTGTTATGGCAGCCTCCGAAACCAATCTCTCAGCTTCGGGCTCCTCCGGCGAAGTAGCTCTGATCGTGGAAAACTACAACGAAGTAGATTCAAAGTACCAATTCGGCCTGAGGACTAAATTCTTCTAAGTGTTGCACTAGAGGCGAAGGTAGCAATCTGTTACGCAGATTAGCGGATACTTCACAAGCAAAGTAACAAGGCGATAACCATCTATTACATAGATTAATAGATACTTCACAATCGAAGTAACAAGGATTACCACTGTTCCGAAGTGGCCGTCGGAGGGCTTCCAGGCAAACCCACAAAGATTGCAGAAAGTAAAGGTAAAATAAAGGTACGGTTCAAAGCTAGGGCTTTGTGTTGATTTGTGTTTGGGGGGGTTCTAAACTGGCCTCACCCCTATATTTATATGGGCTAGACTTCTAATCTCTAAGCCTAATCTGTTATGACTCGGCTGAATCACACGTAGAGATAAACACTTAGCCAGAATCGGATTCAATTCTATCTTGGCCCGAAGTGGGCCTTCGGCCAAGCCCGCCGAAGCCTGCTCCTCGGGCCGAAGCTTCGGCAGAATGGGCCTCCGAAGGCGTTTGGGCCGAAGGCTGCAGGCTTGCTGGAAGCTTCCGAAGCCCATAGCCTGGTGAGCCTTCGACCTTGTAGGGCTTCGGCCCAACTCGGGACATGTGTATTTTTGGCCCAAATTACCAAAATTCATATTTTGACAATCTTAACCATTAATGCCATTTTTTGCTATCAACACATGCTACCTGCCTTTTAGTGAACTAAAAGCATAATGGGCTACGGACGACACTTCAGAAATCCCTTTTCAAGTACCTACCATTCAAAACTCTTTGAAACCGCTCTCCTTGCATAGACTCTAACACATAGGCATTGCCAGGAGCGATTTCAGCTATTTTGAAAGGACCTTCCCAACTAGGTGACCATTTACCAAATTTGAGGCTCTTAGTGCCTAAGGGAAAAATCGTCTTCCAAACCAAGTCACCTTTTTGTAATGATTTTGGTTTAACCTTCTTATTGTAGGCTTTAGCTACTCTCCTTTTTTCTATTTCTATAGCTTCTAAAGCCCTTAACCTCTTATCGGTCACTTCTTCTATATTGTCCTTCAAAAGAGTCTCATACTCGTCGACCGATAAGCCATCCTGCTTTAGAACTCTTAAAGAGCCAAGATCTACTTCTATAGGTAGAATGAATTCTTGTCCATACACCAACTCATATGGACTAACTTTGGTAGCACCGTGCTTCGCAATTCTACAAGCCCATAGCGCCTCGGAAAGTACTTCCTGCCACCTCTTAGGGAACTCTTCAATTTTCTTCTTAATAAGCTTAATCACAGTTTTGTTACTAGACTCGGCCTTACCATTGGCCTGAGCATAGTATGGTGAAGAGTTTATCAGCTTAATACCATAAAATTCGGCAAAGTCTCTCACTTCTTTAGAAACAAATGAGCTACCTTGATCTGTAGTGAGAGTTCGAGGAATGCCGAATCTATGTATGATGTGCTTCAAAATAAAGTCGAGTACCTCGTTGTGAGTCATATTCTTGAGAGGCACGGTTTCGGTCCATTTGGTGAAGTAGTCTGTTGCCATCAACATGAACCGATGCCCTTTTGACGAAGGAGGGTAAATCTCGCCGATGAAGTCTAAACCCCAACCTCGGAACGGCCATGGCTTGACAATAGGGTTAAGTAATGAAGCAGGAGCTAACTGAATATTGCCAAACTTTTGACACGCTTCACACCCTCTGTAATACTTAAAACAATCCTCAGTCATAGTCGACTAGTAGAAACCTGCTCTTTTGAGCATCCAACTCATTTTCTAGGCTGACTGATGAGTACCACAAAGCCTTTCATAGACTTCTCCTGTAGCCACGTAGGATCGTTCATTGTCTAAACACTTCAATAGTACTCCATCAATAGTCTGGTGATATAGTGTATCATCTAGCAACACAAATTTATACGCCTGTCGCCAAACATTCTGATCAACCCTTTGACTAGGGTTCCTCAAATACTGGACAATTGGAGCTTTCCAATCGCTCTTATGGGCATCCGAAGGGTTTGCTAGTTCATTTACTAGAGTAACGTTCAGGCTAGTAGTTTCGGAGTGCCCCCCGAGCCCTTCCTGTTTCTACCGAAGCCTTGTTGGGCTGGCTACGCAGAGTCGGCTAGGCCGATGCCTCCTGCCGGAGGGTTCGGGTTCCCCAAAACCCTAACTATACAGGGAGCTTCGGTGCATGGGCTTCGGCGTACCAGGCCCTTCGATGGGCGGAATATTCCGCCCCTGGGGCTCCGACACGCGGTAGTCTCCGGTGGCCGGAGGGGTCCAACTGGAGGGTTTGGCAGCCCTTGCGCCTGTCCGAAGTTACTGGCTTCGGCAATGAGAACAAGCATCGACCTTTCTTGTACAAAAAATTTACCTCTCTTGACTTGATAGCCAGATGCTTGCTGAGCCAAATCATTTGCAATAGAATTGGCCTCTCTTGACACTTGAGAAATTTTGAAGTCATCAAAAGTAGCAACTAGGTCTAGGCATTTATCCAGGTAGATGTTTAGTGAGCCATTAAAATATCGAGCACTCTTAGCTACCTGTTGCACTACTAACAGGGAGTCCCCATGTGCATGAAAATGTTTAACACCCATGGATTCCAACAATTCATGTCCTAGTAATAAAGACTCATATTCAGCTTGATTATTAGTAGAGGGAAATTCTAAATGAGTCGAGGTTTCAAAATGCATTCCACTAGGTGATATGAGAACCACTCCAATACCTTGGCCACTTTTTCAAGATGAACCATCAAAGTAGAGTTTCCATGGTACTACCTCAATTAGAGCAATACTGTCACTCCAACTGACATCTATGTGGTGATCAACTATAATGTTAGTGACAATTTGACCTTTCATAGCTCTTAGGGGTTCATAGGACAAATCATACTCAATCAAAGCGTACGCCAACTTCCCAATTCTTCCACTTAGAATCGGCTTCTGCAACATGTCTTTTATAACATCAGTTTGGCAGACGACAACACATGTAGTAGGGAGAAGATAGTGGCGCAATTTGGTTCATGCGTAGTAAAGTGATAAACATAAACGTTCCACAAATGCGTACCTAGTTTCGGCGTCCAGTAGATGATGGCTCAAAAACGTGATGATATACTCCTTTCCCTCCACCTCCTAGGTTAGCATGGCCCCGATCACGCTTTCTTCGGCAGCGATGTACAGTCGAAACGGAATCCCGGTTTTGGGTGCTCTCACCACAGGTGGCGATGACAAACATTCCTTGATCTTTTCAAAGGCGCATTGCTGACTTGCCCCCCAAGTGAACTCAACTTCATTCTTTAGCTAGACAAGTTAGATATAAAGCGACGCAAATAATTCATCTTGCCTAGCAACTTCTGCACATCTTTCTTGCATGTCGGCGCTGTAGAGTTTCTAATTTTCTCAAGCCTCTTAGGATCGATCTCTATGCCTCTTTCATGAATCATGAAGCCTATGTACTTGCCCGCCGACACGCCGAAAGCGCATTTGAGCGGGTTCATTTTTAAGACATACTGTCGCATCCTATCAAAAGCAACCTTCAAATCTGTGAAACCAAGGGTGGTTTTTGTCTGGATGATGAGTGATTGACAAGGATGAGCTTTTGAGCGATCGAGCGATGGAGTATTGGTTTGAGTGCATCGAGGGGTTCGATGTAAAAGTGAGGATTGAGTGCCGAGGGTTTCGGCGGTGCATCGCGTTCTTGTTTTGGCTTGCCTTGGATGTGCCTGGTGGAGATACTGACCGACTGTCGACGGCGAGTGATTGAGGGTCAAGCAGGGATCTCGATGATGGAGGATCAGGGAGGCCAGGCGAAGTTGGAGAAGATCTCAACAGTGCATGAAGAGACCGAGCAAGACTTGGACTAACGGATGAAAGCGACAGCGTGATGACCGGATCTGCTAGAGGGAGGCCAGGGCAAGCATTCAGGCGGCTCGAGGGGATCGAGAGCGGAAGTGGTTTGATGGCGCTCAGAGTGTCAAAGCGGTGTCACAAGTCGAAGAGTTGAGAGGCTTTGTCGGTTTTTGCTGAAAATCGTCACAAATTTAGTTTTGTTAATTTCAATAGTTTTGAGTCCTTTTTAGTGTTGAGTCTTTGTGTAATAAACTAGGTTTAATTTTAAGTAAATGTCTAGAGCTAGTGTACTCATTTGGTATATTTTTCAGAATTTCTTAATTCTGAAAATATATTAAAAGGAATAGGACCTTTGTGTAATATTTTAATTCTAGAGGGTTCTTTTTAGAAAATACCCTCCATGGTTGGCCTATAAATAGAGGACCATATCCATGGGCAGGTTGTTGTTCTTTTTGCTGAACCAAAATATCAACTCCATCAAATTTCTGCTGGTTTCTTGCTGATTTGATTCAGTCCAGAGTCACCGGCAAGAGCTACAAGAATCCAACGATGAACAGGAACAGTCTGAGTCTGGGCGTAGGTTTGTTTTCAGCAATGAATTCGATTTTATGAGCTCGTTTCTGGTGAATCTACTGCAGAACCTATGTTAGATGTCTTTACATCTTTTGTAGTGGATGTTTTGAATGTTCCATTTTCGATAGTTACAACTAGTTTCTGTGATTCTGTTTGATTCTTTTGCTGATCACAAGTGGTACATCCATTTCTGATTTTGAGCAGATTGATTTTTATCTGAATTGAACTGAAGCCCCCTTTTTGTGTTTGTGAAAATGTCTGCTTCATTTTTGTGGTCATGCTAAAGTTTGGGGATTATGTTTTGCTCACAAAATACTTTAGAGAGGATGTTTACACAAAAATAGATGAAGAACTCTGTTTGAAATTGCTTGAGTATGTGATATTGGATACAGGAGCTCTTTGACTAATTTTGAGTTAGTTTTGTGAATTGAAGTAATTACTCAAAGTTATTCTGAATTTTCTGAATACTTTCATATTTCTGTTTCAAATCTGAACTCTTCATTCAAACAGCGGATTAAATTGAATGAGTTCAATCCAGTTCTATTTTTAAAGTGTCTAATCTGTTTTTTTACTTGAACCTTTTGAGCTGTACCTAATCATCTGAACTGTTATTGAATGTGAAGCTACATTCAGTTGTTGAGTTTGAGAGTGATATCACTATTCAACATCAAAGGAGTTTCAGGATTGGTACCTTTCAACTGAAATCTGTTTTCAGTTGCATTGCTTCAGTTTTGTATTCTGAATTGATGGTTACTGAAAAGGAACTATGTTGAATTAGATTGCATATGTGTGTGGAAAATACTGTAAAGGTTCTAAAATTACATCTCTGTTTCAGACTTTTGGTTGATTCTACATTACTGATTTGAGTAGATAGATCTGTAATTTTTCTGAATCATCTTTTGAAACTACTGCTAAAGCTTTAAAACTGTCAGTTTGGTTGAATCAGTGGTTTTATTCATAAATGACAGAAGTGTAGTTCTGAAAATTGATTCAAATCTTGTGTATTCACTGATCTTGTGCAAGGAACTTACTGCTGTATAGTCTATTTAACTAAATTCTGAATTAGTTCTTGAGTGATTGCTGATTGTAATTCAGTATTAATCAGTTCTTCAGTTGAATACTGATTCTGTTCAAACTCTGAAAAGCTGAGCGTTGGGTGTAAAAATCAGATCTCTGAAATCAGCTTCATATTGCTGTGTGAAATGAATTGAATAGCTGAAACTTGTATGTAAGATTTGAATGCAAATGATTTAGACAAAAATTATTCTCTGAAATCTGTTTTTAGTTTGAGTTCTGATTTCAACAGAAAAATTCTATAGAGGTTCTGAAATCTATCTTCTGATTCAGGCTATACTTTGAAATCTGATTTGAATTAAATTTGTTTGAAACTATTCATGTTCAGGAAATTTTCAGAACACTTGTGATTACAACAGAAATTGGATCTAGCTGTTGTTATCTGATTTTCCAAATTCAGTTTAATCAGATTTGTTGTTTGAATACTTTCTGAATTTGCAGCAGCAAGAATCTGAATTTGATACTTCTAAACTGTGATTTTGAGTCAAGTGTTGCACTATTCAATTTCCTGTCTTCAGCAGTTTGTCAAGTCTACAAGTTTTTCACTCATTTTGCTGAATTGCATTTGTTTCCTTACTGTTTCAGATTGCTGAATTCTGATTCAGAACTAAAATTTGTTTTGAGGTTGAAATCTGAATTCTGAACTAATTGAAATCTGATTTCTGAATTATACCAAAACTGTTTGTCACTATTCATCGTCCTGAAATTTTCAGAAGTTGTGATGTTTTAATTAAAATCTTTTTGAAGTGATCTGAAAAGTTTTGAATAGCTGAACTTATTTCATTAGAATCAAATTAGATCAACTTTGTTTTCAAGCTTTGGCTCAAAGTGGTAATAGCAAGTGTTAGAGAAGATTTCTAAACTTGTGGTCTGTTTCGAAGTTTTAAACACCGATTTACTACTGTCGATCATCCAGTTACCAATCTACTCTCTGTAGTTCGACATTTCAACTGTCGATAGAGTGCTTCGACTCTTCAAACTCCGAATTACTCTGAACTGAATTTTGAAACACGTTTTTACTCTGATTTTGGACAGTTTGATTCAGACTTGAAATTTGCATTTTGTAGAAGTGCGTTGGGGTGTTTTGAACAGGCCATCAAATTGTGAGAATTAGTCGAGGCGCGTATTCACCCCCTCTAGTCACCTTTCCGATCCCACAATTGGTATCAGAGACGGTTAGATCACCAGTTGACCTTAACCGGTTTTTGATCATTGTTTTGGCGACATGGAAAGAAACTCAAAAATTCCGATGTTTGATGGTAATGACTTTGCTTATTGGAAGGTGTGCATGGAGGCTTATTTATTAAGACAAGGAAGTGCTATTTGGGATATCGTCGATTCCCAATATGTGATCCCTAAAACTGGAACCTCAGAGACTGAAAAATCACAATACAAATGCTATAGCAAAGCAAGAAACATATTGTTCATCAGTCTGAGTCGCAAAGAGTTCGACAGGGTACAGTACCTACGAACTGTTCATGAAATTTGGACCATTTTGAAAAAATTTCATGAGGGCACTACCCAGATTAAGGCTAGGAGGCAAAGCACTTATAATCAAGAATACCAAATGTTTGTGCAAGGCCCTCGCGAATCTGTAGATGCCATATTTGCATGTTTTGATGGAATTGTGAGTAATTTGCGCTCCACTGGTACTTTTGCTTACTCTGACCACGATAGGGTGATCAAACTTCTCTATGCTCTTGATCGTAGCATATGGGAGGTGAAAATCTCTAGTATTGAAGAGTCAGTGAGC
The DNA here is from genome assembly GCA_019279435.1 of Zizania palustris. NCBI lineage: Eukaryota > Viridiplantae > Streptophyta > Magnoliopsida > Poales > Poaceae > Zizania > Zizania palustris. Next base: position 14,843,569 of record JAAALK010000289.1, on the reverse strand, counting down.
TTTGACACTCTGACTTGCGACGAACTCTTTAGTAAGCTTAAGTCCACCGAGATTGCTAAGGCGTCTCGACCAGGAGCTGGAAAAGCTTTGTTGCCTTCGATTGCTTTGGTTTCTAGTCCTGACAGTGGTACCTCATCTGGAGGTAATTTTTCTGGTGTTTCTGGAGTTTGTGCTTATTCTGGTGCTTTTGACTTGTCCTCCCTTGTCTCTGTCACAAAAGAACAAGTGGACGCTCTAGATGATGAGGAGCTAGCTCTCATTGTCAAGAAGTTCACTCGCTTCTACAATGATGGACGAGACCAAAGGAGAGGAGGGTCACAGGGGTGTTTTGAATGTGGAGATACGTCTCACATAAAAACGAATTGCCCTAAATTGAAAATGAAAAATGAAAATGAGCACAAGTGGAACAAGAAACCCTGCTTTAGAGGGAAGCGAGGAAAATTGGCTAAAAGAGTAGCCAGAGCTTTTGTGGCCGCCCTTAGCGACATCGACAGCACGTCAAGCGAGGAGCCAAGCTCGGAGGAAGAGGAGCCTCCCAAGAAAGAGAAGAAGGAGAAGAAGACAGTGGACCTCATCGACCTTTGCTTTGTGGTCGACGACAACGACAGCAGCGACGAGCTTTACCCTTTTGAGGTATATCTATCCCATGATCAGCTTCTTGTTCAAAAGGATTAATTGCATGATGCTATTTATTCTCAAGATAGATTACTTAAACTTGCTGCTAAAGAATGAAAAGAATTAAAACTCAGACTTGAAACTATTTCCACTAAACTTGCAATTTTGAAATCTAAGTCTGATGATGCTGATTGTGAGCCATGTCTTACTGTCATGAATGAACTTGCTCAGCTGTGTTTTACACATGCGCAAACTGTTGAAAACTTGAATTAACTGAAAAGAAGCTTTTGGTGGTGGAGTCTAGTCCTGCGGTCATCAACGAATGCATGAACTGTCCTTTACTTGTTGAAAGCATTAATTTGAGAGATAGGCACATTGATGAACTTAAGGCTAGATTAGAGAGTGCTGAGTGTTCTAAGGATGTGCAGCCGGCGTGTCACACCTGCATCACCCTTAAGGACCAACTCAGCTTTGCTAGAGAGCAAGTGGAAAAATTGAAATGGGAGAATGATTACCTTCTCTTTGTGGTGGAAAAGTGCATTGAAAGAAAGGGTAGAATGGATCTGCTTTTGGCTAAAAACAAAATGTGTGCTAACAAGGCAGGGTTAGCTCTTGGGTTGGGTTATGAGAGAACTACTCCAAACACTTAGAGTGAAATTGTGTTCACTCCTCCCACTACCCTTGAGAAAGAGAGAGCCCAGTTAGACACCGATCAAAAAGCCCAGAATCCTACTCAACCTTAAAAGAAAGCTCTTCATTCTTCAGATGAACCTCCTCAGCAAAAACCCACGAAGATTATGATATTTGCGCCTAAGACCCATGCTCGCACACCCAAGAGAGTGTATCACTGCTTCTATTGTCATCGGGTGGGTCATTTGGTTGGGTTTTGCTTTCGACGTATCAAGGATGAGTGACAATCTTTTTCTATGAGCTTTCAGGACATGCATTACCCATCTTTAGGTATGCATGAGTCTGCGTCTTGCTCTTATCTTGATTTTGAGGCTCCACATGGTCTAACGAGTGATTTTGCTCCTCGTGTTGTACACCATGCTTCATATGGTGATAGACCACGTGTAAGAGGCTTTGATTATCGACAGGTTGGGAGACCTCGTCGTTTTCTAGGTTCGTGCTTTGTAGGTAGACCACACACTTTTTATCATGGTTCATATCCGGTGCATGATCAGTCTACTACTTTGCCTGGTTCTCGAGTTTTGCGATGCTGGATTCCAAAACAATTTTTAACTCACCCTTTCACTGAGCATTCGAGAGCTTCTAGCATGTTTTGAGGGGGAGTTGTGTAGCATTGCATGAGCTTTTGTTATATGATTAACTTCTTTTACAAGTACATGCTTTGTAATGGCTTTGTAGTATTGTCTTTAATACTGTTGACTGTACTTGGCATGTATTCATCTTATAATTGTCATGAACATGGCTTTTATTTGCGAAAATTTGAAATCGATCACTGCTTAGTCTAGAAACTAGCTTGAATGGGTTGAGTGCTTTTGCTATCTTTTACTCGCTTGGTAGCTAGGTCCTTTTTACATGGATGCTAATACGCAACTTGATTTCATCAAAAATATTGAGCTGAAAATAAAAATGAATGAAAATGAAAATGAATGATATTCATGCTGTTGTGTGCCAAAATTGAAAAGATCCAAGTGGGTTTGCTTTGTCGCACTATTTTGTTTTGGAGGGCTTACCATAGCACTTTGGTATGAACCGGGACATTGAAGTGTATACCGAGATCAATGCTTTAAGATTCCAATGGTTTTTTGCTTGATCTAGGCTTGGCTTGGTCAGTTTGCATAAGGTTGACTTGCTAATAACCCCTGGCACAAAAATAAAAAAATTCAAATACATTGCATATCAAGTTTGCTGAAGCTCCTTGCTATGGGATATGCTTATCTGGTGTGTGTTTGACTAGCTTTTGCATTTCATGCATTGTCATGTCTAGTATGCTAGTCTGAGTGGTGATGCTTTTATTTGCTAAAATATGAAAATTCTTGCTCATGCTTTTTGTTTAGATGGTATTCACCTGAGATGGTCATACAATACTTTTAGACGATATTCAAGGCAAATTCTTGTTTGTACTGTAATTGCAGTTGCTCATGTTTCAGAAGCTCTCATCTCTACTTTACCCTCATTCCCCTCTTTGCATCTTTTTATCTCCTTGATGCCTGCATTGTCAAAGGGGGAGAAATGGTCTTCACGATGCTTTTGAAGGGTTTTGGATTGCTTGATTAAGGGGGAGTAATGGCTTTCATGTTGCATTGAGATACTTTTGATGCTTTTGCCTTGCTTTGCATAAGGTTTTTGCCCAAGAGGGAGATCTTTTATCAAGTGACATGTGTTTTCTCTTTTATGAGTTTTTATGGTCACTTGTGCGCTTAACTTGAAATCTTCATCATGTCTTTGCTTGGGGTTGTCAATGCACTCATCAAGGGGGAGATTGTGAAACCAAGGGTGGTTTCTGTCTGAATGATGAGTGATTGACAAGGATGAGCTTTTGAGCGATCGAGCGATGGAGTGTTGGTTTGAGTGCATCGAGGGGTTCGATGTAAAAGTGAGGATTGAGTGACGAGGGTTTCGGCGGTGCGTCGTGTTCTTGTTTTGGTTTGTCTTGGATGTGTAGGGTGGAGATGCTGACTGACTGTCGACGGCGAGTGATCGAGGGTCAAGCGGTGAGCTCGATGCCGGAGGATCAGGGAGGCCGGGCGAAGTTGGAGAAGATCTCAAGAGTGCACGAAGAGACCGAGCAAGACTTGGACGGACGGATGAAATCGACGACGTGAGGACCGGGTCTGCGAGAGGGAGGCCAGGGCAAGCATTCATGTGGCTCGAGGGGATCGAGAGCAGAAGTGGCTTGATGGCGCTCAGAGTCGCAAAGCGGTGTCACAAGTCGAAGAGTTGAGTGGCTTTGTCGTTTTTTGCTGAAAATCGTCACAAACTTAGTTTTGTTAATTTCAATAGTTTTGAGTCCTTTTTAGTGTTGAGTCTTTGTGTAATAAACTAGGTTTAATTTTAAGTAAGTGTCTAGAGCTAGTGTACTCCTTTGGTATATTTTTCAGAATTTATTAATTCTGAAAATATATAAAAAGGAATAGGACCTTTGTGTAATATTTTAATTCTAGAGGGTTCTGTTGACACGGATACTTAGGGACAATCCTAAGCGTGACGTGGCACCGACGTCGCGTTTCGACTACCCTTAATAGTGATAAGGGGGGTGGAGTCACCAGGCAACCAGATTACACAAAATAATCCAATTAGCCGAAAGAAATAGATTAATCATAATAAAATCAACAAACCAGTCGGAGCCCCGCCTAGTTCGAAGTCTGATGCGAAGGGGTCACTGAAGTGTACCTTCGGCGTCTGGTGCGAAGTGCTCCGCCGAAGGGTGCTTCGGTGTTCGGATTGATCCGACCGAAAATGGACTCTGAATGGATCTGAATGCAATGATCACCTCCGAACAGCAGGGTTCGGCGTGCGATCTCCAATACAGCAAATTACGAAATAGTAATGCGAGGGCCACGTGTGAGTGCAACTTCGTCCGGTGCAGAATATGGTCATGGCGGAGCCTGTTGCGACGAAGTATGCTTGGCGAAGCCTGTTGCCGAAGCCTGCAGTCCCGCCGAAGGGTGTCCTGGGGACCTCTGAAACCGATCTCTTAGCTCCGGACGCCTCCGACGAAGTAGCTCCAGACGTGCGAACCTGCAACAGAAGAGTGTGAAGTACTAATTCGGCCTGAGGACCAAATTTTGCTAAGTGTTGCACTAGTAGCGAAGGTAGCAATCTATTACACAGATTAGCAGATACTTCACAGGCGAAGTAACAAGGCGATAGCAATCTATTACGTATATTAACGGATACTTCACCAGTGAAGTAACAAGGATTACCACTGTTCCGTAGTGGTCGGCGGAGGGCTTCCAGGAAAACCCATGAAGAGGTACAGGAAAATAATGGTAAAGTAAATATGATCAAAGCATAGGGCTTTGGTTACGTTTGAGTTGGGGGGGTTCTCTACGCCGGCCTTGCCTCTCTGTTTATAGGGGTTTAACTCCTAATCTAATCTGCTATTAATCTGGCCAGATAGAGATAAAGATTGAGCTAGGAACGCATACAACTCTATCTTTGCCGAGGTGGGCTTCGGCCAGGCCCGTCGAGGCCTGCTCCTCGGGCCGAAGCTTCGGTAGTGTGGGCTTCGGCCAGGCCCATCGAGGCTTGCTCCTCGGGCCGAAGCTTCAGAAGCGTGGGCCTCCAAAGGCTTTTCGGCCGAAGCCCATGGGCTGGCTAGAGGCTTTCAGAGCCCATAGCTCAATGGACTTCGGCCCTGTAGGGCTTCGGACAGACCCTGGACATGTGTATTTTCGGCCCAAATCACCAAAATTGATATTTTGATAATCTAGCCATTAATGCCATTTTTTGCTATCAACGCATGCCCCCCTGCCTTTTAGTGAACTAGTGAACTAAAAGCACAACGAGCTGAAGACGATACCATCCGTATCGGCTTTTCGACACTTTCATGATGTTTGCCATACACTTGGGAAATACCTTTTCAAGTACCTACCATTAAAATCTCTTCGAAACCGCTCTCCCTGCAGGGATTCCAACACGTATGCATTGCCGGGAGCAATTTTGACTATCTTAAAAGGACCTTCCCAACTAGGTGACCATTTACCAAATTTAGGACTCTTCGTGCCTAAGGGTAAAATTGTTTTCCATACCAACTCTCCTATTTGAAACAATTTTGGTTTAACCTTTTTATTGTAGGCTTTAGCTACTCTCTTCTTGCCTACTTCTATGGCTTCTAAAGCCCTTAGTCTCTTATCAGTCACTTCCTCTAGATTATATTTTAGAATAGTTTCATATTCGTCGACCGATAAGCCATCTTGCTTTAACACTCTTAAGGAGTCAAGATCTACCTCTACAGGCAAAACGACCTCTTGCCCATATACCAACTCATATGGAATGACACTGGTAGCACCGTGCTTCGCAATCCTACAAGCCCATAATGCCTCGGAAAGCAACTCATGCGACCTTTAGGAAACTCCTCAATTTTCTTCTTAATGAGCTTAATCACGGTGTTATTACTAGACTCGGCCTGACTATTGGCCTGAGCATAGTAAGGTGAAGAGTTTATCAACCTAATACCATAGTATTCGGCCAAGTCCCTTACTTCTTTAGAGACAAATGAACTACCTTGATCCGTAGTAAGAGTTTGAGGGATGCCGAATCTATGTATGATGTGCTTTAAAATAAAATCACGTACCTCATTGTGAGTCATGTTCTTGAGAGGTACGACCTCGGTCCATTTAGTGAAGTAATCCATTGCCATCAACACGAACCGATGCCCTTTTGATGAAGGAGGGTGAATCTGGCCGATGAAGTCTAAACCCCACCCTCGAAACGGCCATGGCTTGACAATAGGATTGAGCAATGAGGCAGGAGCTAACTGGATGTTGCCAAACTTCTGACATGCCTCACACCCTCTGTAGTACTTGAAACAATCTTTAGTCATAGTCGACCAATAAAAGCCAGCTCTTTTGAGAATCCAACTCATTTTTTGGGCTGACTGATGAGCACCACAAAGCCCTTCATGGACTTCTCCTGTGGCCACCTGAGATTGCTCATGGTCTAAACACTTCAATAGCATTCCGTCGATGGTTTGGTGATATAATGTGTCGTATACCAACACGAATTTGAACGCTTGTCGCCGAACCTTCCGATTGACCCTTTGGCTAGGGTCTCTCAAATAACGGACGATTGGGACTCTGCAATTGCCCTTACAGGTTTCAGAGGTTTTCACTGGTCCACCTTCTGAAAAAAACCTCCAAATTACAGACTTCGGGGTACCCCCCGAGCGATTCCAGCTCCTGCCGAAGCCTGGCTGAGGTGGGCGTTCGGAGTGTGCTGGGCCGAAGCCCTCTAGAGGTTTCGGACTCCGAGGAGCCTCCTCCATCCAGGAGGCTTCGGACTATGGGCTCCAGTGTGCTGAATCCCTTGGTTGGCAGAGCACTCCGATCCAGGCGCTTTGGCGTGCAGTGTCCTTCGGTGACCCGAGGGGTTCGACCCGAGGCGTGCGCCTGCCCACCTTTACTAGCTTTGGTAGTTGGACTAAACACCGGCTTCTCTAATACAGCAAATTTCCCTCTCTTGACTTGGTAGCCAGATGCTTGCTGAGCCAAATCATTGGCGACCGAATTGGCTTCTCTTGACACGTGAGATATTTTGAAATCATCAAAAGTAGCAACTATGTCTAGACATTTGTCCATGTAGCTATTCAGCAAGCCATTAAAACATTGAGCATTCTTCGCTACTTGTTGTACTACTAATAACGAATCACCATACGCGTGAACATGTTTAGCGCCTACAAACTCTAGTAGTTCAAGACCTAGCAACAAAGCCTCATATTCGGCTTGGTTATTAGTGGAAGAGAACTCTACTCGGGCCGAGGTTTCAAAGCGCATACCATTAGGTGATATGAGAACCACTCCAATACCTCGGCCACTCTTGCAAGCCGAACCATCAAAATAGATTTTCCATGGTACTACCTCAACTAGAGCAATAGCATCACTCCAGCTAACATCTATGTGATGATCAACTATAAAGTTGGCTACGACTTGGCCTTTCATCGCTCTTAGGGGCTCGTAGGCCAAATCGTACTCAATAACCGCATAAGCCCATTTTTCGATTCTTCCACTTAGAATCGGCTTCTGTAACATGTGCTTTATAACATCGGGTTGGCAAACGACAACACATGTGGTGGGGAGAAGATAATGGTGTAACTTGGTGCACGTGTAATAAAGTGATAAACATAATCGCTCCACAAACGCGTACCTGGTTTCAGCGTTCAGCAGGCGGCGGCTCAAGAATGTGATGATGTACTCCTTCCCCTCCACCTCTTGGGTTAGCACGGTTCCAATCACGCTATCTTCAGCGGCGACATATAACCGAAACGGAATCCCGGCTTTAGGTGCTCTCACCACAGGCGGTGATGACAAGCACTCCTTGATCTTTTCGAAAGCACTTTGCTGGCTTGGCCCCGAAGTGAACTCGGCTTCATTTTTTAGCCAGAGTATGGGGACAAATGCATCAATCTTGCCGGACAAGTTGGATATAAAGCGACGCAAATAGTTCAACTTGCCTAGCAACTTTTGCACATCCTTTTTGCATGTCGGCGCCGCAACATTTCTAATCTTTTCAAGTCTCTTAGGATCAATTTCTATGCCATCTCATGAATCATGAAACCTAAGAACTTACCCGACGACACACCAAAAGCACACTTGAGTGGGTTCATCTTCAACCCATACTTTTGCATCCTATCGAAAGCAACCTTCAAATCAGCTAAATGGTTTCCCATAGCGTCCGATTTGACCACAACATCATCGATGTAAACTTCTAACATGACTCCTAACAAGTCATGAAAGATCAAGTTCATAGCGCACTGATACGTGGCGCCGTCATTTTTCAAACCAAAAGTCATGACGACCCACTCGAACAAACCGACAAAACCAAGGCATCGAAAGGCAGTCTTATAGACGTCCTCTTCGGCCATAAAGATTTGATTATAACCGGCATTGCCATCAAGAAAACCTAGTACCTTGTGTCCTGAAGCATCATTGATCAGCATGTCGGCTATTGGCATTGGATACTCGTCCTTCGGAGTGGCTCTATTTAGATCCCGGAAATCAATGCATACTTGTATCTTGCCGCTCCCTTTCTTCTCTACAGGTACAATGTTAGCAACCCATTCCGCGTACCTGCATGGCCTAATAAATTCAGCCTTGAGTAGTCACTCCACTTCTTCCTTAACTCGGTCATAGACGGCTGAATTAAAGTGGCGGGGAGGCTGCTTATAAGGCCTAAATCCGGACTTGATGGGCAGCCGATGCTCCACGAGCTCGCGGCTTAGTCCTGGCATCTCGCTATATTGCCATGCAAAACAATCGACATACGACCGAAGTAACTTTATTACTTTAGCCTTTTCATCGGGCTACAAATGTTGGTTTACAAAAGTCGGCCTTTGGATGCTGCCATTACCTATATCAACTTCCTCCAAGGGATCGACCGACGCAAAACCTTGGCCTAATTTATCTACTTCGCTAAAGTCCTCGATGGCTCCGGCAATACCATCTTTATTAGACCGATACTGCTCCACACGAAACTTTAGCCAATCTAGATTATTCTGGCTAGACATGACTATTAATACAAAAATAGCCGTGCTACTCCAGCCGGCTTTACCGACACTGGTACAAAATGTCCCTCGGATACGCTAACAAAATCGTAATCCGAAAGATCTCTTCCTGACAGACACTCTACTTTGTTATGGACGGCGTCAACTAATACATCGGCCAATGCTACTTGGGCCGAAGTATCCGCGGGGATGACTTCTACCTCATCGCCGTCCCACTATATCAGGCACTAGTGTAGAGTAGAAGGGATGCAACAGTTCGTGTGAATGCAGTCGCGCCCAAGTAGCACGCTATAGTTACCTTGTACGTCGTCGACGAAAAATGCTGTTGGCAACGTCTTGTTGCCCACCGTCAACTCCATAGAGAGTACTCCCTTGGCCTCGGAGCTCTCGCCGTTGAAGACATTGCGCATCAATTTAGTCTTCTTCATGTCATCTTCATCCCTACCAAAGTTCTTCAACAATGAATAAGGCATTAGGTTAACAATGGCACCGCCGTCGACGAGCATCCGGGAAATCGGCTTCCCATCGATGTGACCCCTGACATAGAGGGGCTTTAGATGGCGAGCCGAGTCCTCGGGCTTCTCGAAGATGGCGTTGCGCGGACCGAGGTTCAATTGAGCGACCTCAGCCTCGTCCCGTGGTAGGGCGAACTCGGCAGGCAACGTGACGATGTTGATGTCCATCACCTGGGGTGCGGGTCCCTCAGAGATGGGTGAGTAATCGTCGTCGAGCATGTCGTCATCATCACTTGGACTAGGAACCGGGTTGGTTATCTCAACTGGCTTCTCCCTCCATACTTGGTTCGTAGCTGGCCGAGGGCGGATTTCCTCGAAGATAGCATCACGCTCAGACTCAGCTTTCCTTTCGCGCATTTCTTGTGCCCACAACCTTTGTAGGCGTCTCTTCTGTGATTTGGACATGCCTTGAGGTGCCCAAGAAGGCTGAGGCTTGGTGCCAGGCGCTACTGTTCGACTTCCATTAATTCTGGCCGAAGTGGCACTGCGCCCTTCGGCCATGTGCAACTTGCGTTCGGAGGGCACTTCGGCTTCGCTCTGCATGGTCTGATTCAGAGGCACCACGGACAGTCTATGGACGATGCCCCCCTTCGCTGCGTCTGTTTGCCCTCGCCATCCACAATACTCCGAAGGAAAATAAGGCATGTTGTTAGGCTACGGAGGGTACCCTGACCCGGATACGTACGGAGTCCACGGGGTCCCCGCCCAGTCATATGGCGAAGGCATCAGTGGCTCTAGTGGCCTCGCCCACTTTGAGACGAACCCGTTACCTGGAGGGGGGTTCGGCCAAGTCGAAGGTATCTCGGACCACACCAGCGAAGGGTCCTGCCAGGCCGGAGGTATGTTCTGCCAGTGCGGGCCGAAGCCTCCCATCGGAGAAGTCCAACACGGTGCGGGGTTTGGCCATTGGGGGCCAAAGTTATTGCATGGGGGACCCAACCACTGGGGTTCGAAGTTGTCGTACGGGGGGTTCGGCCATTGTGGCTCGGAACCACCGTGCGGAGCATCAGGCCACCGTGGCCCGAAGCCTTCGTGCGGAGTGTTCGCCTGCTTCGGTCTGAAGCCACCCTTCGAGGGTCTTGGACCCTTCGGATGTTTTAACTTAGCGTGTGGACCTGCTTCCTTGGCCCTCCTCTGATGTTTGTTCAACAGCATGTCATATGTTATCTTCGGCCTCTTGCGAGCCTTAGCCGAAGGGGTATCAGTGTTCTATTTCCACACTCCTACCTCGGGGTTCTTTGGTACGAGTGTGCGAGTGCATGGTTCTCCAACAATTACATCCTTCCCTTTAGCTGACTCAGCCTATTCTGGCCGAATCAACACCTTCTTTTCAACGAGGTTGACGACGTTGACTGGAAAAGGATCTTTATCCAGCTTCATCTTCGGATAATGGTCTATCTTCAATCATCCTTCTTCTATGGGTGATTGTATCTGTCGTTGAAAAACATTGCAATCATTAGTATTATGCGAATGTGAGTCATGCCACTTACAGTATGGATGCTTCTTTAATTCATCAGCAGGTGGGATGATTTGACCCTTAGGTAACCTGAGAAGCTGACTTTTTAAGAGAAAATCAAATATTTTATCACATTTAGTTATATCGAACGAGTACTTGACCTCACTAAGTCTATTCTTTGTGGGGGATAGTCGTAACTCAGAGCAAGTGACATGTTTATTTTTAGTGTTCCAAACCCATTCGGCCGTGTACATGTCGGCCAAATCCTCCTCCTCCGACTCTTCCTCATCAGAGCGTTCCATGAGGTGGATTTCAGCTCTAGGCTTGCTAAACGTCTTAATAAACTTTTTATCTTTGGCTCGGCCTTCCTGGACCAGGCCTGCTGTAAAACTTGGCTAACTTCTAAAAAGTTTTGGTTATCTAACCTCTCTTTAATTTTGGAACGCAACCCGTTAAAAGCTAATTCCGTCAAGTCCCGTTCTGAGATATTAAGGCTAAAACATCGGTTTCTAGTATCCCTAAAACGCTTGATGTATTCAGAGACGCTCTCACTAGATTTTTGCTTAACTGATGTCAAATGTGAAAGCCTAAGTTCTGTTTCACCTGTGTAGAAATAATCATGGAATTTCCGCTCTAAATCGTCCCACGTGTTGATGGAGTTCAGCGGGAGCGCCGAAAACCAAGTGAAAGCGGTGCCGGATAGCGAGAGAGAAAATAGTCTAACCTTCAGAGCATCTATCCCGCTAACTTCTCCACATTGCGCCAAAAATGGACTAACGTGCTCTAGTGTAGTCTTGCTACCCTCGCCATCGAATTTAGTGAACTCAGGGATTCTATAGCCGTGGGGGTAGGGTACTGTATCAAGATGGTCGGGGTATGGTTTACGGTAAACCCTAACCCGTCCCTTGGGAATGAAGCCAGCACACTCCCTAAATAGTGCGCGGACCCGCTCCTCTATATCATCTTGGTATGTTGCTTGCATGCGCCTCTCATGCGGCGGCGTGACATGCGGTGGGATGTCGGCGTGTCGGCCATGTGCTTCTTCCCTACGTGCTATTTGTACAACGTGCTCGTGTCCTGGCGTCTGCGCGTGTGGTGCGGGTAGTGCGGGTATTGGCGCAGGTGGCGGTGGATGGTATGCAGTATTACTTTGACCGTAGGTGTAATGATTGGTCTCGTCCATAAGTGGTGAGGCCGGAGATATGATTGTGCCAGTGCTGTCGTTAGTCCTACTGTATACGTGGTTTGTCGGAGGTGCGCTAGCAATAGGAACTGGGGGTACGGTCTCAATGAAGCCAAACCTTCTAAAAGTTGCCTCTACTTGGGAGCTGATTGCCTAATCTAAACGGTTGGCCAGCAAAGCGCTCACGGCTTGATCTACTGGTGCGGCTATTTTTTGCATCATGACACCTACCCTTGAAGATATTCCCGCAGAGGATCAAGAAGAGATCGAGGCAAAGATGAAGGCACTACAAGACCTCATGCTTGAGAGCTACGTCAAGACACACATAGGCTTCATGAAGCATGACGTCAACGTCCCTAACCTCGCTCGGATCTAGGTAACACTGGTATCACCTCGTTTATCTTCTTTAGAGATTGAGCAAAAGATAGCTGCATCAGTAGACCAAGCCGTTAGCGCTTTGCTAGCCAACCATTTAGATTTAGCAGTTAGCTCTCAAGTAGAAGCGATGCTTAGAAGGTTCAGCTTTACTAAGGCCGTACCTCCATCTCCTATTGCTAGTATACCCCCGATAAATCACATTTATAGCAGAACTAATGGTAGTACTAGCAAAACCATTATGTCTCTGGCCTCGATATCCATGTCTGAGACCAGTCGTTATGCTTACGGCCAAGCCAGCACTACTCACCATGCGCCGCCTCCACCTACACCGGTGCCAACTTTACCCACGCTGCCCGCACCGCATGCACAAGCGCATAGGCTCGAGCATGTCATACAGCTAGCACATGAGGTGGAAACCCGTTGCCGACACGTCAACATCCCACCACATGTCGCGCCCCCGAATGAGAGACGCGTGTCGGTGGTAGGTCAGGATGACATTGAGGAGCGGATCCACGCACTGTTTAGGGAGTGCACCGACTTCGTACCTAGGGGTCGAGCTAGGGTTTACTAGAAGCCGTACCCCAATCATTTCGATATGATACCTTACCCTCGCGGCTATAGAGTCCCTGAATTCACCAAGTTCAACGGTGAGGGTAGCAAGACCACACTAGAGCATGTTAGTCAATTTCTAGCACAGTGTGGGGAATTTAGTGGGTTAGACGCTTAAATGCTTAGACTATTTTCTCTCTCGCTATCCGGCACCACTTTAACTTGGTTTTCGGCACTCCCGCCGAACTCTATCCAAACGTGGGATGAATTAGAACAAAAATTCCATGACTACTTGAGAAACCAAGGGTTGGTTTCGAAGTCTGTGATGAGTGATTGACAGATTTTACCCTCTGATTCGAAGGGGTCCCTCCGAAGGGGTTCGGAGGTTGGTTCTCCGAAGGTGTTCGGAGGCTGTTTCACCGAAAGGTTCGGTGGCTCTGGTTGCTGCAGTTGTTGCAGTGGAGTGTGCTTGTCGGAGGGGTCCGATAGTACACGATGATTGGCTGTACCGAAGGGTTCGGTACTTTGGGCGGTACACCGAAGTGTGTATCGGAGGTTGTTCACCCGGAGAGGTCTTCGGGGTACTGGATACACTTGTCTGTTTGTCTGTGGTGCGTAGGGGACTTCAGAGGCGACGGACGGTTCGCAGCAGGTGAACCTGGGTCAAGCGGGAGGCTTTATGCCAGGGGAGCAGGGAGCTCCATCACGAAGGCAGTAAGTGCGGAGCGTGGCTCCGGGTGAAGGTACACCGAGATGATGTCCTCGGAGGCGAGGCACTTCGAAGGGTACTCCGAATGGAGTGACTTCGGAGTATGGTGGATCAAGTCCTCAACAATGAGGCAATGTGTTCGAAGTGTGCTCCGGAGGGAGACACTCGAAGGTATACCCGACGAAGGTCTCAGAAGTCGAGGTGCATCGAAGGCATGGTCCGGGTGAGGATCATCGAGGAGTGTGCTCGGGGAGAGACACTACGACGAAGTACTCATGGAATGCTTCATGCGGAGGCCTTGGACGAAGGAGGGACTTCGAAGGGTGGTACTCCGAAGGTGGGGCTTCAGAGTGAAGCAGGCTTTGGAGCGAAGCTAGCTTCTCCGAAGTGAAGCAGGCTTCGGAGCGAGGCTGGCTCCGGAGCGAGGCTGGCTCTAGAGTTAGGTTGACTTGAGGTACTTTGGCCGTGCATGGCTTCGGTACACGGACTGATGGAGTTCGAGCTGGGAGAAGTTGTGAAGCCATGATGGTCCACTCCGAAGGTGTTGGTGCGAAGGCCAAAGGGCTTTGACGGCTTTGGCTCAAAACCTTCACTGTATCGAAGGCTGACTTCGGTGAAGCGAAGGCCATCAGGCTCAAGGCTTCTCACCGAAGCTACTGCACCCCTCGCGTGCGAAGGGGGGGCTTCAGAAGGGTCCAAAACTGCAAAGGCTGACAGCGCCTGCTCTGCAAAAGCTGGTGTTGTCCCCTCTGCGAAGCTGACAAAATAAGCCTCCAAATAAAGTAGACTACCAGTTGTACCCCCTGTTCCGATGAGACAAAAACAGTGTAAACCCTAGGGGTAAAGTAGTCTATTCACAGGGCTGAATAGTGCCTATAAATAGTGGAGGCTGGCTAGGTCACATTAACACTTTGAGCATTCATTTTTGAGCTCCTATACTAGCCACCACATACTTTGTATTCATCCTGTGAGTTCAATTTTTGTGTTCCCTATTCAAGCATCGAAGCTTTGATTCTGTGTTCATTTACTGCTTGAGCTTGTATGCATACTTCGCTACATGCTTCGATCTCGTGTGTGTCACTTCTTTTGAGTTGAGTTTGTGCATTGAATCCTTTTTGGAGAAGTGTGTGAGAAGCCTGTTCGAGCGAAGTGTGTTTGAGCGAAGTGTGGTTTTTAGTGTCTGTTCGCTCTTTGTAAACTGGAGGCTAGACCTCTCTGATTACTAGCGAAGCACTGATCAAAGCCCATTTTTCTTCCCTAGTCGAAGCCCTTAGTGAAGTCTATGAAGTGTGCGTTTTGACCTTCGAAGTATGAAGCCCAGCACTAGTTGTTGTCGCTAAGTATTTGGTAGAAGTCCATAGAGTGAAGTCTACTCTTGCGAAGTCTATAGTGCGAAGGCTGCTCGAAGGCACCCAGTGTGTGGAGCCTGCATTGACTTAGCAAAGCTGATCAAAGTCCTCAGAGGGAAGTCCGCTCTTGCGAAGGGTGAAGTGCGAAGCCTGCATGAAGGCACCCTGTGTGCGAAGGCTGCACTGACTTAGCAGAAGCTGAATTTTTGGGGTTGTGGGTGGAGCGAAGTCTTCTTGGCTTCGAACTTTTGTTCCTTGCGAAGCCTGTTTTCGGAGCAGTAAAATACCTTCAAACCAGAACTTCAAAGGGTGTGTTCGAAGCCTGTTCCACAGAAGACAGAATTAAAACAGAAGGCTATTTTTAGTTTGAAATTTTAAAAACTCCCATTCACCTCCTCTCTAGTCGCTGTATCCGGTCCAACAATTGGTATCAGAGCAGGTTAAGATCACCAGTTGACCTTAACCGGTTTTGTGATCTGTTGGCGACATGGACAGAGTTAGTAAAATACCTCTGTTCGATGGGACTGATTTTGCATACTGGAAGGTGCGCATGGAGGCTTACTTGCTAAGCCAAGGAAATGCAATTTGGGAGATTGTGGACTCACAATACTCCATCCCTGAAACTCGCACCTCTCAAACAGAGAAGGATCAGTATAATGCCAACTCCAAGGCAAGAAATATACTATTCATTGGTTTGAGTAGAAGTGAGTTTGATAGGGTGCAGCACCTTAGGACAGCTAGGGAAATTTGGACAACTCTCACTATTTTTCATGAGGGCTCTACACAAATTAAGGACAGGCGCCAAAGCACATACAATCAACAGTATCAGCTGTTTGTGCAGGCACCTGGTGAATCTATAGATGCCATGTTTTCTCGCTTTAATGCGATAGTGAGTAACTTGCGGTCCAACGGGACGCTTGCTTACAATGATCATGATAGGGCTATCAAGCTTCTCTATGCTCTTGATCATAGCATATGGGAAGTGAAGATATCCAGAGATTATGACACATTGACCTGTGATGAGCTCTTAAGCAAGCTGAAGACCACAGAGATTGCAAAGGCATCTCTTGCAGTGCACAGAAACTCTTTGCCACAGCCATTGGCATTTGTTTCTAGCACTAGCCGTGGCACCACTGCAGAACCAAGCACATTTGGCACTTGTGTTCTTGCAGATGGTTTTGCTTTGTCCTCCCTGGTCTCCGTCACTAAGGAGCAGGTGGATACTCTGGATGATGATGAGCTTGCTCTCATTGCCAGAAGGTTCATCTGTTTTCACCATGAGAGACGGGATCATAGGAGAAGTGGTTCTAGTGGTTGCTTTGAGTGTGGCGACACTTCTCATATCAAGGCCAATTGCCCTCAACTCAAGAAAGAGAGATGAGTGTGAGCGCCCCAAATAACACAAGAATGAGAGGAACCCTTTGTGAAGGGCAAGCGCGGCAAGGTGGCTAAGAGAGTAGCCAAAGCCGCTTCCAGAGGATTTGTTGCTGCTCTCAGTGACATCGACACTTCCTCAACTGAGGAGTCGAGCTCTGAGGAGGAGGAGTCTCCAAGGAAGGAGGAGAAGAAGGACAAGAAGGGAAGAGATTTCACCGGCCTTTGCTTCATGGCCGATAGCGATCACAGGGTCGATGAGCTTGACTCATCTGAGGTACCTCTATCCTATAACCAGGTTTCAATTAAATTAGATGAGCTGAATGAAGTAGTTCTTGGTCAGGATAGATTACTTGTGCAATCCGCTAGAGATAGAAAAGACCTTAGACTTAGTCTAGAATCTTTTTCTACTGATTATGCCATTCTTAAGTCTAGAGTTAATGATGCTGAATGTGAATCGTGTACTGTTGTCATGGGTGAGCTTGCTCAGTTGCGTTCTGTTCATGCTCAAACTCTTTTTGAGCTTGAGACTGCACAAAAGCAGCTTTTGGTGGTTGATTCTAGACCTCATGATATAAATGAATGCATGAACTGTTCTTTATTACGTGAGAGTATTGATTTACGTGATAAGCATGTTCATGACTTAGAGGCTAGATTGGAGAGGGCCGGTAGTTCTAAGGATGTGCAACCTGTGTGTGACACTTGCATAACCCTTAAGGACCAGCTAGGCACTATTAGAGAGCAAGCTGAGAACCTCATGACTGAAAATGAATACCTCCTTTCTGTGGTTAACAAATGCACTGAGGGAAAAGGTAGGATGGATTTGCTCTTGGCCAAGACCAAGATGTGTGCTGACAGAGCAGGGTTAGCTCTAGGTTTGGGTTTTGAGAGGATTCCTTCAGATAGTGAGAACAAAACTGTTTTTACCTCACCCACTACCTTAGAGAAAGAGAGAGCTCTGTTAGACACTCCATCAGCCAAAAAGCCTACCCGAACTCCCAAGAAAATCACTCCTCCCACAAAAACAGTTCCTCCCAAGAAAACCACTCAACAGAAGCCCAAGGAGCCTGTGAGAATTGCTCCTATGACCCATGAGAGTGCCCCTAGGAGAATTTTTCATTGTTCCTATTGTCAGCGGGTGGGTCATCTGGTTGGGTTCTGTTTTCGTCGCATCAAGGATGAGCGACGCTCTTAGGAGATGAGGTTCCAGAACATACATTACCCATCTATAGGTATGCATGAGTCTGAGTTTGACTCTCGTCCTGTTTTCGAGGCTCCTCGTGCTTCTCGGAGAGGTTTTGCTCCTCGAGTTGTTCACCATGTTCCATATGGTGATAGACCCTGGGCGAGTAGCTTTGTACCTCATCAGAGTAGGAGACCTCATCATGTTGTTAGATCACAGCATGTAGGTAGACCTCACACTTTGCATCATTCTGATTATCCTGTGCGTAGACAGTCTACTTGTATGGTGCCTACTACTCGTATCACTCAGTGCTGGATGCCTCGTCATATCTTCACTCACCCCAGCACTAAGCGATTGAGATTTTCTTATCATGTGTAGGTGGCAGATCGAGGCTTGGAGGGCATGTGGATCATGGACTCCGGTTGTTCGCGCCATATGACCGGAGATGCAGCATGGTTCTCCAGCATCACCACAACCAAGCAAAGGGAACTTATCACCTTCGGGAACAATCGAAGGAGTAGAGTGAAAGTTAAAGGTATGGTAAGAATTAACTCGAATTTCACTCTCAAAGATGTTGCTTTGGTTGAGAATTTGGGATACAATTTGCTTTTTGTATCTCAATTGCTTGATGAGGGCTTCGAAGTGCGATTCCATCGCGATACTTCGCAAGTACTCAATTCTGATGGCGTTGTGGTTTGTAAGATCTTTAGAGTTGGGAGAGTTTTTGGAGCTGATTTTTCTGAGTCATCTGGTTCTTCTCATTGTCTTGTTGCACATTCTACTTCTGAGCTTTGGAAGTGGCATAGGAGACTAGGGCATATGAGCTTTGAGTTGCTCGCTCGTCTGAGTGCCCTAGGTCTGATCCGAGGATTGCCCAAGCTCAAGTTAGAGAAGAATTTAGTTTGTGCTCCTTGTCGACATGGAAAAATGATTACCGCTTCGCACTCGCCAATCACCACAGTGATGACTGAACAACCTGGAGAACTTCTCCACATGGACATTGTAGGTCCTTCTCGGGTTAGTTCTTTAGGCGGCAAGTGGTATGTGTTAGTCATTGTCGACGATTTCTCTCGCTACTCTTGGTTCCTTTTTCTTGCCAGCAAGGATGAAGTGTTTTCACACTTTTGGAGCATGGCTTTGAGACTTTTCACTAAACTCCCTGGTGCATTGAAATTCATTCGAAGTGATAATGGCACTGAGTTCAAGAACAGTCTCTTTGTTGACTTTTGCATGGAGCATGGCATAGAACAACAATTCTCTGCTCCGCGGGTTCCTCGACAAAACGGTGTTGTTGAGAGAAAGAACTGCACTTTAGTTGAGATGGATAGGACGATGATCAATGAGCACAGGATTCCTAGAAAACTCTGGGCTGAGGCCATGAACACTGCATGTTACATCTCAAACCGAATCTTCTTGCGCTCAATTTTGAATTTGACATCTTATGAGCTACATTTTGGGAGACATCCAAAGGTTACTCATCTTCGAGTTTTGGCTGTCGTTGCTTTATCCTAAAATGTGGTAATTTGGATAAATTTGAGACGCGTTCTTTTGACGGGATCTTTTTGGGTTACACTACACATGGTAATTCTTATCGTGTTTATAATTTAGAGACTAACACTGTCATCGAGTCATGTGATGTGACTATTGATGAATCAAACCCCTCTGTTATTTCTGCTCTTGAATAGGCAAATGAACACGATATGGAACAGACTATCTTCAAAGAAGAAGATCCCGGAGATTTCGAGGATGAACCCCTACTACCCTCGACATCAACCCCCGAAGCCAACCCCACTTCGACCACTTCGGCACAAGATCCCGAAGCAACTACCTCGACATCGGTCATCTTGGACCACTCCAACGCACAAGTTGAGGGGGAGACTGCATCCTCCAGAGCAGATCATTGGTGAGCTTGATCAAAGAGTAACACGTTCTCATGCTCATTTCATTGATTCCGCTTTTGATGCTTCTTTCGAGGCCTTAGATGTTAGTCATGCACTTTCTGATTCTAGTTGGATCAATGCCATGCATGGAGAACTTGAAAATTTTGAGGGAAACCAAGTCTGGAGTTTAGTTGATCCTCCACCAAATGTTCATTTCATTGGAACAAAATGGATTTTCAAAAACAAACGAGGGGAGGATGGGACTATAATTAGAAACAAGGCTAGACTTGTAGCTCAGGGTTATTCTCAATTAGAAGGGATTGATTTTACTGAAACTTTTGCACCTATTGCTCGTCTTGAGGCCATTAGGATTTTGCATGCCTTTGCGACATCCCGGGGATTCAAACTCTATCAAATGGATATCAAAAGTGCTTTTCTTAATGGTTTCATAGGCGAAGATGTTTATGTAAAACAACACCCTGGTTTTGAAAACCCCAAATACCCACATAAAGTCCTTAAACTTCATAAGGCTCTTTATGGACTCAAGCAGGCCCCTCGGGCATGGTATGACAGACTTAAGTCTTTTCTGCTTGAGCAGGGGTATTTTATGGGATCTGTTGATAAAACCCTGTTCACTCCCAAGCATGACAAAGATTTCCTCCTAGTTCAGATTTATGTGGATGATATCATCGTTGGTGGCTCTTCTTATGCTTTGGTTGCCAAGTTTACAGATGCCATGAGCAGGGAGTTCGAGATGTCCATGATGGGCGAACTCACATTTTTCCTTGATTTGCAAATCAAGCAAAGCAAACAAGGTACTTTCGTCCACCAGACAAAGTACACCAAGGACCTGCTCAAGAAGTTCGACATGGCTGATGCGAAGCCACTCGCCACTCCAATGGCTACATCTGTAGCATTGGATCCTGACGAAGATGTAGAAGCCGTAGATCAGAAGGAGTTCCGAAGCATGATCGGCTCCCTCTTCTACTTGACTGCTACGAGGACGGACATACACTTCGCAGTGTGTCTGTGCGCTCGTTTTCAGGCTTCACCACGAGCTTCGCACCGCCAAGCGGTAAAGAGCATTCTCAGGTATCTCAAACATACCCTCGAATTCGGCATTTGGTAATCAGCGTCTTTCTCTTTGTGTCTTCGAGGTTATTCCGATGCTGATTTTGCTGGGTGTAGGATTGATAGGAAAAGTACCTCTGGTACTTGTCATTTTTTAGGTACTTCTCTGGTTTGTTGGTCTTCCCGCAAACAGTCTAGTGTTGCACAATCGACGGCTGAGGCCGAATATGATGAGGATATCACTTCACATGATACACACATGGAGACTCCACCTACAATTCAATTACAAGGACCAATGACACGCGCTCGTGCCCGTCGCTTGAACCATGAGGTTAATTCTTTCCTTAGCAACTATGTTAATATTTATTTGGATGGGATGCTACTGAATACTAGTGATATTTTGTTGCTTAGGAACATGGGAGATGGAATAGGAGAGTTGGAGTTGAAGACGGAGTCGCACGGATGATTTGAAGTCAAGAATTCGCTGGTTCGGACTACATCAACCACCATGCACCAAAATTGGCGTAACTTCCTCATACGAAGTACGATTGGTGCGTTCTTAGACTTTTTGGAAAGCTAAGGAGAAGACGGACGTTTACTGAGTGGGAAACAGTCCTGCGTGATAGAATTGGGCCGAGTTGGACCTTGTACTGAGTGGGAGGCCGTGTTGGCCCATAGTCCGAGTCGTGTGTGCCTCCTACAGGATGCCCACGCCCTATATACTCATGGCAGCCGTCATTAGGGTTAGGTTTTGCTTTGTTTGCATCTATACTCGTATGTTTAGATCCCACTCTTGCACCGGACTGATTGGCTGCTGCATCAGCGTTTGTGAAACCTCTCCTCATCATAGTTCATCTGTGATTTGGCATTCAACTTGTGTTCTTCCTGGTCTTGCTTGTGTTCTTGGGTTCACTTGCAAGAACTAGCCTTCGTGGCGATGTGAATCGCGCCCTGCGTGGTTGATAACCGACGGAGACGGTGGTGTAGCGATTGCAAGGTTTTGATCCGCCGGACTGGAGCCTTGGATCGTCAACGTCGAGATTCTCCACCAATCCAAGTTATCCTTACCTAGCGGAAGATCGGGACCAATCCCCCATTAGTTAGTATCAGAGCTCAGATTTCCCGTTAGGTAATCTCGATCCTCTTTTATTTTTACCTAGAGTCCAGAAAACCGTCACAAAAAAAATCCCCACCGAAAACCCCTTTGTGCCTTGCGATTTTAATTTCAGTTTTTAACTTTGTTGAGTTTGTGTTCTTGGTCGAGTCTTGTTGCTGGTTTAGTCATCCCTTTGTGTCGTTTGAGTAGTAGTTGATCTTGTGTCTCAAAAAAATTAACCCACCCGAAACCCCCTCCACAAGCCTAGTTGCTTTCCACTTGGTTTCCTACTCGGTTTTCCACATCGAGTCTTTGTGACACCCCTTCGGTAAAACAGGCATAACTTTTTGCTCGTTTGTCCGAAAAATCTGAAATTGTTTAAGCATCTTATTGACCCAATTTGGAGCCGAACCAAACAGGGCTTTCCCCGGTTTGCCTTCATTAGAATTGACAAAAAAAATCAGGAAGATAAAGAAAAAAATTGGTCAATTGTAGGTGCCAATTTTTGTGGTTGCATCTCTTGTCATCCTTGTTCAACAAAAATATAGTGAAAAAAAGAAGAACAAAAACGAGAAGTAGCGAAATAAAAGAGAAACGGTCCTGTCGTTTGCTACCTTGTTCTGCCTCCACTTGAGTTTTGGGCACATAGTTTCCCTCTATTGCTTGAATTTCACCTTGGGAGCACTTAGACCAGCAACTTTGACGAGTACTAGGGAACACTTATTGAACTTGGTTTAACTGTTATTACTATCGCTATTCCTTGCTACTTACTTTGCCTTCCAAGCTACACCTTCTCTTCGTCAGGACAGGTTCACATCTTGCAATCGCCCACCACCCTCCACTTGGTTCTTCACCTGTAGGCCGGTGACCTCACTGCGGCATTGTTGGCGTAAAAGATTACGCTAACAGGTTTCTGTAGATTAGAAACTAACAAATGAAATGTTTGCGAAGTGAACTGTTCTAAGCCTCCGAAAGGATAACAACTTAGAATAGTTCGAATGTGTGTATTGAATAACTTGTATTCGGTCCCTATTATAGGGTGCAACGGGGGGTATTTATAGGCCCAAACATTAAGGAAAAGACCTATTTACCCCTCTATTACAACCGACATAGTGGAAACTATTCGGTACCCTTAATAGGGCTAAAATGGTAAAAGACTAATCTAATGAGAAAGAAGATAAGTCTTCCATCTTAGCTGGCAGAAAAGATCTCAAAGAGTCTTAGTTCGAAGATATACTCCGAACCAAGGTCTATCTTCAGGCTTTGAGCTTGACTCAGGACATCTCCGAAGATGCATGTTTGGAAACCTTCGAATCCATTATCTGCCTTTGAGAAACCAAGGGTGGTTTCGGTGTTGTGATGAGTGATTGACAGGCTTTTACCCTCTGTTCGAAGGGTACCTCCGAAGGGGCTTCGGAGGTGGTGCCTCCGAAGGGTGCTCGGAGGTGTTTCACCGAAGTATGTTCGGTGTTGCTTGCTGCAGCTGTGCAGCGGAGTGTGCTCGTCGGAGGGGTCCGACAGTACGCGATGACAGGGTTCGTACCGATGGCTTCGGTACTTTGGGCGGTACACCGGAGTGTGTACCGGAGGATGCTAACCCGGAGAGGTCTCCGGAGTACTGGATACACTTGTTTGCTTGTCGGTGGTGCGCAGGGACTTCGGAGGCAACGGACAAGGTTCGAGCCGGGTGAACCTGGGTCAAGCGGGAGGCTTGATGCCAGGGGAGCGGGGAGCTCCGTCACGGTGGCTGCGAAGGTGGTCCGGGTCGGTCCTCGGGTCGAGTCGTGCCAGGTGAAGGCAGAGAGTGCGGAGTGTGGCTCCGGCTGAAGGTACTCCGAGACAAAGTCCTCGGAGGTGAGGCACTTCGAAGGTACTCCGGATGGAGTGACTTCGGAGTTGGATGGAACAAGTCCTCTGCGGAGGCAAGGAGTTCGAAGTGTGCTCCGGAGGGAGACACTCGAAGGTACCCGACGAAGGTCTCAGAAGTCGAGGTGCATCGAAGGCATTGTCCGGGTGAGGCTCGTCGTGGAGTGTGCTCGGGGAGAGGCACTGCGACGGAGTGCTCATGGAATGCTTCATGCGGAGGCCTTGGACGAAGGAGGGACTTCGAAGGGCGGTACTCCGAAGGTGGGGCTTCGGAGTGAGGATGACTTGTGGTACTTCGGCCATGCATGGCTTCGGTACACGGACGGACGGTGTTCGAGCTGGGAGTAGCTGCGAAGCCGTGGTGATCCACTCCGGAGGTGGTGGTGCGAAGGCCCAAGGGGCTTTGACGGCTTCGGCTCAAAACCATCACTGTATCGAAGGACTTCTTCGGTGGAGCGAAGGCCAACAGGCTGCAGGCTTCTCGCCGAAGCTTCCGCACCCTCCGGTGCGAAGGGAGGTTCCAGAAGTCAACACTGTAAAGGCTGACACTGTCTGTTCTGAAAAAGGCTGACACTGTCCCCTCTGCAGCTGACAGAGAAGCCTCCAAAATAAAGGTGGACTACCTTTTGTACCCCTTAGTTCTGTAGAGACAAAGTGGATGTAAACCCTAGGGGTAATGTAGTCACTTCCTTAGGATGAAGCCGTGGGCTATAAATATGGGGGCTCGGTAGGTAACATTTAACACTTTGAGCATTTACTGTTGAGCTCCTGTACACAGACCTCGCTGGTTTTCATCCAGAGTTCAATATATTTTGTGTTCCTTGTTCAAGCGGCGAAGCCCTGCTTCTTTGTGCTTTTGCTTGAGCTCGATTTACATACCTCACTAGTCTTAGTGCACCGAAGCTTGTTCTGGCGAAGGGTGTTTTTCTCGCGAAGTGTGTTTTACAGTGTGCTGTCGCTCTGTGTAACACGAGGCAAGACCTCGCTGCTTACTAGCGAAGCCCTGTTCATTTCCCGTAGTGCTTCCTGTGTCGAAGCCCTTAGCGTAGTCCGTTTTGTGTGCGTGTAGACCTTCGCGTACGAAGCCCAGCACCAGTTGCTGTCGCCAAGTACTTGGTCGAAGTCCTCAGAGGGCTGTCCACTCTTGCGAAGGGTGAAGTGCGAAGCCTGCTCGAAGCACCTCGTGTGCGGAGCCTGCACTGACTTAGCAGAGTAGATTTTTGTGGGTTGTCAGGGGAGCGAAGTCTTCTTGGCTTCGAACTTTTGTTCCTGCGAAGCCTGTGTTCGGAGCTGTCGAAGTACCTCCGAACCAGACCTTCGAAGGTAGTGTTCGAAGCCTGTTCCGCAGAAGACAGAACAGAACCGAAGGCTAAGTTTTTAGCCCGAAATTTTAAAAGCTCCCATTCACCCCCCCTCTGGTCGCCGTTTCCGGTCCAACAATTGGTATCAGAGCAGGGTTAAGATCACCAGTTGACCTTAACCAGTTTTGTGATCTGTTGGCGACATGGATAGAGGCAGTAAAATTCCTCTGTTCGATGGGACAGATTTTGCATACTGGAAGGTGCGCATGGAGGCTTATTTGTTAAGCCAAGGAAATGCAATTTGGGAGATTGTGGACTCACAATACTCCATCCCTGATACCCGCACCACTCAAACTGAAAAAGATCAGTATATTGCCAACTCGAAGGCAAGGAACATACTGTTCATTGGTTTGAGTCGGAGTGAGTTTGATAGGGTGCAGCACCTTAGGACTGCTAGGGAAATTTGGACAACGCTCACTGTCTTTCATGAGGGCTCTGCTCAGATTAAGGCCAGGCGCCAAAGCACCTACAATCAACAGTATCAGCTGTTTGTACAGGCACCTGGTGAATCTGTAGATGCCATGTTTTCTCGCTTTGACGCGATAGTGAGTAACTTGCGATCCAACGGGACGCTTGCTTACAGTGATCATGATAGGGCTATCAAGCTTCTCTATGCTCTTGACCGTAGCATATGGGAAGTGAAGATATCCAGCATTGAGGAGTCCACAGGCTATGACACATTGACCTGTGATGAGCTCTTTAGCAAGCTGAAGTCCACAGAGATTGCCAAGGCATCTCTTGCTGTGCACAGAAGCTCTTT
The DNA here is from genome assembly GCA_019279435.1 of Zizania palustris. Classification (NCBI taxonomy): domain Eukaryota; kingdom Viridiplantae; phylum Streptophyta; class Magnoliopsida; order Poales; family Poaceae; genus Zizania; species Zizania palustris. The sequence goes on along the minus strand of JAAALK010000289.1, from coordinate 14,818,033 downwards.
GCCACAGCCATTGGCATTGGTTTCTAGCACTAGCCGTGGCACCACTGCAGAACCAAGCACATCAGGCACTTGTGTTCTTGCAGATGGTTTTGCTTTGTCCTCCCTGGTCTCCGTCACAAAGGAGCAGGTGGATACTCTAGCTGATGATGAGCTTGCTCTCATTGCCTGGAGGTTCACCCGCTTTCATCATGAGAGACGGGATCAGAGGAGAAGTGGTTTTAGTGGCTGCTATGAATGTGGTGACACCTCTCACATTAAGGCCAATTGCCCCAAGGTCAAGAAGAGAGATGAGGGTGACCGCCCCAAATTCCACAAAAAAGAGAGGAAGCCCTTTGTGAAGGGCAAGTGCGGCAAGATGGCTAAGAAAGTAGCCAAGGCCGCTTCCAGAGCCTTTGTTGCTGCTCTCAGCGACATCGACACATCCTCAACTGAGGAGTCGAGCTCTGAGGAGGAGGAGTCCCCAAGGAAGGAGGACAAGAAGGACAAGAAGGGACGTGACTTCACCGGCCTTTGCTTCATGGCCGACAGCGATCACAGCGGCGATGAGCTTGACTCATCTGAGGTAAACCTATCATCTGACCAGCTTCTAATTAAATTAGATGAGCTAAATGAAGTTGTGCTTGGTCAGGATAGATTACTTGTGCAAGCCGCTAGAGAAAGAAAAGACCTTAGACTTAGGCTAGAAAATGTTTCTACTGAATATGCCATGCTTAAGTCTAAATTTAATGATGCTGAATGTGAATCATGTTCTGTTGTCATGGGTGAGCTTGCTCAGTTGCGCTCTGTTCATGCTCAAACTCTTTCTGAGCTTGAGACTGCACAGAAGCAGCTTTTGGAGGTGGATTCTAGACCTCATGATATTATTGATTGCATGAACTGCTCTTTATTACGCGATAGCATTAATTTACGTGATAAGCATGTTCATGATTTGGAGGCTAGATTGGAGAGGGCCGGTAGTTCTAAGGATGTGCAACCTGTGTGTGACACATGCATTACCCTTAAGGACCAGCTAGGCACTGTTAGAGAGCGAGCTGAGAACCTCATGTCAGAAAATGAATACCTTCTTTCTGTGGTGAACAAATGCACTGAGGGGAAGGGTAGGATGGATTTGCTCTTGGCCAAGACCAAGTTGTGTGCTGACAGAGCCGGGGTAGCTCTAGGTTTGGGTTTTGAGAGGATAGCTTCAGACAGTAAGACCAAAACTGTTTTTACCTCTCCCACCACCCTAGAGAAAGAGAGAGCTCTGTTGGACACCCCATCAGCCAAAAAGCCTACCCATCCACCAAAGAAACCACACCTCCTATCAAGAAAAATCCTCCCAAGAAAACCACTCAAAAGAAACCCAAGGAGCCTGTGAGAATTGCTCCTGTGACCCATGAGAGTGCCCCCAGGAGAGTGTTTCATTGTTCTTATTGTCAGCGGGCGGGTCATTTGATTGGTTTCTGTTTCCGTCGCATCAAGGATGAGCGACGTGCACAGGCGATGAGCTATCAGGACATGCATTACCCATCTTTAGGGATGCATGAGTCTGAGTATTACTCTCGTCCTGTTTTCGAGGCTCCTCGTGCTTCTCAGAGAGGTTTTGCTCCTCGAAGTGTTCACCATTTTCCATATGGTGATAGACCTCGGGCGAGAAACTTTGTACCTCGTCAGAGTAGGAGACCTCGTCATGCTTTGCGTTCTTTGCATGTAGGTAGACCTCGCACTTTGCATCATTCTGATTTTCATGTGCGTAGACCGTCTGCTTTTGCTGTGCCTACTACTCGTGTCACTCAGTGCTGGATGCCTCGTCATTATTTTACTCACCCCAGCACTGAGCGATCGAGACGTTTTCATCATGTGTAGGCGACAGGTCGAGGCTTGGAGGGCACGTGGATCATGGACTCCGGTTGTTCGCGCCACATGACCGGAGATGCAGCTTGGTTCTCCAGCCTCACTACAACCAAGCAAAGGGAACATATCACCTTCGGAAACAACCGAAGGAGTAGAGTGAAAGGTAAAGGTGTGGTAAGAATTAATTCGAACTTCACTCTCAAAGATGTTGCTTTGGTTGAGAACCTGGGATACAATTTGTTGTCTGTATCTCAGTTGCTTGATGAGGGCTTCGAAGTGCGATTTCATCGCGATACTTCGCAAGTGCTCAATTCGGATGGCGTTGTGGTGTGTAAGATCTTTAGGGTTGGGAGAGTTTTTGGAGCTGATTTTTCAGAGTCGTCTGGTTCTTCTCATTGCCTTGTTGCACATTCGACTTCTGAGCTTTGGAAGTGGCATAGGAGACTAGGGCATATGAGCTTTGAGTTGCTCGCTCGTCTGAGCGCCCTAGGTTTGATCCGAGGATTGCCCAAGCTCAAGTTTGAGAAGAATTTAGTTTGCGCTCCATGTCGACATGGAAAAATGATTGCCGCTTCGCATTCGCCAGTCACCACAGTGATGACGGAACAGCCCGGAGAACTTCTCCATATGGACACTGTAGGTCCTTCTCGGGTTAGTTCTTTAGGCGGCAAGTGGTATGTACTTGTTATTGTCGACGATTTCTCTCGCTACTCTTGGGTCTTCTTTCTTGCCAGCAAGGATGAAGTGTTTTCACACTTTCGGAGCTTGGCTTTGAGACTTTTTACTGAACTCCCTGGTGCATTAAAATTCATTCGAAGCGATAATGGCACTGAGTTCAAAAATAGTCTCTTTGTTGACTTTTGCATGGAGCATGGCATAGAACATCAATTCTCTGCTCCGCGGGTTCCTCAACAGAATGGTGTTGTTGAGAGGAAAAACCGCACTTTGGTTGAGATGGCTAGGACGATGCTTGATGAGCATAGGACTCCTAGAAAATTCTGGGCTGAGGCCATGAACACTGCTTGCTACATCTCAAACCGAATTTTCTTGCGCTCAATTTTAAATTTGACATCTTATGAGCTGCGTTTTGGGAGACAGCCCAAGGTTACTCATCTTCGAGTTTTTGGCTGTCGCTGCTTTATCCTAAAACGTGGTAACTTGGATAAATTTGAGTCGCGATCTTCTGACGGGATCTTTTTGGGTTATACTACTCATGGTCATTCTTATCGTGTTTATAACTTGGAAACTAACACTGTCATCGAGTCATGTGATGTGACTTTTGATGAATCAACCCCCTCTGTTAGTTCTGCATTTGAACAGGCAAATGAACACGACATGGAACAGACCTTATTCGAGGATGAAGATCCCGGAGAATTCGAGGATGATCCCCTACTACCCTCGACATCGACCCCCGAAGCTAACCCCGCTTCAACTACTTCGGCACGAGGTCCCGAAGCGACTACCACAACATCGGTCATCTTGGACCACTCCAACGCACAAGTTGAGGGGGAGACTGCATCCCACCGCGAGGCTCCACATCATGTCCAAAGGATGCACCCTCCCGAGCAGATCATTGGTGAGCTTGATCAAAGGGTAACTCGTTCTCATGCCCATTTCACTAATGCTGCTTTTGTTGCTTCTTTCGAGCCCTTAGATGTTAGTCATGCACTTTCTGATTCTAGTTGGATCAATGCCATGCATGAAGAGCTTGAGAATTTTGAAAGAAACCAAGTCTGGACTTTAGTTGATCCTCCACCAAATGTTCATTTCATAGGAACAAAATGGATTTTCAAAAATAAACAAGGGGAGGATGGGACAATTGTTAGAAATAAGGCTAGACTTGTAGCTCAGGGCTTTTCTCAACTAGAAGGGATTGATTTTACTGAAACTTTTGCACCTGTTGCTCGCCTTGAGGCCATTAGGATTTTGCTTGCCTTTGCGACATCCCGGGGATTCAAACTCTATCAAATGGATGTCAAAAGTGCTTTTCTTAATGGCTTCATAGGTGAAGATGTTTATGTAAAACAACCCCCTGGTTTTGAAAACCCCAAATACCCACATAAAGTCCTTAAACTTCATAAGGCTCTTTATGGACTCAAGCAGGCCCCTCGGGCTTGGTATGATAGACTTAAGTCTTTTCTGCTTGAGCGAGGGTATTTGATGGGCTCTGTTGATAAAACTTTGTTTACTCTCAAGCATGGCAAAGATTTCCTTCTAGTGCAGATTTATGTGGATGATATCATCTTTGGTGGCTCTTCTCATGCTTTAGTTGCCGAGTTTGCAGATACCATGAGCAGGGAGTTTGAAATGTCAATGATGGGTGAACTCACCTTTTTCCTTGGTTTGCAAATCAAACAAAGCAAACAAGGTACTTTTGTCCAGCAGACAAAGTACACCAAGGACCTGCTCAAGAAGTTCGACATGTCCGATGCGAAGCCCCTCGCAACTCCAATGGCTACATCTGTAGCATTGGACCCTGACGAAGATGGAGAAGCCGTAGATCAGAAGGAGTTCCGAAGCATGATCGGCTCCCTCCTCTACTTGACTGCCACGAGGCCGGACATACACTTCGCTGTATGTCTGTGCGCTCGCTTTCAGGCTTCACCACGAGCTTCGCACCGCCAAGCGGTTAAGCGCATCCTAAGGTATCTCAAACACACCCTTGAATTTGGCATATGGTATTCATCGTCTTCATCTTTATGTCTTAGAGGTTATTCAGATGCGGATTTTGCTGGGTGTAGAATTGATAGGAAGAGTACCTCTGGTACTTGTCATTTTCTGGGTACGTCTCTGGTTTGCTGGTCTTCCCGCAAACAGTCTAGTGTTGCACAATCAACGGCTGAGGCCGAATATGTTGCTGCAGCTAGCTGTTGCTCTCAGATTTTGTGGATGGTTTCCACTTTGCGGGATTTCGGGTTAGATTATAAGAGTGTTCCACTTTTCTGTGATAACACTAGTGCTATTTGTATTGCAAACAACCCGGTTCAGCATTCCAGAACCAAACACATTGATGTACGGTATCATTTTCTCAGAGATCACAATGAGAAGGGTGATATTGAACTTCAATATGTTGATACCCAACACCAGCTTGCCGATATTTTTACAAAACCCCTCGATGCTTCTCGATTTGCTTACTTGCGTGGGGAACTTGGTATTTGTCATCCCTACGGCATTTTGTGAGGGGGAGATGATTTTAAATTGCCTTGCATATGCTCATTATGTGTGGAATTGCATTTACATCTTTTGCTATTATATGCCTGCTTTTAATTCAAAGAAATCATGACAGCTCAGCTCTATGAAATATGTCTGGAACATTGATTGTGCATGATGTTTTATTTTCTAAAACCAAAACTGGCTCACTGCTCAATCGTGTATCTAGCTTGTTTAGGCAGGACTGCTTTTAGCTATCTTTTATCTACTTGACAGCAAGACACTGTTCCTTGGATGCTAAAATTTGCAACTTGAAAAATTGTGTTCTTTTTTCATGGATATTCATCAAAATATTTCATTCATCTGAATCAAAATCAAAAATCCATGATTTGCCTGGTTTAAATGAAAAGATCCAGGAGGGTTTGTTTGTCGCACTACTCTATTCTGGACTGCTTACCATTGCACATTGGTCTGAACTGGGATAGTGTAGTGTTTGCCAAAATCACCGCCTTAAGCTTCAGATGGCTTTCTTGCCTAGGCTTGGCCTGATTGGAAAGTATAAGGTGGACAAACAAATAACCCCTGGCATTAAGAAAAGAACAACAAAATTAATTAATCATCAAGCTTGCTCTCAAAGCTCCTTTTTGAACAAGACTTGTCTGTCTAGGGTAGAAATTGTTAGCTTTGCGCAGTCCTTGCCTTCACATGTCTAGCTGCTATGATTAAGTGGTGATGCTTTTATCTCAAAATGACAAAATCACATGCCATCATCTTGTTTCACAGAATGTTAAATTGAGCTGAGCACATGAACATTGGTGTTAATATTGGCATATTTTTGCATTATATGTCTTTGCAATTCTATTCATTTCGAAGCTTTGCATCTCTTTACATGCTCCTTGATGCTTGCATTGCCAAAGGGGGAGAAATTCCGGAGAGATTTTGCTATGTTCTTTGCTGCAAGAAGGCATAATTTCTAAAGGGGGAGAGATTTTTGACATAAAGAGGGAGAAAAATTTGCTCAACTCAGGGGAGTTCTTATCAAGGGAAGATTTGCCAAGGGGGCTTTTACTCTTTTACAAAGGGGGAGAAACATTCTTTTATCAAGTGACATGCTTTGGCTCTTTTCTGAGTTTTTATGGTCACTTGTGTGCTGAAAATTTTTACATTTTCTTGAACTTCGATTTGGTTGTCAATGCACTCATCAAGGGGGAGATTGAGAAACCAAGGGTGGTTTCGGTGTTGTGATGAGTGATTGACAGGCTTTTACCCTCTGTTCGAAGGGTACCTCCGAAGGGGCTTCGGAGGTGGTGCCTCCGAAGGGTGCTCGGAGGTGTTTCACCGAAGTATGTTCGGTGTTGCTTGCTGCAGCTGTGCAGCGGAGTGTGCTCGTCGGAGGGGTCCGACAGTACGCGATGACAGGGTTCGTACCGATGGCTTCGGTACTTTGGGCGGTACACCGGAGTGTGTACCGGAGGATGCTAACCCGGAGAGGTCTCCGGAGTACTGGATACACTTGTTTGCTTGTCGGTGGTGCGCAGGGACTTCGGAGGCAACGGACAAGGTTCGAGCCGGGTGAACCTGGGTCAAGCGGGAGGCTTGATGCCAGGGGAGCGGGGAGCTCCGTCACGGTGGCTGCGAAGGTGGTCCGGGTCAGTCCTCGGGTTGAGTCGTGCCAGGTGAAGGCAGAGAGTGCGGAGTGTGGCTCCGGCTGAAGGTACTCCGAGACAAAGTCCTCGGAGGTGAGGCACTTCGAAGGTACTCCGGATGGAGTGACTTCGGAGTTGGATGGAACAAGTCCTCTGCGGAGGCAAGGAGTTCGAAGTGTGCTCCGGAGGGATACACTCGAAGGTACCCGACGAAGGTCTCAGAAGTCGAGGTGCATCGAAGGCATTGTCCGGGTGAGGCTCGTCGTGGAGTGTGCTCGGGGAGAGGCACTGCGACGGAGTGCTCATGGAATGCTTCATGCGGAGGCCTTGGACGAAGGAGGGACTTCGAAGGGCGGTACTCCGAAGGTGGGGCTTCGGAGTGAGGATGACTTGTGGTACTTCGGCCATGCATGGCTTCGGTACACGGACGGACGGTGTTCGAGCTGGGAGTAGCTGCGAAGCCGTGGTGATCCACTCCGGAGGTGGTGGTGCGAAGGCCCAAGGGGCTTTGACGGCTTCGGCTCAAAACCGTCACTGTATCGAAGGACTTCTTCGGCGGAGCGAAGGCCAACAGGCTGCAGGCTTCTCGCCGAAGCTTCCGCACCCTCCGGTGCGAAGGGAGGTTCCAGAAGTCAACACTGTAAAGGCTGACACTGTCTGTTCTAAAAAAGGCTGACACTGTCCCCTCTGCAGCTGACAGAGAAGCCTCCAAAATAAAGGTGGACTACCTTTTGTACCCCTTAGTTCTGTAGAGACAAAGTGGATGTAAACCCTAGGGGTAATGTAGTCACTTCCTTAGGATGAAGCCGTGGGCTATAAATATGGGGGCTCGGTAGGTAACATTTAACACTTTGAGCATTTACTGTTGAGCTCCTGTACACAGACCTCGCTGGTTTTCATCCAGAGTTCAATATATTTTGTGTTCCTTGTTCAAGCGGCGAAGCCCTGCTTCTTTATGCTTTTGCTTGAGCTCGATTTACATACCTCGCTAGTCTTAGTGCACCGAAGCTTGTTCTGGCGAAGGGTGTTTTTCTCGCGAAGTGTGTTTTACAGTGTGCTGTCGCTCTGTGTAACACGAGGCAAGACCTCGCTGCTTACTAGCGAAGCCCTGTTCATTTCCCGTAGTGCTTCCTGTGTCGAAGCCCTTAGCGTAGTCCGTTTTGTGTGCGTGTAGACCTTCGCGTACGAAGCCCAGCACCAGTTGCTGTCGCCAAGTACTTGGTCGAAGTCCTCAGAGGGCTGTCCACTCTTGCGAAGGGTGAAGTGCGAAGCCTGCTCGAAGCACCTCGTGTGCGGAGCCTGCACTGACTTAGCAGAGTAGATTTTTGTGGGTTGTCAGGGGAGCGAAGTCTTCTTGGCTTCGAACTTTTGTTCCTGCGAAGCCTGTGTTCGGAGCTGTCGAAGTACCTCCGAACCAGACCTTCGAAGGTAGTGTTCGAAGCCTGTTCCGCAGAAGACAGAACAGAACCGAAGGCTAAGTTTTTAGCCCGAAATTTTAAAAGCTCCCATTCACCCCCCCTCTGGTCGCCGTTTCCGGTCCAACAGCCTTTATCTTGTTACTGCAATAACCCTGAGGATGAAATATTTTCCCCCAACAGTAGCCCCTCGAATGCGCTTCTCCATTAAACCTGTAATGTTAGGAGAGCAGTATACGGAAGAAAAAATAAACAGACGTAGGGGTTATTAGATTTTAACTTATCTCCGAAATGTATGGAGATATAAAACTTCGAATCAGTTTTAAGATAATTACTTTCGAACTATCTTAGAACTGACTCAAGAAGCTCGAAAGCCTTTTAGACTTAGAAGAAATAACCGTTAGCTTCTTTCTTCTAACGGAAGTTACGGAGTGCGTTAATTTCGGAGAAAAGTAACGGGCAAGAATGCGAAACGGCATGGACTAACGGTAAAAAATGTAAAGTCTAGGCTATAAATAGAGGGCCTAGAACTTTCCTGAGTACCTTTCCACCGCTCTCTTGCAAGCAAAACACTCTTTGAGCCCTAGCCTTCATTCTTCCTCCAAAGCAACCCAGTAGTTTCAATGGCGAAAACTAAGAGTACTGGAGCTCCTTCGGCCTTGGCTCGACAGCAGGCGGCTGCAGCAACAGCGGCTGCGGCATTGGCGACGGCACCTCCAACACCCGCAACGGCATCCATGGCGGCGGGAGGAGGAAATCCCCAAAATGTTGGTGATCAAGGTCTCTTCCCGCCATCAACAAAATATTTGGATCAATCTTTCCAACTGGGACCTTCTACCTGCAAAAGAGAATCACTGGCGATCGTAGTAGAGGGGAAAATTAGTGCGGGAGTCATGATCCGCAAACCTGGAAAGGAACTTATCCCGTCACCAAGACCTGGAGAAGTGGTCGTCTTCGAAGCCTTCTTCGAAGCTGGTTTAGGTCTTCCGGCAGTGGATTTCTTGGCCGAGGTACTGGATCTGTTTCACGTCACTCTCCCCCAACTTTCTCCGAATGCAGTAGCTCATTTAGCTATCTTCGAATGGGCGTTGAGAGCCGAAGGTTGTGAAGGAAGGGCAGAGATCTTCGCTGCGCTACACAGAGCTTCGTGCCAGCCAAAAACCTTCGTAGGCCCCGGAGGTGAAAAAGTGGTAGTAGCCTTCGGAAGCATTAACTTCAGGCTTCAGGATGAATACGCCATTTAGTTTCCTGCTAAGGCCATCAATGCAAGATGGTATACCGACTGGGTCATGAGATGGTTTTATGCCGAAGTTGGGGCGAGCAACCCTCTAGCTGGACCTCTAAAAGACATCCAGTTCCGAAAGGAAGCCCTTGTGCATCCAGACCATGGTCAGCTCGGAGCTCGCCTCAGCTTACTTCAGAAGATTAGTCGAAGGTTAAGCATGCGAGACTTGGCCGAAGAGTTCCTCGGGCTCCAAATCCCTCCATTGATGGCCAACTGGCCTATCATCTTCGAAGAGGATTCGGAAGGCGGTCTCCGAAAAATTACTTCGACTTCGAGCCCTGCAGGTAACTTTGAAAACAACATATATTATGGATATTCATTCGGAGAAGTAACTAACTTAATTCTTTTTTTAGCTTCTTCACCCCCTATAACTTCGAAGCAAATCATACGGGCTTCAGAGAAGATTTTGGGCGCTCCAACTCCGACCGAAAAGGAATGGAGAATTAAGTTGGTCGAGAGTTGGGAAAGATTTAACAGAGTGTGGGGAATGCTGGAAATCGCTCCGCCCCCTTTGATGGATTGGGTGCCTTCGGAGAAAGGACCCAAGAAGAGGAAAGCCGAAGCTGGGACTTCGAGCTCCGCCAAGACTCCGGTCAAGAAGGTGGCTCGGAAACCAAAGAACCCTGCACCTTCGAGCCCAAGGGCTTCAGTCTCTGACTCCCAAGAGGACGAAGGGAGGTTGCTTGTGCATCTGATCGACGAAGATGCATCTCAAAGGACTGCACAAGCCGAAGTACCTACGAACGTGCCGGAGTCTCAAGAGAACCTTGAGCAAACAAGGACTTCGGCAGTTCAAGAGAATTTACCTCAGGACGAAGTTCCTGTGGATGATAGTGGAGTCGAAGTTACTATGGCTTCGATTCCCGAAGAGGCAACAAGGACTGTCCAGGAAAATGTTCCTGCAGTCGAAGACTTGACGGCTGATTCAGACGAAGATCTCGCCTTCGATCCGCCAAATAGTCCAATGATTACTCCTCACCAGAATGTCGAAGGTAAACTTCGAATAATTCTTTATGCTTATTTTGTGTATTTATACGATGTATAATACTTTTGTTTTTACAGAGTCCACTTCTGTGGAAGAGGTCCGGCAGGAAGATACAATCCCTGGACCTTCGACGACTTCGGAGCCAATTCCAAGAGCCACTCAAATGGGCCTAGAAGAGGAAAAAGAAATATAGACTCCCTCCCTGCTGCGAGCTCCGGATCAACTCCGTCTGAGTCAACAGACGAGAGTCAATCTACCGAGGAGGGTCAGTCTCCGGGGGCTCCGAAGACTACAGGCCAACACTCCGGCCCTTCGTTAAACGAAGATGACCAACAAGCGATAAGTATGCTCCCCCTTCTAGCTCCTTTTTTAGAGCAAAGAACTGGTCTTCGGACTTTGCTCGAGCCTTTGGATCAAGCTAGTCGCGACATTGGGGAGACGAACTTGGTGGCCATTCTGAGCGAGGCGAAGAGCTCGGACCTTAACGCTGCTATGGAGCGCGCAGCCTACCAGGTACGAAGCATCTGTGAAATAACATTAAGTTTACATACAAATAATTTCTTACCTTGATTTTTTCTTTTCGCAGCAAATAGTCTTGGCCCGAGCTGCGAATATATCAAATGAACGAGAAATCACTCGCCTTCTAGAGGAAAACGAAACTCTTCAACGGAATCTCACTATCTCCGAAGGCCGAGTGGTTCAGATGGATAGTATAGTGTCAACGGAGCGCAGGGCCAGACAAGGTTTGGAGGCTGCGAATAAGGAGCTCGAATCAGAAAGAATTGTGCTTCGAGCAGAAATTGAAAGAATGCGGGCGGAGCACGCTACTGCGGGGACTGAACTTGTCAGACTTCAAGAGGAAGCTAGCCAGCTTTTGAACCAAAAGAATTCCTTGACTACAGAAACTGCTAGACTTTCCGGAATTCTGGAAGAAGTAACTTCGGCGAAGGATGTGCTAATCGAAGATAAGCTGAAGTCTGAGAAGGTAGCTGCGGAAGTTATGAATCAACTGCTAGGTGTTCTGGAGTACTTCGGTACTACCGGGACACTTCCTTCTGATGATAACATTTCCCTTCTGCGCCGATTGAAAAGGATTCAAGGAGTAGCGAAGCAGATGAAGATAGCAGACATTCGCTATGGAGAACTCTCCGGACAAGTGGCTGCTGTTGGCCTACTTCGTTATTACGAGAATCTGGGCCGATCAATAACTCCGGGCGCAGGAGAGGGCCCAATTACCTTCGACGACGAACAGCTTCTGACTCCTTCCGAAGGTGTGGCTGCTGCCTGGCGAGCCTTCCAAACTTCATGGAGAGCCGAAGGTCGCTCTGCGATCAAGGCCTGGATCGACGAAGGACAACGCCAGAAGCAAGCTCGGACCCAAGCTTCAAGCAGTCAGCCTCCTCCGAACCCGCAGGTTTAGATATGTCTTAGTATTTTTGACTATGTAAAGCTTTGTGCTTATGTACATTTATCAATGAAAATTTGTTTATCATATTTTTAGGCTTTGCCCCATACGGAAGATATCGAAGTGTTAGATATTAACGACAAACTTCACTCATTATGGGCTACCTTTGATCTTCTAAAAGCTTATAAACGCCCTCGATTTTTAGTTCCTGGAGATAGCTCCGGTGCTATTACTGCCGAAGTAAGCAAAGATATACTATCTTATATTAAAGAGGAAGAAAAAGAGGTTAACTTGGACACTTCATCTTCTGAAGACGTTATATGGTCCGAAGACGAAGATGAAGCTCGAAGTAAAAAACCTGAAGAACTTGGAAGCTAGGAAAGGAGCCCCGAACGGCTTCGATCTTGGGCCGAGCTTCAACAAGAATAGAAGGACTTTAGAGCTTCGAAGGGAGGCAAGAGAGTTAAACGTAAAGTTGTTAGAACTCCCGGTACTGGAACTAGTCGTTCCAACCATAGCTCTAGAGATCGAAGAGTTCTTCGATTCCTTCTTGGTATAAATACCAATTTTTCATGATATAGACTATAAACATATTCGTTCGAATAATGAATACCGATTTAAAATTGTCTCCCTATTTACTAGCCCCTCTTTGGGTATAAGCAACTTCGAACTGTGTTCAAAGATGGTTATGCATAAAGAAAAACTTCGGAGTACAATTTTTGGGGGTTCGGAGCCCCTCTGTAATTTAAAGATCTTTTAAAATCTTATAAAATATCCTCGACTATTTGTAGTCTGGATAATGGCAACATAGTACCCTTTGTTTTTTGAAATAAATCACTTGAGATAACTTTCAGGACACCTTAGTGTCTTGGATAATTTGTCACTTTGGACTATGTTAACAGACATTCGAAGCTCATGGCTCAAACTCTGTTTTTCTTTGGCCACCTTCTGCTCTTTTTTGCGAACTGTGTCAATCCAGTGGTTCGGAGTTTGCAATGGTCTCTTTGGACTCTTTTTACGGATGTCTACCAGCCAATGGCTTAGACTCCGCATATTTTGGCCACCTTCGGCTCTTTTTACGGATGTCTACCAGCCAATGGCTTGGACTCCGCATGATGTGGTTTTGGGCTCTTTTACAGATGCCTACAAGCCGGTGGCTTGGACTCCGGATTATGTCAGCCCCCACGTCGGAAATTTCGAACCCATGGTTTGAAGTCCGAAAATATGATTCAGCTTTATGACACTTCCCTCTCGGTCAACCCCGCGGTTCCAGTGCGTCCACTCGGAAGCTGGAAGTTTATGAGGGGAAGGCACTATCTGGACCATATGCTTTATTAATTCAGAAGATGATTAAGTATCGCTTTAAGTGCTCCGCATGCCAATTATGTGCTAACTCTTCACCTTCTAAATTAGCTAATTTAAAAGAGCCAGGGCGTCCTGAACGAACAATTAAATATGGACCTTCCCATTTATTTCCTAATTTCCCTGGCGCTATAATGCTTCACAGAACAAGATGACCCGGCCTAAGCTCATTGATCTTAACCTTCGGGTCATACCAAGTCTTCGTTTGCTGGTGATATTTTGATAAATTAGCCACAGCTCGAAGTCTTGTTTCTTCTGATAAATCTAGTGAAGCTTCTCTTTCTTCTTCGATCTCCGGTTCGGTGCTGCGAAGTGATCCTCCTTTGAGCTCCGTTGGAGTCATAGCTTCATCTCTGAATAGTAATTTGAATGGAGTAAAACCTGTGGACCTTGTTTGCGTAGTCCGAATGGACCACAAAATCTTTGGAAGCTCTTCGGTCTACAGTCCTTTTGTTAATCCTACTATCCTTCGATTTAGCTATGACAAAATATTTCCATTGGCTCTTTCTACAGCTCCATTAGACTGAGGATGCCTTACTGCAGCAAAACATAACTGGATGCCTAGATCTTCGCAAAACTTCCTGAAAGGTTCTGCATTGAATTGTGTTCCATTATCAACTATAAGTTGTTTAGGCACTCCGAACCGGCAAATGATATTTTTCCAAAAGAATTTCTGTACATTGTTCGAAGTGATAGCTATTAAGGGCTCTGCTTCTACCCATTTAGAAAAATATTCAATAGCTACCACTGCAAACTTTAGATTTCCCTTGGCTACTGGAAAGGGGCCGATTAAATCCATACCCCATCTGGCCATAGGCCATACCGGAGCAATAACTTGAAGAGCTGTTGGTGGGCGATGACTTTGTCGACCCATCCACTGACATCCTTGACAAGTGCGGACTAAGCTCTCCACATCAGCTGTTATTGTAGGCCAATAAAGCCCCTGGCGAAGTGTTTTTCCTGCCAAAGCTCGAGGGGCTAAATGGCTACAGCAAATTCCTTCATGAATTTCCCGAAGAATTTCTTGACCTTCGGCTTGAGATATACATCGGAGTAGAGGGGAACATACTCCGGCCTTGTATAAAATACCGTTGATTATTTGGTAATTTCTAGCCCTGAGTTTCACTCTTGAAAGTTGTGGCTCTTCAGGCAAATTTGTTCCTCCTTGTAAAAGTTCCATGATTGAATTTTTCCAAACTGCACTTGGAATGCAAAGAATCTCAGTAGAGGGAATTTGTGTCACCGAAGGTGTACTGAGCTCCTCATAGAAAGCTTCTTCTGGCACATCCACAGCTCCGGCTGCAGCTTTTGCTAAGATGTCCGCTTGCACATTTTCTGCTCTTGGTATACTCCGAATGGAAATACCCTTGAAGTGTGCTTCGATCTTACGGATTTCTTCTAAGTACTTTGCAAGCTGTGGATGCCGAACTTGAAAGCTTTTATATACGTGCCCTGCTACTATTTGAGAATCTGTCTTTATAACAACTCTTGTAGCCCCTAGAACACGTGCTTTTCGGAGTCCCCATAAAATCTCTTCATACTCCGCTATATTATTGGTAGACTTAAAGTTGAGTCTTGTGGAGTACATTGCTCTTTGCCCTGAAGGCGAAATCAACACTGCTCCAATTCCTGCTCCAGATGCTTGGAAAGCCCCATCGGAATAAACAATCCAAACTCCGTCACTTGACTTCTCCAGAACCAAAATTGCAGGTGGAGTCCATTCTGCTATAAAATCTGCTAAGACTTGCGATTTGATTGTTGTCCTTGCTAGAAAAGATATGCCGAAGGGTGCTAGCTCAACTGCCCACTTCCCAATTCTTCCAGTGGAATCCTTACTTCGGAGCATATCTCCCAAAGGATACGAAGTTGGTACAATTATATTGTGAGCCAAAAAATAATGTCTTAATTTCCTCGAAGCCATTATCAGAGCATAAACGAACTTTTCGAGTTCGGAGTATCTTGTCTTCGCTCCTGATAATGCTTCGGACACAAAATAAACAGGATTTTGCACCAACTTCCCATTGAAATCGATTTCTCTGACAAGGACTGCACTGACAGCAGAACCTGTAGCTGCAAGGTAAAGGAGTAAGGTTTCGTCCGCAGTAGGCACAGTGAGTGTAGCGAGATTACTGAGATACTCTTTAATATCTTCGAAGCTTTTTTGACACTCCGGTGTCCATGCAAAATCTTCGGACCCTTTCAATGCTTTAAATATAGGCAAGCTTCTCTCCGCAGACCTTGATAAAAACCTGCTAAGTGCTGCCAGACGCCCAATCAGCTTTTGCACTTGCTTTAAATTTTCCGGAGGAGCCATCTTTTGCAGCGCAGTTATTTGAGTAGGGCTAGCTTCAATCCATCTGCTTGAAACTAAATACCCTAACAACTTTCCAGCCGTAGCCCCGAAGATACATTTTCAGGGTTAAGACGGATCCCACATGCCCGAAGGCTATTAAATGTTTCTGCTGAGTCTAGGCTATGTTGGTGCTTTAAATCACTCTTTATTACAATATCATCCATATAGGCCTCCACATTGCGATCTAATTGATGACCTAGAGCCTTAGCAACTAACCTCGAAAAAGTAGCCCCGGCATTTCTTAAGCCAAAGGGCATTCTTACATAACAAAAGACTCCCGAGGGAGTTACGAAGCTTGTCTTGATCTCATCTTCGCGCTTCAACCATATATGATGATAACCAGAATACGCGTCAAGGAAGCTTAATAACTCCGAACCTGCTGTGGAGTCGACCAATTGATCAATTCGGGGCATGGGGTAGGGGTCACATGGGCATGCTTTATTCAACGATGTGAAATCAATGCACATGCGCCACTTCCCGGAAGATTTCTTTTTGAAGAAGACTGGGTTGGCTAACCATTCTGTGTGAGCCACTTCTATGATAATCCCCGCCTTCAACAATTTTTCAACTTCGTCCTTCGCCAGAAAAGCTCTTTCTGCAGACATTTTTCGGAGTCCTTGCTGAACAGGTCGGGCCTTTGGGTTTACAAGCAGACTATGTTCAATGATATCCCGATCGACTCCGGTGATATCTTCGTCAGACCAAGCGAAGACATCTAAATTCTCTTCCACCACCTTTTCCAAGGAGGTTGCAACTTCTGGAGGTAAATCTTTACCAAATTGAAATGTGTATTCTTTACCATTTTTAACAATAACCTTCGCTGCAATCTCTCCTTCAGGACTTGGTCTTGGGAAGGATTTCTTCGAAGCTTCGGAAGGAGCTGAAAAATTTTCTTGATTATCTTGCACATTGTTTACTTGTCTTGGATCAAGAGGGGGGCCATGACCATATTCCGCTCTTCGGGCGATAGCTTGATCTCCGAAGACAGTAAGAACTCCTGCTTACGTGGGCATCTTCATACACAAATAATTGTGATGCGCCACAGCTCCGAACTGGTTTAACATGCCTCTTCCGAAGATGACGTTGTAGGCATATGGGGCATCTACAACATCGAAGATTACTTCCTCAGTTCGGGCCAACAAACCTTCTCCAAAGGTAACTTCCAGGCATATTTGGCCGAGTGCATCAAGCGGAGGTCCTGCGAAGCCTTGCAAAGGACGAGCCGCTAGAAGAAGGTGCTTTCTGGAGATGCACAATTGATCGAAGGCTTGAACAAAAATAATGTCTGCCGAACTTCCTCCGTCAATCAACACTCTTCGAACCTCAGTGCCTGCAATATCAGCAGTAATAACAAGTGGAAATTTAATGCCAGCTGCGTCCTCCGCAGAAAAAGATATTGGTACATGAGACCATTCCGGCATAGCAGCTGCAGATGACGAAGTCCCAATGTGGCCCACTTCTCTGACATAGTCTCTTCTCTGCCTTTTTGACATGTTTCCGAGGGTACCTCCTCCGGAGATGGGGAGGACTACTCTTTTTCCTCGGTCTTGCCCTGCTTCTTGCTTCGGAGGTGGCATAACATTGGCCACCGGAGTGCGTCTTGCAGCTTCGAAGTTTTCTATCTGCGCCACAGCTTGAACATGCTTTGGGCGCGCTGCAGCTGGAAGTCGGTCAGTAGTACCTCGACCCGAAGTTCTTTCTAGGTATTCTCCTCTCAGAGTGAGTATAGCCTTGCAAGTATCAGTTGCGTGGCTTCGGTTTTCACCATGAATGCAGCAGAAAAGGGTCTGGCCTTTGCCAGCCGTTTTCCCTGACGGCCTCCGGCCGCTGACCTTGTTCCCTGAAGGTTGTGGAGCTCTCTACGTGAATTTTTGTGGGGGTGCAATGTTCAGGTCTTCAGAACGGGGATGCTTTTGCCCCCTTCTCCAATCATGCTGAACTTCGAAGACTGGTTCTTGTGGCTGTGCCGAAGTTTTTACTTCTACTTTTACTTCCTGCAATATGGATGGAGTAGCTGCAGTTCATCGAAGCCAACCTTCTTCCGACCTTGCATACTCTTCAAAGTATGACATCAACTGAGAAACAGAGGATATGCTTTTCCGATGAAGCATATCCAAGAGGCCTTGATGAGTGACACCTTCCCGAGCAGCATCAACTACCGAAGATGTAGACAACCCTCGGATCTGCGACTTCGTATGAGCGAAGCGCTTAAAATATTGCCTCAAGGTCTCTCCAGGGAGCTTCTTCACCTGGAAAAGACTTCCCGTCGACATTGGAGGCACGAAAGTGCCTTGAAAATTGCTTATGAACTTCTTCTTCAGCTGCCCCCATGAATTAATTGATCCTGGCTTCAAAGACCAGAACCACCTTAATGCCACTCCTTGAAGAGCTAAGGGGAAGCACTTTGCCATGGTATCTCGAACTCCTCCACTAGCTTCAATTGCTAGGGCATAAGAACGGACAAACTCTCTAGGATCTTCATCTCCAGCATACTTACAGAGCTTCGAAGTCTTAAACTTCGGGTCGAAGTGAACTTTTTGCAGCTCAGGATGCAGCGGAGATTCAATATCAAAGGAGGCGTTCTCCGGGGCTTCGGGATAGATGGGTTCGTCGTCTTCATGCACTTCTGGAATAGTTGGGATGGCTTGAGAGCGAAGCCTATTCGCAGCTTCTTGCCGCCATCTCGCTACTTCGGCTTGGAGGCTGGCCATTTGAGCGGCCAAATCCCCAGGATTGTCTTCATCTCCTCCGGAAGGATCTTCCGGGTCTTGAGAACTGAGAGGATCAGTTCGAAGTGGGATTGAAGGTGGAAGAGGGACTCCAGGTGGTCGAAGTATAGATGGAGTTGGTGGAGGAACTCCGTATGCTCGAGGAATGGAAACCCCTTCCGGAGTTTGAGGTGGAGGAAACGTCGAAGGTCCTCCGACCTCAACCGTGTCGGATGATGCCTCTCCGGAGATCCGAGAGGACCTCCGAACAGGGTTGCGAGTTGTACTCCGCTTAGGAGGCATGATGTAAGAAGTTGGTAGAGAACGAAGTTTTTTGGACTAGGTTCCCCACGGACGGCGCCAACTGTTGGCGTAAAAGATTACGCTAATAGGTTTCTGTAGATTAGAAACTAACAAACGAAATGTTTGCGAAGTGAACTGTTCTAAGCCTCCGAAAGGATAACAACTTAAAATAGTTCGAATGTGTGTATTGAATAACTTGTATTTGGTCCCTATTACAGGGTGAAATGGGGGGTATTTATAGGCCCAAACATTAAGGAAAAGACCTATTTACCCCTCTATTACAACCGACATAGTGGAAACTATTCGGTACCCTTAATAGGGCTAAAATGGTAAAAGACTAATCTAATGAGAAAGATGATAAGTCTTCCATCTTAGCTAGCAGAAAAGATCTCAAAGAGTCTTAGTTCGAAGATATACTCCGAACCATGGTCTATCTTCAGGCTTCGAGCTTGACTCAGGACATCTCCGAAGATGCATGTTTGGAAACCTTCGAATCCATTATCTGCCTTTATCTTGTTACTGCAATAACCCTGAGGATGAAATATTTTCCCCCAACAGGCGTTGTAAGAACACTTGCAAGCGTGGGTAAGGCGCTTGACGGATTGCTTCCACCACACACCCACCACTCCACCTAGTTGCGTTCCATAAGGATTATTCTTTGTTGTTCGTCTTTTCACTAACATGGCAGATAACAACGGTACCCCTCCATCCGATTTTAATGACTGTGTCTCACGACGTGCTCTACTAGAGTCTCAGCGGCAGACCGAACACTCCATCGAATGTCTCGCGCGTACTGTGGCTGACCTAGTGGACCGGATGACTGCCCTGGAGACACGCTTGCCTGCTGCACAAGCCGACGACGACCATGTTGAGGAGGAAGATGACCATGTTGAGGAGGAAGACGACCTATCCGATGCCGGGAACAATGGCATTGACCATAACGAGGCTGCACGTCATCGCTTTCAGTTCAATCGTCAAGGTATGGGCGGCCACCGCAACCGCCATCCACGAGGTAACAATGACAACCGCAGGAACAATGATCCCTACTCTAAGGTAAAATTTTCAGTACCTCATTTTACTGGCACCTATGATCCAGATGCATATTTAGATTGGGAGATGTTAGTCGAACAAAAATTTAATGCTCACATGGTTCATGCAATCCACCGTGTGCGCTTAGCTACTAGTGACTTCACTCGATATGCTCTTCTTTGGTAGACTAAAATAGTTCATGTTGACAATGAACCACAAAATTGGGCTATGTTAAAACGACAACTGCGTGGTAGATGGGTTCCTACTTCATATAAACATGATTTGAGAAAAAAACTGCAGCGCCTAAACCAAGGAAATAAATCGGTAGAGGAGTATTATTAGGAGTTGCAAATAGGTTGCATGCGTGCTGAAATTGAGGAGGACAATGAGGATAAAATGGCCTGTTTTTATGGTGGTTTAAGACGTGAAATTCAGGATATCATTGATTATAAAGAATACAATACTATCACTCGTCTTTTCCACCTTGCTATACTTGCAGAAAAAGAATTGCAGGGTCATCAACAACCACAACACAGCATGAGGACCAACATTGGTGGTGCCACTTCACGCTCAACTGGGCAGCAGCAGCGACCACCACCACCTTCTCGACCGGCGGCTACATCAGCACCTTCTGCATCTACAGCCTAGGCTGAGAGCTCCAAGGCTGCAGCATCCAAGGCGCCAGCCAAGCCCACCTCCTCGGCGGCCTCTACTGTACGTTCTGTAGCGATCCAGTGTCACCGATGCAAAGGATTCAGCCACGTTATGAAGGACTGCCCTAGTTAGTGGGCTTATATTGCTACGGAAGATGGTGGCTATGTAAGTGCTAGTGATGTTGAAGATGAATATGCACTTGCTGCTAACATTGAAGGAGATTACGATGCTTCCGACGATGATGCTGTTTTTGCACCGGATGCCTCTGCTGACCATGAAGCACTTATTGTACAACGTGTTTTGAGCACTCACATGGACCAGGACGATCGGGCACAACGGAACAATCTGTTTCAGACCTTCTTCATCGTCAATGACCGCCGTGTACGTGTCATCATCGACAGCGGTAGTTGCAACAATTTGGTGAGCCACGACATGGTAACTAAGCTTCAACTTCCCACACGTGCACATCCACACCCTTACCACGTGCAATGGTTCAACAATAGCGGTAAGGTCAAGGTAACACAAACTGCTCACATAAAATTTTCCATTGGTACATACTTCAGAGATGCTGATTTTGATGTAGTACCAATACAAGCATGTTCTCTATTACTTGGTAGACCTTGGGAGTATGATAATGATGCTACACACCATGGTAGGAGCAATAAGGACACATTTATGTATAAAGGAAAGAAAGTTACATTGCTTCCTATGACTCCTGCTGAAAGTGTGAAATTTGAACAAGAAAAACATGCCAAGGACGCACAAACGAGCAAACAACCTTCTGAAAATCAGCAAGTAGCTAAAACGCTTACGAGGCAACAGAAATATAAAGTTGCTTCTCCTTCTTCATCACAAGTTATTAATCTGAAAGGACGTGTCATGCTTGCAACTAAAACTGACCTTGCTGAAATTTGTGATGATACTCCCATGATATATGGCTTGATTTGCACGAACGTGCTGTTTTCACTTGCGAACATTCCTAGCTATGTTCCTGTTGCAGTCACTGACCTTTTGCAGGAGTTTAACGATGTTTTCCCTGCTGAGATACCACCCGGGCTGCCACCGATACGCGGCATTGAGCACCAAATTGATTTGATCCTGGGAGCGTCTCTTCCTAATCGTGCATCGTACCGTACCAATCCAAAGGAGACAAAAAGAAATTCAGCACCAAGTACAGGACCTTCTTGATCATGGGTACGTTCGTGAAAGCCTTAGTCTTTGTGCAGTACCCGTTCTTATGGTGCCTAAGAAAGATAGTAGTTGACGCATGTGTGTTGATTGTCGTGCCATTAATAATATCACCATTCGATATCGACACCCTATTCCTAGATTGGATGACATGCTTGATGAGCTTAGTGGTGCCATTATCTTTACTAAGATCGATCTCCGTAGTGGCTACCACCAAATTCGCATGAAACTAGGTGATGAATGGAAAACTGCTTTTAAAACAAAGTTTGGATTATATGAGTGGTTTGTCATGCCTTTTGGACTTACTAATGCACCTAGTACCTTCATGCGCTTGATGAATGAAGTCCTACGGCACTTTATAGGATGCTTTGTGGTAGTATACTTTGATGATATCTTGATTTACAACAAGTCTCCCACTGAACATGTTGAACACCTACGTGCTGTTTTTTCTGTCCTACGTGAGGCTACATTGTTTGGTAACCTTGAGAAGTGCACGTTTTGCACGGATCGAGTTGTGTTTCTTGGATATGTTGTCACTTCACGGGGCATTGAGGTTGACGCGGCGAAGGTAGAAGCAATCAACAGTTGGCCGCAACCTCAAACTATCACACAGGTACGTAGTTTTCTTGGTCTTGCAGGTTTCTACCGGCATTTTGTGAAAGATTTCAGCACCATAGCCGGTCCTTTGAATGAGTTGACCAAGAAGGGAGTTACTTTTACTTGGGAACCAGCATAAGAACAAGCTTTTGCCACACTCAAGGATCGCCTTACACATGCACCTCTACTTCAGCTACCCGACTTCGGTAAGACTTTTGAGTTAAAATGTGATGCTAGTGGTTTTGGAATAGGAGGTGTGCTGCTACAAGGAGGTAAACCCGTGGCCTATTTTAGTGAGAAATTACATGGTCCACAGTTGAATTATTCTACCTATGATAAGGAATTATATGCCTTAGTGCGTGTGCTTGAAACTTGGCAACATTACCTTTTGCCTAAGGAGTTTATTATTCATTCGGATCATGAAGCATTGAAGCATATACGTAGTCAAGCAAATCTGAATAAATGACATGCTAAATGGGTAGAATTTATTGAGACTTTTCCATATATCATTAATCATAAGAAAGGGAAAGATAATGTGATTGCCAATGCTTTATCTAGACGTTATACATTGCTTTCTCAACTTGATTATAAGATCTTTGGTTTAGAAACATTAAAGGACATGTATGCTACTGATTTGGACTTCAAAGATGCTTTTGCAAATTGTACAGATGACCGTGCTTGGAACAAATATGTGCTGAATAATGGATATCTTTTTCGTGCTAACAGGTTATGTGTGCCGGCTAGCTCTCTTCGCTTGTTGTTATTGCAGGAAGCCCATGGTGGTGGTTTGATGGGTCATTTTGGATCAAAGAAAACTGAAGATGTGTTGTCCACACACTTCTATTGGCATAGGATGAGACGAGATGTTGAGCGCTACGTGGCACGATGCACTACTTGCAATAAAGCTAAGTCCCGTCTAAACCCACATGGTCTTTATATGCCTCTGCCTGTTCCTAGTGTACCTTGGGAGGATATTTCTATGGATTTTGTGTTAGGATTACCTATAACTAAGAGGGGGAGGGATAGTATTTTTGTGGTGGTAGATCGGTTCTCTAAAATGGCGCATTTTATACCTTGTCACAAGAGCGACAACGCTACCAATGTTGCTGATTTGTTTTTCAGAGAGGTCGTATGCTTGCATGGAGTTCCCAATACCATCGTTTTCAGATCGTGATGCAAAATTCTTAAGTCATTTTTGAAGGACGTTATGGCATAAGCTGGGGACGAAGCTACTGTTTTCTACTACTTGTCACCCACAAACGGATGGGCAAACGGAGGTCGTCAACCGTACATTGTCCACCATGTTGAGGGCTGTTTTGAAGACCAACTTGAAGCTCTAGGAAGAGTGTCTACCTCATATTGAGTTTGCATATAATAGGTCAGTACACTCCACTACTAAGGTAAGTCCATTTCAAGTGGTCTATGGCTTTAATCCGCGTGCTCCTATTGATTTGGTACCATTGCCACCATCTAAAAAATTGAATTTTGATGCTACTACACGTGCTGAATTATTGCTTAAGATGCATGAAACTACTAAGGCAAACATAGAGAAAATGAATGAGAAATATCGTGCTTATGTTAGTAAGGGTAGAAAAGAGATAACATTTGAACCGGGTGATCTTGTTTGGCTGCACTTGCGCAAGGATCGTTTTCCTGATTTGAGAAAGTCTAAATTGATGCCCCGTGCTGATGGTCCTTTCCGTGTGCTTGACAAGATAAATGATAATGCATATAAACTTGAGTTGCCTGCAGCTTTTGGGGTTAGTCCCACATTTAACATTTCAGATTTAAAGCCCTATTTGGGAGATGACGATGAGCTTGAGTCGAGGATGACTCCAATTCAAGAAGGGGAGGATGATGAGGACATCACTTCACATGATACACACATGGAGACTCCACCTACAATTCAATTACAAGGACCAATCACACGCGCTCGTGCCCGTCGCTTGAACCATGAGGTTAATTCTTTCCTTAGAAACTATGTTAATATTTGTTTGGATGGGATGCTACTGAATACTAGTGATATTTTGTTGCTTAGGAACATGGGAGATGGAATAGGAGAGTTGGAGTTGAAGACGGAGTCGCACGGATGATTTGATGTCAAGAATTCGCTGGTTCGGACTACATCAACCACCATGCACCAAAATGGGCGCAACTTCCTCATACGAAGTCCGATTGGCACGTTCTTGGACTTTTTGGAAAGCTAAGGAGAAGACAGATCTTTTGGCATTGGTTTCGCCTCATTTGGAGTAACGAGTCGTACTGTGTGACTAAAACAGTCCTGCATGACAGAATTGGGCAGAGTTGGACCTTGTACTGAGTGGGAGGCCGTGTTGGCCCATAGTCCGAGTGGTGTGTGCCTCCTACAGGATGCCCACGCCCTATATACTCATGGCAGCCGTCATTAGGGTTAGGTTTTGCTTTGTTTGCATCTACACTCGTGTGTTTAGATCCCGCTCTTGCGCTAGACCGATTGGCTGTTGCATCAGCATTTGTGAAACCTCTCCTCATCATAGTTCATCTGTGATTTGGCATTCGACTTGTGTTCTTCCTGTTCTTTCTTGTGTTCTGTGGTTCGCTTGCAGGAACTAGCCTTCGTGGCAAGGTCAATCGCGCCCTGCGTGGTTGATAACCGATGGAGACGGTGGTGTAGCGATTGCAAGGTTTTGATCCGCCGGACCAGGGCCTTGGATCGTCAACGTCGAGATTCTCTAGCAATCCATGTTATCCTTACCTAGCAGAAGATCGGGACCAATCCCCCATTAGAATATGTTGCTACAGCTAGCTGTTGCTCTAAGATTTTGTGGATGGTTTCCACTTTGCGGGATTTCGGGTTAGATTATAAGAGTGTTCCACTTTTCTATGATAACACTAGTGCTACATGTATTGCAAACAACCCGGTTCAGCATTCTAGAACCAAACACATTGATGTGCGATATCATTTTCTCAGAGATCATAATGAGAAGGGTGATATTGAACTTCAATATGTTGATACCCAACACCAGCTATCCGATATTTTCACAAAACCCCTCGATGCTTCTCGATTTGCCTACTTGCGTGGGGAACTTGGTATTTGTCACCCTTACGGCATTTTGTGAGGGGGAGCAGGTTTTGACTGTCTTGCATATGCTAATTGTGTGTGAAATTGCATTTACATCTCTTGCACTTATATGCCTGATTTTAATTCATGTAATCATGACAGCTCAGCTCTATTTAATATGACTGAAACATTTTGTGCATAATTTTTCTTTCCAAAATCAAATCATGCTCACTGCTTAGTCTTGAATCTAGCATGATTAGGCAGGACTGCTTTAGCTATCTTTTACCTGCTTGATAACAAGACTCCTTTTTCTCTGGATACTAAACATTGCAACTTGAAAAATTGTTCTACTTACTCATGTATATTTATCAAGTGCTAAAAAATTTGGTCACTAAATTAAAAAAAAATCAAAACTCCATGATTTGCATGCTACAAGTGAAAAGATCTAGGTGGGTTTGTTTGTCGCACTACTCTATTTTAGACTGCTTACCATTGCACATTGGTCTGAACTGGGATAGTGTAGTGTATGCCAAAATCACTGCCTTAAGCTTCTGATGGCTTTCATGCCTAGGCTTGGCCTGATTGAAAAGTATAAGGTGGACAAACAAATAACCCCTGGCATTATGAAAAGAACAACAAAATTCATTGGTCATCAAAGTATCGAAGGCTGACTTCGGTGAAGCGAAGGCCGTCAGGCTCAAGGCTTCTCACCGAAGCTACCGCACCCCTCGCGTGCGAAGGGGGGGCTTCAGAAGGGTCCAAAACTGCAAAGGCTGACAGCGTCTGCTCTGCAAAAGCTGGTGTTGTCGCCTCTGTGAAGCTGACAAAAAAAGACTCCAAATAAAGTAGACTACCAGTTGTACCCTCTGTTCTGATGAGACAAAAACAGTGTAAACCCTAGTGGTAAAGTAGTCTATTCATAGGGCTGAATAGCGCCTATAAATAGTGGAGGCTGGCTAGGTCACATTAACACTTTGAGCATTCATTTTTGAGCACCTGTACTAGCCACCACATACTTTGTATTCATCCTGTGAGTTCAATTTTTGTGTTCCCTGTTCAAGCATTGAAGCTTTGATTCTGTGTTCATTTACTGCTTGAGCTTGTATGCATACTTCGCTACATGCTTCGATCTCGTGTGTGTCACTTCTTTTGAGTTGAGTTTGTGCACTTAATCCTTTCTAGAGAAGTGTGTGAGAAGCCTGTTCGAACGAAGTGTGTTTGAGCGAAGTGTGGTTTTTAGTGTCTGTTCGCTCTGTGTAAACTGGAGGCTAGACCTCTCTGATTACTAGCGAAGCACTGATCGACGCCCATTTTTCTTCCCTAGTCGAAGCCCTTAGCGAAGTCTGTGAAGTGTGCATTTTGACCTTCGAAGTACGAAGCCCAGCACCAGTTGCTGTCGCAAAGTATTTGGTAGAAGTCCGCAGAGTGAAGTCTGCTATTGCGAAGTCTGTAGTGCGAAGGCTGCTCGAAGGCACCCAGTGTGCGGAGCCTGCACTGACTTAGCAAAGCTGATCGAAGTTCTCAAAGGGAAGTCCGCTCTTGCGAAGGGTGAAGTGCGGAGCCTGCACGAAGGCACCCTGTGTGCGAAGGCTGCACTGACTTAGGAGAAGCTGAATTTTTGGGGTTGTGGGTGGAGCGAAGTCTTCTTGGCTTCGAACTTTTGTTCCTTGCGAAGCCTGTTTTGGAGCTGTAAAATACCTTCGAACCAGAACTTCGAAGGGTGTGTTCGAAGCTTGTTCCGCAGAAGACAGAATTAAAACAGAAGGCTATTTTTAGTTTGAAATTTTAAAAGCTCCCATTCACCCCCCCCCTCTGGTCGACGTTTCCGGTCCAACACTACTTTTACACGGGAGAGACATAACTTAGGCTTTCACACTTAACATCGGTTAGACAAAAATCTAGCAAGAGCGTCTTTGAGTATATCAAGCTTTTTCGAGATACTAGAAAACATTGTTTTAGTCTTAATATTTCAGAGAGAGATTTGGCGGATCTAGCTTTTAGCGGGTTGCGTTCTGAGATTAAGGAGAGACTAGACAACCAACACTTTTTAGAAGTTAGCCATGTCTTGCAATAGGCTCTGGTCCAGGAAGGCCGAGCTAAGGACAAAAAGTTTGTTAAGACGTTTAACAAGCCAAGGGCTGAAGTCCACGTCATGGAGCACACCGACGAGGAAGAATCAGAAGAGGAAGAGGATTCGACCGACATGTATGCTGCCGAATGGGTTTGGAATGCTAGGAGTAAGCCCGTTACTTGCTTCATGTAATGGCCGTCTGCCACCAAGAATCGGCCTAACGAGGTCAAGTACTCATTTGCTATAACTAAGTGTTACAAAATATTTGATTTCCTCTTGAAGAACCAGCTTCTCAGGTTGCTTAAAGGCCAAGTCATTCCATCTGCCGACGAGCTAAAGAAACACCCATACTATAAGTGGCATGGTTCGCATTCACATTATACTAACGACTGCAATGTTTTTTGTTGACAAGTTCAATCGGCCATAGAAGAAGGACGATTGAAGATAGACCCTAGTCCAAAGATGAGGCTGGACAAAGACCCTTTTTCCCATGAACACCATCGATCTCGACAAAAAGAGGGTGTTGATTCGGCCTGAATAGGCCAAGTCAACTAAGGGGAAAGCGGTCATCATTGCAGAATCGTGCACACACACACTTGTACCTAAGAACACTGAAGTAGGAGTGTGGAAGCGAAATGTTGGCACATATCCTTCGGCTAGGGCTCGCAAGAAGCCGAAGGTAACATACCAAATGTTTTTAAACAAGCACCAAAGAAAAGCTAAGGAAAGAGGCCCCCACGCCAAAAGGCTAAGTCAGCCGAAAGGACCCAAGTTGTCGGAGGGTGTCTTTGGACCACAGAGGCCGAACCCACCGCATAGTGGCTTCGGACCACAGTGGTCGAACACTCCGCATGAGGACTTCGGGCCACAATGGCCTAACACCCCCTACAGTGGTCTCGGACCCCAGTGGCCGAACCCTCCCTACGATGGCCTTGGACCGCAGTGGTTGAACCCTCCGTATAGTGGCCTCGGACCCCCAATGGCCGAACCTGGCTCTGCTCTAGACAAACCTTCCGGCGGCAGGCTTCGGCTCGAAATGGCCGAACATACCTCTGGCCTGGAAGGACCCCTCGCTGATATGGTCTGAGGTACTGTATACATTGTCGAACCCCCTTCTGGGTAATGGGTTCGGCTCACAGTGGGCGAAGCCACTAGAGCCACCGATGCCCCTGCCATACAACAAGGCAGGGACCCCGTGGGCTCTGTATCTATCACAATCAGAGCACCTTCCATAGCATAACACTATTCCTTGTTTTCCTTCGGAGTATTATGACTGGTAGGGACAAGCAGACACAACAGAGGGGGGCATCGTCCACAGGCTGTTCGTGGTGCCTCTGAATCGACTCGCGCAGGACGGAGCCAAGGGAGATGAATGCGAAGAGGCAAAGGATAGGGAATCTGAAGCTATCACAGTCGGAATAGGGTCTAAGGAAGTCCCGATCCTGAAGGCCCCTTCGCCGAAGCCTGAACAAGGTAAGTCCCCTGCTCAGGCCGAAGCCTGCACCAGAGCCTAGTCCGATCGGCCAAACGAGGCCGGTCCGATTAGCGGGGTCTGCAGCGAGGGCCCCTCCAATTATGGAACATGCGAGGCTAAGCTGGGCAGTACCCATTCGGCCAATAATAACAGGAACAAGGGAGTGGCACCTAGTACCAAGCCACAACCATCTTGGGCACCTCCAGGTATGTCCAAATCACAGAAGTGGCGTCTGCAATGCCTACGGGCATAGGAGATGCGCGAGAAGAAAGTCGAGGATGAGCGAGTCACCATTTTTGAAGAAATCCGCCCTCGACCAGTGATGAGACAGGTATGGAGGATCAAGCCGGTTGAGATAACCAACTCGACTCCTAGTCCGAGCGATGACGACGATGATATGCTCGATGACGACTACTCGTCGGTCTCTAAGGGACCCGTACCCCATGTGATGGACATCAACGTTGTCATGCTGCCCACCGAGTTCGCCATACCACAAGATGAGGCCGAGGTCGCTCAGATGAACCTCGGCTCGCCATCTAAAGCCTCTCTACATCAGAGGTCACATTGACGGGAAGACGATCTCCAGGAGGCTTGTTGATGGTGGCTCCACTGTTAACCTAATGCCTTACTTGCTATTGAAGAAACTTGGCAGGGACGAGGAGGACTTGAAGAAAACCAACTTGATGCTCAATGGCTTCAACGGCGAGAGTTCCAAGGCCAAAGGCGTGCTCTCCATGGAGTTCACAGTAGGCAACAAGACATTGCCGATAGCATTCTTCGTCGTCGATGTGCAAGGTAACTACAGTGTGCTGCTTGGGCGTTACTGGATTCACGCAAACTGCTGCATTCCTTCTACTTTGCACCCATGCCTAATTTACTGGGACGACGATGAAGTAGAGGTCATACCCGTAGATAATTCAGCCCATGTAGCATTGGCCGATGTGTCCATTGATGCCATTCACAACAATGTAGAATGTCTATCCGGTAGAGATCTTTCGGATTATGACTTTGTTAGTGTGTGCAGAGGATGTTTCGTACAAGTGTTTATAAAGCCGGCTGGTGTAGCATGACTATTTCTAAACAAGTAGTCATGTCTAGCAAGAGTAATCTATATTGGCTAAAGTCTCGTGTAGAGCAATATCGGTCTGCTAAAGACGGTATTGCTGAGGCCATCGAAGACTTTAGCGAAGTAGAGAAATTGGGATAAGGTTTTGCGTCGGCCGATCCTTTAGAAGAACTTGACATAGGCGATGGTAGCATCCCGAGGCCGACTTTTGTAAACCAACACTTACAACCTGATGAAAGAGCTGAAGTAATAAAGCTGCTTTGGTCCTACATCGATTGTTTCGCATGGGAGTATAGCGAAATGCCTAGATTAAGCCATGAGCTAATGGAGCATTGGCTATCTATCAAATCCGGATTTAGGCCTTATAAACAGCCTCCTCGTCGATTTAATTCGGCCGTCTATGACCGAGTTAAGGAAGAAGTGGAGTGACTAGTTAAAGCTAAGTTTATTAGGACATGGAGGTATGTTGAATGGGTTGCTAACATTGTGCCTGTAGAAAAGATGGGGAGCGGCAAAATATGAGTTTGTATTGATTTCAGGGATCTGAACAAGGCCACTCCGAAGGACGAGTATCCGATGCCGATAGCCGACATGCTAATCAACGATGCTTCAAGACATAAGGTACTAAGTTTTCTTGATGGCAATGCTGGTTATAATCAAATCTTTATGGCCAAAGAGGACGTCTACAAGACAACCTTTCGATGCCCTAGTTTCGTCGGTTTGTTCGAGTGGGTCGTTATGACTTTTGGTTTAAAGAATGCTGGTGCTACATATCAACGTTCTATGAACTTGATCTTTCATGACGTGTTTGGGGTTATGTTAGAAGTTTACATAGATGATGTTGTAGTCAAATCGAACGCTATGGGGAACCATTTAGCCGATTTGAAAGTTGCTTTTGATAGAATGCGACAGTATGTCTTAAAAATGAACTCGCCCAAATGTGCTTTTGGCGTGCCGGCAGGCAAGTTCTTAGGATTCAGGATTCACAAAAGAGGTATAGAGATTGATCCTAAGAGGCTTGAGAAAATTAGAAACTTTGCAGCGCCGACATGCAAGAAAGTTATGCAGAAGTTGCTAGGCAAGATGAATTATTTGTATCGCTTTATATCTAACTTGTCTGGCAAGATTGATGGCTTTGTCCCTATACTCTGGTTAAAGAATGAAGCCGAGTTCACTTGGGGGGCAAGTCAGCAAAGCACCTTTGAAAGGATTAAAGAGTGCTTATTGTTGCCACCTGTGGTGAGAGCACCAAAAGCCGGGATTCCATTTTGGCTATACATTGCCTCCGAAGATAGCGTGATTGGGGCCGTGGTAACCCAGGAGGTGGAGGGAAAAGAGTACATCATCACATTCTTGAGCCGCCATCTGCTAGATGCTGAAACCAGGTATGCGTTCATGGAACATTTATGTCTATCACTTTACTACGCATGTACCAAATTACGTCACTATCTTATCCGTACTACATGTATTGTCACTTGCCAAACCGATGTTATAAAATACATGTTGCAAAAGCCGATTCTAAGTGGAATAATTGGGAAGTGGGCTTACGCTCTTATTAAGTATGATTTGGCCTATGAACCTCTAAGAGCTATGAAAGGCCAAATTGTCGCTAATTTTATAGTTGATCACCACATAGATGTCAGTTGGTGTGGCAATCTTGCTCTAATTGAAGTAGTACCATGGGAACTTTATTTTGATGGTTCGACTTGCAAAAGTGGCCAAGGTATTGGAGTGGTTCTCATATCACCTAGTGGAATGCATATTGAAACCTCTGTCCGTTTGGAATTTCCCGCTACCAATAACCAAGCTGAATATGAGGACTTATAGCTAGGACTTGAAGTGCTAGACATGTTCATGCGCATGGTGATTCTCTGTTAGTAGTACAAAAAGTAGCTAAGAGTGCTCAATGTCTTAATGGCTTGCTGAATAGTTACTTGGATAAATGCGTAGACATAGTTGCTACTTTTGATGACTTCAAAATTTCTCACATGTCAAGAGAAGCCAAATCCATTGCAAATGATTTGGCTTAGCAAGCATCTGGCTACCAAGTCAGGAGAGGAAAATTTTTTGTTAGGAGAAGCCGATTGTTGGCGTAAAAGATTACACTATCAGGTTTCTAGAGATTAGAAACTAACAAACGAAGTGTTTGTGAAATAAACTTTTTCAAGCCTCCGAATGGATAATAGCTCAAAACAGTTCGAAGATGTGTATTGAATAACTCAGTCTTTGATCCTCATTACAGGGTAAAACGAGGGGTATTTGTAGGCCAAAACATTAAGGAAAAGACCCTTTTATCCCTCTGTTACAACCGACATAGTGGAAACTATTCGGTGCCCTTAATAGGGCTAAAATGGTAAAAGACTAATCTAATGAGAAAGAAGATAAGTCTTCCATCTTAGCTGGCAAAGAGGCTCTCTGAAGAGTCAATGTTCGAAGATATACTCCGAACTAGAGTTCGCCTCTATCCTTCAAACTTGATCCAGTATACTTCCGGAGTTAGATGCTGGAAACCTTCGATTAAATCACCTGCCTTTGTCTTGTTGCAGCAATGGCCCTGAGGATGAAGTATTCTCCCCCAACAGTAGCCCCTCGAATACGCTTCTCTATTAGATCTGTAACGTTAGGAGAGCAGTATACGCAAGAAAAATAATCATGCATAGGGGTTAACAGATTTAATCAACTTTCGAAGTATGCGGAGATTCAAAACTTCGAATCGACTTCTAAGGAAGTTATATTCGAACTATCTTGGAATTAACTTAAGGAGCCGAAAATCTTTTTAAACTTGGAAGAAATAGCGGTTGGCTTTTTCCTTCCAGCAAAAGTTACGCGGTGCGTTAACTTCGCAAGGGGTAATGGTCAAGAATGTGAAACGACAAACGTAAACGGTAAAAAATCATGGGCCTGGGCTATAAATAGAGGACCCAAACACTTCTCGAATACCCTTCTCACCGTCTTTGCACCATCAAACCCTAGCCTCCAAATTTCTGCTTTAGCAATCAGTGCGAGTTCATGGCGAAGACCAGCTTCAAGGTCCCTGGGGCGACTTCGGCCCTAGCCCGGTAGCAGGCTGCAGCCGCGGCAGCGGCAGTGACAGCAGCGACGCCAATAGTTGTGGCGGCTCCGACGGCGGCGGTAGCAGCACCAGTGGCGGCGCCAGCAAGGAATCCCCAAAATATCGGTCCTCACGATCTCCTCCCATCATCTTCGAAGTATTCAGACCAGTCTTATCAACTGGGGCCATCTACCTGCAAGAGGGAGTCGATCGCAGCAGCAGTGGAGGGAAAGATTAGCTCGGAGGTCATAATCCGGAAACCTAGAAAGGAGGCCATCCCTTCACCAAGGCCTAGAGAAGTTGTGGTCTTCGAAGCTTTATTCGAAGTGGGGTTAGGACTCCCAGCAGTCGACTTCCTATCGAAGGTACTAGATTTATTTCATGTCACCCTTCCTCAACTATCATCGAACGCAATAGCGCACTTGGCCATCTTCGAATAGGCGCTGCGAGCTGAGGGCTGCGAAGGAAGAGCATAGATTTTCGCAGCACTGCACAGAGCATCATGCCAACCAAAGACTTACCTAGGCCCCAGAGAAGATAAGATCATGGTAGCCTTTGGCAGCATCAACTTCTGACTTCGGGACGAGTTTCAACTATGATTTCCAACGAAGTCCATCAATGCCAGATGGTACACAGATTGGATCCTCCAGTGGTTCTATGCCAAAGTTGGGGAGGCAGTCGTCTAGCTGGACCTCTGCAGGACATAAACTTCCAAAGGGAAGCCCAAGTTCACCCAGATCCCAGTCAGCTCGAAGCTCGCCTCAGCCTGCTCCAAAGGATTAGTCGCCGCATGAGCATGCGGGACTTAGCGGAGGAGTTCATTGGGCTCCAAATTCCACCTCTGATGGCCAACTGGCCTGTCACCTTCGAAGAGGATCTGGAGGGTGGACTCCGAAAAATCTCTTCGAACTCAAGCCCTGCAGGTAGCTTTGAAAACAACATGTTCTATATATATTTGTTTGATGAAATGACTAATGCCAACTTATCTTTCAGCTTCTCAAGCCCCCCTGACGTCGGAGCAAGTTGTTCGAGCTTCGGAGAAGATTCTGCGAGTTCCAACTCCGGCCGAGAAGGAGTGGACAACGAAGCTAGTGGGTAACTGGGAGCAGCTCAACCGAGTATGGGGTGTACTCGGAGTTGCTCCCCCTCCTCTTCCGGACTAGGTACCTTCAGAGCAAGGACCGAAGAAGAGGAAAGCGGATGCGGGGACTTCGGCTCCGGTAAAGACCCCAGCAAAAAAGGTAGCCCAAAAGCCAAAGAATGTGGCGCCTTCAAGTCCGGTGGCTTCGGTCTCCGATTCCTTTGAGGATGAGGGAAGAGTCCTCATCGACCTGATCACCGAAGACGAAAACCGGGCAGAAGTAAACACTGGCAACAACGCAATCACGCCAGTTGTTCCAGGCAGTTCCGAACAAGCTGGAACTTCAAATGTCCAGCCAGACTTGCCGCATGAAGAATCCCCATAACTAAAGGCGGAGTCGAAGCTACTGCTAGGCAAGCTTTGATTCCGGACGAAGTGGTGGTTGTAGCTCCAAGAGAGGCTTCAACAGTCAACCCTTCGGTTCTAGGCTTCGAGTCCGATGAAGATTTCGAAGTGGCCTTTGACCATCCGAGCAGCCCCATACTCACCCGCCGACAAGATTTCGGAGGTAAACTTTGCATGAATCATTTGTTTCTTTTCCCTGCAAAATTATGCAATATATAATACCTTTGTCTCGGCAGGGTCCGCTCCCATGGAAGTGGCTCCTGGGACCTCAACATCTCTGGGGCCGATTTCAGGAGTTGCACAGATGGGACCTGGAAAAGCTAAAGGCAAAATGGACCCCTTTCCTGCTCCGAATTCAAGATTAACTCCGTCTGAATCAACAGACGGAGGTCAATCTACGGAGGGGGGCCAGTCTACCGAGGTCTCCGA
The DNA here is from genome assembly GCA_019279435.1 of Zizania palustris. Lineage (NCBI taxonomy): Eukaryota > Viridiplantae > Streptophyta > Magnoliopsida > Poales > Poaceae > Zizania > Zizania palustris. Next base: position 14,783,502 of record JAAALK010000289.1, on the reverse strand, counting down.
AGACGCAGCACAGCGCTCCGACCCCTCGCCGAACGAAGACGACCAGAGGGCTCTGTCCATGCTCCCCCTCCTAGCTCGACCCTTTGGACCCTGCTCGAGCCTTTGGATCGAGCTAACCGCGAAGTTGGGGAGACGGACCTAGTGGCCATCCTTAGCGAAGCTGAGGGCTCGGAGCTCAACGTGGCCTTGTAACGGGTAGCATAGCAGGTACGAAGTATCTGCAAAACAAGATTAATTTCAACTTAAGAATAATCTCTCACATTGCTTTTTCCCTTCGCAACAAATAGTCTTGGCTCGAGCTGCAGCTGTCTCGAACGAGCGCGGAAGTCTTCGTCTTCAGGAGAAGGTTACTGCTCTCAAGAGGAGTCTTAGCATCTCCAAAGTTCGAGTTTCCCGCTTAGATGAATGGTTTCAGCGGAGAGGAGGGCCAGACAAAATCTAAAGGGTGCGAATAAAAAACTCGAAGCCAAACAAATTGTGCTTCGGGCCGAAGTAGAAAAAATGCGGGCGGAGCACGCCACGGTGGGGGCTGAGCTAGTTAAGCTCCAAGAGGAGAAGGCTAAAGCCACGGAGGAAGCTAGCAACTTGCTTAGCCAGAAGAGTTCTCTGGCTACGGAGGCAGCTAGGCTATCCGCTGTGGTAGATGAGCTGACTTCGTCAAGGGATGCCTTGATTGAAGACAAGGTGAAGTTGGAGAAGGTAGCCGCGGAGGTCATGAACAATCTGTTAGGTGTTCTAGAGTACTTCGGTACTCTTTGGACACTACCTTCGAGTGACAACATCCCCCTGCTATGACGGCTGAAGATGATCCAAGGAGCAGCGAAGATGTTGAAGACAGCAGGCATTCGGTATGGAGAGATCTTCGGCCAAGTGGCTACTCTCGGAGTACTTCGCTACTATGAAGATCTAGGGCTATCGATAGCACCATACTCGGGGGCAGCTCCCATTACCTTCGACGACAACCAACTGCTCAACCCTTATGAAGATGTGGCCGCAGCTTGGCAAGCCTTCCAAACTTCATGGAGAGCCGAAGGTCGATCAGCGATCAAGGCTTGGATCGATGAAGGGCATCACCAAAAACAAGCTCGGTCTCAAGCTTCGAGCAGCCAGCCTTCGCCGGACCCACAGGTTTAGCCTTGTCTAGGGAGCCCAACTATGTAAAAAAATATGCTTTCATATATTATGAATGAAAATTTATTTATCATGTTTTTAGGCTTCTCAACCTCGTATGGATGATGTCGAAGTGTTAAACGTTACCGAAGAACTCCGCCTGCTATGGGCTACCTTCGATCTCTTAAAACTTCACAAATGACCTCGATTTTTGATTCCTCGAGAAAGCTCTAGTGCAATTGCGCCCGAAATATTTAAAGATATATTATCTTATATTAAAGAGGAAGAAAAAGAAGTTAACTTGGAAACTTCATCTTCTTAAGACGTTGAATGGTCTAAAGACGAGGATATTGCTGAAGAACAAGGAAAGAAGCCTGAAGAACTTCGAAGCTGGGAAAAAATTCCCGAGCGACTTCGAACTTGGGCTGAACTTCAACAGGAACAAAAAGATTTTTGAGCTTCGAAGCGAGGGAGAAGAGTTAAACGTAAAGTTATCAGGACTCCCGGCTCTGGAACTAGTCACTCCGGCTTTAGTAATAGCTCTAGAAATCGAAGGGGTCTTCGATTCCTTCTTGGAATAGATACAGATTTTTCATGATGTAATGTAATCTGTTTGAATAATAAAGATTGATTTTAAAAATTGTCTCCCTACTTCCTAGCCCCTCTTTGGGCACAAGCAACTTCGAAGTATACTCGAAGATGGTTAGGCGCAAAGAAAAACTTAGGAGTACAATTTTGGAGGCTCGGAGCCCCTCAGTAATTTAAAGATTGATTAAAATCTTATAAAATGTCCGACTGCTTTGAGTCGTAAAACAGGTAACTTAGTACCTTTTGTTTGAAAGTAGTCACTTCGAACAAACTTCCCGGACACTTTAGTGTCACAAACGATTGGTCACTTTGGACTCTTTTCACAGATATTCGAAGCTTATCAGCTCAAACTCTGTTTTGCTTTGGCCTCCTTCGACTCTTTTTGCGAATGCTATCAAACCGGTGGTTTGGAATTCGCAGTGGTCTCCTTGGACTCTTTTTACGGATGCTTTCAAGCTGGAGCTTCGAATTCGCATTATTTGGTCTCCTTCGACTCTTTTTACAGATGCTTTCAAGCCGGTGGCTTGGAATCCGTTTTTCAGTGACTTTCCTACCTCGTCGGAAGCTTTGAACCAGTGGTTCGAAGTCCAAAAAATTGGTTCAAATTAATTACACTTCCCTCCGAGCCAACTTTGTTCTTCCAGTGCGTCCACTAGAAATAGGAAGTGTTTGAGAGGTAGGCATTATCTGAACCATAAGTTTTATTAATTCAGAAGGTGTTTACAAATGATTACAAGGAGCCCCTATGCGAAATATCACTTTATATGCTCCGCATGCCATGTATGCGTTAACTCTTCGCCTTCTAAATTAGCTAGCTTGAAAGAACCAGGGCGTCCTGAACGGAGAATTATGTATGGACCTTCCCATCTATTCCTTAGTTTCCCTGGTGCTACAATGCTTCGCAAAACAAGATGACCCGACTTAAGTTCGTTAAGCTTCACCTTCGGGTCAAACCAAGTCTTCGTCTGCTGACGATACTTTGATAAGTTGGCGACAGCTCGAAATCTTGTTTCTTCTATTAAATCAAGCGAAGTTTGCCTTTCTGCTTCTATTTCTGGCTCGGTGCTGCGAAGGGATCCTCCTTTAAGCTCCGTTGGCGTCATAATTTCGTCTCAGAATAATAGTCTGAAAGGAGTAAAACCCGTGGACCTTGTTTGAGTGGTCTGAATGGACGATAGAATCTTCGGGAGCTCCTCGGTCCACAATCCTTTTGCCAGTCCTACTATTCTTCGATTCAGCCCTGACAAGATATTACCATTGGCTCTTTCTACAGCTCCGTTAGACTGAGGATGTCGCACTGCAGCGAAGCATAATTGTATGCCAAGATCTTCACAAAACTTTATGAAGGGCTCTGCATCAAATTGTGTCCCATTGTCAACTGTGAGTTGCCGAGGCACTCCGAACCGGCATATAATATTTTTCCAGAAAAAATTTTGTACATTATTCGAAGTGATAGCTATTAGGGGTTCTTCTTCGACCCACTTGGAAAAATACTCAATTGCTACCACTGCGAATTTCAAATTTCCTTTTGCTACTGGGAAGGGGCCAATAAGGTCCATGTCCCATATTGACATGGGCCATACTAGGGCAATGACTTGAAGAGTTGTTGGCAGACGATGACTTCTTCTTCCCATCCATTGACAACCCTGGCAAGTGCGGACTAAGCTCTCCGCATCAGCTACTATTGTAGGCCAATAAAGCCCCTGGCGAAGTGTTTTTCCTGCCAAAGCTCGAGGGGCCAGATCGCTACCGCAAAGTCCTTCATGAATTTCTCGAAGAATCTCTTGACCTTTGGCTTGAGATATACATCGGAGCAGAGGGGAACATACTCCGGCCTTGAACAAAATACCGTTGATTATATGATAATTTAGAATTCTGAGCTTCAACCTCGAAAGCTGTGGCCCTTCAGGAAAATTTGCTTCTCCTTGCAACAATTCCATAATTGAACTTCGCCAATCTGTACTTGGAATGCAAAGGACTTCCGCAGAAGGGATCTGTGTCACCGAAGGTGCACTGAGCTCTTCGTAAAAAGCTTCTTCTGGAATGTCCATAGCTCCGGCTGCAGCTTCCGCCAAGATATCAGCTTGCGTATTTTTAGCTCTGGGTATACTTCGAATGGAAATCCCTTTAAATGCTACTTCACTCTTATGGATCTCTTCCAAATATTTTTCAAGCTGTGGATGTCGAACATGAAAACTCTTATATACGTTCCCTGCTACAATTTGAGAATCTGTCTTAATAACAACTCTTGTAGCCCCCAAAGCACGTGCCTTTCGAAGTCCTAACAAAATTCCTTCATACTCCGCTGTATTATTGGTAGACTTAAAGTTGAGTCTTGCGGAGTACATTGCCTTTTGCCCTGAAGGCGAAATTATTATTGCTCCGACACCTGCTCCAGATGCTTGGAAAGCTCCATCGGATTATATGTTCCAAATTCCTTCGCTTGGCTTCTCTGGAGCCCATGCTACAGGGGGAGTCCACTCTGCCACAAAATCTGCCAACACATGTGACTTAATTGCTGTCCTTGCCACGAAGGAGATGCTGAAGGGTGCTAATTCAACAGCCCACTTCCCAATTCTTCCTGTGGAATCCTTACTTCGGAGCATATCTCCCAAGGGATATGAAGTTGGTACAATCACATTATGTGCTAAGAAATAATGCTTTAACTTCCTCGAAGCCATTATCAGAGCATAGGTGAACTTCTCAAGCTCGCAATATCTTGTTTTTGCTCTGGACAATGCTTAAGATACAAAATAGACTGGATTCTGTACCAACTTCCCATTGAAATCAACTTCCCTAACAAGGACTGCACTGACAGCGGAGCTAGTAGCCGCAAGGTAAAGGACTAGGGTTTCGTCCACAACAGGCACTGTGAGTGTAGCAAGGTTACTGAGATAATTCATAATCTCGTCAAAGTTGTTTTGACACTCTGATGTCCATGCAAAATCTTCGGACCCTTTCATGCTTTGAAAATGGGCAAACTTCTCGCCGCAGACCTTGCCAAGAATCTGCTAAGTGCTGCAAGATGACCAATCAGCTTTTGCACTTGCTTTAAATTTTCCGGAGGAGCCATCCATTGCAATGCAGTTATTTGAGTGGGGCTAGCTTCGATCCCTCTGCTTGAAACTAGATACCCTAACAACTTTCTAGCCTGAGCCCCGAAGATACATTCTTCGGGGTTAAGACGGATTCCACATGCCCAAAGGCTATTGAATGTTTCTGCTAAGTCTAGGCTATGTTTGTGCTTTAAAGCACTCTTTTATTACAATGTCATCCATATAAGCTTCTACATTGCAGCCTATTTGATGACCTAGAGCCTTAGCAATTAACCTCGAAAAAGTTGCCCCGGTATTTCTTAAGCCCAAGGGCATTCTTACATAGCATAAGACTCCCGAAGGAGTTACAAAGCTTGTTTTGATTTCATCTTCGCGCTTTAGCTAGATTTGATGATAGCCGGAATACGCGTCAAGGAAGCTTAATAACTTCGAACCAGTAGTGGAGTCAACCAATTGATCAATTCGGGGCATGGGATAGGGGTCACGGGGGCATGCTTTATTCAAAGATGTAAAGTCAATACACATGTGCCACTTCCCAGAAGATTTCTTCCTAACGAAGACTGGGTTGGCTAGCCACTCCGTATGAGCTACTTCTCTGATAATCCCAGCCTTCAGCAACTTTTCCACTTCATCTTTAGCAAGGATAGCCCTCTCCGTAGATAGCTTCCGGAGTCCTTGCCTAACAGGCCGAACCTTCGGGTTCACAAGTAAACTATGATCAATAATATCCCGAGAAACTCCGGTAATGTCCTCATCAGACCAAGCATACACATGTAAATTCTATTCAACTACTTTTTCTAACGAAGTAGCGACTTCTGGAGGCAAATCCTTGCCAAACTGAAATGAATAGTCTTTGCCGTCTTTGACAATAACATTCGTTATAATCTCCCCTTCGGGGCTTGTCCTTGGGAAGGACTTCTTCGAAGGTTCGCCTGGAGCAGAAAAATCCTCCTGGTTACCTTGCACGCTGTTCACCTGTCTCGGGTCAAGAGGAGGGCCATGACCATATTCCGCTCTTCGCGCAGTGGCCTGATCTCCGAAAACAGTGAGCACTCCCGCCTGTGTGGGCATCTTCATACACAGATAATTATGATGCGCCACAGATCCGAATTGATTCAACATGCCTCTTCCAAAGATAACATTGTATGCATATGGGGCATCCACAACATCAAAAATCACTTCCTCCGTCCTGGCTAGTAGCCCCTCTCCGAAAGTGACCTCCAGGCCTATTTGGCCGAGGGCATCAAGAGGGGGTCCTGCGAAGGCTTGCAAAGGACGAGCTGCTGGGAGAAGATGCTTCCTGGAGATACAGAGTTGATCGAAGGCTTGGACGAAGATAATATCCGTTGAACTCCCTCCGTCGATCAGTACTCTCCGGATTTCAGTCCCTGCTATGTCGGCAGTGATGACAAGTGGGTCTGCATGTGGAAACTTTATGCTAGCTGCATCATCTACAGAAAAAGATATCGGCACATGGGACCATTCAGGCATAGCAGCTACGGACGGAGAAGTTCCAATATGGCCCACTTCTCGGACATATTCTCTTCTCTGCCTCTTCGACATACTTCCGAGGGTCCCTCCTCCGGAAATGGGGAGGACTACTTTTTTCCCTCGATCATGAACATCTTCCTACTTCGGAGGCCGTCTTGTAGGGTCATCTTGTAGGGTCGAAGTTATCTATACGCGCCACAGCCTGGACAGGCTCCGGACACACCTCGGTCGGAACTCGGTCGGTAGTACTTCGACCCAAAGTTCTTTCAAGGTACTCGCCTATTAAAGCGAGTATAGACTTACACGCATCAGTTGCGTGACTTCAATTCTCACCATGGACACAACAGAAGAAGGCCTGGGCTTTACCAGCCGGCTTCCCTGACGGCCTCCAGCCGCTGGTCTTGCTTCCTGAAGGTTGCGAAGTCCTATGGGCAAATTTCTACGGAGGTGCAATGTTCAAGACTTCTGAACAAGGATGCTTTTGCCCTCGACTCCTGTCATGATGAGCTTCGAATCTAGGCCCCTGCGACATTGTTCAAGTCTTCACTTCCAGCTTGACTTCTTGCAGGATTGACATTTGCAGTAGTTCTCCAAAGCCACCCTTCTTCTGACTTTGCATACTCTTCGAAATAAGACATCAACTGAGCAATAGAAGATATCTGCTTCCGGTGAAGTTTATCAAGGAGGCCCGCATGGGTAACTCCCTCTCGAGCTGCATCAACTATGGAGGATGTAGTTAACCCTCGAATTTGCGACTTCGTATGAGTGAAGCGCTTGAAATACTGTCTTAAAGTCTCTCCAGGGAGCTGCTTCACCTGGCAAAGACTTCCTGTTGACATTGGGGGTACGAAGGTACCCTGAAAGTTGCTTATGAACTTCTTCCTTAATTGTTCCCAGGTTCTGATTGACCCTGGCTTCAAGGACCAGAACCACCGCAGTGCCACCCCTTCGAGAGATAGAGGAAAACATTTGGCCATGGTGTCTCGTACTCCTCCACTGGCCTCAATTGCCAATGCATAAGAACGGGAGAACTCACCAGGGTCTTCATCTCCAGAATATTTGTAGAGCTTCGAGGTTTTGAACTTGGGATCGAAGCGCACTTTCTGTAACTCAGGATGCAGCGGAGATTCGGTGTCGAAGGAAGCGTTCTTTGGGGCTTCGGGATAAGGAAGTTCGTCATCTTGGGGCACTTCGGGGATGACTGGGGTGGCTTGAGAACGAAGCCTATATACGGCTTCTTGTCACCACCTCACCACTACAGCTTGGAGACTAGCCATTTGGACTGCCATGTCACCAAGACCATCTTCATCTCCTCTGGAAGGACCTTCCGGGTCTTGAGAACTGTACGCATCAGTCCGAAGTGGAATCTGTGGTGGAAGAGGGACTCCGGTTGGCCGGAGTATGGATGGAGTTGGGGGAGGAACTTTGCCTGCTCAAGGAAGGGGAATCCCTTCCGGGATCTGAGGTGGAGGAAAAGCTGAAGGTCCTCCGACCTCAACTGTGCTCGAGGATCTAACTCCGGAGGTCCGAGGGGACCTTTGGGTAGGACTACCACCTGAACTCCGCTTGGGAGGCATGGTTTGAGAACTTGGTAGAGAACGAAGTTTTTTGGACTATAGTCCCCACAGACGGCGCCAACTGTTGTTGTAAAAGATTACGCTAACAGGTATATAGAGATTAGAAACTAACAAACGAAGTGTTTGTGAAATAAACTATTTCAAGCCTCCGAATGGATAATAGCTCAAAACAGTTCGAAGATGTGTATTGAATAACTCAGTCTTCGATCCTCATTACAGGGTAAAACGGGGGGTATTTATAGGCCAAAACATTAAGGAAAAGACCCTTTTACCCCTCTGTTACAACCGACATAGTGGAAACTATTCGGTGCCCTTAATAGGGCTAAACGGTAAAAGAATAATCTAATGAGAAAGAAGATAAGTCTTCCATCTTAGCTGGCAAAGAGGCTCTCTGAAGAGTCAATGTTCGAAGATATACTCCGAACTAGAGTTCGCCTCTATCCTTTGAACTTGATCCAGTATACTTCCGGAGTTAGATGCTGGAAACCTTCGATTAAATCACCTGCCTTTGTCTTGTTGCAGCAATGGCCCTGACGATGAAGTATTTTCCCCCAACACTGATGCTTGGTCTCACTGCCGAAGCTACAAGCTTTAGACAGGCATGAGGTCTGTCGAACCCTCCAGGCCGGGCCCCTCCGGCCAACGGAGGTTGCCGCGCGCTAAAACCCTCAGGTTGGGACGCCTCGTCCGCCGAAGGGTTTTACGCATCGGTGCCCCTACGCCGTAGCCCGCTGGATAGCGGAGGTCTTCATGCGCCAGAGCCCTCCGATAGGAGCCTTCGGTCTGACCAACTTCACGTAGCCAGCTCAAGTAAGCTTCGGCAGGAGTGGGAAAGGCCTAGGGGGCACTCCGAAATCAGTAGCTTGGACGTCACTCAAGGGAATGAGCTAGCAAACCCTTCAGAAGCCCATAAGAGCAATTGGAGAATTCCAATCGTCCAGTATTTGAGAGACCCTAGTCAAAGGGTTGATCGGAAAGTTCGACGACAAGCGTTTAAATTTGTGTTGCTAGATGATACACTATATCGCCAAAGTTTTTATGGAGTACTGTTAAAGTGTTTAGACGATGAACGGTCCTAGGTGGCTATGGGATAAGTCCATGAAGGGCTTTGTGGCACTCATCAGTCAGCCCAGAAAATGAGTTGGTTGCTCAAAAGAGTAGGTTTCTTCTGGCCGACTATGACTGAGGATTGTTTTAAGTATTATAGAAGGTGTGAAGCGTGTCAAAAGTTTCACAACATTCAGTTAACTCCTCTTCATTGCTTAACCCTATTATCAAGCCATGGCCATTCTAAGGTTGGGGTTTAGACATCATCAGCCAGATCCATCCTCCTTCAAAAGGGCATCGATTCGGGATGATGGCGACGAATTACTTTACCAAATGGACCGAAATTGTGCCTCTCAAGAATATGACTCACAACAAGGTACTTGATTTTATCTTAAAGCACATTATACATAGGTTCGATATTCCCCAAACTCTCACTACAGATCAAACTAGTTCATTTGTTTCTAAAGAAGTGAGAGACTTTGCCGAACTTTATGGTATTAAGTTGGTGAACTCTTCACCGTACTATGCTCAGGCCAATGGTCAAGACGAGCCTAGTAACAAGAATGTGATCAAACTCATTAAGAGTAAAATCAAAAAGTGCCCTAAGAAGTGGCATGAAGTGCTTTCCGAGGCGTTATGGGCTTGTCAAATTGCAAAGCACGGTGCTACCAAAGTTATGCCATATGAGTTAGTACATGGACAAGAATCCATTCTACCTGTAGAAGTAGATCTTGGCTCTTTAAGAGTTCTAAAGCAAGATGCTTGTCGGTCGACGAGTATGAGAATCTTTTGAAGGACAATCTAGAAGAAGTGACCGATAAGAGGTTAAGGGCTTTAGAAGCTATGAAATGGACAAAATGAGAGTATCTAAAGCCTACAATAAGAATGTTAAACAAAAATCGTTTCAAGTAGGTGACTTGGTTTGGAAGATGATTTTGCCTTTAGGCACTAAGAGCCCTAAATTTGGTAAATGGTCACCTAGTTAGGAAGGTCCTTTCAAAATAGCCGAAGTCGCTCTTGGCAATGCATATGTGTTAGAATCTCTACAAGGAGAGCGGTTTCTAAGGGATTTGAATGGCAGGTACTTGAAAAGGTTCTTCTATAGTGTGGGGCAAACAACTTGAAAATGTTGAAACGACGATATGAGAGGTATCATCCTTAGTCTGTTATAATTTTAGTTCACTTAGTTCACTAAAATGCAGGGGGCATGTGTTGATAGCAAAAAATGGCATTAATGGTTAAGATTATCAAAATATCAATTTTGGTAATTTGGGCCGAAAATACACATGTCCTTGACTAGGCCTGCTACCTTCAGCCCGAAGGCCTTCGGAGGCCCACCTCGTTGAAGCTTCGGCCCGAGGAGAAGGCCTCGGCGGGCCTGGCCGAAGCCCACTTCGGGCAGGAAATCAGAGATAGAGTTGAGTCCAATTCTGGCTAAGTTTTATCCCTACACGTGATTAAGACAAATCCTATCAGATTAGGCTTCGAGATTAGAAGTCTAGCCCCTATAAATATAGGGGTGAGGCTGGTTCATTAAACCCCCCAACACAAATCAACACAAAGCCCTAGCTTTGAACCGTACCTTTATTTTTACCTTTACTTTCCTGCAATCTTCGTGGGTTTGCTTGGAAGCCCTCCACCGGCCACTTCGGAATAGTGGTAATCCTTGTTACTTCACTTGTGAAGTATCTGTTAATCTACGTAATAGATTGCTATCGCCTTTTTACTTCGCTTGTGAAGTATCCACTAATCTGCATAACAGATTGGTACCTTCGCCCCTAGTGCAACACTTAGCGTAATTCGGTCCCCAGGCCGAATTGGTACTTGATATCTGTTCTGTTGTAGGTTTTCATGTTCGGAGCCACTTCACTGGAGGTGTCCTGAGCTAGGAGATTGGTTTCAGAGGCTACAAGAACACCACTCGGTGGGAATATTGCTTCGACTACCCGTGCCGGACCATCATGCTGTTGTTGGTTTGACCGAGTCCCGCGCACCAGCACGCGTCGCAACAGGCTTCGTCACGATAGGCTTCGCCACATTCATACCCCGCGTTAGACGAAGTCACGCCCGCACGCTGCGTTTGAGTTGTTTTATCGTATCAGAGACTTTGCGCCGAACCCTGCTGTTCGGAGGTGATTGTCGTGTCAAGATATGTTCGGAGCTCGTCTTCAGCTAGATCGGTCCGAACGCTAAAGGCACCCTTCGACGGGACCCTTCACATCAGATGCTGAAGGTATCCTTCGGTGATACTCTTCGCATGCACACCTCGATCAGTCAGGCTCCTCTCGGCTTGCGGATTTAGCATGTTTAATATATTTCTTTCAGCTAATTGGATTATTTCTGTGTGGTCTGATTACCTAGTGACTCCACCCCCTTACCATGGTTAAGGGAAGTCATAACATGACGTCGGTGTTGTGTTACGCTTAGGCTTGTCCCTAAGTATCCGCACACTTTTGGATCATCGAACTGACCCAAGTGCGGGGCACATTTTCGTGTCAACAGCCTCCTCCTGACCCGGAGGTCTAGCTCTCCTTAGGGCCCTATCATGTAAAAACTTGTATTCATGTATTTCTTTTAATGAAAAAGACTTATTTGGAAATGCTTTTAGGATTTTTCGCATTTTCTGGATTATGAGCTTGAAGTACTAGAGGTTAACGAAGGGCTCCGTCGGTAGTGGGTTACCTTCGAAGCCTTAAGGCCTCACAGGCGTCCTATTTTCTATTCCTTGAGGAAGCCACAGAGAGGTTGCACTTGATATTTGTAGTGAAGTACTAGCTTATATTAAGGAGGAAAAGGAGGAAATTGTAAATTGTGGGATCGAACTGGCGACTAGAGGGGGGTGAATAGGCGCCTTGACAAATTCTTGCGAATGTGATGGCTTAATCAAATCACCCAACTGTTGACACGAAAATGTGCCCCCACACTTGGGTCAGTTCGACGATTCAAAAGTGTGCAGATACTTAGGGACAAGCCTAAGCGTAACATAGCACCGACATCACGTTCTGACTACCCTTAGCCGTGGTAAGGGGGGTGGAGTCGCCAGGCAATCAGATCACACAAAATAATCCAATTAGCCGAAAAAAATATTTAAACAGAATAAATCAGCAGACCGAGTGAAGCCTGACTGATTCGAAGTATGGTGTGAAGGGGGTCGCCGAAGTGTACCTTCGGCGTCTGACGCGAAGTGTCCCGCCGAAGGGTACCTTTGGCGTCCGGACTGACCTGGCCGAAGATGAACTCCGAACAGATCTGGACGTGATAATCACCTCCGAACAGTGGGGTTCGACGTGAAGTCTTTGATACAGTAAGATATAGAATAATGATTCGAATGCAATGCACGAGCATGACTTCGTCCGGAGCGGAATACAAGCATGGTGAAGCTTGTCGTGATGAAGTCCCTTGGCGCACAGTCAAAGCAGCAGTCTTGCCGAAGGGTATTCTGGCAACCTCTAAAATCGATCTCTTAGCTCCAGACACCTCTGACGAAGTAGCTCCAAAGTGGAAACCTGCAACAGAGTATATCCGAAGTACCAATTCGGCCCGAGGACCGAATTCTACTAAGTGTTGTACTTGGAGCAAAGGTAGCAATCTGTTACGTAGATTAGCAGATACTTCACAGGTGAAGTAACAATAGCGCATCAGGCCGAAGCCCCCTGCTGGAGTGTCCGGGCTTCTGGAAGCCCTCACTATCCGGATGACTTCAGTTCAGGGTTTCCGGCACGCCAGACCCTTCGGTGAGCTGAGTACTACGGTCCTGGGACCTCGGTGCATGGTAGCCTCCGGCAGCCAGAGGGGTACGACCCAGAGGGTGTGCCCGTTCGAAGTCACTGGCTTTGGTAGTGAGACAAAACATCGGCTTCTCCCGTGCAGAAAATTTCCCTCTCCTGACTTGGTAACCAGATGCTTGCTGAGCCAAATCATTTGCAATTGAATTTGCCTCTCTTGACACATGAGAATTTTTGAAGTCATCAAAAGTAGCAACTATGTCTAGGCACTTATCCAAGTAGTTGTTTATCAAGACATTAAAACATTGAGCACTCTTAGCTACTTGTTGCACCACTAACAGGGAATCACCATGTGCATGAACATGTTTAACACCCATGAATCCTAATAATTCAAGCCCTAGCAGTAAAGCCTCGTATTTAGCTTGGTTATTAGTAGAAGGAAACTCTAAATGAGATGAGGTCTCAAAGTGCGCTCCGCTAGGTGATATGAGAACCACTCCAATACCTTGGCCATTTTCGCAAGCTGAACCATCAAAGTAAAGTTTCCACGGCATTACCTCAATCAAAGAAACATTGTCGCTCCAACTGACGTCTATGTGGTGATCAACTATAAAGGTGGCTACGATCTGGCCTTTCATAGCTCTTAGGGGTTCATATGCCAAATCATATTCAATCAAAGCGTAAGCCCACTTTCCGATTCTTCCACTTAGAATAGGCTTTTGCAACATGTGTTTTATAACATCGGTTTGGCAAACGACAACACATGTAGTGGGGAGAATATAGTGGCGCAACTTGTTACACGCGTAGTAAAGTGATAAACACAAACGTTCCACAAACGCGTACCTGGTCTCAGCGTCCAGCAGGCGACGACTCAAGAATGTAATGATGTACTCTTTTCCTTCTACCTCCTGGGTAGACCCTAACCCGACCCTGGGCATGAAGCCGGCACATTCCATAAATAGTGTGTGGATTTGCTCCTCTAGGTCATCTTGGCCTGCTGCCTGCGCACGTCTCTCGTGCGGGGGCACGACACAAGGCGGGATATCGGTGTGTCGGCCATGGGCCTCTTCCCTACGCGCTAGCTGTTCGACATGCTTGAGCCCATGTGCCTGTGCATGTGGTGCGGGCAGTGCGGGCAGGGATGGTACCGGCGGAGGTGGTGGTGGTGCGAGGTATGCGGTGCTAGTTTTGCCATAAGCATAATGACTAGTCTCGGCCATGGGTGTTGAGGCCGGCGATGTAACGGTCTTGCCAGTGCTACCGTCAGTTCTGCTATACACATGAGTTACCAGAGGTACACTAGCAATAGGGACTGGTGGTACGACCTCAGTATGTTGAACCTTCTAAGAGTTGCCTCTACTTGGGAGCTAACTGCCGAATCTAAACGGTTGGCTACCGAAGCGCTAACGGCCTGATCTACTGATGCAACTATTTTTTGCTCAATCTCTAAAGAAGATAAACGAGGCGATACAGGTGTTACCTGGATCCGAGCAAGGTTGGGGACGATGATGTCGCGCTTGATGAAGCCCGTGCGTGTCTTTACGTAGCCCCCAAGCATCATGTCTTGGAGTTCCTTCAACTTTGCCTCGATCTCTGCTCGGTCTTCTGCAGGAATATCTTCAAGAGTAGGTGTTAGGATGTTGTAGTTGTCGATATTCGCGCCTCCTATGGTGTCCATCGGCGGTGTAGACGTAGTAGTCATTGTAGATGTACCGGTGGCCGATGTAGATGTACCCGTCATATTGGCGTAGGTTCTCCCCAGTGGAGTCACCAAAAAGTGTATTGACATGAAAACGTGCCCCCGCACTTGGGTTAGTTCGACGATCCAAAAGTGTGCGGATACTTAGGGACAAGCTTAAGCGTAACACAACACCGACATCATGTTCCAACTACCCTTAGCCATGTTAAGGGGGGTGGAGTCATCAGGCAATCAGGTCACACAAAATAATCCAATTAGACAAAAGAAATATATTAAACATAATAAATCAGCAGACCAAGCGAAGTATGGTGCGAAGGGGGTCACCGAAGTGTACCTTCGGCGACTGACGCGAAGTGTCCCACCGAAGGTACCTTCGGTGTCCGGACCGACCTGGCCAAAGATGAACTCCGAACAGATCTGGACGCGACAATCACCTCCAAACAGCGGGGTTCGGCGCAAAGTCTCTGATACAATAAGATACAGAATAATGACTCGAATGCAATGTTCAAGCGTTACTTCGTCCGGAGCAGAATATGAGCATGGCGAAGCCTGTCGTGATGAAGTCCCTTGGCGCACGGTCAAAGCAGCAGTCTCACCGAAGGGTGTTCTCGCAACCTCTGAAACCGATCTCTCAGCTCCAGACACCTCCGACAAAATAGCTCCAAATGTGGAAACCTGCAACAGAGTAGATTCGAAGTACCAATTTGGCCGAAGGACCGAATTCTTCTAAGTGTTGTACTAGGAGCGAAGGTATGGCCCGATCGGACCAGCTGGAGTTCGCTTGTTAGACCTTCCGGCGATGCTGGAATCCAACCAGTTTGCTAGCGATTGCGTCGACGAAGATTGCTCTGTATGAAAATGTTTAGCGATGAATAAGAAGATGGAACACTACAAACAACACTAAAAACATAGAGGCAATTTGGCCAAGAGACTGAATTACCGATAAAAACTAATAAAACGATAAAAATCCGTTACATGGATTAAACGGGTGATTCACAAGCGAATAAACAAGGCTTACCATGATTATGAAGCAGCGGATGAAGAGTTTACAGTGTAAACTCACAAAGATGGACGTTACTTGGCTTATCCTAGTGCAAGGAAAGTAGATTGAAAGGTAAAAGTGTCATTCAAGGTAAAATAATAGATTGGATCTATTAGGATTTCAAGGTTGCGAGAGAGAGTCCCTTGAATCGGGTATGCCAATATATTTTTAGGGGTTACACTTGACGTGCCTGGGCTCTAATTTGACTTAGATATGAGTTCAAGTTGTTAGAAATTAATTAGGGATAAAAATACACGAAAATCAACTAATTGGACTCGGACACAGATTGGGCTGATCAGATTAGGCCTACATGGCCAGTTGGACAGACCTTTGCCAGGTCTGGCATATTTTTTGCCCAAATTACCAAAAAGTGATATTTTGACAATTTTGACCGTTAATGCCATTTTTTGCTATCAACAAAGTATGTCAAGGTTTAGAAAATATGATTTTGTCTTTGTGTGCATTGAAGGGTCAATATGTGATGCTTGGTATCACTATTGGTTGACGATTTGGAAAATATTTCTAGGAAGCGACCGTTTATGTATGAACCTATCGGTTCACACACTTTGGGCGGTGGATTAAGAAACTTCTGAAAATTGGCTCTTGTGCAATAGGGAGATTGACGGAATTGTGCCCAAGATAATTCTGGGAGAACGAGAAGTTCCAGTTGTGAACTAGAAGTTTCATGATTCTAGAACTATCAGAAATTCTGGTTGGACCATAAGTTCGGACTAGGCCTAGGAATTCATTTTCTAGATGACCAGGGAGTTCCGGTTGTAAACCAGAGGTTCTAGGTCAAATTAAATCGGGAAGAGAACATCCAAGTCAGATGTTCTGGTTGTGAACCAGATCTTCTAGATCGGATATAGAACGACAAAACCAGAAGTTCTAGTCTAGAAAAAACAAATTAGATATGTTGGGCTTTAATATGAATTAAGACCCATGGTTTTGGTATTATGTAAAGGGAGGAGAGACATCGGGGAAGAGTTATTTCCATGGCTAAAACCCTAGCCGCGATGCCTCTCCTCTCCCGTCGATCTCTAGAGTTGAGATCGGTTTTGTCCTTAGATCTCGTGATCGATGCTATCATGTCAACATGAGACAATCTCATCCTTGTATGTATGGACTCCATAGAGGCGATGTTCAAATAGTGGTGTTCATCATCTTCCACACAAGGATATCACCGGACTTCATCGAATTGATCGTCGACAAATGGGCGAAGCAAGGAAAGATTGAGCAAGGACGCGCTTCCTCAACAACTTCTACCGCTACACTTGCGTGTCCCGCATTATAAATGTAATGATCTATGATCCCTCGCGTGCATAATTCCTGGCTATCGTAGCCTCCCCATATCCAAACAAAACATTGAGCCACAAGTATAGGCATGTTTCTCACAACTAATACATCCCCTGTTTGTTCTTAAAAACCCACTTGGTGCCTATAGGATGAAGATTGGGAGGTGGTTCTACAAGAACCCAAACTTGGTTTCTATCAAAGTTCTCAAGCAATTCATGCATGGCATTGATACAAATTGAATCAGATATAGCCTGACTAACATCGAGAGGTACAAAGGAAGCTACAAATGAAGAATTAGTAAAATAAGCATGAGTCACACTCTTAGACTTGTTACCCTCTCATCAAGTTCCCTAATCATCAAGTGTGGATGATGATTCCGCTGAATGTACTAGGGGCCTCTAGTCGTGATAGAACCGCCCTTCAAACACAGCTAGTGAATGCTCGAGAGTGGCCAAAATAGATGTAGAAGCTCTAGGACACTCTGTTGACACGAAAATGCGCAAAACACACTAATGCGTATCCGACGATCCAAAAGCGTGCGGATACTTAGGAGCAAACCCCTAAGCATAACACAACTCCAACGTCGCGTTCTAACGATCATTACACAGTGGTAAGGAAATAACGAAGTCGCCAGGCAATCAAACAAGTATTTAGAAATAATGTTCAATTAACCGACGTGTTGGAAAAAGTAATTAAATTAAACTAGCTAAGTAGCCGATTTAAACCTGGTAGAACAGGGTTAGTCAGACTAGCCTAGCAGGGCCGGTCAGACCGCTGAGTGCTAGCATGGCTCGGTCAGACCGAACAATCACCATCGGTCAGACCGAACAGGCTGACAACGACTAATTCACACTTTCCGGCATGGGGATGATAAATCTGGCACATGCCGGTCAGACCGCCAGGTACTCGTCGGTTAGACTGAAGTGATAGATAACTGCTGCTTCGCATCACCAGCACACCTGATGATGGATCCGGCACATGTTGGTCAGACCGACCATTGAACGTCGGTTTGACCGACAATGCCAGATCAGAACGCCTGAGTCTCCGGCAACCGTCTTGCCGTGGATGACTTGTAACCAAAGTTATTGGCGAGGAAGATGAGGTGGAAGCACTACAAGAACTCCAAAAAACCAGAGGCAATTCAGCCAAAAGACCGAATTACCGGTAAAAACCAATAAAACGATAGAAATCGGTCACGTGGATGAAACAGACGATTCACAAGCGAACCGAAAAGGACTTACCATGATTACGATGTGCGGACGGATGGTTTATAGTGCAAACCAGCAAAAATGGACGTGCTGAATTGAATCTAGTGCAAGAAAGTAAATTGCAAAGTAAATGTGATTCAAGGTAGATAATAGATTGGATCTACTAGGGTTTGGGGGGTCTCCTTGAATCGGCCTTGCCTCTATTTATAGAGGTTGGTCATCAGTTCATGGGCTCTCAATGGACTTAGACACGGGTTCCAAGTCGTCAGTAATTAATTAGAGATAAAATATATCCGGAATCAGGTAATCTGAATCAGATACAGGGTTGGCCGGTCTGACCGGACCTATGGCCGGTCTAACAGAAGTGGGGCCGGTCAGACCGGCGGTACATTACCAGTCAGACCGGCCTGTGCCAAGACTTAGCATATTTTCGGCTAAAATACAAAAATGTGATATTTTAAAAACTTTAACCATTAATGCCATTTTTTGCTATAAACACATGCCCCCCACGTTTTGGCAAACTTTAGTGAGCCAAAAGCACAACAAGCTAAGGGCGATATGCTTTATATCAGCTTTTTGACACTTCAAGCGTTTTCCCACACATTTGGGAAGTACTTCTTTATACATCTACCATTCAAAGACCTACGAAATCGCTCTCCTTGAAGTGACTCTAAAAATATCCATTGCCTAGAGCGATTTCAGGAACTCTAAAAGGACCTTCCCAACTATGCTATCATTTAGCAAACTTTGGGCTCTTAGTGCCTAAAGGAACGAAAAATCGCCTTCCAAACCAACACACCAACTCGAAACGATTTTGCTCTCACCTTCTTGTTATATGCTCTAGCCACTCTTCTTTTGTCTCTTTCTATTGCCTCTAGATCTCTTAACCTCTTATCGGTCACTTCATCCAAATTATCTTTCAAAAGAGTTTCATACTAATAAACCGATATGCCATCTTGCTTAAGCAACCTTAATGACCCAAGGTTCACCTCTATAGGTAAAACGACTTCTTGTCCATACACCAACTCATATGGACTTACCATAGTGGAACCATGCTTTCCAACTCTACATGCCCATAACGCTTTAGAAAGCACTTCATGCCACCTTTTAGGAAACTCTTCAATCTTCTTCTTAATGAGCTTAATCACAGTCTTATTACAAGACTCGTCCTGACCATTGGCCTGAGCATAGCATGGTGTAGATTTTACCAACATTATACCGTAAGATTCGGAAAAATCACATACTTCTTTATAAACAAATGAAGCACCCTGATCTGTAGTAAGAGTTTGAGAAATATCGAATCTATGTATAATGTGCTTCAAGATGAAATCAATTACCTCGTTTTGCGTCATGTTCTTGAGAGGCACGGCTTCGGTCCACTTGGTGAAGTAATCTGTAGCCATCACCATGAACCGATTACCTTTTGAAGAGGAAGGATAAATTTGGCCAATGAAGTCCAAGGCCCAACCTCAGAACGACCATGGTTTGATAATAGGGTTAAGTAAAGATGCGGGAGCAAGCTGAATATTACCAAACCTTTGACAAGTTTCACATCCTCTATAATACCTAAAACAATCATAAGTTATAGTCAGCCAAGAAAACCCCGGTCTTTTGAGAATCCTACTCATTTTCTTGACGACTGATGAGTACCAAAAAAACCTTTATGTACTTCACCCACAGCAAGTCTAGTCTGATCGACATTCAAACATCTCAAAAATACTCCATCAACAGTTCGGCGATACAACTCATTGTTGAGTAATACAAATTTAAACGCTTGCCGCCGAACTTTCCGATCAAATCTCTTGCTAGGATCTCTCAAATATTAAATAATTGGAGTCCTCCAATCAACCCTGCGGTTTCCTAAAGTACTCACCAAATCCTTGCTTGAATTGGCGTCCAAATCATAAATTTTAACTTGCCCCATGTGCCCTAAAACCCCCTGACACAGGGCAGTCAGATCGGCCTGGCATGGCCGGTCAGACTGATCAGACACCTGTGGTCGGACCGGCCATGTCAGGCCGGTCAAACCGATGTGTTCTGACTCGGGTACTGAAATAAAGTCAAGCATTAGTTTTTTTGTGTGAAAAATTTACCTCTTTTAATTTGGTAACTAGATGCTTATTGAGCCAAGTCATTCACTACTGAATTGGCTTCTCTAGACACATGTGAAATTTCAAAATCATCAAGAGTAGCAATTATGTCTAGACATTTATCCAAGTAACTATTTAACAAACCATTAAAACAATGAGCATATTTAGCTACTTGTTGGACTACTAATAGTGAATCACCATATGCATGGATATATTTAATACCCATAGAGCTGAGCAATTCAAGTCCTAGCAAAAGAGCTTCATATTCGACTTGATTATTAGTACAAGGAAATTCTAATTGGGCTGAGGCCTCGAAACTCATACCACTAGGTGATATGAGCACAACTCCATCACCTTGGCCATTCTTGCAAGCCAAATGTGAAACTAAGTGAGGTCGCACTATGGTTTTTGTCTCTATGATGAGTGATTGACAAGGTTGAGTGATCTGGAGTGATGAGTAGGTGAGTTGTGGCTTGATTGCATCGATGTGATCGATGTTTGTATATGGATTATGCCGAGGGGATCGGTGTGCGTTGCGTCTCTTGTTTTGGCATGTCTTATGTGTGCAGGGTGGAGATGCTAACCAACAGTCAATGGCAGGTGACCAAGGGTCGAGCGGGGAGCTCGATGTGTTGGACCGGAATCGGCGACCAGGGGGGCTGAATGGGAGATTTTAAAATTTTAGGCTAATAAAAGCCTTCTGTTTTAATTCTATCTTCTGCGGAACAGGCTTGGAACACACCGTTCAAAGTTCTGGTTCGGAGGTATTTCACAGCTCCGAAACCAGGCTTCACAAGGAGCAAAAGTTTGAAGTCAAGAAGACTTCGCTCCACCCACAAAACAAAACCCTTAACTCTGCTCAGTCAGTGCAGGCTCCACGCACTAGGTGCCTTGAGCAGACTTCGCACTTCACCCTTCGTAGGAGTGGGTTACCCTCTGCAGACTTCGACCTTATACTCACCACTAGAAACAAGTATTAGGCTTCGTATTTCGGAGGTCTGAACGCACACTGAACACACTGTGCCGAGGACTTCGATAGGGAAGAAATCAGGCTTTGAGTTATAGTGATTCGCTAGTAATTAGACAGGACTAGCCTCTAGTTTACATAGAGCGAACACACACGGAGAACACACACTTAACAAGCACAAATCACTCACACACTTCTCCAAAAACACCCTAGTGCACACACTCGAACTTGGAAGAAGTGGAGCAGAAAGAAATCAAAACTTGCAGTGCAAAACAAGCATTCAAGTTCAAGCAGTAAATGAAAATAGAATCAAAGTTTCATTACTTGAACAGGGAACACAAAATGAACTTAGGTTTGAATACATGAGTGTGTGTCGGCTAGCACAAGAGTTGTAAAATGGCTGCTAAAAGTGTTACTGTTGCCTAGCTAGCCTCCACTATTTATAGGAACTATTTAGCCCTATGAATAGACTACTTTACCCATTTTGTCTCTCTCAGACTGGGGGGTACAGATGGTATTCTACTTTATTTGGAGGCTTCTTTTGTCAGCTTTGCAGAGGAGACAACATCAGCTTTTGCAGAGCAGACATGATCAACCTTTGCAGTTTTGGTGTATTCTGAAGCCCCCTTTGATGGCGAGGGGTGCAGTAGCTTCGGTCAGAAGCCTTGAGCCTGATGGCCTTCACTTTACCGAAGTCAGCCTTCGATACAGTGACGGTTTTGATTTGAATATATCAAAGCCCTTGTGCCTTTGCGCCATCACCTCCGGAGTGTACCACCATGTCTTCGTAGCTACTCCAAGCTCGAACTCTGTCAGTCCGTGTACCGAAGCCATGCATGGCCGAAGTATCTCAAGTCAGCCACACTCCGAACCCCCACCTTCGGAGTACCACCCTTCGAAGTCCCTCCTTCGTCCAAGGCCTCTGCATGAAGCATTCCATAAGCACTTCATCGCAGTGCCTCTCCCCTAGCACACTCCTCGACGAACCTCACCTAGACCATGCCTTCGATGCACCTTGACTTCTGAGACCTCTGTCGCTGAACCTTCGAGTGCCTCCATCCGGCGCACACTTCGAACACTTTGCCTCATTGCTGAGGACTTTGTCCACCATACTCTAAAGTCACTCCATTCGGAGTACCCTTCGAAGTGCCTCGCCTCTGAGGACTTTCTTTTGGGGAACCTTAGCCGGAGCCACGCTCCGCACTTTCTGTCTTCGCCTGGCACACCTTGACCCAAGGACCGACCTTTACCGCACGCGGCCTTTGTGACCGAGCTCCCCGCTCGCCTGGCATCAAGCCTCCCTCTTGACCCAGGTTCACTTGCTGCGAACCGTCCGTTGCCTCTGAAGTCACCTGCGCACAACAGACAAACAAGTGTATCCAATACCCCGGAGACCTCTCCGGGTAAACAACCTCCGGCACACACTCTGGTGTACCGCCCAAAGTACCGAACACTTCGGTAAAACCAGGTCATCGTGTACTGTCTAACCCCTCCGACAGTCACACTCTGCTGCAATAGTCACAGCAACCGGGTTTGGTGAAACAACCTCCGAATCTCTTCGGAGGTACCCCTTCGAAACAAGAGGATAAAATATGTCAATCACTCATTATAGACTCCGAAACAAACCCTTGATTTCTCAATCTCCCCTTGATGAGTGCATTGACAACTAAATTCAAGTTTAAGAAAATTTGAAAAAATTTGGCACACAACTGACCATAAAAACTCCAAAAAGAGCCAAATCATGTCACTTGACAAAAGAATTTCTCCCCCCCTTTTTTAAAAGAGTAAAATTCCCTTCGGCACATCTTTTTCTTTGCAAGATAAGAGCTTCCACTGAGTTAAGAACTCACCCTGAGTTATTTTCCCCCTTACTGCAGAGAACTCAAAAATTTCTCCCCCTTTGGCAATGCAAGCATCAAGGAGCATTTAAAAGATGCAAAGCTTCGAAATCGGCAGAATTGCAAAGACATATAAAGCAGAAATATGCCAAACTTAATGACTGTTATCATGTGCTCAGCTCAATTTAACATGATCTCAAAACATGATGCCAACATGTGATTTCATCATTTTGAAATAAAAGCATCACCACTCAATCAAGGTAACTAGACAAGTAAAAATAGGGACTATGCAAAGCTAGTCAATTTCTACTCTAGACAGACAAGTCCAGTTCAAGTGGAGTATTGAAAGAAAACTTGATTGACAATGAATTTATACTTGATGTTATTTTCATAATGTCAGGGGTTATTTGTTCGTCTACCTTATACTTTCCAATCAAGCCAAGCATAGGCAAGAAAGCCATTAGAAGCTTAAGGCAGTGATTTTGGCATACACTAAATTATCCCAGTTCATACCAAAGTGCAATGGTAAGCAGTCTAGAATAAAGAAGTGCGACAAACAAACCAAGCTGGATCTTTTTACTTTTAGCATTCAAATCATGGATTTTGGATTTTTGATAAGTGAATAAATTTTTTAGCACTTGAAGAATATCCATAAGTAAGCAATATGATTTTTCAAGTTGTAATTGTTGCATCCAGAGAAAAGGATTCTTGCTACCAAGCACATAAAGAATAGCTAAAGCAGTCCTGCCTAAACACGCTAGATTCAAGACTAAGCAGTGAGCACGATTTGATTTTGGAAAGTAAAATCATGCACAAAATGAATTAGACATATTAAATAGAGCTGAGCTATCATGATTACAGGAATTAAAACAAGGCATATCAGTGCAAAACATGTAAATGCAATTTCACACACAAGAAGCATATGCATATCATTGAAAATGTGATCCCCTCACAGAATGCTGTAAGGGTGACAAACACCAAGTTCCCCATGCAAGTATGTGAAACGTGAAGCATCGAGGGGTTTTGTGAAAATATCGGCTAGCTGATGTTGGGTATCAACATATTGAAGTTCAATATCACCCTTCTCATTATGATCTCTGAGAAAATGATATCGCACATCAATGTGTTTGGTTCTGGAATGCTGAACCGGATTGTTTGTAATACAAATAGCACTAGTGTTATCACAAAAAAGTGGAACACTCTTATAATCTAACCCAAAATCCCGAAAAGTGGAAACCATCCACAAAATCTGAGAGCAACAGGTAGCTGCAGCAACATATTCAGCCTCAGCTATTGATTGTGCAACACTAAACTGTTTGTGGGAAGACCAGCAAACCGGCGAAGTACCTAGAAAATGACAAGTACCAGAGGTACTTTTCCTATCAAACCTACACCCAGCAAAATACGCATCCGAATAGCCTCGAAGACACAAAGAGGAAGACACAGAATACCAAATGCCAAATTCGAGGGTATGCTTGAGATAACCTGAGAATGCGCTTTACCGCTTGGCGGTAAGAAGCACAGGGAAAAGTCTAAAAACGAGCGCACAGACACACTACGAAGTGTATGTCTGTCCTCGTAGCCGTCAAGTAGATGAGTGAGCCGATCATGCTTTGAAACTCCTTCTGATCCATGGCTTCTCCATCCTCGTCGGGATCCAATGCTATCGAAGTAGCCATCGGAGTAGCGAGGGGCTTCGCATCAGCCATGTCGAACTTCTTGAGTAGGTCCTTTGTGTACTTCGTATGGTGGATGAATGTACCTTGTTTGCTTTGCTTGATTTGCAAACCAAGGAAAAATATGAGTTCACACATCATGGACATCTCGAACTCCCTGCTCATGGCATCTGCAAACTCAGCAACCAATGCATGAGAAGAGCCACCAAAGATGATATCATCCACATAAATCTGGACTAGGAGGAAATCTTTGACATGCTTGAGAGTGAACAGTGTTTTATCAACAAAGCCCATCAAATACCCCTGCTCAAGCAGAAAATACTTAAGTCTATCATACCAAGCCCGAGGGGCCTACTTGAGTCCATAAAGAGCCTTATGAAGTTTAACGACTTTATGCGGGTATTTGGGGTTTTCAAAGCCAGGGGGTTGTTTTACATAAACATCTTCGCCTATGAAGCCAATAAGAAATGCACTTTTGACATCCATTTGATAGAGTTTGAATCCCCAGGATGTCGCAAAGGAAAGCAAAATCCTAATGGCCACTAGATGCGCAACAGGTGCAAAAGTCTCAGTAAAATCCATCCCTTCTAATTGAGAATAACCTTGAGCTACAAGTGTAGACTTGTTTCTAACTATAGTCCCATCCTCCCCTTGTTTGTTTTTGAAAATCCATTTTGTTCCAATGAAATGAACATTTGGTGGAGGATCAACTAAAGTCCACACTTGGTTTCTCTCAAAATTTTCAAGTTCTTAATGCATGACATTGATCCAACTAGAATCAGAAAGTGCATGACAGACATCTAGGGGCTCGAAAGAAGCAACAAAGGTGGAATCAATGAAATGAGCAAGAGAACATGTTACCCTTTGATCAAGCTCACCAATGATCTGCTCGGAAGGATACATCCTTTGAATATGGTGTGGAGACTCTCGGCGGGATGCAGTCTCCCCCTCAACTTGTGCGTTGGTGTGGTCGAAGATGACCGATGTCGAGGTAGTTGCTTCGGGGACTTGCGCCGAAGTGGTCGAAGTGGGGTTAGCTTCGGGGGTCGATGTCGATGGTAATAGAGGTTCATCCTCGAAATCTCCGGGATCTTCATCTTCGAAGATGGTCTGCTCCATGTCGTGTTCATTTGCCTATTCAAAAGTAGAACTAACAGAGGGGGTTGATTCATCAAAAGTCACATCACATGACTCGATGACAATGTTAGTTTCTAAATTGAAAACACGATAAGAATGACCATGTGTAGTGTAACCCAAAAAGATCCCATCAGAAGAGCGTGACTCAAATTTATCCAAATTTCCATGTCTTAGGATAAAGCAACGATAGCCAAAATCTCGAAGATGAGTGACATTGAGATGTCTCCCAAAACGCAGCTCATAAGATGTCAAGTTCAAAATTGAGCGCCAGAAGATTCAGTTTGAGATGTAACATGCAGTGTTCATGGCCTCAGCCTAGAATTTCCTAGGAGTCCTGTGCTCATCGAGTATCGTCCTAGCCATCTTAACCAAAGTGCGGTTTTTCCTCTCAACAATACCGTTTTGTTGAGGATCCCGTGGAGCAGAGAATCGATGTTCTATGCCATGCTCCATGCAAAATTCAACAAAGAGACTGTTCTTAAACTCAGTGTCATTATCACTTCGGATGAATTTCAATGCACCAGGAAGTTCAGTGAAAAGTCTCAAAGCCAAGCTCCAAAAGTGTGAAAACACTTCATCCTTGCTGGCAAGAAAGAGGACCCAAGAGTAATGAGAGAAATCGTTGATAATGACTAGGACATACCACTTGCCGCCTAAATAACTAACCCGAGAAGGACCTATAGTGTCCATGTGGAGAAGTTCTCCAGGTTGTTCAGTCATCACTATGGTGACTGGCGAGTGCGAAGCGGCAATCATTTTTCCATGTCGACATGGAGCGCAAACTAAATTCTTCTCAAACTTGAGCTTGGGCAATCCTCGAATCATACCTAGGGCACTCAGACGAGCAAGCAACTCAAAGCTCATATGCCCTAGTCTCCTATGCCACTTCCAAAGCTCAGAAGTCAAATGTGCAACAAGACAATGAGAAGAACCAGATGACTCAAAAAAATCAGCTCCAAAAACTCTCCCAACTCTAAAGATCATACAAGCCACAACACCATCAGAATTGAGTACTTGCGAAGTATCGTGATGGAATCGCACTTCGAAGCCCTCATCAAGCAATTGAGATACAGAAAGCAAATTGTATCCCAAGTTTTCAACCAAAGCAACGTCTTTGAGAGTGAAATTCGAATTAATTCTTACCACACCTTTACCTTTCACTCTACTACTTAGATTGTTGCCGAAGGTGATATGTCCCTTGTGCTTGGTTGTGGTGAGGCTGGAGAACCATGCTGCATCTCTGGTCAAATGGCGCAAACAACCAGAGTCCATGATCCATGTGTCCTCCAAGCCTCTGTCTAGCGCCTACACTTGATAAGAGAATCTCGATCGCTCACTTCTGGGGTGAGTGAAAGCATGACGAGGCATCCAGCACTGAGTGATACGAGTAGTAGCCATAGTAAAAATAGTCTGTCTACGCACAGGAAAATTAGAATGATGCAAAGTGCGAGGTCTACCTACATGTTGCGACCCAAATGCATGACGAAGTCTCCTAACCTGTCGAGGCACCAAGTTACTCACACGGGGTCTACCACCATATGGAACATGGTGGACACCTCGAGGAGCAAAACCTCTCCGGGAAGTACGAGGAGCCTTGAAAATAGGATGTGAGTAAAACTCAGACTCATGCATACCTAGAGATGGGTAATGCATGTTCTGGAAACTCATCGCCTGAGAGCGTCGCTCATCCTTGATGTGACGAAAATAGAACCCAAACCTGCCCGCTGAGAGTAGGAACAATGAAACACTCTCCTAGGGGCACTCACATGGGTCATAGGACCAATCTTCAAAAGGCTTCTTGAGTTTCTTCTGAGTGGTTTTCTTGGGAGGAATTTTCTTGGCAGGAGGAATGGTTTTTTTTTGAGTTTGGGTAGGCTTGTTGGCTGATGGAGTGTCTAATTAACTGGGCTCTTTCTTTCTCCAAGGTAGCGGGTGAGGTAAAAACAATTTTGTTCTCACTTTCTAAAGGAATCCTCTCAAAACCCAATCCTAGAGCTAACCCTGCCCTGTCAGCACACATCTTGCTCTTGGCCAAGAGCAAGTCCATCCTACCCTTCTCTTCAGTGCATTTGTTAACCATAGAAAGAAGGCATTCGTTTTCAGTCATGAGGTTTTTAACTCGCTCTCTAACAGTGCCTAGTTGGTCCTTAAGGGTTATGCAAGTGTCACACATAGGTTGCACATCCTTAGAAGTACTAGCCCTCTCCAATCTAGCCTCTAAATCATGAACATGCTTATCACGTAAATCAATGGTCTCATGTAATAAAGAATAGTTCATGCATTTATTTATATCTTGAGGACTAGAATCAACCATCAAGAGCTGCTTCTGTGTAGTCTCAAGCTCAGAAAGAGTTTGAGCATGCACAGAACGCAACTGAGCAAGCTCACCCATGACAATAGTTCAAGATTCACATTCAACATCATTAATTCTAGACTTAAGCATGGCATAATTAGTAGAAACAGATTCTAGCCTAAGTCTAAGGTCTTTTCTATCTCTAGCGGCTTGCACAAGAAACCTATCCTGACCAAGAACTACTTCATTCAGTTCATCTAATTTAATTGAAAGCTAGTCATAGGATAGTGGTACCTTAGATGAGTCAAGCTCATCGCCGTTGTGATCGCTGTCGGCCATGAAGCAAAGGCCAGTGAAATCTCGTCCATTCTTGTCCTACTCCTCCTTCCTTGGGGACTCCTCCTCCTCATCAGAGCTCGACTCCTCAGTTGAGGAAGTGTCGATGTCACTGAGAGCAGCAATAAAATCTCTGGAAGCGGCTTTGGCTACCCTCTTAGCCACCTTTCCGCGCTTGCCCTTCACAAAGGGTTTCTTCTCCTTTTTGTGATATTTGGGGCGCTCACTCTCATCTCTCTTCTTGAGTTTAGGACAGTTGGTCTTGATGTGAGAAGTGTCGCCACACTCAAAACATCCACTAAAACCACTTCTCCTCTGATCCCGTCTCTCATGATGAAAACAGGTGAACCTTCTAGCAATGAGAGCAAGTTTTTCATCATCCAGAGTATCCACCTGCTCCTTAGTGATGGAGACTAGGGAGGACAAAGCAAAACCACCTGCAAGAACACAAGTGCTAGATATGCTTGGTTCTTTAGTGGTGCCATGGCTAGTGCTAGAAACTAGTGCCAATGTCTATGGCAAAGAGTTTCTGTGCACTGCATGAGATGCCTTGGCGATCTCTATGGACTTCAACTTGCTAAAGAGCTCATCACAAGTCAATGTTTCATAACCTACAGACTCCTCAATGCTGGATATCTTCACTTCCCATATGCTACGATCAAGAGCATAGAGAAGCTTGATAGCCCTATCATGATAATTGTAAGCAAGCGTCCCATTGGACTGCAAGTTACTCACTATCGCATCAAAGCGAGAAAACATGGCATCTATAGATTCACTAGGCGCCTGCATAAACAGCTGATATTGTTGATTGTACATGATTTGGCGCCTAGCCTTAATCTATGTAGATCCCTCATGAAAAATAGTGAGTGTAGTCCAAATCTCCCTTGCTGTCCTTAGGTACTGAACCTGATCAAACTCACTCCGACTCAAGCCAATTAGCAATATATTTATAGCCTTGGAGTTAGCATTATACTGATCCTTTTCTGTTTGAGAGGTGCGAGTTTCAGGGATGGAGTATTGTGAGTCCACAATATCCCAAATTGCATTTCCTTGGCTTAGCAAGTAAGCCTCCATACGCACCTTCCAGTATGCAAAATCCGTCGCATCGAACAGAGGTATTTTACTAACTCTATCCATGTCACCAACAGATCACAAAACCGGTTAAGGTCAACTGGTGATCTTAACCTGCTCTGATACCAATTGTTGGACCGGAATCGGCGATCAGAGGGGGGTGAATTGGAGATTTTAAAATTTCAGGCTAAAACTAACCTTCTGTTTTAATTTTGTCTTCTACGGAACAGGCTTCAAACACACCCTTCGAAGTTCTATTTCAGAGGTATTTCATAGCTCCAAAACCAGGCTTCGCAAGGAGAAAAAGTTTGAAGTTAAGAAGACTTCGCTCCAGCCACAAAACTAAACCCTCAACTCTGTTCAGTCAGTGCAGGCTCCACACACTAGGTGCCTTGAGCAAACTTCGCACTTCACCCTTCGCAGGAGTGGGTTATCCTCTGCAGACTTCGACCTAATACTCAGCACTAGCAACAAGTACTAGGCTTCGTATTTCAGAGGTCTGAACGCACACTGAACACACTGTGCTGAGGACTTCGATATGGAAGAAATCAGGCTGTGAGTTAAACCATGGACAGTGCTTCGCTAGTAACCAGAGAGGACTAGCCTCCAATTTACACAGAGTGAAGACACACTGAGAACACACACTTCACAAGCACAGATCACTCACACACTTCTCCAAAAAACCCAGTGCACACACTCGAACTAGGAAGAAATGGAGTAGAAACAAATCAAAACTTGCAGTGCAAAACAAGCATACAAGTTCAAGCAGTAAATGAAAACAAAATCATAGTTTCATTGCTTGAACAGGGAACACAAAATGAACTCATAGGTTTGAATACATGAGTGTGTGGCGGCTAAAACAAGAGTTCTAAAATGGCTGCTCAAAGTGTTATTGTTGCCTAGCTAGCCTCCACTATTTATAGGCACTATTCAGCCTTGAGAATAGACTACTTTACACCTAGGGTTTACATTGTTTTTGTCTCTCTCAGACAGGGGGGTACAAATGGTAGTCTACTTTATTTGGAGGCTTCTTTTGTCAGCTTCGCAGAGGAGACAGCATCAGCTTTTGCAGAGCAGACACGATCAGCCTTTGCAGTTTTGGAGTCTTCTGAAGCCCCCTTCGCATGCAAGGGGTGTAGTAGCTTCGGTGAGAAGCCTTAAGCCTGATGGCCTTTGCTTCACCGAAGTTAGCCTTCGATACAGTGACGGTTTTGAGCCGAAGCCATCAAAGCCCTTGTGCCTTCACGCCATCCCCTCCGGAGTGGACCACCATGGCTTCGCAGCTACTCCAAGCTCGAACTCTGTCAGTCCGTGTTCCAAAGCCATGCATGGCTGATGTACCTCAAGTCAGCCACACTCCGAAGCCCCACCTTCGGAGTACCACCCGTCGAAGTCCCTCCTTCGTCCAAGGCCTCCGCATGAAGCATTCAATGAGCACTTCATCACAGTGCCTCTCCCCTAGCACACTCCTCGATGAACCTCACCCAGACCATGCCTTCGATGCACCTTGACTGTTGGAACAATTGCATTAGTTCCAGCAGGTTTTTATGTGGTGGAGTGTGATGTGGAGGATGAACCTCGAAGGGTTCTATCAGAGGGAGAAGGAGGTTTATACTGGTTCGGGCCTCTCCTGGGAGATAATAACCCTACGTCCAGTTGTGGTGGATTTGGCATGGTATGCCCTAGTATGGAGCAATAATTCCAGGGTCTCTTGGCCCCCTGGAGCGTGTGTCCTGCTACAAGGGCTTGGCCCTGCTTTTATAGGCACGCAGGCCTTAAGGAAAAGACCAAGATACCGTCTACAAGCCCCTAGGCTTATAGGGGTAGACAGGGAAAGGGAGCTAGCTAATGTACAAAGGTACTAGACAACTTTACAGCTTTACAGACATGTCAGGCTATGCCAGGCTTGGACCAGCTAAAAGACACACCGAAGGCGGAGGCTGGGGGGAAGGCTTCGAAGTGTACCCCGGAGGGGGGCTTCGAAGCATGCTCCAGAAGGCGGCCTCCGAACTGGGCTCCCGGAGGGCGGCCTCCGAACTTGGCTCCGGAAGGCGGCCTCTGAACTGGGCTCCCGGAGGGCGGCCTCCAAACTGGGCTCCCGGAGGGCGGCCTCCGAACTTGGCTCTGGAGGGCGTCCTCCGGACTTGTCTCCCGGAGGGCGGCCTCCGGACTTGGCTCCCGGAGGGCGGCCTCCGGACTTGGCTCCCGGAGGGTGGCCTCCAAACTTGGCTCCGGAAGGCGGCCTACGAACTGGGCTCCCGGAGGGCGGCCTCCGAACTTGGCTCCGGAGGGCGGCCTCCGGACATGGCTCTAGAAGGCGGCCTCCGAACTGGGCTACCGGAGGGCGGCCTCTGAACTTGGCTCCGGAGGGCGGCCTCCGGACTTGGCTCCCGGAGGCCGGCCTTCGAGCTGGGCTCCGGAGGGCGGCCTCCGGACTAAACTTGAGGTCTGGGAACAGCTTCTTGTAGCGGAAATTGGCCTCGACAACGTTGGGCTCTGGGCCGAAGGCTGCCTGAGGCTGACGTCATTTGGCCCCTGTACAGGGAAATATATTCCACCAATAGTAGCCCCTCGCGAGTAGGCCTTCGGGACGAAGGGGTGCACGCGCCCTTAGGACAAATGACCTGAAAACACAACTTCAGAGAAAACATGCCTTCGGAGCTTGGACCGAAGGTGACCTCGATACCCGGGGGTAATAACTGCCCGCGCTAGTTGCCAGAACGACCTCGGGAGCCCGAACGGCTCCGCAGCGGTCAGAAAAGTTACCGTTACCTTGCTCTGGGCTTACCGCGTGCGGCTTCGGCACATTCTCATTTGCTTCCTTCTTGTTGCCTTGCAACCTTCGCTCTCTTCTTCTTCTTAGCTTCGCTAGCTCCCGACCTTCGCTAATTTTAGCCCCTCGCGGCGAAGTCCCACCAACATGCCGAAGAAGGCGGTGGCGAAGCCTCTGGCCTTGGGCTCGAGCTCGGGCTCCGCCCAGGTGCAGGCAGCGGCGGCTGCGGCAGCGAAGACTGCGCCTAGGCGGCTGGGGCCGAGGGACCTTCGGACGCCCTCCGACAAGTTTGAGCAGACCTTGGAGATGAGGGCCTCGATCTCCACGGAGGAGTCGGTTCGGAGGGCCTGCGAAGGGAGGATCGCGGCGAAGATCCAGCTTCGGGTCCCAGAGAAGACGAAGGTTGAGCCGAGGCCACGTGCTGACGAGGTGGTCGTGTTCGAGGCCTTCTTCGAAGCCGGCCTCGGACTGCCTGCAGTGGGGATGCTGAGCAAAGTCATCAAGGCTTACAACCTCGAGCTCCCTCAGTTTTCGCCCAACGCAGTAGCGAGGTTAGCTGTCTTCGAGTGGGCCATGAGGGCTGAGGGCTGCGAGGGCCGCGCGGATGTCTTCGTCGCCCTCCATGACGCCAACTACCAACCGAAGCCAAGGGAGGGGACAGACCGCGTCAAGAGGGCGTTGGCCTTCGGCAGCGCCAACTTCCATCTTCGGAAGGAGTACCAAGACGCCTTCCCGGCGAGGGCCGTAAACAACAAATGGTACTCGAGGTGGGACCAAGAGTGGTTCTACGCCTCCGTCGGCACGAACTCCCCCCTTCGGAGTACCAACGCCCACATCTTGTACCGGCCCGAAGGGGTGGTGAAGACCAGCGAAGACATCCTTCGCTCGAGAATCTTGCTGCTCCGGAGAGTGGCAGTGAAGATGAGTATGAGGGACCTCGCGGAGGAGTTCATCACCCTCTGGCTCAGTCCCCTCGCGCGCTCCTGGCCGGAGGGGCTCTTCCAGGCTTCGGGTCGAGGTGAACTTAGCGAGTTGGCCTTCGACAGCTTCTGTAAGGCTTCGCAATCTCTTTGCTTTTAATACTTCGTAGATTCTCACTTCTAACTCAAACTTTTCATGAAGCCAACCTCGAAATGAGGACCCCGGAGGAGGCCATCGCGGCGGCGGATCGAGTCGTCGGGACTCCGACCCCCGAGGAGCAGACCCAGTGCCTTGCACTGGTGGGGTCCTAGGAGCGCTGGAACAGAGTATGGACCGCGCTCGACCTCTGAGGGCTCCCTGCTCTGCCGGACTTCGCCCACCTGACTACCTCGTCGGCCGGAGCCAAGAGGAAGAGAGGGGACGAGGACGAACCGGATGCTTCGGGACCTCGGCCGGAGGTCCCCGCTGCCGAAGTTTCTAACTCGGGGGAGGTTGCGGCGAAGCCCGCAACTACTCCGACCTCCAAGAAAGCAGCGAAGCCCCTCGCGGCGAGGCCCTCGGCGGCGGAGGCCGACGCGCACACCCCGGCCGCCAAGGAGGCCACGGATGCCCCGGCGGAACCAACTTCGGGCGCGGAAGTGGATGCGCCAGCTTCGCAGCGAAGGAGCTGGAGGGCACACTTAGCCCCATCTTCCTTCCAAGAGATTTCCGACGATGGTAAACCCCTTTTTGCATGCTTTGCTTCAATATACGAATCTTGACTTGGCTCCTTGCAGAGGATGAAGATGATGCGAGGCCCACTGTGGCGGAGCCGGTAGGCGGAGGTGGACCGAAGCCCACCGACGCGAAGCCCACAGAAGCTTCAAGCAGTAGCGGCAGCAGCAGTGGCAGCGGCAGCGATTCGGAGTCCGAGAGTACTTCGTCCGACGACGAAGGCAGCGGAGGCCGCGAGGTCCCTCGGAGCGAAGAAGATGTCGACGTGGTGGGCTTGAGCCCCGCCTCGCCGAAGCTCACGGAGGCGACCGTGGCAGTGGTTCACCCCTTCAAGCCTAGGGACGGCATGACGGCTGCGGCAATCCACGTTTTCCGCGAGGCTTGTGCCTCTACGGAGGGGGAGGGGACTTGGTGGCCCAACATAGCCACCTGGACCCCATGGACCTCTTCGTCAGCTCTAACGAAGTCCTCATGCGGGTGAGCGAAGCCCCTTGCAGCCTCGAACTATACTTTAGCTCTTGGTTAATACTTATGATTTCTTGAATTTCTACAGGCCTTCGCACTGAACGCAGCAGCTTCATCTTCTGCCGACAGGCGGATGGAGCGCCTCGCAGAGGAGAAGGAGACCCTTCACCGCGAGGTCTCGGAGGAAGCCGAGAAACGGAGGCGGGCCGAGGCTTCGGCTGCTGAGGCGAAGGAAGCTAAGGAAGCCTTGGCCTCGGAGACGGCTCGGCTCCGCGCGGAGCTCCAGGCTTCGAAGGATGCCGAGGCCCGACGGGCGAAGGAGAACGAGGAGCTCTGCCAACGGGCTCATGATCTTGAGAGCTTCGTCGTGGCCAATCTTGGCGAAGCCACCCAGAGCCTGACCGAGGTCCTTGAGAAAATAGGGACCGAGTGCCGGGCTCCGGACATTGGCGATCAGGACCCGATTGGGGACCGCGCCGATTTCTTAAAGACTGCGGCTTCGATAGCGGACAAAGCACTGACGGGCTTCGCTCTTATGGCCGGTCGAGTCGCGGGCCAAGGGGTGTTGCAGATGCTCCATGACGTGGGGTGTGACCACCTTCGGGCGGCAACCTCCGTGACCCCAGTGGCCTTCGGGGGTCTGCACTTGGTGACGCCTCCATCCGAAGTTCGCGGAGCCTGGCGGCGGCTGCAGGAACCCTGGAAGGAGCAAGGCTGCGAAGCAGTCCTCGACCTCCAGAAGGCCCTTCGACACCGCCGAGCCAAAGCGCCTGTTGCGCCTGATCAGCCTTCGACTTCGACACCTCCACCTCCGAAGGTGTAGATCTCCTTAGGCCTTTTGTAATACTTAGCTGCAGGCTTGTAAAAATTCTATCAGCTTATTAATATGAATGCGGGGGTTTTTATACCTGCCCAGGCTCAGACTCCGAGCGTAGACCTCGAAGTCCTCAAGGACTCCGAAGAGCTTCAACAGCTGTGGGCGATCCTCGAAGTAGCTAGGTCCGAAGGCCCCCCTCGATTTAAGCATCCGAGGGGGCCTAGCGGCGAAGCCATCTCCGAAGTAGCTCAGGATTTACTAGCCGCTGTAAAGACGGAGTCCCTTCAGAGCCCTTTGTCTTTGCCTTCGCGAACGGCCTTAGCAGGCGACGAAGCCCTAGACTTTTCTGCCTTCGATATGGCACCGCCTGCTTCGCTAACTTGGAGCGACCTGCAAAGTGGAAGACGAAGCCTACGGGCTTCGGAGCCTGGACGGGCTGGTCGAGGGAGAGCGGGCTCCGAAAAAGGGGCAAGCGAGGGTTGGGGCCTCGCACACAGTTCTTCTTAGGTTTAGATACAGACTATACATAGTTTTGCTTTCGAAGTATGTTTGTAACACACTTCTCAATATACAATGAATGGAGTTTGTTATATTTGCATACTTCGTCTGTATGCTTCGTATTGTTTGGCTTCGAACGTTTTAGCTTGTCACGCTCGTACTGCGTATTACATTCGCACACCTCGCATACATGCTTCCCCCCTTTGCTCGTGGCAGCTAGGGACTTAGCCGTTGCTGGTGCGGGCAAGAAATAAAAGATGCGAAGGGTGCGCCTTTCGGCGGCTTCGACGCATGAAATTTTATTTAAGTGAAGGCCTATTTGGGCTTCGAATGCTTTAATTTGGTGCGAAGCAAGGTTTCGGCTGCTAGGAATTTCACTGAGCGAAGGCCTCTTTTGGGCTTCGAACGTGCTAACTTGGTGCGAAGCAAGGCTTCGGCACAACCAAGCTTAGCGAGGCATGCTTCGGCATGCTAGGATTTGGATGCTGTGCTTGAGCAAGGCTCTGAAACGCACTTAGATTTTAGCTAAGTATGACTTCAAGACGCTTAGGCGTATAGTATATGAGCACGCGAAGCCAGGCTTCGGAGCGTGTTTGGATAATGAAGCAAGGCTTCGGAACTTGGTCCTATAATGAGAAGGATAGTTGGTGTGGATTCACCGAACCTGTGATAATGTGAGCCACCTTCGACTCTAAGCCACCTTCGGCTCTGGGTCACCTTCGACCCTGGGATGCTTCGGGTGCGGAACCCGGAATCACTGGGATGCTTCGGGTGCGGAGCCCGGAATCCCTGAACGCGTCGGGCCAGTGGCCCGGAGTCCTTTTAGCCCACTGCTACGGGCCCGGGGGCACTGTGTAGCCTTCGGAGGGGTACTCCGGATTTTATAAAGCGAAGCAAGGCTTCGTATTTTAAACAAAGTGAAGCGAGGCTTCAAGTTTTTGACAAGGCGAAGTGTGGCTTCGGTTTTTGAAAAGGCGAAGCATGGCTTCGGTTTTTCAATAAGATGGAGCAAAAGTTTGCATTCAAAGGCGAAGCAGGGCTTCGGCTTTAAGGCGAAGCAGGGCTTCGAATTTACATTAATGTAATTGCAGATTGGTACATCGAAGTAAGGCTTCGGACCGTACATACCTTGTAGCCCTTGGGGCTTTGACAGCCTTCGAAACGTGGAGCGGAGCCCCTTGCCGGAGAGTGAGCTCCGATATGTGAAGGATGGAGGAAGGCGAAGGTGGCCTTCGAGCTACACCCGAAGCCCCTTGCCGGAGGGTGCGCGAAGCAAGAAAACTTCGAAGCTCCCCCCTCAGGCGTACTTCGGGTTGCAGACAGTGGTAGAGAACTTAGCTTCTAGGACTAAGGTCCCCACGGACGGCACCAACTGTTGGAACAATTGCATTAGTTCCAGCAGGTTTTTATGTGGTGGAGTGTGATGTGGAGGATGAACCTCGAAGGGTTCTATCAGAGGGAGAAGAAGGTTTATACTGGTTCGAGCCTCTCCTAGGAGATAATAACCCTACGTCCAGTTGTGGTGGATTTGGCATGGTATGCCCTAGTATGGAGCAATAATTCTAGGGTCTCTTGGCCCCCTGGAGCGTGTGTCCTGCTACAAGGGTTTGGCCCTGCTTTTATAGGCACGCAGGCCTTAAGGAAAAGACCAAGATACCCTCTACAAGCCCCTAGGCTTATAGGGGTAGACAGGGAAAGGGAGCTAGCTACTGTACAAAGGTACTAGACAACTTTACAGCTTTACAGACATGTCAGGCTATGCCAGGCTTGGACCAGCTAAAAGACACACCGAAGGCAGAGGCTGGGGGGAAGGCTTCGAAGTGTACCCCGGAGGGGGGCTTCGAAGCATGCTCCGGAAGGCGGCCTCCGAACTGGGCTCCCGGAGGGCGGCCTCCGAACTTGGCTCCGGAAGGCGGCCTCCGAACTGGGCTCCCGGAAGGTGGCCTCTGAACTGGGCTCCCGGAGGGCGGCCTCCGAACTTGGCTCCAGAAGGCGGCCTCCGAACTGGGCTCCTGGAGGGCGGCCTCCGAACTGGGCTCCCGGAGAGCGGCCTCCGAACTTGGCTCCAGAGGCCGGCCTCCGGACTTGGCTCTGGAAGGCGGCCTCCGAACTGGGCTCCCGGGGGCGGCCTCCGAACTTGGCTCTAGAGGGCGGCCTCTGGACTTGGCTCCCGGAGGGCGGCCTTCGAGCTGGGCTCTGGAGGGTGGCCTCCGGACTGAACTTGAGGTCTGGGAACAACTTCTTGTAGCGGAAACGGGCCTCGACAGCGTTGGGCTCTAGGCCGAAGGCTGCCTGAGGCTGACGTCATTTGGCCCCTGTACAGGAAAATATATTCCCCCAACATTGACTTTTGAGACATTCGTTGGGTGAACCTTCGAGTGCCTCCATGCGGAGCACACTTCGAACACTTTGCCTCATTGCTGAGGACTTTGTCCACCATACTCCGAAGTCACTCCATTCGGAGTACCTCCGAAGTGCCACGCTCTGCACTTTCTGTCTTCGCTTGGCGCACCTTGACCCAAGGACCGACCTTGACCCCACGCAGCTTTCGTGACCGAGCTCCCTGCTCGCTTGGCATCAAGCCTCCCACTTGACCCAGGTTCACTTGCTGCGAACCGTTCGTCGCCTCCGAAGTCACCTCCGCACAACAGACAAACAGACAAGTGTATCCAATACCCCGAAGACCTCTCCGAGTAAACAACCTCTAGCACACACTCGGGTGTACCACCCAAAGTACTGAACACTTCAGTACAACCAAACAACCTCCGAATCTCCTTGGAGGTAACCCATCGAAACAAGAGGATCAAGGATGTCGGTTGAAGTTGGATATGATCTTAGGAGTGCACGCGGATATAGTGCAAGACATGAATGGACAGATGGTCAAGACAGCATGACGATCAAGTCAGCGAAAGGAAGGCCAGTGCAAGTGATAAAGCGACTCGAGGGGATCGAGAGCGGGAGAGACTTGTTGGCGGTCGAGTTCGCGGATTGGCATCACATGTCGGTGATCGAGGAGGCTTTGTCGGTTTTTGCTGAACGTTGTTGCATCAAAAAATGTTTTTAGTTCTAGTAATTAGGATTTTATTTTTTCTATTTTGTCGTCTAGATTAAGTGTAATCTTTTAGTATTTTTCGGAATTGATAATTATGAAAAAATATTAAAAGAATAGGGTCAATGATGTAATAAATTAGGAGTTTGCATTAATGTATTTTCAGAATTTGTAATTCTGAAAATTTATTATGGCAATTAGATAAATACCTAGAACTTTTACCCTAATGGCATTTTGGAGATTTCTTAAATGGTCTTGCTTATATAAAGGACCCAAAGGCCTAGGGTTTAGGGGACTCTTTCAGCTTAACATTTTGGGGCTACCAACCAAAATTTCTATTTTGTTCTAGCATTTTTGCTGTTCTTATTTTCATGATTACTGTTCTTTGAGGCGATTTTTGATCTATTCTGGTACTGTTTTTGGACCTGAGTTCTACATAACTTTTATTGTCCAAGTTTCAAGGGTTCCATGTTTGAAATTTGCAAAATATTTTGACAACTTCTGCATATATTTTTCTATCCAACAATGTGCCTATAAAGTTCTGAAAACTTCAGATTTCTGCCAAGTTTTGGTGTTCTATTTTCAGTCTGGATTCAATCTTTCAGCCGATTTTTGATCTGTTTTGTTTTTGTTTTTGGACCTGAGTTCTAAATAACTCTTGTTTTCCATGTTACAAGGGTTCCATGTTTGAAGTTTTCAAAAGGTTCTGAATACAGATACATATAGTTTTTGGCTCATCTATATGCTATAACAATTCCGGAAGCTGGTCATTTGCTGAAAATCTTGAAGGCTGAAAGTTGAATCTAGAAACATTTTTCTCCCTTTTTTCTTTCGAAACTTGCAAATCATTTGTTGCCATACGCAATGATGCTTTTCTCTATTAACAACTGTATGTACTGCCGAGCGCATGTTCCACCAAGCCCATTTTGAAATTGTTTTTATGTGATTTCTTTTGTATCTCAATTATTCCTCTTTGTGTACTGTGCTGAGAAAAAAAATTATTTATGCCAGTTTTTAATTCATGCCTCTGAAGTTTTTTTATATGAACACTTTTAGGGGCTGCATATTTGAGAGAAGAAACTTGAGTTCTTCAAATTAATTCGGTGTTTCATTGTCCGAATAGAAACAGAAAAGTTTCAGAGCTATTTTTAAAGTGCAGTCTTTGTGTGTACAAATTCAGTGTTGTTGATCCCTCAATCTATCATTTGACATAATATCAGATAGGAGGGTGATAGCATCTATTTTTATCAGAGTCTTTACTACATTTGCTTCCGTTTGTTCATTTAGAGGTGCGTTGGGTAATTTGAAAAGGTCATCTCATTCACAATAATTTGTCGAGGCGCCTATTCACCCCCCTCTAGTCGCCATTATGATCCCACACCGAACAATCAAAGTAAAGTTTCCATTGTATTACCTCAATCAAAGCAGTATCACTACTCCAATTGACATCTACATGGTGATCAATTATAAAATTTGTGATGACTTGGCCTTTCATAGCTTTCAGGGGTTCATAAGCCAAATCGTACTAAATTGAAGATAAGCCCACTTTCCGATTCTACCACTTAGAATCGGCTTTTGCAACATGTACTTTATAACATCAGTTTGACAAGTAACAATACATGTGCTAGATAGAAGATATTGTCGAAGTTTGGTACATGCATAGTAAATTGACAAACATAAACAATCTAAAAACACATACCTTGTCTCGGCATCCAGGCATGATGACAAGCACATTTTAATCTTCTCCAAAGTGCATTGCTGACTTGCGCCCCAACTGAATTTGGGTTCATTCTTTAGCCGAAGTATAGGGACAAAAGCATTGATCTTGCCAGACAAGTTAGATATAAAGTTGCGCAAATAATTAACATTGCCTAGCAACTTTTGCACATATCTCTTGCATGTAGGGGCTTCAAAGTTTTTAATCTTCTCAAGCCTCTTAGGATCAATCTCGATACATCTTTCATGAATCATGAATCCTAAGAACTTGCCCACCGACATGCCAAAAGCACACATGAGCGGGTTCATATTTTAGCCATACTGACACATCCTGTCAAAAACAACTCTCAAATCGGCTAAATGGTTTCCCATAGCATCCGATTTGACTACAACATCATCTATGTAGACCTCTAGCATAACTCCTAGCAAGTCATGAAAGATCAAGTTCATAGCACGTAAAATAAGCTGATAAACACAGGGCATCGAAAGGCTATCTTATAGACATCCTCTTCGTCTATAAAGATTTGATTACATCCAACGTTGCCATCAAGAAAATTTAGTACCTTGTGTCCTAAAGCATCGTATATCAGCATGTCGACTATTGGCATGGGGTACTCATCCTTCGGAGTGGCCTTGTTCAAATCCCTGAAATCAATACACACACGAATCTTTCCACTCCTTTCTGTTCTATATGCACAATGTTAGCAACCCATTCAACATACCTGCATGGCCTAATAAACTCAGCCTTGAGTAATCGTTCATAGGCGAAGTAACAATCTGTTACGTAGATTAACGGATACTTCACATGTGAAGTAACAAGGTGATAGAAATCGGTTACGTAGATTAATGGGTACTTCACGAGCGAAGTAGCAAGGCTTACCACAGTTTCAAAGTGGTCGGCGAAGGGCTTCCAGGCAAACCCATGAAGGTTGTGTAGAAAGGTAAATAAAATTAAAGTACGATTCAAAGCTAGGGCTTTGTGGTCGAATTGTGTTGGGGGGGTCTGATGAACCGACCTCACCACTATATTTATAGGGGCTAGTCTTCTTATATCTAAAGCTAATATGGTAGGATTTGACCTAATCAAGTTTAGAGATAAAAACAACTAGAATCAGACTCAAACTCTATCTCCGAAGCAAGCCCGAAGTGGGCCTTCGGTAGGCCTGTCGAAGCCTGCTCCTCAAGCTGAAGCTTCGGTGAGGCAGGCCTCCGAAGGGCCTTCGGGACGAAGCTAGCAGGATGCTAAAAGGCTTCCAAAGCCCAATGTTCGATGGGCCTTCGGCCCTACAAGGCTTCGGCCTGATCCAGGACTTGTGTATTTTTGGCCCAAATTACCAAAATTGATATTTTGATAATCTTGACCATTAATGCCATTTTTTGCTATCAACAATATTGAACACTAACTTCGGTGAAGCGAAGGCCTTCGGGTTCGAAGCATGTCACCGAAGCCTCGGCACACTTTGTGTGCGAAGGGGGCTCCAGAAGATTCCACTTTACGAAAGTTAATCATGTCTGCTCTACAAAAGCTAATGCTCTCTCCTCTGCGAAGCTGACAAAAGGAGCTTCCAATAAAGTAGACTACTATCTATACCCCCGTGTCTGGCAGAGACAAAATCATTGTAAACCCTAGGGGTATTGTAGTCTATTCGAAACTTAGAGTAGTGCCTGTAAAAGGAGAGGCAAGCTAAGGGCTAGGGTAACACTGTGCACTGTTTTAGAACCTTCTGTTTCCCTGTACTCTTGGCTAGCCGCCATGAAGTGTTCTCTATACTTGTGAGTTTTTGTGTTCCCTTCTTATGCACTGAACTTTTATTTTTCTCTGTGATTCACCTTGCATGAACTTGTATATGTTTCCTTTGCATTGTATGAGTTGAGTTTTCTGCACTTCAGTTATTTTTCTATTAACCATAGTTCTTTCTCTGAGTTACTTCATTCGATGTGTTGTGTCATTCATACATGCGATATTTGTGTTTGTGGTGTATGATTCACTCTATGTAAATTGGAGGCTAGACCTCACTTATTACAAGCGAAGCACCCTTTGAAGCTTTGGCTCGAAGCCTGTTTTCTTCCTGTAGCTGAAGTCCTCCTCGCAGTCAATGTTGACTGTTTTTCTGCTCTCCGAAGTGCAAACCCTAGTACTAGTTACTTGTGTAGAGTATTTGTTCAGAGCTCGCTAAGGGAAATGTACATGTGTGAAGTACAGTAGTTCAAAGCCTACTCGAAGGCACATTGTTCAGCGGAGCCTGCACTATCTTTGCAGAGTTCAATGTGTTTTCTGATTTCTGAGTGTGAGCAAAGTGTTCTGAACTTCGAAGTTTTACCCTATTTGAAGCATGTGTCCGGAGTGTGTTTGAAACCTCCGAACCAGACTCTTCAAAGGGTGTGTACGAAGCCTATTCAGCAGAACAGAATTTTAAAAGCTCCCATTGACCCCCTCCTCTGGTCGCCTTTTTAGGTCCAACAATGTCTCTCCCTAGCAGAGTGGCCAAAAAGTGTGTTGACACGAAAATGCACCAAACACACTGATGTTGATTCGATGATCCAAAAGCATGTGGATACTTAGCAGTAAACCCCTAAGCGTAACACCACGCCCACATCGACATCACGTTTCGATGATCCTTAAATAGTGGTAAGGAAATAACGGAGTTGCTAGGAAATCAAACAAGTATTTAGAAATAATGTTCAATTAACCGAAGTGTTGGAAAAAGTAAGTAATTTAAATAAGCTAAGTACTCGATTGAAACCTGATAGAATAGG
The DNA here is from genome assembly GCA_019279435.1 of Zizania palustris. Classification (NCBI taxonomy): domain Eukaryota; kingdom Viridiplantae; phylum Streptophyta; class Magnoliopsida; order Poales; family Poaceae; genus Zizania; species Zizania palustris. The sequence goes on along the minus strand of JAAALK010000289.1, from coordinate 14,740,545 downwards.
GTCGGTCAGACTGGCCTAGTATGTCCGGCCAGACCACTCATCATCGGTCAAACCGAATAGGATGATAGCGGTTAATTCGCACTTGCTGGCATGAGGATAACAAATCTGGCACACGCCGGTCAGACTGTCAGGTACCCGTTGGTCAGACTAAAGTGACGGATAACTTCTACTTCGCGTTACCGGCACACTTGATGATAGATCCGGCACACACCGGTCAGACCGACTAGGCAACGTCGGTCTGACTGATAATGCCAAATCAGAACGCCTGAGTCTCCGGCGACCGCCTTGCTGTGGATGACTTGAAACCAATGTTCTTGGAGAAGAAGATGACGTGGAAACACTATAAGAACTCCAAAAAACCAGAGGTAATTCGGCCAAAAGATCGAATAACCGGTAAAAACCGATAAAATGATAGAAATCTGACACGTCGATGAAATGAACGATTCACAAGGAACCGATAAGGACTTACCGTTATTACGACGCGACAGAAGGATGGTTTACAGCGCAAAACAGCAAAGATGGACGTGCTAAATTGAATCAGGGCAAGAAAGTAAATTGGAAAGTAAACGCGATTCGAGGTAGATAATAGATTGGCTGTATTAGGGTTTTGGGGGGTTCTCATTGAATCGGCCTTGCCTCTATTTATAGTTGTTGGTCATGAGTTCCTGGGCTCTAAATGGACTTAGACATAGGTTCCAACTCATCGATAATCAATTAGAGATAAAATAGATCCGAAATCAGATAATCTGAATCAGATACAAGGTTGGCAGGTCTGACCGGACCTATGGCCGATCTGACCAAAGTGGGGCCGGTCAGACTGGCGATACATGGCTAGTCAGATCGACCTATGCTATAAACACCCTCTGCTAAAGTAGAAGATTAAAGAACTAGCTCAAGTGTAAGTGCAATAGTGTGTAGTAGTGGATCATCCTCATCCTCTTTAAGATCTAAAAGATCTTCATCCAAGAAGATGCTTTCACTGATCTCTTGGTCACTTGCGTACTCAAAAGAGACACTAGCACATGGGGTTGTTTCATAAAAGTTCAAATCACATGACTCTATGATAGTGTTAGTATCAAGATTAAAAACCCCGTAAAAATACCCCAAGAAAATTCAATATGAAGAGCGTGACTCAAACATGTCAAGCATCATGTAAATCATTTCCCCCCCTTTTGCAATGCAAGCATCAAGATGATAAAAATATGCAAAGAGGGGTGTGAGGGTAGAGTATAGATGCAAGCTTCTGAAACATGAGCAATTTCAATTACAGTACAAACAAACATTTGCCTTGAATATTGTCTAAAAGTACTGAATGAAACACTCAGAGGAATACCATCTAAACAAAAGGCATGAGCTAGCATTTTCAGATTTTAGCAAATAAAAGAATCACCACTCACACTAGCATACTATACATGGCAAGGAATGAGATGGAAAAGCTAATCTAATACTAACCAGATAAGCATATCCCACTACAAGGAGCTTCAGCAAACTTGATATGCAATTGATTCAAGCTTTTTGATTGATTTATTTTATTTGTCATTTTAGTGCCAGGGGTTATTTGCATATCAACCTTATGCTAACCGACCAAGTTAAGCCTATGTTAAAACCATTAGAAGCTTAAAGCAATTGTCTCGGCAAACACTTCAATGTTCTAGCTCATACCAAAGTGCTATGGTAAGTAGTCTAGAACAAAGTAGTGCGACAAAGCAAACCCACTTGAATCTTTTCAATTTCAGCATAAAACCGCATGAATATCATTTATTTTCGTTTCATTTTCATTAATTTTTCGTTTTGTCATTTTCAACACAATATTTTTGAAATGATCAAGTTGCGTATTAGCATCCAAGTAAAAAGGACCTAGCTACCAGGTACGTAAAATATAGCTAAAGCACTCAACCTATTCATGCTAGTTTTTAGACTAAGCAGTGATCATTTTCAAATTTTCACAAATAAAAGCCATGCTCATGACAAATATCAGATGTAAACAAGCCAAATGAAATCAACAGTATTAAAGACAATACTTCAAAGGCATAACAAAGCATGTACTTGTAAAAGAAATTAATCATATAATAGAAACTCATGCAGTGCTACACAATTCCCCCTCAAAACATGCTAGAAGATCTCGAATGCTCAGTGTTGGGGTGAGTAAAAACTGTTTAGGAATCAAGCATTGTAAAACTCAAGAACCAGGTAAAGCAGTAGACTGATCATGCACAGGGTATGAGTCATGATAAAAAGTGGGTGATCTACCTCCAAACTACGAGCCTGGAAAACGATGAGGTCTCCTAAACTGTCGAGAATAAAAGCCTCTTACACGCGGTCTAGCACCATATAAAGCATGGTGTACACCACGACGGGCAAAATCTCTCATGAGTCAATGGGGAGCCTCAAAATTAGGATAAGAGTAAAAGCAGACTCATGCATACCAAAATATGGCTAATGCATGTCCTAAAAGCTCATCGCAAAAGCACGTCGTTCATCCTTGATACGACGAAAGAAATACCCAACCAAATGACCCACCCGATGACAATAGGAGCAGTGATACACTCTATTGGGTGTGTGAGCAAGGGTCTCAAGTGCAAATCTCACAGTCTTCTTCGGTTTTTACTGAGGAGTTTCTTTGGTGGACAAAGGGCTTTCTTTGTAGGTTGAGTAGGATTCTCGGCTTTTTGTGTGGTTTCTAACTGGGCTCTTTCTCTCTCAAGGTTAGTGGGTGGAGTGAACATTGTTTCGCTCAGAGTGTTTGGAGTAGTTCTCTCATAGCCCAACCCTAGAGCTAACCCTACCTTGTCAGCACACAATTTTGTTTTAGCCAAAAGCAAATCCATCCTACGTACCCTTCCCTTCGGAGCATTTTTCAACTACGGAGAGACGATAATCATTTTCACATTTTATTTTTTCGACTTGCTCTCTAGCAAAGCTGAGTTGGTCCTTAAGGGTGATGTAGGTGGGACACGCCGGCTGCACATCCTTAGAACACTCAGCACTCTCTAATCTAGCATTAAGTTCATCAACATGTCTATCTCTCAAATTAATGCTTTCAATAAGTAAAGGACTATTCATGCATTCGTTGATGACAACAAGATTAGACTCCATCCCCAAAAGCTGCTTTTGAGTACTTTCAAGTTTTTCAACAGTTTGAGCATGTGTAAAATGCAGTTGAGCAAGTTCATTCATAACAATAAAACAGGACTTACATTCAACATCATCAGACTTAGATTTTAAAATTGCAAGTTCAGTGGAAATAGTTTCAAGTCTGAAGTTTAGGTCTTTTCATTCTTTAGAAACAAGTTTAAGTAATCTATCCTAAGAACAAATAGCATCATGCAATTCATCATTTTGAAAAATAATCAGAAGTGTCGAGCTCATCGCTGCTATGGTTGCCATCGACCATGAAGCAAAGGCCGGTGAGATCCATTGTCTTCTCCTTCTTCTCCTTATTATCCTTCTTGGGAGGTTCCTCCTCTTTTGAGCTTGGCTCCTCGCTTGATGTACCGTCGATGTCGCTGAGGGCGGCCACAAAAGCTCCGGTGTTTTTGCTCATTTTCATTTTTCACTAGTAAGGTGCCCGTACTTTGCAACAGAACCTTATTTTTAATGGCAGACATATATTCAAAGTATGATATTTATTCAAATGTGTTTAGTAATGTTGTGATCATAAGAAATAATATGATATATTCTAGTCCAAAATAAATCATAGATACAAATTCATGCATTAAAATTAGACATTACTCAAAAAAATACAAAGAACAATCTCAACTAAGTATACTAATGCTAGATAACATTAGATTATTCAATTAAGTCAAAAGATTGAGTCTAAACAAAAACACGAACATGAACCAAAAACTATGTGTCACACAAGAGTTGTATCATTCTCAGGCATTGCCAGTTGATCAAGTAGAAAGGGGCAACATAATTGGATCTATTTCTGAGCTTATCCAGCAGCCCATCCTTCAAAAGGTCATCAATACCGCAAGCCCGCAACCACTGAATGCATCAATGTCAGCTTGAACAAACTTAAACTTGCAGTGTGATCATATGAAAACAAACTATAATAAAGAGAAAAGATGAGAGATGCTCTAAAAACCATAATCATGAAAATGCATGTACTTCGCATATGAAACTTTAGATGGTATGGTTCAAGGAAAGTAAAAGAGCAATGTAGAAGATTTGGTTTTAAGGATGAAAGGATGAAATGTTCAGTACCGAAATTCTGTATTGCAGAAACCTTTTGTTCAGGAATCTGACAAAGCAACAAGACTGTAGCCACCAGGTCACCAACCTTTTACTTCTGAACAAGCATGCATATATGTCCAGCAATGTTCAGAATTATGATATTTCTGGCATTGGCCACTTTGGAACAATTCAAAGAGACTGAGTGCACAAGTTATAACAGTTTGCAATATTTACAAGAACCACCATATATGGAAATGGCATTTGTAAATTTTAAGGGAACACTCAAATACTCAATTATACTACTCCTTGATAGCAAACATCATATTACGAGGTAAATGCAGAAACTGCAAGATCATACCACATTCTTAGTTGAATCCAGTGGCAAGTAAATATGCCATGGAGAATGATCATAAGCATTCTCATCAATTTATTTGTACTCCTATAATGAATCGCTGGAATGAAACACAAGAGATAAAAAGACACAAAGCCAAGTAATTGTGTACAGGATGAATACAAACCCGAGGACGACTAGAGTATTGCTGAGAAAGTATGTGGTAAATCAGCAACATAAATAGAACAAAAATGTGCCACCACGCAGTACGTGTGCGCAATTCAAGAAGTAACTTGTTTTTAAATGCTATGTACCTTTTATTAATGGATCAAAAAAATAATTCTGTAAGGTGTTATCCTACATACTGGATCTTGTATGCCCTAGTAACACCTAAACAATAAAACTAATTGGATTATTCGACAATAGAATAAGGACATGCTCATGACAGAATCAGGGGAACCAAGCCATGCTCTTGTATAAGGACATGCACAAGAGAAATGAGAGGACAAAGGGAAAGGAAAAAACAACTACGTTGCATAAGGGAAAACAAGGTCGGAATGGACTGCATACCTAGAGACTACCTTTTGTTCAGCATCAGTTGGGCTGCCATTAGCAAGAGCTTCAGCATGTTCTACAGTACTTTGCACTTTCTGCTTCTCATACTTGGTCAAGCCTTGCACCCATCCATGCCGAGCCTTCTTCCTTGGTACCTCGAGCTCAGAGACCTAAGGAGCTGTGGCAACCAAAGAAAGATCAAAGATGTCCTTCTCTTTGGCCACTGCAATAGTGACCTGTCCAACAGGCACACGTCCAGCACCCGCAGCGTCAGCAGCATCCACTACTACAAACTGTCACTGTAGTGGCGTTGGGCAAAACCACTGTAGTGGCGGGCCATTAGATGCCCGCCATCAGATCTGCTCTCCTTCCGACGCAGCGGCCACTAAGGAGTCACGCGGGAATGGAAAAGGCCTACCTGAGGAGGCTGATGATGGCATACGACGAGATGAGGGCCGTGAGTCACGGAGGGGCGGTGGCGGCGAGTGATACGACGAGTCCCACCAATGTGGCGGCGTGGGGGCTGCTGGTGGCGGCGAGTGATACGATGAGTCCCACCAATGTAGCAGCGTGGGGGCTGCCGGTGAGAGAGGGTCGGCGCCGCCGCGCCTGCGGCCATCCCTGTACAGAAAGTCCCTCCGATCCGACGGAGGCAGAGGCAGAGGCATCCACGGCATGTGCGGCGGCGGTTGCTGTTGCATGCGGATGGGAGGAAAGATGAGCGGAGAATGGGAGAGGAGGCAGTTGCGACGCAGCATGAGGGAGGATTGAGGAGGCGGTTGCGGTGAAGCGTGTGGGATTCTTTTTTATTATTTTTTTTACTTTTCCTTTTCTTCCGCATGCGTGCGGTTTGTTGGTGTTTTTCCTTTTCTTCCGCATGCATGCGTGCGTTGGTGTGCAGTGCAGCCCCATGCAACGGTTGGGGCACGCGCGCTGCTGCATGCATGGCCTGGCATGAGCGGGCGCACAGAGAGCGGAACACAGTACAGACGGAGATGAAATCGGCGGACAGGAGAGCAGGCAGTTGCACGCGCGGGGCCGGCGCAGCCCGGCCAGCCAATTCGGCGGTTTTTATAGGGTACATGTTTTGGCTGATTTTTTATGGGATGTTGGAATGGCGTGGATGCGGACGGAAACAGCGGACAAAGTAGCCGCATTATATTAGTTAAGATTTTTAATTTAGGGAAATTCTCTTTTATGTGATAAATATCTCCACATTCAAAACATCCCTACGACCCTCCTCTCCTTTGGTCTCGTCTATCATTGTAGTAGCGGGTGAACTTCTTGACAGTGAGAGCTAGATCCACATCATCTAGAGTGTCCACTTGTTCTTTTGTGACAGAGACAAGGGAGGACAAGTCAAAACCACCAGAATAAGCACAAACTACAGAACCACCAAAAAAGTTACCTCCAGATGAGGTACCACTACTAGGACCGGAAACCAAAGCAATAGAAGGCAACAAATAGTTTCCAAATCCTGGACGAGATGTCTTAGCAATCTCAGTGGACTTGAGCTTACTAAAGAGTTCATTGCAAGTCAAGATATCAAAACTCATCGACTCTTCAATACTAGAGATCTTCACGTCCCATATGCTATGATCAAGAGCATAGAGAAGTTTTATAGCTCTATCATGGTTGGAATAAGGTAAAGTCCTAGTGGAGCCCAAGTTGCTCATAATCCCATCAAATTGAGAAAACATAGCATCTGTAGATTCGCCGGGGCCTTGCACAAACATTTGATATTCTTGATTATATGTTCTTTGTCGCCTAGCCTTAATCTGAGTAGTGCACTAATTGAAAGTTTTCAAAGTGGTCCAAATTTCACACGCCGTTCGAAGATGCTAGACCCTATCAAACTCTTTTCGACTCAGACTCATGAATAGTATATTTCGTGCCTTGTTGTTACAATCATACTGTTACTTTTTAGCCTCAGTGGTGCGAGTTTCAGGGATCACATATTGGGAATCAACAATGTCCCAAATTGCACTTCCTTGGTTTAGTAGGTAAGCCTCCATGCGCACCTTCCAATAAGCAAAATCACAACAATCGAATATCGGAATCTTAGTGTTTCTTTCCATGTCGGCAAAAAGGATCACAAACCGGTTAAGGTCAACTAGTGATCTAACCAGCTCTGATACCGATTGTGGGATCAGAATGTATACTAGAGGGGGTGAATAGGTGCCTCGACAAATTCTTGCGAATATGGTGGCCTTTTCAAATCACCCAACACACCTCTAAATGAACAAGCGGAATCAGATATAGTAAAGACTCTGATAAAAACAAATGCTATCACCCTCCTATCTGATATTATGTCAAATGATATATTGAGAGATCACCAGCATTGAATTTGCACACACAAAGAATGCACTTTAAAAATTGCTGTGAAACATTTTCTGTTTCTATTGGGACAATGAAATGTCGAATTACTGAAGCCGGATTTTGAGTCTCCGACAATCCAGAATACACAACATATTAAAGAAAGTTCACAAGGATTAAAAAAATTTAATTAGTGCTTGTTCTTTCCAGGTGGCGAAGAACAGGTGCAACCATTTGCTTGCACCGGCTATGACAGGTAGAACCAAACACTTGGCTTGGCAAGAAAATAGATAACAGCAACCAAAAAATCAATCTAGAATGCAAACACTCAGCAAGGAGAAAATAACCTAAGTGCAATATTGAAACTCATTCACGACATGGTGGTGCTTCTGATTAGAAGTATTGTCTTATCTGCACAGTATGCAATATAACCAAAAATTACTTCAGAGCCATTCCAAGATAAGCCAACCAGATAACAACACTGATAAACCAATCACAACAGAATTGGATTTCTGTTTTCCTTTCAAACATCCCCGTGCCGGATGATGAACAGATTCACAAACACTTCAGCCCCCAACATTTTAGTCCAAACATGTTAAGTCAAATGTTTTAATTCATGCATGAACAACCATATGTTATGAAGATTTGCTCAGGAGGCTTGAAGAACTCAATTAAGTTCAGAGGGAAGCGGCACACCAGTTCAGCAAAAATAAAACAACACAAAAGACAACACTAATACTTAAAATACATTTCTGGTTTGATAAAAATGAGCCAAAAAGTATATGTAGATGTGTTCACAACCTTTTGCAAACTTAAAACATGGAACCCTTGTAACTTGGACCACAAGAGTTATGTAGAACTCAAGTCCAAAAACTTAACCAAATCACATCAAAAATCGCCTAAAAGATTGAATCCGGACTGAAAACAAAAAACATGGCACAAATCAGAAGTTTTCAGAACTTTATAGGCACTTTGTTGGACAGAAAAATATATTCATTAGTGGTGAAAAACTTTTGAAAATTTCAAACATGGAAGCCTTGAAACTTGGACAACAAAAGTTATGTAGAACTCAAGTCAAAAAAAGTACCAAAACAGATCAAAAATCGCATCAAAGATTGAATCTAGACTGAAAACATAACTTTTTAGGCACTTTGTTGGACATAAAAATATATGCAGAAGTGGTCAAAAACTTTTGCAAACCTCAGAAATGGAACCCCGGAAACTTGTACAACAAAATTTGTCAAAACTCAGCTCCAAAAGTGAATCACAAAAGGATGAATAGTACCTTGCTCGAAGCTCCTGGATGTGCTAGAAGCTCTGTCCTTGATCCGACAAAATATGATGAACAGTAAGCATGAATTAAGAATAGCAAAAACATCTAGAAAAAATAGAAATTTAAGTTGGTAGCCTCCAAAATGTTCAGCTGAAAGAGTCCCCTATACCCTAGGCCTTTGGGTCCTTTATATACACAAGCCCATTAAAAAATCTCCAAAATGCCATTATAGTAAAAGTTCTAGGTATTTAATTGCCATAATGAATTTATTTTCAGAAATACAAATTCTAAAAAATCCATTAATGCAAACTCCTAATTTATTACATCATTGACCCTATTCTTTCTATATTTTTTAGAATTAATAAACTTTTTTTGATGCGACGGTTTTCAGCAAAAATCGACAAAGCCTCCTCGATCACCGACATGTGACGCCAATCCGCAATCTCGACTGTCAGCAAGTCTCTCCAGCTCTCGATCCCCTCGAGTCGCCTGATCACTTGCACTGGCCTCCCTTTCACTGACTTGACCGTCACGCTGTCTCGACCATTTATCCGTCCATGTCTTGCTCTATCTCCTCATGCACTCCTGAGATCATCTCCAACTTCACCCGACATCCTTGATCCTCTGGCATCGAGATCCCCGCTTGACTCTTGATCACCCGCCATTGATAGTTGGTTAGCATCTCTACCCTACACACGCGAGACAAGACCAAACATGAAACCTGACACACACCGATCCCCTCGGCATCCACTCCCCTTATCGACACATCAATTCCATCGATGCAATAAAGTCATCACTCAATCATCAGTCAACCTTATCAATCACTCATCATATAGAAAAAAAACCACAATGCGACCTCACTTGGTTTCACAAAAACTCAAGAGTAGCGAGAAAAATCATCAATAATGACAAGGACATATCACTTCCCTCCCGTTGAACGAACTCGAGAAGGACCAGCAGTGTCCATATGGAGAAGTTTTTCTGATCACTTAGTAACCACTAGATTGACCGATGGATGATGGTCTGCAACCATCTTGCCATGCCGACAAGGAGCACGTACAAGGTTTTTCTCAAATTTTTTCTTGGGAAATCTTCAAATCAGGCCTAAGGCACTCAAATGAGTAAGCAGATCAAAGCTCATATGCCCTAGTCTCCTATGCCACATCCAAAGCTCTAAAAAAGGTTGAGCAATCAAACAGCGATAAGAACCATAAGACCAAACAAAATCAGCTCCAAAGACTCTCCCAACTCTGGAATTCTTGCAAATCAAGATGCCAGAAATATCAAGAACTCGAGAAATATCAAGCAACCGAGATAAAAAATAAGATTGTATCCTAAATGTTCCACCAAAGATAAATCTTTGAGAATAAAGCTCACATTTATATTTACCATTCCATTTGCCTTCACCCTTTTTATGATCATCCCTGAAAGTAATTTATTCATGACACTTCATCGGGGTAAGGCTGGAGAACTATGATGAATCTCCGGGCATATGGTACGGACAACGAATCAATGATCCACTTGTTCTCTATGCCTCCGCCTACCAGCTACATCAAATGAGATAAGCTCGAGTGCTTAGTGCTGAGGTAAGTAAAAAACTTCCTAAGAATCCAACACCGAGACACTCGAGGTGCAAAGGTAAAAGTAGTTGTATGCACATTAAAATTAGAATACTCGAGGTGAGAACCATGATGAGGAAGATTTGGTCCTCTAAAGTGTTGAGAATCAAAACCTCTTACACGTGATCTAACACCATATGAGTCATGGCAAGATCCACACCGGGCATGCCTCTAGAATGAAATTAAGGAGCATCAAAAACTCGAGGGTGAGGGTGAGAAAGAGGCTCATGCATACCAACAGATGGATGATACATCTGCCGAGTATTTCTCTCCCATTCATGTGGCACATCCCTCCTATGACCAAAGCAAAACATAACCAAGTGACCCTCTCTCTGACAATATGTGCAATGGTAAATCTTCTTAGGACATTGAATACAAGTCACTTGGAAATCTTTCACATGCTCTATCAAATTTGGCTGAGGAGCTTTCTTAGTTTGTGGAGTGAGCTTCTTTTTGGTGGGCTAAATTGGTTTCTTTGTGGATTGAGGTAGTTTATCCATCTTGGATTTCTCTTCCTCAAACGTAGTAGGTGAGGTGAAGATTGTCTTAACCTTCCAATTGTATGCAACTCTCTCAAAACTCAACCCCAAAGCTAATCCCGCCGCCTTATTAGCACATATCTTGGTCTTGGCCACGAGTAAATTCATTTTTCCCTTGCCTTCTAAGCACTTCTCCACAAGAAAAAGGAGATACTCATGCTCAGTCATGAGCTTCTGAACTTGCCCTCTAACCCAGCTCGGCTTGTCCTAAAAGATTATGGAGATGGAAATATGGTTGCACATCTTTTTTTCTCCTAGCACTCTCGAATATAGATTATTGCTCTTGAATGTTCTTGTCTTTTAGTTCAACATTCTTTGAAAGAAAAGAGGAGTTCAAGAATGCACCCAAGAGAGTAGACATAGACTCCTCCTCAGTGAGATTCTTCTCAACACTCTCAAGTCGCTTATAACTAAAATGTAACTCTCACAATCATCATCTTCTAACTTTGACTAAAGCAAAATAAGTTCAGTGCTAACAGACTCATGCACCGCTTTCTTAAGTAACCTATCCTAGTTCACAAGAGCATCATAAGGATCCATGGCAAAAATTGTGGTCCTCATGGCTCTAGATGATGATTGATTGTCAACAAAAGTCGAGGACATAAGAGAAGAAGATGTGAAGACTTATCATGGTTCGTACATGTGACTCAAGTACATGGACGGGTGATCACCAGACTAAGGGAGCCACCGGGTCGTTCCGGTGCAATCTAGGTACACAAGTCAAGGGAGACAATGGAGTTCCCATGGTTTGACCGGGTTTGACCTAGGTAAACTTGCGGTGAATGACTATCACACTGAGAGAGCTACGGAGTCGGGTCGAACCAATCCAGGTACCTGGTGCGAAGGAGGGAAGCACTTTGGCGGTTTGGGCATGAAACTGTCACCTCATATGTACCATTGATCGAAGATCGAAGGGCCGTGATGCGAAGCCATAGCTGCTACAAAAGATTTGCAGTAGGACAAACTATATAGGGATTGAATTTTATATTTTTTCCTAGTGGGCTTTGAGTCTCTATTTTGAACCCTAGGGTATTTTCGTATTTTTCTATTTTGAGCGTAGGCTACAAAAACCCACGTAACCCTCTATGGTTTTTCACTCACTCAAATATCACTTTAGCCATCTACATGAAAAACCCTCTTCTGTTTTACTTGTGTGCCGCAGTCAGCGAGAAATTCTCCAGACGACCGAGTGGTTTTCCCCAGTGTTGTTGGCCTCGGTATCATCGATGGCTTGTATGTGATGTGTGTTTCTTCGGCCGATGCATGCACTTTGCTGTGACTAGCCTGGGACATCCCTTCCTGCACCCTCATTTCCTCCGCTGGCTGGAGCTGCCCGAGGCAAGCTGTGCGTGAGCGCAACTATTACAGCCCACACTTTGGTCTCGATTGCTTCGTGCCGGCTAGAACAGTCTATGCCACCAAGTGCTCCATCGTACTGATCATTGCACAGTCCTCGATGAGCGCTTCAGTAGTATGAGCCAGCGCACTGCTAGTTTTATGCAACACGCTTGACGTTACTTGGCAAGCAGCACTTGTGAGCGCAAGTGAAGCTGCCACCTGCATCTTCTTCATAACATGTTGCCCTCGTCTCCACAAGTATGTACAGGTATGGTTGTTTCTAACTTGCACATAATTTGTTGGATGAAATGCCTATGATGTTCGAATGCTCTTGAGCGTTTGATCAAATTACTGATTGATTGATTGATTGATGTGTGTGGAAATTCATGCATGACAAGTGTTTGTTGAATTGCCTATGAGCTTTGGTTGCATGTTTAGTGTTCGATCAAGTGCCTATTAGTGCTAGTGCATATCTTTTTGAATTGCATGAGTAATCTCTTTTGAATACTTGTGATCTCTTACAGTGTCACTACACATCTCAACTAATACGAGAGTAATAGCATTTTGTTTCTTATAATTTGTGAATTTTTTATTTGCACCCATTCACCCTCCTCTAGTTGCTACTTTCGGTCCTACACATCATTCAACGTATCAACTTGAATAGAATGTTGGTTGTAAGAAAGAGTTACCTCGAAGGGTTCATGGTGAGGACATCATTGACTAGGATATGACCATTCTTATGCATTACAATAAACAACCTAAGATGTGTGCATTATATATTAAATTTACATTTTATATATTTGAGCTAAGGATGCTACACCTTGAGATGGCTTTGTTTCAATTGTAGAATTTTTTACATGGATCAAGCGACACGTTGAGAGCACATCAAGGGTATAAAACATCATGGAAGTTTATTGGGGACCAAGTCAAGGTCATCCAAATATAATATACAAGTTTGGGATGTTACTTTTGTGCCAAGAGAAAGTAGAGATAAACTTCTAGACATTTTTAACTCAACCTCGGACTATAGAGACAATATCAGATTCAAACATGCATAACTTTTACATACACTACTACAAAGCGACACTGTAGCGGCGGGCAAAATCGACCTATAGTGGCGGGCATCCAGTCCGCCACTGCTATCACTGGTTAGCAGTGGCGGTCAGAGCGCCCGCCACCGCTGTGTCAACAGCAGTGGCGGGCGCGCTGACATCATCTGCCCGCCACTGCTATTATCAATATGAGTGGCGGGCAGATGATGTCAGCGCGCCCGCCACCACTATGTCAACAGCAGTAACGGGCAAGCTACCTCATCTGCCCGCCACTGCTGTGTATAAGCCATAACACAGAATGTTGTGATCCCACAAACCAAAACACAGAAATTATATGCTTCACACAGCCATCCACATACACAGCAGCAAAACATCCACATATCCACATACACAGCAGCAAAACATCCACATATCCACATACACATCCACAACAACAACACATCAACACAACAACCATCAATCTCATCAATTTTCAAAAATTTACAAAGTTTACATTCTTCCGGTTTATGTTTCACAATAACCATCCATCAACACAATTCATTGTTTCACAAATACATGCTCATGCGGTTTATGTTTTCTTGGAGGCTAACTTATATCTTAATTGGTTCGCCTTTTCATTCTTCCGGCCCAATCATACAGAGTTGGATGCTTGGCCACTTCACTCTCAGGATCGAAAAATACTCCAAGCTCATGAAGAATCTCATGCATCGTGAAGCGGCACATCCTTGATACAATTTCGTACATTTGTGATTCAGAGAGTTGGCTCTTCTGGGCAACGGTTGATGGACCTGACGCCTGCATACGTAAAATATAAGTACATACGTTGCAAGTTATATTAGATTAACACACAAGAAATCAACTTACTTATATAGTATCCTCCGATACTGTCCGCCCAAACTTTCCTAAGTTATTGCTCATGAAATCACAAGTATAGTAGCCACAATGCACGGAACCAAGAGATTGTTTGTGACACTTCAAAATAGACAAAGTTAGAACGATATATAGTTTGGCTTTATCAATTGAATTAACAAATTTAAAAATATAATATTACCGGATAGTTGGTTCTGATAAGCATTTCTTTCGGCCTCTGTGGATCATGTGGGCCACCTAACTTTTCCACGTAGTATCTATATGCACTCTGAATAACAAGTGATGAATAATTGTGAGGAGGGTCATATTTGTTCATTTGGGAGAAGGTAACACTGTAAATGGAAGATTATTTGAAAATTTCTATTCACAAACCCTAAATTAGAAAAACGCTAATAACTCATTGTATACATGATTACTAGTGAGAGGCCCGTGCGTTGCAACGGATGCATAATTTTAATGGCAATATATTTAGAACATGATATATTTGTCGAACACATTTGTTTAGTAATATTGCGACGATAAGAAACAAAGTAATATATTATTCTTCAGAACAATACATTTGTGTTTCTCATGTAATAATTGGAGAATGTCACGATAATTAGGTTTGCAATGATGGTATTATTACTCATAGGAAATAACATCTCATAAGCAGATAAGCTAGAGATAAATCAGGTTTAAACCATGCACATCCTATATCAGATTCATGAACCAGATGTGCCTAAATGCTACAGCATAAAAATTTAGATAGGTACAACAGTGGTATCATTAGCAGTAAGAAATAAAAACAGTTCATTAAGAAACAAAAAACAATTATTTTCTAATATGGTTCAAATTTAATCGAAAAAATATAAACTTAATAAGGTGGATGAACAAAATTATGATTAAACAGTGGTTGCACAGCGAAATTCTTAAACAAAATAGCACATGTTTAATCAGCATAAAAATCAGTAAAATTATTCTGAATTTTTAATGACTTCAAAAATTTCACTCTCTAATTTAAATAAGACGTTGGTCTTATAAAAATCAGGAAACATCATAGAACAGCTCTAAAAATTCTCATAAAATTCAGAATAATACTACTGAATGTGATGAAATTTACAAAATTATACCCGCATCAATCTTTATTTTATCTGATTTTTGGGCATTTTTCTTATTTTCCAGAGGATAAATAAAACAATAAATCAATTTTCCACTCCCCCGGCCCGAGAGCGATAGCGGCGAGCGCGAGCGGCGAGCCGTGCGACGCGGCAGAGCGGCGCGCGGCGGCGGCCACCGGCGGTCGGCCGCCACCGGCTAGCTCGTCGGAGCACCGCGCTCACCCTCGGGTGAGCGGGGCTCCGTCGAGCTAGCCCGGGCGGCCAAAACCCGAGGTCCCGAGAGGGTTCGCTAGTCGCTTCCCGGCCTCCGGCGAGCGGCGGCGCGGCGGCGGAGGGGTCCCGGCGAGCGGCGGCGCCACGCCCCGAGAGCGAAGGTGAGCCCGACCCCTCACTATTAGTTTAGGGTTAGGGTTAGGGCCTAACCCTAACCTTCGGTTTTTTTTATTTTGATGTTCTGATTTCCTCTTCTCTCTTACCCGAAGGTGGACCCTGCCCAAGTGAGCGGCGGCGCGACGACCCGACGGCGGTGCGGGCGAGCGGCGGCGAGCGACGGTGAGCGGCGTTAGGGTAGGGTAGGGTCTGAGCAGAGGGAGAGAGAAGAGGGGAGGGGGGCGCGCGGTCGAGGCGGGGGAGGGGGGCGCACGGTCGAGGCGGGGGAGGTCGCCTTGGTCCTGGCGGTTGCGTTGCACGCGGGTGCGCGTGGACTGTTGGCGTGCTGCGCGCGGACGGGAGGGTGGCGCGCTGCGCGCGGACGGGAGGGAGGCGCGCGCCGGGAGACGCGCGCGCGGCGCGCGGAGCGGACGGACGAGTAAGTCCCCGCATTATATTTGTTAAGATTGTTTATTAGGAAAATAATTAATTGTCTATCATATAGTAGTTATAATAATTAAATTTTTATACAAATAATATAACATATTATGTTAATAAAACCAGCTTCGTCGATATACATACGCCATTAACTATTTATTTTTCATTAGGAAATTAATTAACTGTCTATCATATAGTAGTTATAA
Organism: Zizania palustris; assembly: GCA_019279435.1. Taxonomy (NCBI): domain Eukaryota; kingdom Viridiplantae; phylum Streptophyta; class Magnoliopsida; order Poales; family Poaceae; genus Zizania; species Zizania palustris. The sequence continues at coordinate 14,724,366 of JAAALK010000289.1, read as the reverse complement.
TAATTAAGAAGTGTATTTAATAAAATATCACTTGTATTAACTATTTATTTATATATTTAATGATTAATTCGGTGGATTCTCTACCACTTAAAAATATTTATAGATGTGAAAGATAGCCCCACAAAAAATATTTTTTCTGTATAAAATATAACGATGGTTTGGTGTGGGGTGACGTCAGCGGATCTTCCCATGGATTCTGGTGGGCCCGGCCCATGAGAGTGGACCGGAAGACAGGTGCAGCGAGGAACATGATGCGTAAGAGCATTTCATGCATGTCCTTTTCAACATAATTTTATTTTTAATGACAAAGAATTATTTAGAACATAGTTTATTCAAACGTTGTTTAGTAATATCATGATGATAAATAGAATATTACAAGTGCTATTATATATTTATAATTATAAACATGACATAAAATTACATTAAAATGGATGTGAAATTCATATTACAAAGTTCCTTTCATCTAAGAAAAGGATATTTCTAGAATTTATAGTGAATCTAACGAAGCATATGTAAAATTCATAGTTTTACTTGATTTTTTAGAAATTGAAAGAACTTTGTGTAAAATTTATGTTTCTGTGTGATTTTTCAAAAATCTAAGGATTTTTTACACAAAATTCGTGCATCTGCGCAAAATACAAAAATTAAAGGATTAAAATACAAAAATATATTTTTTTTCTTTTTTCTTTTTATTCTTTTTATTCTTCTTCTCGTGCGGAGGACGCGCCGTGGGCGGGGGACGCGCCGTGGTGCGTGTGGGGGGAGAGGACAGTTGCGTATTTGTGCGGGCGTGGGACGAACGAATTTCATGCTATCGTGCGGTCGAATGAGTAGCTGCTTTAATTAGTAGAGATTTGTTTGAATTTTATTTTTGGATGTAAATAATTTTAAATATATTTGTTTTTAATAGAGCCCCTAAATTGAAGTATGTAATGTTCCTTAAAATAGAGAGCAAAAAAAAATTAATTTTGGGATCTTTTATTTTTTAGAGTCATTTATAGTATTTGTTGAAAATGATTTTTTAATTCTAAATGAAACGGTTTTTAGTAATCTATTTTTTTTTGCGATAAGAACAGTGCAAACTTCAGTTGTTATTCATCTGACCTAGACTTTCTAGGTGGTAAAGATAAAAAAAATTGTAATTTTATGTATGTGCGTTGGACATGTTAGTAACACTTGTTCGTATAGATTATTATAGTCAGAGAGGTCTGTGCTTTGCAACAGAATCTTATTTTATAATAGGTTTTTTATTTCCGCGCAAAATACATAAATTAAAAGACTAAAATATAAATACAATTTTCTTTTTCTGGTTTTTTATTTACTTTTTTATTCTTTTTCCTTTTTTCTTTTTTTTCTTTTCCTCTTTTCTTCTTTTTTTTCTCACGCAATGAATCACATGCATGCAAGGGGCGGGCGGTTGCACAGCGGGCGGGGCGCGCACGTCGCGCTTTGATGGCCGGGCGGTTGCACCGGTTTCCGGTTTTTTTAGGGCGGTTGCACCGGTTTTTTTAGGGTATAAATTTTGATTGGTTTTTTATGGGAAGTGAGAGGTGCGCTGTACGGAGAGGAAGGGCGGACGGACGAGTAAGTCGCCGCTTTATAATAGTAGAGATTAAATACAAAATAAATGTGAGATTCGGCATGGATTTACCTCCTAGAATGAAATCCTTCAAAAGAAACGAAAACAAAGCCTCCCCCCTCTTTATCTAGATTTTTGTCGCCATTGTACGGACAAAATTAAATGCGAACTCCAGTAGAGCTCGGGGAGGAAGAAGCTGCGCATTTATAGCTAGAATAGTAGTGGCGGTCACAAGTGATGTCATCAATACTTTAGTGGCGGCCACATTAGCAGCGGCGGGCAGCACCAGCGACCGCCACTGCTATTGGTACAATAGTGGCGGTCCGGGATGACGTTAGCACCGACCGCCACTACTTTACCAATAGTAGTGGCGGGCGCTGGTGCTGCCGTCAGCACCAACAACTGTAGTGGCGGGCATCTAATGGCCCGCCACTACAGTGGTTTTGCCCAACGCCACTACAGTGACGATTTGTAGTAGTGATAGAAGCTCTGATTTGTATGATCTTGAACTTTTTGGAAAGCTTGAGACGTCCTCTTTCCAACAGATCTAGTTACCCCTCCATATTCCATCCGAGGAGACTGCAATCACTAAAATAATGTATGTTCTTTTTCATTCCGAACCAGCTAGGAAGGAATGTCCAAAAGATGGCAACAAAAAAAGAGTGACACGCCACAATACTATGGAATAGCATTTTGTAGTAAAGCCTTATTTTGGACAGTTTAGGAAGGTTTAGGAAGATATTTTGGCTTGTCTTTATAGCTCGCTGAAAATCCCTTTATTCATTTCCTATTTTAGTCCATGCCAAATTAGTTTAGGATTAGATTTTGGCCTACCTTTGTTGCTAGACAAAATTCCTTACTCATCTCCTATTTAGTCTAGGCCGAACCACCATTTCAAATCCGTGTGCACCTTGCAAATCTTCACTTCGCCTCTCTCAATGATCTCGCAGATCAGGTGATATCGCCGAAGTATATGTTTGGATTTCTGGTGTGATTTAGGCTCCTTGGCTTGCTCAATGGCAGCACTACTATTATCACAACAGAGGTCCACTAGACTAGACGCACTAGGAACAACACCCAGCATAGAAACAAACTTCCTGATCCAAAAGGCCTCCTTCACCACATCTGAACTAGCGATATACTCAGCTTATGTTGTAGAATCGGCCACCATCTCTTGCTTGGAACTCTTCTAACTCACTGCGCCTCCATTGAGGCAGAACACAAAACTAGATTGCGATCAAGAATCATCTTTATCGGTCTAAAAGCTAGCATGCGTATAACCACTTACAACCAGCTCCTTCTCAAGTACATGAGGATACTCTTTACTACAGCCCATTGACTTTCACCGGGTTCGATTGGTACCTGCTCGTAACACTTAGAGCATATGACACATCTAGGCATGTACACAACATGGCATACATGATGGATCCAATTGTGGAGGCATACGGGATCACACTCATCTTCTCTATATCATAAGATGTCACAGCACACTAAGTCTTACTTCGAGAAAGACCATGTGACATTGGCATAATACCTTTCTTGGAATTCTGCATTTTGAACCGTTTCAAAACCTTGTCAATATACATACTTTGGCTTAATCCAATTAACCGTTTTGATCTATCTCTATAGATCTTTATGCCCAAAATGTATGCTGCCTCTCCAAGATCTTTCATCTAAAAACTATTTTTCAGTGAAGTCTTGACAACATTCAACAAAGGAATGTCGTTTCCGATCAACAATATGTCATCCACATACAAAACCAGAAACACAAGTGAGCTTCCACTAGCCTTTTTGTAAACACAAGGCTCTTCTTCATCCTTGATGAAGCCAAACCCTTTTACTACCTCATCAAAACGAAGATTCCAACTCCGAGAAGCTTGCTTCAATCCATAAATGGATTTTAGCAACTTACAAACTTTCCCACCCAAGACCTTCAGGTTGTGTCATGTACACATCCTCACTTAGGTTTCAATTTAGGAAAGTAGTCATGACATCATATGCCATCTCTCATAATCATAAAATGCAACAATAACTAGGATGATCTGAATAGACTTAAGCAAAGCGACGGACGAAAATGTTTCATCATAATCAATACCTAGAATCTGTCTAAAACCTTTCTCCACCAATCATGCCTTATAGACGTGAACATTTCCTTCAACGTCTATATTTTTCTTGAAGATCCATTTACACTCAATAGTTTTTACACCATCGGGTGGATGAACCAAGTTTCAAACTTGATTGACACGCATGGTGAGAAAACAAGTTGAGATGTGCCTTGGTTTCAAGTATGTGATGAGTGATTAACAAGTTTCTTTTTGACGAAGGGGTCCCTCCAAAGGGGGTTCGGAGGTGTTTCACCGAAGGGCTCCGTATTTTGGGTGGTACACCAGAGTGTGTACGGAGTGTGTTATACCCGGAGAGGTGTCTGGGGTATCAGATACACTTGTTTGTTTGTCGTTGGTGTGCAGGTGACTTCGGAGTGGACGCGACAGATCGTAGTAGGTGAACCTGGGTCAAGTAGGGAGCTTGATGCTAGGCGAGCGGGGAGCTTGGTCACGGAGGGTGCGTGGAGTCGAGGTCGGATGAATAGTAACAATAACTTTCAAAACAACTTAGAGATCAGATTAAGGTTAAATTTTCAGACTTCAATTGCTGAACATGTTTAATTTCATCACATCAATTTCAGATTAGTATCACAAGGATTTACTTGCTGGACACAAAATAATTCAATACATTGAATAGAGCAGCAGTCGACACAAAACTGTAACAAAACCGAAACATATCAGCAATAACTATTCATCGTCAAGAGCACAAAGAGATTCTTCACCTTTTTCAGTTTGTCAACACATTTCAATCATGCAGTTGTATTTCAAGGGTTTTCAGATCAGAATAAACACATCTACCTTGGATAATCTCAGACAAACATCTACACAAAATTCATAACAATACTGAAAATTTGATTGAATTTTAACTCAAACAGTGCAACCAGTACTGAAACAATTCTGTTTCAATTTCAAAGAACTTCAGAATGCAATTTTAAAGAAAGTAACACATAGGACAGAATTCAAATTCAGAAACACAAGTTTTATCAACTAAAAACAGTCCGCGCTAATCAAAGAATCAAACACTTCTTACATTCACTGCAATTCAGATCAGTCCTAATGAATTTTCATGAGTAAGTAGAACAGTAGTTAAAGAGGAATTGTGGAAACTTAGGATTCAAAACAGTTTCAAATACTCAAACTAATCTGACCAAATTTAATTCAAGCACTCAAACCTATCATCAAAAATCTTGACACAACCTTGAAACAGATCCTTAACTATCAGTTCAAAATGCAGATCACAGAACCTGAATACTCATACATAATAAAATCTAATGTGATCATCTCAGACTAACACACAGATTCAAATTAACCAAATCAGTTTTGAAATGGAGAATAAGACTTCACAGCATGAACCAAAAACAAGATGAAAGGTTGAACTGAAACAGACTAGAACTAAAATTAGATGCACTTTCAATTCACAATTTATCTACCAGACTTGCTCAGATTTTATCCACACACAATAGTCAATCACATATATATGAATCAGAACTTGAAAAAAAGGATACATGATAAATTGTGATCAAATATTTTCAAGGTCAAAAACATGAAATACATGTGAAAACGGAACTGATTCAAGGATCAAAACTATTCAGCATGTATATCTATCATATCCAGATGAAATCATAAAAGGAAATAATCCAAATTATCAAGACTTCTCAGAGAAATCGAAGAAACACTTACTTGTTTAGACGCTGCATACAGGAAAAACTTGACGCTGAATAGCACTGTCGACACGCGTTGTAGCTGGACCAACAAATCCTATCGATTGCTATTCACCGTCACAAGTTCATCGCTAGGAGTAATTTTTGGTTTTAATTTCAGAGTGCTGCTAAATTTTGTTCCTCTCCATTGATATGTTCGGCCAGGAGGACATGGGATAAATATCCTACCTACCCAAGTTCTAAAAGCCACAGTTTTACATTTTACCCCCTACAAATTTCTAAAAATACAATTCTGAAAATACCCTATTAGACCTTAAAAGAAAAAATACAAAAGGACTCTTCTTTTTAATATATTTTCACAGTGAACCCACTCAAAAAATATACCAAAAGGATACACTATGAAAATAAAAAATTTAAACTAATACATGACACAAATTTATTAAATTAGTAAAAACATTTAAGGTTTCGACGGTTTTCAGCAAAAAACCAACAAAGTTTCTCAACCCTTCGACTCGTGACACCGCTTCGGGACTCTGAGCATCAGCAAGCCACTTCCGCTCTCGATCCCCTCGAGCCACCTGAATGCTTGTCCTGGCCTCCATCTTGCAAACCCGGTCGTCACGCCGTCGCAGTCAGCCATCCGTCCAAGTCTTGATCAGTCTCTTCGTGCACTCTTGATGTCTTCTCTAACTTCGCCTGGCCTCCCTGATCCTCCGGCATCGAGCTCCCCGCTTGACCCTTGATCACCCTCCATCGATAGTCGGTCAACATGTCCACCCTGCACAACCAATACAAGCCAAAATAAAAATGTGATGCACTACCGAAACCCTCGGTAGCCAAACCTCCATTTCACATCGAACCCCTCGATGTACTCAAACCACTCTCAACCACTCAAACGCTCATCCTTGTCAATCACTCGTCATCTAGATCGAAACCACCCTTGGTTTCACAATCTCCTACTTGATGAGTGCATTGACAACCCCAAAGCAAAGACATGATGAGGACACAAATTAAGCACACAAATGACCATAAAACTCATAAAAGAGCAAAACATGTCACTTGGTAAAAGATCTCCCCTTTTGGGCAAAAGCCTTATGCAAGGCAAGGCAAAAGCACATGAAAGCCATTACTCCTCCTTAACCAAGCAATCCAAAAGCCAAAGAATCATGTAGATCATTTCTCCCCCTTTGACAATACAGGCATCAAGGAGATAAAAAGATGCAAAGAGGGGAAAAGGGGTAAAGCAGAGATGTGAGCTTCTGAAACATGAGTAGCTGCAATTACAGTACAAACAAGCATTGGCCTTGAATATTGTCTCAAAGTACTGAAAGATATCCTCATATGTATACCATCTAAACAAAAGGCATGAGCAAGCATTTTCAGACTTTAGCAAATAAAAGCATCACCACTCAGACTAGTATACTAGACATGTCAAGGCATTAGATGCAAAAACTAAACAAGTACACACTAGATAAGTGTGTCCCACTTCAAGGTGATTAAGCAAACATGAGATGCAATAAATTTTAAATTTTTCATTTTTGTGCCAGGGGTTATTTGCATGTCAACCTTATGCTAACCGACCATGCTAAGCCTAGGTTGAAACCATCAGAAGCTTAAAGCAATGGTCTTGGCAAACACATCAATGTCTCGATTCATACCAAAGAGCTATGGTAAGCAGTCTAGAACAAAGTAGTGCGACAAAGCAAACCCACCTGGATCTTTTCAATTTTAGCACACAACATCATGAATATGATTCATTTTCATTTTCTTTTCATTCATTTTTCATTTTCATTTTCATTCATTTTTATTTTCATTCATTTTTGATGAAATCAAGTTGCATATTATCATCCAAGTGAAAAGGACCTAGCTATCAGGCGAGTAAAAGATAGCAAAAGCACTCAACCCATTCAAGCTAGTTTCTAGACTAAGTAGTGATCGTTTTCAAATTTTCACAAATAAAAGCCATGCCCATGACGATTATCAGATGAAAACATGCCAAGAATAGTCAATAGTATTAAATACAATACTACAAAGGCATTACAAAGCATGTACTTGTAAAAGCAATTAACCATACGACAAAAGCTCATCCAATGCTACACAGCTCCCCCTCAAAACATGCTAGAAGCTCTCGGATGCTCAGTGAGAGGGTAAGTTAAAAATTGTTTTGGAATCCAGCATCGCAAAACTCGAGAACCAGGCAAAGTAGTAGACTGACCATGCACAGGAGATAAGCCATGACATAAAGTGTGTGGTCTACCTATAAAGCGCGAACTTGGAAAACGACGAGATCTCCCAACCTGTCGATAACCAAAGCCTCTTACACGTGATCTATCATGATATGAAGCATGGTGTACAACACGAGGGGCAAAATCACTCTCAAAACCATGTGGGGCCTCAAAATCAGAAAAAGTGCGAAAAGCATACTCATGCAAATCAAGTGAAGAATAATCATGAAAGTCCAAAGCATGAGCACGACATTCATCTTTCATGCGTCAAAAGAAAAAACCAATCAAATACCCTACACGATGACAATAAGCGTAATGAAAAACTTTCTTGTGTGTAGGTTTATAGGTTTCTGGCGCGAACCTCACAGTTTTCCTAGGTTTTTGCTTGGAGTCTGTCTTGAGTGGTGGAATGATTATCTTTTTGGGTTGGGTAGGATTTTTGGCTTTTTGAGGTGTGTCTAACTGGGCTCTCTCATTCTGAAGAATAGTAAGTAGAGTGAACATAGTTTGGCTTGGGGTATTAGAAGAAGTTCTCTCATAACCTAACCCAAGAGCAAACCCTACCCTGTCAGCGCACATTTTTGTTTTTTCCAACAGCAAATCCATTTTCCCTCTCCCTTCAGTCCATTTGTCTACCATGGAAAGAAGATAATAATTCTCACACTTCAGCTTTTCTACTTGCTCTCTAGCAAAGCTGAGATGGTCCTTAAGGGCGATGCACGTGGGACATGTTAGCTGCACATCCTTAGAACACTCAGCACTCTCCAATCTAGCCTTAAGCTCATCGATATGCTTATCTCTCAGATTAATGCTTTCAATCAGTAAAGTGGAGTTTAAGCATTCATCGATGGCACAAGGACTAGACTCCACCACCAAAAGTTGCTTCTAAACATTTTCAAGTTTTTCAATGTTTTGAGCATGTATCAGACACAACCGAGCAAGTTCATCCATAACGATAAGACAAGACTCACATTCAGCAATTTCGGACTCAGACTTTAACAAAGCAAGTTCAGTAGAAAGTGATTCAATTTTAAGCTTTAGTTCCTTTCGTTCTTTAGCAGCAAGTTTAAGTAGTCTATCTTGTGAAATAATTGCATCATGTAATTCATTGTTTTGAACAAGTAATTGGTCATGTGATAGACCAACCTCAGATGAGTCAGGCTCATCGTTGTTGTACTTGTCATTTGTCATGAAGCAGAGGCTGTGGAAGTTCTTTGTCTTTTCCTTCTTTTCTTCACTCTTGTAGAATTCATCTTCATCAGAGCTTGGATCTTCACTCGAGGTGTTGTCGATGTCACTAAGTGCATCTACAAAAGCTCTAGCTATCCTTTTTGCCACTTTTCCTCTTTTGCCTGTGAAGAAGGATTTTTTGTCTCTTTTCTGGTGTTTGAGTTCATGTTCATTCTTTGAGTTCAGTTTTCGGCAATTTGCTTTAATATGATTAAGATCACCACACTCAAAACACCCTTGAAAACTTCCACTTCTTTGATCTCTTCTATCATTGTAAAACCTAATGAACATTTTGATGATAAGAGCAAGCTCTTCGTCGTCCAATGTGTCCACTTGTTCCTTTGTGATAGAGACCAATGAAGACAAGGCAAATCCCCCAGATAAAGCACAAACTCTAGACACACTACCTCCAGATGAGGTGCCACTGCCAGGACTAGAAATCAAAGCAATCGAAGGCAACGAAGATTTTCCAGCTCCTGGTCGAGATGCCTTGGCAATCTCGGTGGACTGAACTTACTAAAGAGTTCGCCGCAAGTCAGAGTGTCAAAGCTTGCCGACTCTTCAATACTGGAGATCTTCACCTCCCATATGCTACGATCAAGAGCATAGAGAATTTTAATCGCCCTATCGTGCTCAGAGTAAGCCAAAGTCTCAGTGGCGCGCAAATTACTGACAATCACATCAAAACGCGCAAACATGGCATCTACCGATTCGCTAGGGCCTTGAAAGAACATTTGGTATTCTTGATTATACGTGCTCTACCTCCTAGCCTTAATCTGGGTAGTGCCCTCATGAAAAGTACTCAAGGTCATACAGATTTCTCATGCAGTCCGAAGGTGCTGGACCCTATCAAACTCGTTGCGACTCAGACTGATAAAAAGAATGTTTCAAGCCTTGCTATTACAGTCATATTGTGCCTTCTCAGTCTTTGAGGTACGAGTGTCAGGTATCACATATTGGGATGCAACAATGTCCCAAATCGCACTTCCTTGGATAAGCAAATAAGCCTCAATGTGCACCTTCCAATAAGCATAATCTCGACCATCAAACATTGGAATCTTTGAGTTCCTTTTCATGTCGCCAAAACAAGGATCACAAACTGGTTAAGGTCAACTGGTGATCTAACCGGCTCCAAGATCAGCACAAGAAAACTGAATTATGGAAACTTAGGATTCAAAATAGTTTCAAATACTCAAACTAATCCGACTAAATTTAATTCAAACACTCAAACCTAGCATCAAAAATCTTGACACAACCTTGAAACAGATCCTTACCTATCAGTTCAAAATGCAGATCACAAAACCTGAATACTCATACATAATAAAATCTAACATGATCATCTCAAACTAACACACACATTCAAATTAACCAAATCAGTTCTGAAATTTAGATTAAGACTTCACAGCATGAACCAAAAACAAGATGAAAGGTTGAACTGAAACAGACTAGAACTAAAACTAGATGCACTTTCAATTCACAATTTATCAACCAGACTTGCTCAAATTTTATCCACACACAATAGTCAATCACATATATATGAATAAGAACTTGAACAAAAGGATACATGATAAACTGTGATCAAATATTTTCAGGGTCCAAAACATGAAATACATGTGAAAACTGAACTGATTCAAGGATCAAAACTATTCAGCATGTATATCTATCATATCCAGATGAAATCACAAAAGGAAATAATCCAAATTATCAAGACTTCTCAGTGAAATCGAAGAAACACTTACTTGTTTAGACGTTGCATACAGGAAAAACTTGACGCTGAATAGCGCGATCGACACGAGTTGTAGATGGACCGACAAATCCTACCGATTGCTATTCACCGTCACAAGTTCATCGCCAGGAGTAATTTTTGGTTTTAATTTCAATGTGCTGCTAAATTTTGTTCCTCTCCATTGATCTATTCGGCCAGGAGGACAGGGGATAAATATCTTACCTGCCCAAGTTCTAGAAGCCATAGTTTTACATTTTACCCCTTACAAATTTCTAAAAACACAAATATGAAAATACCCTATTAGAACGTCTAAGAAAAAATACAAAAGGACTCTTCTTTTTAATATATTTTCAGAGTGAACCCACTCAAAAAATATACCAAAAGCATACACTATGAAACTAAAAAATTTAAACTAATACATGACACAAATTTATTGAATTAGTAAAAACATTTAAGGTTTCGACGGTCTTCAGCAAAAATCGACAAAGCCTCTCAACCCTTCGACTCGTGACACCGCTTCATGACTCCGAGTGCCAGCAAGCCACTTCCGCTCTCGATCCCCTCAAGCCTCCTGAATGCTTGTCCTGGCCTCCCTCTCGCAAACCCGGTCGTCACGCCATCACAGTCAGCCGTCCATCCAAGTCTTGCTCGGTCTCTTCGTGCACTCTTGAGATCTTCTCCAACTTCGCTCGGCCTCCATGATCCTCCGGCATCGAGCTCCCCGCTTGACCCTTGATCACCCGCCATCGACATTCGGTCAGCATCTCCACCCTACACAACAAGGACAAGCCAAAACAAGAATGCGACGCAGTACCAAAACCCTCGACATCCAAACCTCCATTTCACATAGAACCCCTCGATGCACTCAAACCACTCTCAACCACTCAGACGCTCATCCTTATCAATCACTCATCATCTAGACCGAAACCACCCTTGGTTTCACAAGTAGTTAGATAAAATTTAGATATCTTCGCGTGGTCCGACGAAGATATCCCCGAAGTTCACCGGAGCATCATCGAGCATAGTTTACTCATCAACCCTAGGGCTAGGCCAATTCGCGAGGGGCTCTATAAATTGTCAACTAAAAGGGCAGACCTCGCCAAAGCGGAGGTAGAAAAATTGCTGAGAGCCAGAATCATCAGGGAAATAGACAACATGGAGTGGTTGGCTACCCCGTCTTTGTCGAGAAAAAGGGCTCCGGCAAGTGGCGCATGTGCATCGATTTTACTTCTCTCAATGAAGCATGCCCCAAAGACCCCTACCCTATGCCCCGTATCGATGAACTTGTGGATTCTACGGCTGGCTCCGAACATCTAAGCTTCTTGGACGCATACTCCGGTTATCATCAAGTTTGGCTAAAGCGCAAAGATGAAGCCAAGACGAGTTTCATAACTCATTCTGGAGTATTTTGTTATGTCCGAATGTCGTTTGGCCTGCGGAATGCCAGGGCTACTTTTTCACACATTATTTCTAAGGATCTAGGTCATTAGATAGGCCGAAATATCGAAGCCTATATGGATGACATTGTAATAAAAAGTGTTGTAAAGAATCATCATAGTCTAGACTTAGCAGAAACTTTTGAGAGCCTTCGAGCATGTGGAGTTCGCCTCAACCCTGAAAAATGTATATTCGGGGCGCAAGCAGGAAAATTGCTAGGGTACTTAGTTTCAAGCAGAGGAATCAAAGCTAGCCCTACGCAGATAAGTGCACTACAAAGAATGGGTCCACCAGAAAATTTGAAGCAAGTCTAGAAGTTGATGGAACGGCTCGCAGCCCTTAGCACATTCCTGGCCAGATCAGCAGAGTAAAGCCTCCCAATATTCAAAGCCCTAAAGGGGTCTGAGAGTTTCAAATGGACGCCGGAGTGCCAGAAAAGCTTCAATGATATTAAAGACTATCTCGGAAATTTATCAACACATACAGTGCCCCTCCAGGAAGAAACTCTCCTTCTTTATCTTGGAGCAATGGGCTCCGCAATAAGTGCAACACTAGTCATAGAAATAGAGCTCAAGGGAAAACTGGTGTAGAACCTAGTATACTTCGTGTCAGAAGCTTTGTCCGGAGCAAAGACAAGATAATCCGAGCTTGAAAATTTTGTTTATGCTTTGGTAATGGCCTCGTGGAAGCTAATGCATTACTTCTTAGCACACAATCTAATCGTCCCTACCTCGTATCCCCTTGGTGATATGCTTCGGTGCAAAGACTCCACGGGTAGGATTGGAAAATCAGCTGTCGAGCTAGCCCCCTTTGGTATTTCCTTCATAGCAAGAACAACTATCAAGTCCCATATTATAGCTCACTTTGTGGCCGAGTGGACTCCATCCGCAGTTTGGGCTCTAGAAGAAACCTCCGAAGGGCTATGGACAATTTTTTTTGACAGAGCCTATTAGGCATCTGGTGCAGGAGGTAGAGTTGTAATAATATCGCTATCAAGGCAGAAGGCCATGTATTCTGCGAGGCTCAACTTTAAGACTAATAACAATATTCTAGAATACGAAGGGATCCTGCTAGGACTCCGAAAGGAAAGAGCACGTGGAGCAACAAGAATTATAGTAAAAACAGATTCCCAAGTCGTCGTAGGGCATGTTGACAAGAGCTTTCAACCAGAAATCCACATCTTACAAAATATCTAGAAGAAATCCGCAGGACGGAGGCATTATTTAAAGGAATTTCTATTCGAAGCATCCCTCGAGCAGATAATCAACTTGCAGATATTCTTGCGAAGGCTGCAGCCAGAGCATTGGACGTCCTGGATGGTGCTTTTTATGAAGAACTTTTTAAACCTTCAGTGCATCAACTACCCTCCGCAGAGGTCCTTTGCATTCCAGTCACTGATTGGCGGACCCCAATTTTGGATATTTTGCAAAATAGTGCAGCTTCATTAGAAGATCCAGATTTCCAAAGCTCCAAGCAAGGGCTCAAAACTATGAGCTTGTCAACGAAATACTTTATAAAACCGGAGTTTGTTCTCCCCTACTCTGGTGCATCTCACAACCCGAAGGCCATGATATACTTCGGGAGATTCATGAAGGCCTGTGCGGCAGCCATCTAGCCCCTCGTGCTCTAGAGGGAAAGAAACTTCGCCATGGGCTTTATTGGCTAACAATTTTAAGAGATGCAGAAGAATTGGTTCGAACCTGCCAAGGGTGCGAGTGGATGGGTAGGCAGAGCCATCGTCCACTGACACCTCTTCAAGTTATTGCTACGGTATGTCTAATGGCGCGATGGGGAATGGATCTCATCGGCCCTTTTCCAATGGCAAATGAAGCTTGAAGTTTGCGGTGGTAGCAATCGAATACTTTTCTAAATGGGTCAAAAATGAACCCCTAACTGCTATCACTTAAAAAAATGTGCAAAAATTATTTTGGCAGAATTTCATTTGCAGGTTCGGAGTGCCTAGGGAGTTAACAGTTGATAATGGCACACTGTTTAAAGCCGAGCCATTTAAGGAGTTTTATGAAGGTTTGGGCATCAAGTTATGCTTCGCAACTATTCGCCGCCCCCAATCGAACGGAGCCATCGAGCGGGAAAATGGAAATATTCTCTCCGGTTTGAATCGAAGGATTGTTGGGCTGGAAAACGGGCTGTGGACCGAAGAGCTTCCTAAGATTCTATGGTCCATTCGGACCACTCAAGCTAGGTCCACAGACTTCACCCCATTCAGACTATTATTCGGAGATAAGGCCATGACTCCCACGAAGCTTAAAGGTGGATCACTTCGCGTAATGGAGCCTTGGAATGATGATGAAAGGAACACTTTGCTGGACTTATCAAAAGAAACAAGGCTTCGAGTTGTCGCCAATATGATGAAGTACCAAGACCAAACGAAGGCATGGTATGACTCGAAGATAAAAGTGAATGAGCTCAGACCAGGTCACTTGGTGCTACGAAGTGTAATTGCTCCGGGGAAGCTAGGAAACAAATGGGAAGGACCATATATTATCCTATGCTCTGGGCGCACCGGGTCGTTTAAATTAGCTAATTTAGAAGGGGAAGAGTTAAAGCATGCATGGCATGCGGAGCACCTTAAACGTTATTACGCTTAGGGTCTCCTAGTAATCAATTATAAAGTACCTTTCTAAGTTAAATAAACATGGAGGTTCGAATTATGCTTACTCTTCAAATATTCCTTACCCCTGATGGACGCATCAAGGGAACGGAGATGCTTGCGGAGGTAAGCATCTTTCATCGGAACCCAGCAAATGGCCTTTGAACAATCAGTTCAAGGATTCCTTACAAGAGCCGAAGGTGGCCAAAGCCTACAGATTCCAGGCTCCGGATTGTTAGGATCCGTAGAAAGAGTCTAAGGACTTTAAAAGAATAGATTTCTGGCCTCCGGGGTCGAAGCATCTGTAAAAGAGCCGAAGGTGGCCAAAGCCTATGGATTCCAGGATCCTGCTTGTTAGGATCTGTAGAAGACTCTAAGGAATTTAAAAGAATAGATTTCTGGCCCTACGGGTTCGAAGCATCTGAAAAAGAGTCGTAGGTGGACAAAGCCTACGGATTCCAGGCTCCGGCTTGTTAGGATCCGTAGAAGAGTCTAAGGACTTTAAAAGAATAGATTTCTGGCCCTACGGGTTCGAAGCATCTGTAAAAGAGCTGTACGTGGCCAAAGCCTACAGATTCCAGGCTCCAGCTTGTTAGGATCAGTAGAAGAGTCTAAGGACTTTAAAAGAATAGATTTCTAGCCCTACGGGTTTGAAGCATTTGTAAAAGAGTCGTAGGCGACCAAGCAATAAGGTTTCAAGGCTCCGGCCCAATGAAACACTTCTTAAAATCCTAAGCGACTATTATCGGAGCTTACAAGTATATACTTAGTTGCAAAATTTATAAACATCACTATACGAACGTACAGTTCGAAGAACTCTACAAAAGAGTAGATTATGATTACCAAGTATCATTCAAAGCATCAGGTTGTTATATCAATCATTGTGTCCGACGGACCCTATCGCATTGCGTATGGTCCCCCACCCACAAGGAGGGTTAGGGGAGTAAGGAACAGTCAAGTGATGCTTCTTAAACAAATTATATTAATTGGGTAATCATGGTACATTACATCAAGAAAAATTCTGGTCTAAGCCCAATTAAAAAAGGAGACCCCTCCGACCTCTAGAGCTATTTCTAGGACCGCTTCGGTCTTCGGAGCCCGGAGTTCTCAAAACTTTCCTCTTAGTCCGAGTGCCTTTATTCTTCGAAGCTTGTAGTTTTTTCTGCTCTTCTTGAAGCTCAGCCCAGGACAGAAGTTTTTTGGAGCTAGCCTCCATTGGGTCTTCGACTTGATATTCCGAGTTAGACAAATCTACATACTCTGAAGACGGAGATGCAACCTCCTTATCTTCTTATTTAATATAATATAGGTCTTCGCTACGAACGTCGGGCGCTATTTCCACTTGCTCCCTTCGAGGAATAGAAAATCGCGAACACCGATAAGGCCTTAAGCTTTCGAAGATAGCCCACTATTGGCGAAGCCCTTCACTAAGCTCCAATACTTCGATTTCAGGCTTCAAAGTATATAACAAAACCTAAAAACAAACATTCAAGCAAAGACTTCTCATTTATAAACTTTTCATTCATTAAAATAAAAGGACATTACAAGATTTCTTGTACAAGTTGAGCGCCCTATGAGCTAGACCTATGGGTCGGTTGGTGGAGATGGTGGAGCCAGAGCAAGAGGCTTCGTTTGAGCTAGCTTTTGCCAATGAGATTCGTCGATCCAAGCCTTGGCTGCAGCTTCATGATATGTTTTCCAGGTCGCCCGAAAGGCTTCCCAGGCTGAAGCCTCGCCGAAAGAGGTCGCAACAAGTCCTCATCGGTGAAGCCCGCAGGCGTCGAACCCCCAGTGGAGCAGCAGAGAACCCGATGGCTTCGAGGTGTCGAAGGACTTCGATCCCAACTACTTGCCTAGAGATCTCTCCGTAGCGAGTCCTAGAGGCCTTCATCATCCTTATCGCCGCTTGGATCATCTTCAGCTTTCAGTCAAGAGGCTCACTTACCGCAGATGAAGACAAGGGGCACAACATGCCAAAATATTCCAAAACACCCCGGAGGGTGTCGATAGTTTGATCAGCAACCACGGTGTGCTTCTCCTCGGCCTTCGATAGCTCGGAAGCAGTAGCGGAGATCTCACCTATCCTTGAGAACAAGTAGTTCTTCTGAGACAGTGTTTGTTTGACTGAATTCTGAAGCTCTACTAGCTGAGCGCTGGAGTCCGACTCTGCTTTTCAAAGCCTTTCAACCTCGGCCCTTAGCACCATACGCTCAGCTTGGATTTCTTCCATTGAAGATTTGAGTGCAGCGCAGGTCTGCTGTTCGACCCGGAGTGCTTCATCCGCATTGGCCTTTTCCCTCCGCTCTTCAAGGATATCTTCCTCTAGTTGTGAAGTCTTGTCTTCGGAGCCCTTGAGGACGTTCTGGAGGGTTGTAACCTTCCTCTTGAGCTGATTGGTTTCGAGCTCATTGGAAGTCGTTGCCGCTCTAGCAAGGACGAATTGTTGCAAAAAGCAAAGTGAGTACAATGCAATTGTTATTAACTAAATATATTTGTAGTATGTTGCATAGCTGAAGAGCAGCCCTTTCGAGGGCCAAGTCGAGCTCTGGTCCACTGGCTTCGCTCAAGATAGAAACCAGTTCGGAGCTCCCGACCTCTTGGCACTTATCTGCCAGAGGCTCCAAAAGGGTTCGGAGCCCTATCCGCTACTCGAGGAACGGAGCCATTAGGGGGAGCCAAGACACGGCCCGTTGATCGTCTTCAGCGGGGTCTTCTTCCGAAGCGCCCACCAAAGGATCGTTGGATGAAGGTGTCATCGTCAGAGAGGGGAGAGGGCCAAGACCTGTCTGCCCTTACCTCTCCCCGGTACAAAAACCGGAGCTGCCACTTCAGCTGGAGTGGATCCTCCTTCGATCATTGCTCAATCGGGTGGAGTCACTTCACCCGAAACAACCCCGGTCGTCGGAGCCACTGCCTCAACCGGAGCCTCAACTCCAAGTGGAGCCAAAGCTCCACTAGTGTTTGGAGCCATGCTGCTCCTTGACGCATCTACAAAATTCAAGGTATTCATTAAATATTTGTTGATGTAGTGAAGTCATTTCAGGAATTTCAAAGGAAGAGTTCCGAGGTATACCTCCGTCCACATCTTGAGGAAGAATTTCCGGGTCCCTCAGAAATTCGTACATATAGAGGTATTCATCAAGGTCATCCGCCGAAGTCTGTGCCAGAGTAGCCGATGTCAAAGCCCTGACTTCCGTTGCCACTACTCCGATCACTGACGAGCTAGGATTTCCTAACTCCGGCTCCACGTCAATTACGACATGTTCGGAGGAGGCTACAACTTTAGCTTCCACAGTCTCTCGAAGGGAGTCTTCGGCTGTGGCTTGAGACTCACCCTCATCGCCCTACAGCAGGTAACCTTCCATCTCCCTTCCCATCTGCACATTTGACTCCCTCTCTTCTGACTCCTTCGAAGAGGAGCTCTGGATATCGAGCGAAGATGGAGAAGACGAAGGTGTGGGGATCTTGGCTGTCTTTTTCCCTCTTTTGATGGGAGTCTTAGCAGCCTTATTGGAGGTCTCGGTGGTGGTCTTTCTCTTCTGGGAGACCACTCCCATCGAGTCGAAGTCCGACAGGGGAGGAGGCTCCATTCCAAGAGCACTCCATACTCGATTGGAGCATTCCCAGCTCCCAACTAGCTCCACCCTCCGCTACTTCTCTACTACAGTAGGGGCTTCGAGCACCCGTTCTGTGGCCCTGGCTATTTGCTCCAGAGCTAACGCCAGGGAAGCCTCTAAAAAAGGTAGAATTCATTAAGTATGTTATATGTTCTCTAAGCAGTGTTAATGTAGAAGGTACGGAGACTTTGTAGGACAGAAAGTAGCGACCAGAGGGGGGTGAATGGGCGCCTAAAAAATTCTTGCGAATCAATGGCCTATTCGCAACACCCAATGTACCTTGACAAACAACCAGTTGAAGCTAGTATATCTATACCAAGAAAATAATCTAGCCTAAAAATAACCGGTGTGTTAATAGCAAAAAATGGAATTAATGGCTAGATTGTCAAAATATCAATTTTGGTGATTTGGGCCAAAAATACACATGTCCAGGGTCCGTCCGAAGCCCTACAAGGCCGAAGGTCCGTTGAGGTATGGGCTCCGAAAGCCTCTAGCCAACCCATGGGCTTCGGCTAGGAAGCCTTCGGAGGCCCACACAATCGAAGCTTCAGCCCGAGGAGCAGGCCTCGACGGGCCTGGCCGAAGCCCACTTCGGCAGAGATGGAGTTGTATGCGATTCCAGCTCAGTTTTTATCACCATCCGACCGGATTAATAGCAGATTAGATTGGAAATTAAGACCCTATAAATAGAGAGGCAAGGCCAGCGTAGAGCCCCCCAACTCAAACAAAAACAAAGCCCTAGCTTTGATCGTATTTACTTTACCTTTATTTCCTGTACCTCTTCGTGGGTTTGCCTGGAAGCCCTCCGCCGACCACTACGGAACAGTGGTAACCCTTGTTACTTCGCTTGTGAAGTATCCGTTAATCTACGTAATAGATTGTTATCGCCTTGTTACTTCGCTTGTGAAGTATCCGCTAATCTACGTAACAGATTGCTACCTTCGCTACTAGTGCAACACTTAGCAAAATTCGGTCCTCAGGCCGAATTGGTACTTCAAATTCTCTTTGTTGCAGGTTCCCACGTTCGGAGCTACTTCGTCGGAGGTGTCCGGAGGTGAGAGATCGGTTTCAGAGGTCACTAGGACACCCTTCAGCGGGATTACAAGCTTCGGCAACAGGCTTCGCCAGCACACTTCGTCGCAACAGGCTTCACCACGACCATACTCCGCACTGGACGAAGTTACGCTCACGCGTGGCCCTCGCGACTCTATTCTGTAATTTACTGAGTCAGGGACCTCACGCCAAACCGCGCTGTTCAGAGGTGATCGTCGCGTCCATATCTGTTCGGAGTCCATCTTCGGCCGGATCAGTCCGAACGCCGAAGCACCCTTTGGTGAGATACTTCACACCAGACGCCAAAGGTACACTTTGGTGACCCCTTCGCACCAGACTCCAAAGTAGACAGGCTCCGACTGGTTTGCTGATTTTATTCTGTTTAATATATTTCTTTCGGCTAATTGGATTATTTTGTGTGATCTGATTGCCTGGCGACTCCACCCCCTTATCATGACTACGGGTAGTCGGAACGCGACGTTGGTGTTGCGTCATGCTTAGGCTTGTCCCTATGTATCCGCACACTTTTGGATCGTCGAACTGACCCAAGTGCGGGGCACGTTTTCATGTTAACACACTTTTTGGCGACTTCACTGGGGAAGGCTACGCCAACATGACAAGTACATCTGCATCGGCCACCGGTACATCCACATCGACTACTATGTCTACACCACCGATGGACACGATAGGAGGCGCGGATATCGACAACCGCAACATCTTGACACCTACACTTGAAGATATCCCGCAGAAGACCGAGCAAAGATCGAGGCAAAGTTGAAGGCACTCCACGACATGATGCTGGTGGCTACGTCAAGACATGCGCAGGCTTCATCAACCGTGACATCATCACCCCCGACCTCGCTCAGGTCCAGGTAACACCTGTATCGCCACATTTATCTTCTTTATAGATTGAGCAAAAGATAGCCGCATCCGTAGATCAAGCCGTTAGCGCTTCGCTAGCCAACCGTTTAGATTAGGCAGTCAGCTCCAAAGTAGAGTTGACTCTTAGGAGGTTCGGCTTTACTGAAGCCGTACCCCCAGTTCCTATTGGTAGTGCACCTCCGGCAAACCACGTATACGGTAGGACTAACGACAGCACTAGCACAATCATGTCTCCGGCCTCAACACTTATGGCCGAGACTAATCATTACACCTATGGTCAAAACAACACTACGTACCATGCGCCACCACCTGCGCCAGTACACGCACTGCCCGCACCACATGCGCGGGTGCCCGGACACGAACATGTCATACAAATAGCGCGCAAGGAAGAGGCTCATGGAAGACACGCCGATATCCCACCGCGCGTCGCGCCCCCGCATGAGAGACGCACACAAGCAACATGCCAAGATGACATAGAGGAACAGGTATGCGCACTATTTAGGGAGTGTGTCGTCTTCATGACCAAGGGACGGGTTAGGGTTTACCGTAAGCCATACACCGACCATCTTGATTCAGTACCCTACCCCCGCGGCTATAGAATCCCTGAATTCACTAAGTTCGATGGCGAGGGTAGCAAGACTACACTAGAGCACGTTAGCTAATTTTTGGCATAGTGTGGAGAAATTAGTGGGATAGATGCTCTAAAAGTTAGACTATTTTCTCTCTCGCTGTCCAGCACCGCTTTCACTTTGTTTTCGGTGCTCCCACTGAACTCCATCCAGACGTGGGATGATTTAGAGCGGAAATTCCATGATTATTTCTACACGGGTGAGACATAACTTAGGCTTTCACATTTGACATCAGTTAAGCAGAAATCTAGTGAGAATGCCTCTCAGTACATTAAGCATTTTAGGGATACTAGAAACCGATGTTTTACACTTAATATTTCGGAAAGGGACTTGGCGGAACTAGCTTTTAATGGGTTGCATTCCGAAATTAAAGAGAGGTTAGATAACCAAAACTTTTTAGAAGTTAGCCAAGTTTTACAACAGGCTCTGGTCCTGGAAGGCCGAACCAAAGATAAAAAGTTTATTAAGACATTTAGCAAGCCTAGGGCTAAAATCCACATCATGGAACGTTCTGACGAGGAAGAATCGGAAGAGGAGGATTCAGCTGATATGTACATAGCCGAATGGGTGTGAAACGCTAAGAATGAACCTATCACCTGCTCCGAGTTACGACCATCCCCCACAAAGAATTGACCTAGTGAGGTCAAGTACTCGTTTGATATAACTAAATGTGATAAAATATTTGATTTTCTCTTAAAAAGTCAGCTTCTCAGGTTACCTAAGGGTCAAGTCATTCCACCTGCCGACGAGTTAAAGAAGCATCTATACTATAAGTGGCATGATTCACATTCGCATAATACTAACGACTGCAATGTTTTTCGACGGCGGATCCAATCGGCCATAGAAGAAGGACGATTGAAGATAGACCATAATCCGAAGATGAAGCTGGATAAAGATCCTTTTCCCGTCAACGTCGTCGACCTCGGCGAGAAGGTGTTGATTCGGCCAGAACAAGCCAAGTCGGCAAAGGGGAAGGACATAACTGTTGGAGAACCACGCACTCACACGCTCATACCGAAGAACCCCGAGGTTGGAGTGTGGAAGCAAAACATTAACACCCCTTCGGCTAAGGCTCACAAGAGGCCGAAGGTAACAAATAACATGTTGTTGAACAAGCATTAGAGAAGGGTCGAGGAAACAGGTACACACGCTAAGCTAAAACAACCGAAGGGTTCAAGACTGTCGAAGGGTGGCTTCGGGCCGAAGCAGACAAACCCTCCGTATAGTGGCTTCGGGCCACAGCGGCCTGACACTCCGCACGGTAGTTTCGAGCCACAATGGCCGAACCCCCCATAAAGTAACTTCAGCCCCCAATGGCCGAACCCCGCACCGTGTTGGACTTCTCCGATGGGAGGCTTCGGCCCGCACAGGCCAAACATACCTCTGGCCTGGAAGGACCATTCGCTGGTGTGGTCCGAGGTACCATCAACTCTGTTGATCCCCCTCTGGGTAATGGGTTTGGCTCACATTGGGCGAGGCCACTAGAGCCGCCGATGCCTCCGTCGTATGACTGGGCGGGGACCCCGTGGGCTCCATACGTATCCGGGTCAGGGTACCCTCCACAACCTAACACTATGCCTTGTTTTCCCTCGGAGTATTATGGATGGAAGGGGCAAACAGACACAGCGGAGGGGGCATCTTCCACAGACTGTCCGTGGTGCCTCCGAATCGGGCCATGTAGAGCGAAACCGAAGGGTGCGAGCATGCAGAGGACAAAGTCATAGAGTCCGAAGCCATAACCATCAGATTTGGGTCTTAGGAAGTCCCAATCCCAAGGACTTTGTCACCGAGGTCTGACGGAGGTAAGTCTCATGCTTCGGCCGAGCTCTATGTCGAAGCCTAGTTCGGTCGGTCGAATGAGGCTTGTCCGTCTGTCGGGGTTCACAGCGAAGCCCCCTCCGGACACAGGGTGCACAAGGCCAAAGGACACAGTACCACTTCGGCTAGAATTAATGGAAGTCGAACAGTGGCACCCGGCACCAAGCCACAGCCATCTTGGGCACCTCCAGGCATGTCCAAATCATAGAGGAGATGCCTACAACGACTACGGGCACACGAGGTGTGCGAGAAGGAAGCTAAGGCCGAGCGCGACGCTATCTTCGAAGAATTCCGCCCTCGACCAGCTACAAAACAGGTATGGAGGGAGAAGTCGGTTGAGATAAACAACCCGGATCCTAGTCTGAGCGACAACAACGATGACATGCTCGACGACGATTACTCGCCCATCTGTGAAGGGCCCGCACCCCAGGTGATGGACGTCAACATCGTCATGCTGCCTGCCGAGTTCACACTACCACAGGACGAGGCCGAGGTCGCCCAATTGAACCTCGGCCCGCGCAACACCATTTTCGAGAACCCCGAGGACTCGGCTCGCCATCTGAAGCCTCTCTATGTCAGAGGTCACATCGACGGAAAGCCGATCTCCTGAATGCTCATCGAAGGCGTCTCCACTGTTAACTTAATGCCCTACTCATTGTTAAAAAAACATGGCAGGGATGAGGATGACATGAAGAAGAGCAACTTGATGCTCAACGTCTTCAACGGTGAGAGCTCCGAGGCCAAAGGAGTAATCTCTATAGAGTTGACGGTGGGCAACAAGATGTTGCCAACAGCATTTTTTGTCGTCGACGTACAAGGTTAATAATAGCGTACTACTCGGGCGCGACTAGATTCACGCAAACTGTTGCATTCCTTCTACTCTACACCATTGCCTGCTACAGTGGGACGACGATGAGGTGGAGGTCATTCCCGTGGATACTTTGGCCCAAGTGGCATTGGACGATGTATCAGTTGATGCCATCCATAACAAAGTAGACTGTCTGTCAGGTAGAGATATTTCGGATTACGATTTTGTTAGTGTATCCGGAGGATGGTTTGTACTAGTGTCTGTAAAGCCGGCTGGAGTAGCACGGCTGTTTTGTATTAATAGTCATGTCTAGCAAGAGTAATCTAGATTGGCTAAAGTCTCGTGTGGAGCGATATCGGTCTAATAAAGACGGTATCTCCGAAGGCATCGGGGACTTTAGCGAAGTAGAAAAATTATGACAAGGTTTTGCATCGGCCAGCCCCTTGGAGGTGGTTGACATAGGTAATGGTAGCATCCCCAGGCCGACTTTTGTAAACCAACATTTACAGCCCGGTGAAAAGGCTGAAGTAATAAAGTTACTTCGGCCGTATGTCGATTGTTTCGCATGGGAGTATAGCGAGATGCCAGGGCTAAGCCGCGAGCTCGTGGAGCATCGGCTGCCCATCAAGTCCGGATTTAGGCCTTATAAGCAGCCTCCCTGCTGCTTTAATTCGGCCATCTATGACCGAGTTAAGGAAGAAGTGGAGAGGCTATTCAAGGCTCGGTTTATTAGGCCGTGTAGGTACGTGGAATGGGTTGCTAACATTGTGCCTGTAGAGAAGAAAGGGAGCGCCAAGATACAGGTGTGTATTGATTTCAGGGATCTGGACAAAGCCACTCCAAAGGATGAGTATCCAATGCCGATAGCTGACATGGTGATCAGTGATGCTTTAGGACACAAGGTACTAAGTTTTCTTGATGGCAATGCTGGTTATAATCAAATCTTTATGGCCGGAGAGGACATCTACAAGACTGCCTTTCGATGCCCTGGTTTTGTCGGTTTGTTCGAGTGGGTCGTCATGACTTTTGGTTTGAAAAATGCCGGCGCCACATATCAGCGCGCTATAAACTTGATCTTTCATGACTTGTTAGGAGTTATGTTAGAAGTTTACATCGATGATGTCATAGTCAAATCGGACGCTATGGGAAACCATTTAGCCGATTTGAAGGTTGCTTTCGATAGGATGCGACAGTATGGGTTGAAAATGAACCCACTCAAGTGTGCTTTTGGTGTGTCGGCGGGTAATTTCTTAGGTTTCATGATTCACGAAAGATGCATAGAAATTGATCCTAAGAGACTTGGGAAGATTAGAAACATTGCAGCGCCGACGTGCAAAAGGGATGTACAAAAATTGCTAAGCAAGATGAACTATTTGCGTCGCTTTATATCCAACTTGTCCAGCAAGATTGATGCCTTTGTCCCCATACTCCGGCTAAAGAACGAAGTCGAGTTCACTTGGGGGGCAAGACAGCAAAGTGCTTTTGAAAAGATCAAGGAGTGCTTGTCATCACCGCCGGTGGTGAGAGCACCCAAAGCCGGGATTCTGTTTCGGCTATACATCGCTGCTGAAGATAGCGTGATTGGAGTCGTGCTAACCCAGGAGGTAGAGGGGAAGGAGTACATCATCACATTCTTGAGCCGCCGCCTGCTGGATGCCAAAACCAGGTACGCGTTTGTGGAACGATTGTGCTTATCACTTTACTATGCGTGCACCAAATTGCGCCATTATCTTCTCCCCACTACATGTGTCGTTGTTTGCCAAACCGATGTTATAAAACACATGTTACAGAAGCTGATTCTAAGTGGAAGAATAGGAAAATGGGCTTACGCATTGATTGATTACGATTTGGCCTACGAACACCTGAGAGCAATGAGAGGCCAAATCTTGGCCAACTTTATAGTTGATCACCACGTAGATGTCAGCTGGAGCGATACTATTGCTCTAGTGTAAGTAGTGCCATGGAAACTTTATTTTGATGATTCGGCTTGCAAGAGTGGCCAAGGCATTGGAGTGGTTCTCATATCACCTAATGGAATGCACTTTGAAACTTCGGCCCGACTGGAATTTTCTTCCACTAATAACCAAGCCGAATATGAAGCTTTATTGCTAGGTCTTGAATTGCTAGAGTCTATAGGTGCTAGACATGTCCACACATACGGTGATTCTTTGTTAGTAGTGCAACAAGTAGCTAAGAGTGCTCAATGTTTTAATGGTTTGTTGAATAGTTACTTGGATAAATGTCTAGACATAATCGCTACTTTCGATGACTTCAAAATCTCTCACGTGTCAAGAGAAGCCAATTCAGTCGCAAATGATTTGGCTCAGCAAGCATCTGGTTACCAAGCCAGGAGAGGAAAATTTTCTGTATTGGAGAAGCCGATGTTTGTTCTCACTGCCAAAGCCAGTAACGGTGGGTAGGCACACCCTCCGGATCGAACCCCTATGGTCGCCGAAGGTCACTGCGCGCCGAGGATCCTAGATCGGAGTACCCTGCTAACCGAAGGAGCTGGCACGTCGAAGTCTATAGGTTGAAGCCTCCTGCACGGAGAAGGCTCCCCAAAGTCTGAACCCTCCGAAGGGCTTCGGCATAGCACACTCTGAACGGCCACCCCGGCCAGGCTTCGCCAAGAGCTGGAATGGCTCGGGGGGCACCCCGAAGTCAGTAATTTAGAAGTTTTTTCAGAAGGTGGACCAGCAAGACCCTCTAAAACCTATAAGGGCAATTGGAGAGTCCCAATCGTCCAGTATTTGAGAGACCCTAGACAAAGGGTTGATCGGCAGGTTCAGTGACAAGCGTTTAAATTCGTGTTCATAGACGACACATTGTATCGCCGAACCATCGACGGAGTACTATTGAAGTGTTTAGACCATGAGCAATCTCAGGTGGATACAGGAGAAGTCCATGAAGGGCTTTGCGGCACTCATCAGTCGGCCCAAAAAATCAGTTGGATGTCAAAAGAGCGGTTTTGTTGGCTGACTATGACTGAAGATTATTTCAAGTACTATAGAGGGTGTGAAGCATGTGAGAAGTTTGGCAATATCCAGTTATCTCCTTCCTCATTGCTCAATCCTATTGTAAAGCCATGGCCATTTCAAGGTTGGGTTTTAGACTTCATCGGCTAGATTCACCCTCCTTCGTCAAAAGGGCATCGGTTCGTGTTGATGGTGATGGATTACTTCACTAAGTGGACCGAGGTCGTGCCTCTCAAGAACATGACTCACAATGAGGTGCGTGATTTTATTTTGAAGCACATCATAAATAGATTCGGCATTCCTCAAACTCTTACTATAGATCAAGGTAGTTCATTTGTTTCTGGAGAAGTAAGGGATTTCGCCGAATATTATGGTATTAAGTTGATAAACTCTTCACCTTACTATGCTCAGGCCAATGGTTAGGCCGAGTCTAGTAATAAAACCGTGATTAACCTCATTAAGAAGAAAATTGAAGAGTTTCCTAAAAGGTGGCATGAAGTGCTTTCCGAGGCGCTATGGGCTTGTAGAATTGCAAAGCACGGTGCTACCAAGGTCAGTCCATATGAGTTGGTATATGGACAAGAGGCCGTTCTGCCTGTAGAGGTAGATCTTGGCTCCTTAAGAGTGTTAAAGCAAGATGGCTTATCGATCGACGAGTATGAAACTCTTTTAAAGGATAATCTATAGGAAGTGACCGATAAGAGACCAAGGGCTTTAGAAGCCATAGAAGTAGACAAGAAGAGAGTAGCTAAAGCCTACAATAAGAAGGTTAAACCAAAATCGTTTCAAATAGCAGACTTGGTGTGGAAAATGATTTTACCCTTAGGCACGAAGAGTCCCAAGTTTGGTAAATGGTCACCTAGTTGGGAAGGTCCTTTTAAGATAGCCAAAATCACTCCCGGCAATGCATACGTGTTGGAATCCCTGCAGGGAGAGCGGTTTCAAAGAGCTTTGAATGGTAGGTACTTGAAAAGGTATTTCCCAAGTGTGTGTCAAACATCATGAAAGTGTCGAAAAGCCAATATGGATGGTGTCGTCTTCAGCTCGTTGTGCTTTTAGTTCACTCAGTTCACTAAAAGGCAGGGGGGCATGTGTTATTATCAAAAAATTGCATTAATGGCTAGATTGTCAAAATATCAATTTTGGTGATTTGGGCCAAAAATACACATGTCCAGGGTCCGTCCGAAGCCCTACATCGCCGAAGGTCCGTTGAGCTATGGGCTCCGAAAGCCTCTAGACAGCCCATGGCCTTCGGCCGGGAAGCCTTTAGAGGCCCATGCCACCGAAGCTTCGGCCCGAGAAGCAGGCCTCAACGGGCGTGGCCGAAGCCCACTTCGACAGAGATGGAGTTTTATGCGATTCCAGATCAGTTTTTATCTCCAACCGGCCGGGTTAATAGCAGATTAGATTGGAAATTAAGCCCCTATAAATAGAGAGGCAAGGCCAGCGTAGATCCCCCCCAACTCAAACCAAACCAAATAAAGCCCTAGCTTTAATCGTATTTACTTTACCTTTATTTTCCAGTACCTCTTCGTTGTTTTGCCTGGAAGCCCTCCGCCGGACACTATGGAACAGTGGTAACCCTTGTTACTTCGCTTGTGAAGTATCCGTTAATCTACAAAATAGATTGTTATCGCCTTGTTAGTTCGCTTGTGAAGTATCCGCTAATCTGCGTAACAGATTGCTACCTTTGCTACTAGTTCAACACTTAGCAAAATTCGGTCCTTAGGCCGAATTGGTACTTCGAATTCTCTTTGTTGCAGGTTCCCACGTTCGGAGCTACTTCGTCGGAGGTGTCTGGAGCTGAGAGATCAGTTTCGGAGGTCACTAGGACACCCTTCGGTGGGACTGCAAGCTTCGGCAACAAGCTTCGCCAGCACACTTCATCGCAACAGGCTTCACCGTGACCATACTCCGCACTGGACGAAGTTACGCTCGCGTGTATCCCTCACGACTATATTCTGTAATTTATCGAGTTAGAGACCTCACACCGAACCCCGCTTTTGGGAGGTGATCATCGCATCCAGATCTGTTCGGAGTCCATCTTCGGCCGGATCAGTCCGAACGCCGAAGCACCCTTCGGCGAGATACTTCACACCAGACGCCGAAG
This sequence comes from Zizania palustris, assembly GCA_019279435.1. Lineage (NCBI taxonomy): Eukaryota > Viridiplantae > Streptophyta > Magnoliopsida > Poales > Poaceae > Zizania > Zizania palustris. Next base: position 14,695,900 of record JAAALK010000289.1, on the reverse strand, counting down.
GTACACTTCGGTGACCCCTTCGCACCAGACTCCGAAGCAGACAGGTTCCAACTGGTTTGCTGATTTTATTCTGTTTAATATATTTCTTTTGGCTAACTGGATTATTTTGTGTGATCTGATTGCGTGGCGACTCACCCCCTTATCATGACTAAGGGTAGTAGGAATGCGTCGTCGGTGCTGCGTCACACTTAGGCTTGTCCCTAAGTATCCGCACACTTTTGGATCGTCGAACTTACCCAAGTGCGGGGGCACGTTTTTGTGTCAACACGGTGTTCTAAGTGAGAAGACACCAACACAGTGTTCGAAGGCAGATTAACAAAGCATTTAAGACATGGACATGTCAAGCTTCACAAAAGTAAATCATCACAGGCATTTAATTTAAGTGCACGAGAAATCTTACTGTTCATAGTTGTCTCCAGTTTGATATTTGCTGAAGCCTGTTCGAAGCAGTCATGTGAAGCCTGCAGTCTTAAATGTCGAAGTCTGTCCGAAGTCTGCAGAAGTAAGATTCGAAGTTGTACGACTGTTTTTTGAAGCTTGCAGACTAACTTCGAATTCTAAGCCTATGAAAATCGAAGCTACCGGAAGACCAAATATACTTCGCTCGCAAAAACTCCGAACCACACGCCTGAACAGGAAAAATACGAAGCATTCACACACTTCGCCAAGCCTCCAATACTTCGGTCATGGAGCCAGAGGGCTTCGAAGCCCGTTGTTTGGACTTCACCAGGATGGTAACATGCAAGGTTTTCCACCGTGACAGCTAACTAGAGGCGTGGCTGCCAACATGACTTGGGAGATGTGCAAGCTGCTGCTAGGCAATAAACAACCTCATAGCACTGAGTAGTACTTCGCAAGCTACCAGCTGAGAACTGCCACAGTGCGCAGCAAGGACTGCCACTATGCACCATGCCAAGCGCTAGAGACCCTAGCCTCTGTGCTACTGCAAAAACGTGCTAGCTTGTGCCTAGGCAAAAGATGCAAAATACTAGCTCAGGCACAGATGAACACACCCAACACACAAACCAAAGCAACAGAATACTAGCTCCTAGGCTTACCACTGTACACAGCTAGCTATCGGCGTGGCTAGCCTACGCTGCAGGCTGTTGAGCCGCATGCAACCAGGAAACAGAACGCAAGAAATAGCTGCACTCAAGAAGCTAGAAATAGCCTGCAGGCTAGCCTGCGGCTTGGCAGTCCTAGTTACCGAATAAAAAAGACAGCCGTAAAAAAACAGTTTTTGGAAGAAAACAAAACAAGTTCAACCAGAAGATTAAGATGGCTATTTCAGAAATAAAAAACTCCTAGAGGCAAAATCAGATCAGAAGAACGAACAGAACACGCAAAAATGAGGCAACTGAATAAAACCTCCACAGCGTGACGTTCGATGATTCAGAGAGGAATAACCAAAAATAGCTAAGTGATTTCATGAAGTACAAGAGAAACAGATCAGCTGATCTCACGATGAACAACGATGTTAGGAGAGAAGCCTAGCGGCACTCACAGGCACACAAACAAGAATGACCCAAACTTTTGATTAGTAAAGTGATTTCCAAAAAGGGCAACCCAAACCCTAGGGATTGGGGCCCTATTTATAGGCAGCCCAATAGCCTAGGTGTTGGGGGAAAATATCCCATCCTCAGGGTTATTGCCGTAACAGCACAAAGGCAGTTAAAGGATTCGAAGGTTCCCAGACGTCCATCTTCGGAGATGTCCTAAGTCAAGTTTGAAGTACGAAGATAGGCATTGGTTCGGAGTATATCTTCGAACTAAGGCTCTTTGTGATCTTTTCTGCCAGCTAAGATGGAAGATTTGTCTTTTATCTTATTAGATTAATCTTTTACCATTTTAGCCCTATCAAGGGTACCGAATAGTTTCCACTATGTCGGTTGTAACAGAGGGGTAAATAGGTCTTTTCCTTAATGTTTGGGCCTATAAATACCCCCCGTTTAACCCTGTAATACGGACCGAATACAAGTTATTCAATACACACATTCGAACTATTCTAAGTTGTTATCCTTTCGGAGGCTTAGAAGAGTTCACTTCGCAAACACTTCGTTTGTTAGTTTCTTTTCTACAGAAACCTGTTAGCGTAATCTTTTACGCCAACAGTTGGCGCCGTCCGTGGGGAACCTAGTCCAAAAAACTTCGTTCTCTACCAACTTCTTACATCATGCCTCCTAAGCGGAGCGCACCTTGTAACCCTGTTCGGAGGTCCTTTCAGATCTCCGGAGAGGAACCATCCGACACGGTTGAGGTCGGAGGGCCTTCGACATTCCCTCCACCTCAAACTCCGGAAGGAGTTTCCATCCCTCATACATACGGAGTTCCTCCGCCAACTCCTTCCATACTTCGACCACCCGGAGTCCCTCTTTCACCTTCAATCCCACTTCGAATTGATCCCCTCAGTTCTCAAGACCCGGAAGATCCTTCCGGAGGAGATGAAGACAATCTTGGAGATATGGCCACTCAAATGGCCAGCCTCCAAGCTGAAGTAGCAAGATGGCGGCAAGAAGCTGCGAACAGGCTTCGCTCTCAAGCCGTCCCAACTATTCCAGAAGTGCCCGAAGATGACGAACTCGTTTATCCCGAAGCCCCGGAGAACGCCTCCTTCAATAATGAATCTCCGCTGCATCCTGAGCTGCAGAAAGTTCGCTTTGATCCGAAGTTTAAGACTTCGAAGCTCTGTAAGTATGCTGGAGACGAAGATCCCGGCGAGTTTGTCCGTTCTTATGACCTAGCAATTGAAACTAGCGGAGGAGTTCGAGACACCATGGCAAAGTGCTTCCCTTTAGCTCTTCAAGGAGTGGCATTAAGGTGGTTCTGGTCTTTGAAGCCAGGATCAATTAATTCATGGGGGCAGCTGAAGAAGAAGTTTGTAAGCATTTTTCAAGGCACATTCGTGCCTCCAATGTCAACGGGAAGCCTTTTCCAGGTGAAGCAGCTCCCTGGAGAGACATTGAGGCAATATTTCAAGCGCTTCACTCATACGAAGTCGCAGATCTGAGGGTTGTCTGCATCTTCGGTAGTTGATGCAGCTCGGGAAGGTGTCACTCATCAAGGCCTCCTGGATAAGCTACATCGGAAAAGCATATCCTCGGTTTCTCAGCTGATGTCATACTTCGAGGAGTATGCGAGGTCGGAAGAGGGTTGGCTTCGAAGAACTGCAGCTACTTCATCCATATTGCAAGAAGTAAAAGTAGAAGTAAAAACTTCGGCACAGCCGCAAGAATCAGTCTTTGAAGTTCAACATTATCGGAGAAGGGGGCAAAAGCACCCTCGTTCTGAAGTCTTGGACATTGCACCCCCGCAAAAGTTCACGCAGAGAGCTCCACAGCCTTCGGGGAACAAGGTCAGCGGCTGGAGGCCGCCAGGGAAAACGGCTGGCAAAGGCCAGACCCTTTTCTGCTGCATTCATGGTGAAAATCGAAGCCATGCAACTGATACTTGCAAGGCTATACTCACTCTAAGAGGAGAATATTTAGAAAGAACTTCGGGTCGAGGTACTACCGACCGAGTTCCAGCTGCAGCGCGCCCGGAGCCGGTCCAGGCTGTGGCGTGGATAGAAAACTTCGAAGACGCAAGACATCCTCCAGTGGCCAATGTTATACCACCTCCGAAGCAAGAGGAAGGGCAAGATCGAGGGAAAAGAGTAGTCCTCCCCATCTCCGGAGGAGGTACCCTAGGAAGCATGTCAAAAAGACAGCGAAGAGACTACGTCAGAGAAGTGGGCGACATTGGGACTTCGTCATCTGCAGCTGCTATGCCGGAGTGGTCTCATGTACCGATATCCTTTTCCGCGGAAGACGCAGCTGGCATTAAATTCCCGCATGCAGACCCACCTGTTATTACTGCTGATATTGTGGGCACTGAAGTTCGAAGAGTATTGATTGATGGAGGTAGTTCGGCAGAGATCATTTTTGTTCAAGCCTTCGATCAATTGTCCATCTCTAGAAAGCATCTCCTTCCAGCGGCTCGTCCTTTGCAAGGCTTCGCAGGACCTCCGCTTGATGCACTTGGCCAAATAGGCCTGGAAGTTACCTTCGGAGAAGGTTTGTTGGCCCGAACTGAGGAAGTAATCTTCGATGTTGTAGATGCCCCATATGCCTACAACATCATCTTCGGAAGAGGCATGCTAAACCAGTTCGGAGCTATGGCGCATCACAATTATTTGTGCATGAAGATGCCCACACAAGCAGGAGTCCTTACTGTCTTCGGAGATCAAGCTATCGCCCGAAGAGCGGAATATGGTCATGCCCCTCCTCTTGATTCAAGACAAGTAAACAATGTGCAAGATAACCAAGAAAATCTTTCAGCCCCTTCCGAAGCTTCAAAGAAATCCTTCCCGAGACCAAGTCCCGAAGGAGAGATTGCAGCGAAGGTCATTGTTAAAGATGGTAAAGAATATACATTTCAATTTGGTAAGGATTTACCTCTAGAAGTTGCAACCTCCTTGGAAAAGGTGGTGGAAGAGAATTTAGATGTCTTCGCTTGGTCTGACGAAGATATCACAGGAGTCGATCGGGATATCATTGAGCATAGTTTGCTTGTAAACCCGAAGGCCCGGCCTGTTCGGCAAGGACTCCGAAAAATGTCTGCAGAAAGGGCTGTTCTGGCAAAAGACGAAGTTGAAAAACTGTTGAAGGCTGGGATTATTAGAGAAGTGACTCACACAGAATGGTTAGCCAACACAGTCTTCGTCAAAAAGAAATCTTCCGGAAAGTGGCGCATGTGCATTGATTTCACATCCTTGAATAAAGCATTCCCTCGTGACCCCTACCCCATGCCCCGAATTGATCAATTGGTCGACTCCACCACAGGTTCAGAGTTATTAAGCTTCCTTGACGCGTATTCTGGTTATCATCAAATATGGTTGAAGCGCGAAGATGAGATCAAGACAAGCTTTGTAACTCCTTTGGGAGTCTTTTGTTATGTAAGAATGCCCTCTGGCTTAAGAAATGCCGGGGCTACTTTTTCGAGGTTAGTTGCTAAGGCTCTAGGTCATCAATTAGGTCGTAATGTGGAGGCCTATATGGATTATATTGTAATAAAGAGTGCTTTAAAGCACCAACATAGACTAGACTTAGCAGAAACATTCAATAGCCTTCGGGCATGTGGGATCCGTCTTAACCCCGAAAAATGTATCTTCGGAGCTAAGGCTGGAAAGTTGTTAGGGTATTTAGTTTCAAGCAGGGGGATTGAAGCTAGCCCTACTCAAATAAATGCGCTACAAAAGATGGCTCCTCCGGAAAATTTAAAGCAAGTGCAAAAGCTGACTGGGCGTCTGGCAGCACTTAGCAGGTTTTTATCAAGGTCTGCGGAGAGAAGCTTGCCTATATTTAAAGCATTGAAAGGGTCCGAAGATTTTGCATGGACACCGGATTGTCAGAAAAGCTTCGAAGATATTAAAGAGTATCTCAGTAATCTTGCTACATTCACGGTGCCTACTGCGGACGAAACCCTACTCCTTTACCTTGCAGCTACAGGTTCTGCTGTCAGTGCAGTCCTTGTCAGAGAAGTGGATTTCAATGGGAAGTTGGTACAAAATCCTGTTTATTTTGTATCCGAAGCATTATCAGGAGCGAAGACAAGATACTCCGAACTCGAGAAGTTCGTTTATGCTCTGATAATGGCTTCGAGGAAATTAAGACATTATTTTTTGGCTCACAATGTAATTGTACCAACTTCGTATCCTTTGGGAGATATGCTTCGAAGTAAGGATTCCACCGGAAGAATTGGGAAGTGGGCAGTTGAGCTAGCACCCTTCGGCATATCTTTTTTGGCAAGGACAGCAATCAAATCACAAGTCTTAGCAGATTTTGTAGCAGAATAGACTCCACCTGCAAATTTGGTTTCGGAGAAGTCAAGTGATGGAGTTTGGACTGTTTATTCCGATGGGGCTTTCCAAGCATCCGGAGCAGGCATTAGAGCAGTATTAGTTTCGCCTTCAGGGCAAAGAGCAATGTACTCCGCAAGACTCAACTTTAAGTCTACCAATAATATAGCGGAGTATGAAGGGATTTTACTGGGACTCCGAAAAGCACGTGCTCTAGGGGCTACAAGAATTATTATAAAGACAGATTCTCAGATAGTAGCAGGGCACATAGATAAAAGTTTTCAAGTTCGGCATCCACAGCTTGCAAAGTACTTAGAAGAAATCCGTAAGACCGAAGCACAATTTAAGGGTATTTCTATTCGGAGTATACCAAGAGCAGAAAATGTGCAAGCGGACATCTTAGCAAAAGCTACAGCCGGAGCTGTGGATGTACCAGAAGAAGCTTTCTATGAGGAGTTCAGTACACCTTCGGTGCCACAAATTCCCTCTGCAGAGATTCTTTGCATTCCTAGTGCAGATTGGAAAACTTCAATCATGGAACTTTTACAAGGAGGAACAAATTTGCCTGAAGAGCCACAACTTTCAAGATTGAAGCTTAGGGCTAGAAATTATCAAATAATCAACGGTATTTTATATAAGGCCGGAGTATGTTCCCCTCTACTCCGATGTATATCTCAAGCCGAAGGTCAAGAAATTCTTCGAGAAATTCATGAAGGCCTTTGTGGTAGCCATTTAGCCCCTCGAGCTTTGGCAGGAAAAACACTTCGCCAGGGGCTTTATTGGCCTACAATAACAGCTGATGCGGAGAGCTTAGTCCGCACTTGTCAATGATGTCAGTGGATGGGTCGACGAAGTCATCGCCCACCAACAGCTCTTCAAGTCATTGCTCTGGTATGGCCTATGGCCAGATGGGGTATGGATTTAATTGGACCCTTTCCAGTAGCGAAGGGAAATCTGAAGTTCGCAGTGGTAGCTATTGAATATTTTTCTAAGTGGGTAGAAGCAGACCCTTAACAGCTATCACTTCGAACAATGTACAGAAATTCTTTTGGAAGAATATCATTTGCCGGTTCGGAGTGCCTAGACAACTCACAGTTGATAATGGAACACAGTTCGATGCAGAACCTTTCAGGAAGTTTTGCGAAGATCTAGGCATTCAGTTATGTTTTGCTGCAGTGAGGCATCCTCAGTCTAATGGAGCCGTAGAAAGAGCCAATGGAAATATTTTGTCAGGGCTAAATCGAAGGATAGTAGGACTAGCAAAAGGACTATGGACCAAAGAGCTTCCGAAGATTTTGTGGTCCATTCGGACTACACAAACAAGGTCCACAGGTTTTACTCCATTCAAACTACTATTCGGAGATGAAGCTATGACTCCAACGGAGCTCAAAGGAGGATCGCTTCGCAGCACTGAACCGGAGATTGAAGAAAGACAAGCTTCGTTAGATTTATCAGAAGAAACAAGACTTCGAGCTGTGGCAAATTTATCAAAGTATCATCAGCAGACGAAGGCTTGGTTTGACCCGAAGGTTAAGCTCAATGAACTAAGACCGGGTCATCTTGTTCTACGAACCATTATAGCGCCAGGGAAGTTAGGAAATAAATGGGAAGGTCCATACCTAATTGTTCGTTCAGGACACCCTGGCTCTTTTAAATTAGCTAATTTAGAAGGTGAAAAGTTAGCACATACTTGGCATGCGGAGCACCTAAAGCGATACTTCGCATAAGGGCTCCTTGTAAGTCACTTGTAATCATCTTCTGAATTAATAAAGCATATGGTCCAGATAATGCCTTCCCCTCATAGACTTCCAGCTTCCGAGTGGACGCACTGGAACCGCGGGGTTGACCGAGAGGGAAGTGTCATGAAGCTGAATCATATTTTCGGACATCGAATCATTGGTTCGAAGCTTCCGACGTGGGGGCTGACATAATCCAGAGTCCATGCCACCGACTTGTAGGCATCCGTAAAAGAGCCCAAAACCACATCATATGTGGATTCGAAGCCATTGGCTGGTAGACTTCCGTAAAAAGAGCCGAAGGTGGCCAAAATATACGGAGTCCAAGCCATTGGCTGGTAGACTTCCGTAAAAAGAGCCGAAGGTGGCCAAAATATGCGGAGCCTAAGCCATTGGCTGGTAGACATCCGTAAAAAGAGTCCAAAGAGACCATTGCAAACTCCGAACCATGGTTCGACAGAGTTCGCAAAAAGAGCCGAAGGTGGCCAAAGCAAAACAGAGTTTGAGCCATGAGCTTCGAATGTCTGTTAAACATAGTCCAAAGTGACAAATTATCTAAGACACTAAAGATGTCCTGAAAGTTATCTCAAGCGATTTCTTTCAAAAAAAACAAAGGGTACTAAGTTGCCATTCTTCAGACTACAAATAGTCGAAGACATTTTATAAGATTTTAAAGGGTCTTTAAATTGTAGAGGCAAAATTGTACTCCGAAGTTTTTCTTTGCGCATAACCATCTTTGAATACAGTTCGAAGTTGCTTATACCCAAAGAGGGGCTACTAAATATGGAGACAATTTTAAATCGGTATTCATTATTCGAACGAATATGTTTACAGGTTACATCATGAAAAATTGGTATCTATACCAAGAAGGAATCGAAGACCTCTTCGATCTCTAGAGCTAGGGTTGGAATGACTAGTTCCAGCACCGGGAGTTCTAACAACTTTGCGTTTAACTCTCTTGCCTCCCTTCGAAGCTCTAAAGTCCTTCTGTTCTTGTTGAAGCTTGGCCCAAGTTTGAAGTCCTTCGGGGCTCCTTTCCCAGCTTCCAAGTTCTTTAGGTTTTTTACTTCGAACTTCATCTTCGTCTTCAGACCATATAACGTCTTCAGAAGATGAAGTGTTCAAGTTAACCTCTTTTTCTTCCTCTTTAATATAAGATAGTACATCTTTGATTACTTCGGGCGCAATTACACCGGAGCTATCTTGAGGAACTAAAAATCGAGGACGTTTATAAGCTTTTAGAATATCGAAGGTGGTCCATAATGGGCGAAGTTCGTCGTTAAGGTCTAACACTTCGATATCTTCCGTATGAGGCAAAGCCTAAAAATATGATAAACAAATTTTCATTGATAAATGTTCATAAGCATAAAGCTTTACATAGCCAAAAATCCTAAGGTATTTCTAAACCTGCGGGTTCGGAGGAGGCTGACTGCTTGAAGCTTGGGTCCGAACTTGCTTCTGCCGTTGACCTTCGTCGATCCAAGCTTGATCGCAGAGCGACCTTCGGCTCTCCATCAAGTTTGGAAGGCTCGCCAGGCAGCAGCCACACCTTCAGAAGGAGTCAGAAGTCGCTCATCGTCGAAGGTAATTGGGCCCTCTCCTGCACTCGGAGTTATCGATCGGCCCAGATCTTCGTAGTAGCGAAGTAGGCCAACAGTAGCCACTTGTCCGGAGAGTTCTCTGTATCGAATGCTCGCTGTCTTCATCTGCTTCGCCACTCCTTGAATCCTTTTCAACCGGCGCAGAAGAGAAACGTTATCATCAGAAGGAAGTGTCCCAGTAGTACCGAAGTATTCCAGGACACCTAGCAGCTGATTCATAACTTCCACATCTACCTTCTCGGACTTCAGCTTATCTTCGTTCAGAGCGTCCTTCATTGAAGTTAGTTCTCCCAGAACCCCAGAAAGTCTAACAGTTTCAGTAGTCAAGATATTCTTTTGGTTCAAAAGCTGGCTAGCTTCCTCTTGGAGTCTGACAAGCTCGGTCCCCGCAGTAGCGTGCTCCGCCCGCAATTTTTCAATTTCTGCTCGAAGCACAATTCTTTCTGCTTCGAGCTCTTTATTCGCAGCCTCCAAACCTTGTCTGGCCCTCCGCTCCGTTGACACTATATTGTCCATCTGAACCACTCGGCTTTCGGAGATAGTAAGATTCCATTGAAGGATGTTATTTTCCTCCCGAAGACGAGCGATTTCTTCATCGTTTGATATATTCACAGCTCGGGCCAAGACTGTTTGCTGCGAAAAGAAAAACCGAGGTAAATATTTATTTGTAGACGAATTCTATGTTATTTCGTAGATGCTTCGTACCTGGTAAGCTGCGCGTTCTATAGCAGCGTTAAGCTCCGACCTGTCCGCTTTGCTCAGAATGGCCACTAAGTTGGTCTCCCCTATGTCGCGGCTAGCTCGATCCAAAGGTTCGAGCAAAGTCCGAATACCGGTTGTTTGCCCTAAGAAAGGAGCTAGCAGGGGGAGCATACTTATCGCCTGTTGGTCATCTTCGTCCAGCGAAGGGCCGGAGTGTTGGCTTGTAGTTTTCGGAGCCCCTGGAGACTGGCCCTCCTCGGAAGATTGACTCTCGTCTGTTGAATCAGACGGAGTTGATCCGGAACTCGCAGCAGGAAGGGGTTCTATATTTCTTTTGCCTCTTCCAGGTCCCATTTGAGTAGCTCTCTGGGTTGGCTCCGAAGTCATCGAAGGTCCAGGGATTATTTCATCCCGGCGGACCTCTTCCACAGGAGTGGACTCTGTAAAAACAAAGGTGTTATACATCGTATAAATACACAAAATAAACATGAAAGAATTATTCAAAGTCTACCTTCGACATTTTGGCGAGGGGTAATCATTGGACTGTTCGGCGGATCGAAGGCGAGATCTTCATCCGAATCAGCCGTTAAGTCTTCGACTGCAGGAGCATTTTCCTGAGCAGTCCTTGTTGCCTCTTCAGGAATCGAAGCCATAGTAACTTCGACCCCACTCTCATTCACAGGAACTTCGTCCTGAGGTAAACCCTCTTGAACTGCCGAAGTCCTTGGTTGCTCAAGGCTATCTTGAGACTCCGGCACGTTCGCAGGTACTTCGGCTTGTGCAGTCCTTTGAGATGTATCTTCGTCTATCAGACGCACAAGCAACCTCCCTTCGTCCTCTTGGGAGTCAGAGACTGAAGCCCTTGGGCTCGAAGGTGCAGGATTCGAAGGTGCAGGATTTTTTGGTTTCCGAGCCACCTTCTTGATCGGAGTCTTGGCGGAGCTCGAAGTCCCAGCTTCGGCTTTCCTCTTTTTGGGTCCTTTCGCCGAAGGCACCCAATCCATCAAAGGGGCGGAACGATTTCCAGCATTCCCCACACTCTGTTAAATCTCTCCCAACTCCCGACCAACTTGATTCTCCATTCCTTTTCAGTCGGAGTTGGAGCGCCCAAAATCTTCTCCGAAGCCCTTACGATTTGCTCTAAAGTAATAGGGGCTGAAGAAGCTAAAAAATGAATCAAGTTAGTTATTTCTTCGAATGAATATGCATAATACATGTTGTCTTCGAAGTTACCTGCAGGGCTCGAAGTCGAAGTGATTTTTCGGAGACCGCCTTCCGAATCCTCTTCGAAGATGATAGGCCAGTTGGCCATCAGCGGAGAGAATTGTAGCCCGAGGAACTCTTCGGCTATGTCTCACATGCTCAACCTTCGACTGATCTTTCTGAAGTAGGCTGAGGCGAGCTTCGAGCTGACCTTGGTCTGGATGCACTAGGGCTTCCTTCCGGAATTGGATTTCTTTCAGAGGTCCGGCCAGAGGATTGCTCGCCCCAACTTCGGCATAAAACCATCTCATGACCCAGTCGGTATACCATCTTGCATTGATGGCCTTAGCGGGAAATTGAAGGGCGTATTCATCCCGAAGCCTGAAGTTAATACTTCCGAAGGCTACTACCAATTTTTCACCTCCGGGGCCTACGAAGGTTTTTGGCTGGCATGAAGCTCTATGTAGCGCAGCGAAGATCTCTGCCCTCCCCTCACAGCCTTCGGCTCTCAACGCCCATTCGAAGATAGCTAAGCAAGCTACGACGTTCGAAGAAAGTTGAGGAAGGGTGACATGAAACAAGTCAAGTACCTCGGCCAAGAAGTCCACTGCCGGAAGGCCCAAGCCAGCTTCGAAGAAGGCTTCGAAGACGACCACTTCTCCGGGCCTTTGCGATGGGATGAGTTCCTTTCCAGGATTGCGGATCATGACTCCGGTACTAATCTTCCCTTCTACTGCAACTGCTAGTGATTCTCTCTTGCAGGTAGAAGATCCCAGTTGGAAGGATTGATCCAAGTACTTTGTTGATGGCGGGCAGAGACCTTGATCATCAACATTTTGGGGATTTCTCCCTCTTGCCGCCATGGATGTTGTTGCAGGTGTTGGAGGCGCCGTCGCCAACGCCGCAGCCACTGCTGCCGCAGCCGCCTGCTGCCGAGCCAAGGCCGAAGGTGCTCCAGAACTCTTGGTTTTTTCCATTGGAACTACTAGGTTGCTTTGGAGGAAAAATGAAGGCTAGGGCTCAAAGGGCTCAAAGGGTGCTTGCTTGCAAGAGAACAGCGGAAAGGTAATCAGGGAAGTTCTAAGCCCTCTATTTATAACCTGCATTTTACATTTTTTACCGTTAGTCCATGCCGTTTCGCATTCTTGCCCGTTACTTTTCTCCGAAATTAACGCATTCTGCAGTTTCCGTTAGAAGAAGGAAGCTAACGGCTATTTCTTCTAAGTCTAAAAGGCTTTCGAACTTCCTGAGTCAGTTCTAAGATAGTTCAAAAGTAATCGTCTTAAGACTGATTTGGAGTTTTATATCTTCGTACATTTCGGAGATGAATTAAAATCTAATAACCCCTACGCCTGGTTATTTTTTCTTCCGTATACTGCTCTCCTAACATTACAGGTTTAACGGAGAAGCGTATTCGAGGGGCTACTGTTGGGGGAAAATATCCCATCCTCAGGGTTATTGCCGTAACAGCACAAAGGCAGTTAAAGGATTCGAAGGTTCCCAGACGTCCATCTTCGGAGATGTCCTAAGTCAAGTTCGAAGTACGAAGATAGGCATTGGTTCGGAGTATATCTTCGAACTAAGACTCTTTGAGATCTTTTCTGCCAGCTAAGATGGAAGATTTGTCTTTTATCATATTAGATTAATCTTTTACCATTTTAGCCCTATCAAGGGTACCGAATAGTTTCCACTATGTCGGTTGTAACAGAGGGGTAAATAGGTCTTTTCCTTAATGTTTGGGCCTATAAATACCGCCCGTTTAACCCTGTAATACGGACCGAATACAAGTTATTCAATACACACATTCGAACTATTCTAAGTTGTTATCCTTTTGGAGGCTTAGAAGAGTTCACTTGGCAAACACTTTGTTTGTTAGTTTCTTTTCTACAGAAACCTGTTAGCGTAATCTTTTACGCCAACACTAGGAAAATAGCAAAAGACCCTTAGGGTTTTTACAGACGCTGAAATAAAATGGAAAAGACCAAGATACCCTTAGGATATTTTCACAGACTCGACTGACAAACTGTGGGCCTAAAGGCAAAATAGTAAACTCCTAATTATAGATGACTTATCCTAAAGCGGAGTTTTCATAGCGACTACAGCTTCACCTTAGAACGATCAGATCTGAGATCAGCGGTTGTCAGTTTTGCACCGAAACTGACAAAGCATCCATCGACTTTGCACCAGGTAACCGGATTGGCCCGACCCGATTCCGCAGCTCTCTCAGCCCGGCAATCGCTCGCCGCCCGTGTACCTGAGTCAATCCTGGTCAACAACCTAGTGGATCCTCTGCTGCTCCTAGCCTATGTACCCAGATTGGGCCAGCCCGACTTTGCGGACCCTCTACCCGACAGTCGCTCGCTGCCCATGTACTTGAGTCACATGTGGCCCAGACACAGCAGGTCTTCTCTTCTCTTTAGTCCTCTTTGACTTTCGTTGACAATCACTCATCACATCTAGAGCCATGAGGCCCACGCTCTTTAGCATGGCTCCTCAATCTCCCCCTTTATGAGTGCATTGTCAACACTTCTCTTCATCATCTCTCCAATACCCGTAAGCACATGTGGAAAGACGAAAACAAAACACAAGAAAACAAAGAAGAAGAAAATAAAGTAAAAGTTTAACCCTAATGACCAAAAGCCGAACAAAAGCAAGAAATCGGTCATTATGGTTAACCAAAAGTAAATACTCAAAACGAGTGCTATCTCACAATTATCAACAAGGATATCAAAGAGTAAGGACAAACAGGACAAAAACTCCCCCTGAAACAAATCCCAGAGAAAGCCAAAACTCCCCATTAAACTCTTCTCCAGAAAATTTCTCCCCCTTGTTGACAATTGGACTCATCAAGCGAGACTAACTGCACTCTAAAGAGACACAGACTCCCCCTGAAATGCAATGAATGCAACTGGGGTGCAGGTGGAGTGTGGAAAGCATGCTTCTCAGATATGATTGACTGCAATTACAACATCTAACAGGTATAGCAAAAGACATACTGTCTAAGACACATGGCATGATCAGTGCAACAGATGATATCTAAAGAAAGTCATTAGCATGAATTTTTCAATTTTTTGCAAATAAAAGCATCATCACATTTTCTAGTTTACAAGCAAGGTAAAGCATGAGATGCATAAAGCTAACTGATATCTACCAAGATAAGCATTGTCCAAAACAAAGTGCTTCAGCAAACTTGTTATCTTTTTAATTTTCAGGCTTTTTCTTTTTTCCTTTTTCATTTTTGTCAGGGGTTATTTGCATGTCAAACCTTATGCTAACCGACCAAGTCAAGCCTAGGCCAGAACTGGACCATCAGAAGCTTAAGACATTGGTCTTGGCATACATTACACTGTCCTAGTTCATACCACAGTGCTATGGTAAGTAGTCCAGAACAATGCAATGCGACAAAGCAAACCCACCTGGATCTTTTCAACTCAAGCATAAAAAGGCATGGAATGTTCATTTTTCTGATTTTTTATCATTTTTATAGCACATATTCCAAGTTAAAGCACATAGATGTCCAAGTTGCATATCTGCATCTAAGTGAGGAACTAGCTACAAGGCATATAATAGATAGCAAAAGCATTCAGCCTACACATGCTAGTTACCAGAAGCAATGGTGATCATTTTTCAATTTTAAAGCATAAAAGCCATGCATATGACAGATATCAGACATATCATGTGAACTGAAGCAAATCATGATCATCGACAAGTAACAAAAAGCATATACGAGCTAGAGTAAGTAAAGGAGGTCAATCATATAACAGAAGCAGGCTCAAAGTGTGATATGTGAATATGCATGATATGAACACACAAAAAAGGACTCGAGAAAAGAGTAAAGAAGAAAGAAAAACTGACTCAAAATATCCTAAAAAGGATACACAACACCGAAATCCCCTCGTAAACGCTCAAAAGTAGACTGATCTAGGGGTTTGGTGAAAATGTCAGCCAACTGATGATGGGTATCAACATGAACAAGGTCAATGACACCTTTCTCATATTGATCCCTCAGAAAGTGAAAGCGCACATCAATGTGTTTTGTTTTTGAATGGAGACAAGGGTTTTTCCTTACACTAATTGCACTAGTGCTATCACAAAATAGAGGAACTCTAGTAGGAAAGAACAACCCAAAATCTCGCAAAGTGGAAATCATCCAAACCAGCTGTGAGCAGCAGCTAGTAGCAGCTACATACTCAGCCTCAATGGTCCAAAGTGCAACTCTAGACTGCTTTCGAGAAGACCAAGAGATAAGAGAAGAACCAAGAAACTAGCAAGTACCGGAAGTCGACTTGCGATCCAACCGGCACCCACCAAAGTCAGCGTCCGAAAAGCCAGATAGATCAAGAGATGATGATGCTAAATAAAAAAGACCTAGATAGGGCGCATAGGTAAGGTACCTGAAAATGCGCTTGACAGCCTGCCGATGAGACGCGCGTGGTGAAGACTAGAACCGCGTGGACAGTCCTACGGCAAACTGAATGTCTGGCCTCGTCACCGTCAAGTATAGCAACAAACCGATCATCCCTCGAAACTCTCTCTCGTTCACCTTGATGCCGCTCTCGTCCTTGTCGAGGCCCCAAGATTTACCCATTGGGGTCATTTGAGGCTTCAGCTCTCCACCAAAGTCGAATTTCTTCAACATGTCCCGAGTGTACTTACTTTGGTGGATGAAGATGCCGTCCATGGTCTGCTTGATCTGGGGCCCTAGGAAATACTTGAGCTCACCCATGAGGCTCATCTCAAACTCACTGTGCATCTGCTTAGAAAACTTGGACACAAGCACATTAGTAGTACCACCAAAAATAATATCATCCACATAAATCTGAGCAACCAAGAAGTCTGAGCCATCTCTGAGCAAGAAAAGAGTTTTATCCACACAACCCATCACAAAGCCCTTCCACAACAAAAACTGCTTCAACTGGTCATACCAATCCCTAGGAGCTTTCTTAAGGTTGTATAAAGCTTTTTGCAGCTTAAAAACATGTCGAGGAAACTTTGGGTTCTCAAAACTAGGGGGCTGCCTAACATAGACCTCCTACTCTATGTACCCATTCAGAAAAGCACTCTTGACATCCATTTGAAAAAGCATAAAACCCTTCAAAGCGGCAAAAGCTAAGAGAATGCGAATGGACTCAAGACGGGCAACATGAGTGAAAGTCTCCTCAAAATCAATACCCTCCTTTTGGCAAAAACCCTCGGCAACTAGTCGAGCTTTGTTACGCACCACAACCCCATCTTCACCTTGCTTGTTTTTGAACACCCACTTGGTTCCTATGGGGTTGCATCCGGGTGGAAGCTCAACTAGTGTCCAAACCCGATTCCAGACAAAATTCTCAAGCTCTTCTTGCATGCCACTAATCCAATTCGAATCAGAAAGAGCATGAGAAATGTCTCTTGCCTCAAAAGATGCAACAAACGCAGACTCAGCAAACATAGCAAGCGAGTCAACAGAAGAACACAAAGTCCTCTCAGTAAGATCACCGATGATGAGCTCTGAGGTGTGATCACGCTGAACTGCTCGGGATCCCTGGTGATCTAAAGTCACCTCACCAGAGTCAGCAGCTAGCACCTTTGGACTCGACTGTGGGGGCTCAATCGAAGTGGAAGAAGTGATCAGAGGTCCTCCGTCGTCCTCAGTCGAAGTTTCAAAAGGTGTAGGTTCTGCGGGCTGTGTAGAAGGCCCACCCTCATCAATAGCTGGAGTGTCATCATCTTCCTTGAAGATGGACTCTCCGAGCTCATCATCTCGAGAAAGCTCAAAAGAATGAGTAAAAGAAGGCAAGGACTCATCAAAAGAAACTTCGCAAGTCTCGACAAGCTGCTGGGAGTCGAGGTTCCAAACACGAAAGCCTCGAGAATGCAAAGCATAACCAAGAAACACTCCATCCCAGCAATGAGACTCAAACTTGTCCAAATGCCCTCCCTTCTTGAGCACAAAGCACTTGCAGCCAAACGCTCGCAAGTGGCTCACCTTGGGTTGTCTACCAAACCGCAACTCATATGAAGTCTTACCTAGGTAAGCTCTAAGAAAAATGTGGTTGGCCAGATAGCAAGCCGTGTTCATGACTATAGCCCAAAAATTCCTAGGAGTCCTGTGCTTATCGAGCATCGTCCTAGCCATCTCGACTAGCGTGCGGTTCTTTCATTCCACAACGCCATTCTGTGGGGGAGTGTAAGGAGCAGAAAACGGATGATCAAGACCCTGATCACTACAGAAGCTGACGAACTAAGAGTTCTTGAACTCAGAGCCGTTGTCAGAGCGAATCGCTCGCATCCGACCATTGTTCTCATTCTTTAGCTTCAAAATCAGGTCATGAACTAAATGAAAAGTCTCATCCTTATACTCCAAGAAGAAAACCCACGAGAATCGAGAAAAATCGTCCACGATCACAAGCGAGTACCACTTCCCACCGAATGAGCGTACCCGAGCTGGACCAACAGTGTCTATATGTAATAGCTCTCCCGGGTACGAAGTCGTCATCTGAGTCACAGGTGAGTGAGAAGCGGCAACCATTTTCCCATGATGACAGGGATGGCAAACTAGATCCTTGTCCATCTTAAGCTTGGGCAATCCTTAGATGAGGTCCATAGAGCTCAATCTGACTAGCAGATCAAAACTCAAATGGCCTAACCTCCTGAGAAACCAAGGATTGGTTTCGGTGTGTGTGATGAGTGGTTGACAGGCTTTTACCACAAGGTTCGAAGGGGTACCTCCGAAGGGGGTTCGGAGGTTGGACCTCCGAAGGGTGCTCGGAGGTGGTTTCACCGAAGTGTGTTCGGTGGTTTGGTTGCTGCAGCTGATGCAGCGGAGTGTGTTTGTCGGAGGTGGTCCGACAATACACGATGACTGGGTGTGTACCGAAGGCTTCGGTACTTTGGGCAGTACACCGGAGTGTGTGCCGGAGGTTGCTAACCCGGAGAGGTCTCCGGAGTACTGGATACACTTGTCTGTTTGTTTGTGGTGCGCAGGGACCTCGGAGGCGACGGACAGGTTCGTAGCAGGTGAACCTGGGTCAAGAGGGAGGCTTGATGCCAGGGGAGCGGGGAGCTCCGTCACGGTGGCTGCGAAGGGGTCCGGGTCGGTACTCGGGTCGAGGTGCGCTAGGTGAAGGCAGAGAGTGCGGAGCGTGGCTCCGGTTGAAGGTACTCCGAGACAAAGTCCTCGGAGGTGAGGCACTTCGAAGGTACTCCGGATGGAGTGACTTCGGAGTTGGATGGATCAAGTCCTCTGCGGAGGCAAGGCGTTTGAAGTGTGCTCCGGAGGGAGACATTCGAAGGTGCCCGACGAAGGTCTCAGAAGTCGAGGCGCATCGAAGGCATGGTCCGGGTGAGGCTCATCGAGGAGTGTGCTCGGGGAGAGACACTGCGACAAAGTGCTCATGGAATGCTTCGTGCGGAGGCCTTGGACGAAGGAGGGACTTCGAAGGGTGGTACTCCGAAGGTGGGGCTTCGGAGTGTGGAAGGCTTCGGAGCGAGGCTAGCTCCGGAGTGTGGTTGTCTTGAAGTGCTTCGGCCTGCATGGCTTCGGTACACGGACTGATGGAATTCGAGCTGGGCGGAAGCTACGAAGCTGTGGTGGTCCACTCCGGAGGTGTTGGTGCGAAGGCCCAAGGGCTTTGACGGCTTCGGCTCAAAACCGTCACTGTATCGAAGGTTGACTTCGGTGAAGCGAAGGCCATCTGGCTCAAGGCTTCTCACCGAAGCTATCGCACCCCTCGCGTGCTAAGGGGGCTTCAGAAAGGTCAATGGCTGCAAGTCTGACAGTGTCTGCTCTGCAAAAAGCTGGCGTTGTCCCATCTGCAAAGACTGACAGAGAAGCCTCCAATAAAGTTGACTACCTTTTGTACCCCTCAGTTCTGTAGAGACAAATCCAATGTAAACCCTAGAGGTAAAGTAGTCAATTCCTTTGGGTGAACTATGGGCTATAAATATGGGGGCTCGGTAGGTAACATTTAACACTTTGAGAATTTACTGTTGAGCTCCTGTAGCCACACACTTCGTTGCATTCATCCAGAGAGTTCATTTTCTGTGTTCCTTGTTCATGCGGCGAAGCCCTGCTTCTGTGTGCTTTTTGCTTGAGCTCACTTTACATACCTCGCTAGTTATAGTACACCGAAGCCTGTCTAGGCGAAGGGTGTTTTGTGCGAAGTATGTTTTTCAGTGCGCGTTCGCTCTATGTAACTTGAGGCTAGACCTCACTGCTTACTAGCGAAGCCCTGATCGAAGCCCATTTTGCTTCTTGTGTCGAAGCCCCTAGCGAAGTCTATTAGTGTGCATTTAGACCTTCGTGTACGAAGCCCAGCACCAGTTGTTGCTGCCAAGTACTTAGTCGAAGTCCTCAGAGGGTCGTCCACTCTTGCGAAGGGTGAAGTGCGAAGCCTGCTCGAAGCACCCTGTGTGCGGAGCCTGCACTGACTTAGCAGAGTAGATTTTCGAGGGTTGTAAAGTGGAGCGAAGTCTTCTTGGCTTCGAACTTTTGGACCTGCGAAGCCTGTGTTCGGAGTTGTCAAAAGACCTCCGAACCAGACCTCCGAAGGTAGTGTTCGAACCCTGTTCCGCAGAAGACAGAACTAAAACCGAAGGCTAGTTTTTAGCCCGAATTTTTAAAAGCTCCCATTCACCCCCCCTCTGGTCGCCGTTTCCGGTCCAACAATTGGTATCAGAGCGGGTTAAGATCACCAGTTGACCTTAACCGATTTTGTGATCTGTTGGCGACATGGATAGAGGCAGTAAAATTCCTCTGTTCGATGGGACAGATTTTGCATACTGGAAGGTGCGCATGGAGGCTTACTTGTTAAGCCAAGGAAATGCAATTTGGGAGATTGTGGATTCACAATACTCCATCCCTGATACTCGCACCACTCAAACAGAAAAAGATCAGTATAATGCCAACTCCAAGGCTAGGAATATACTGTTCATTGGTTTGAGCCGGAGTGAGTTTGATAGGGTGCAACACCTTAGGACTGCTAGAGAGATTTGGACAACACTCACTATTTTTCATGAGGGCTCTTCTCAGATTAAGGCAGGCGCCAAAGCACATACAATCAACAGTATCAGCTGTTTGTGCAGGCACCTGGCGAATCTATAGATGCCATGTTTTCTCGCTTTGATGCGATAGTGAGTAACTTGCGGTCCAACGGGATGCTTGCTTACAATGATCATGATAGGGCTATCAAGCTTCTCTATGCTCTTGACCGTAGCATATGGGAAGTGAAGATATCCAGCATTGAGGAGTCTGCAGGTTATGACACATTGACCTGTGATGAGCTCTTCAGCAAGCTGAAGTCCATAGAGATTGCCAAGGCATCTCTTGCGGTGCACAGAAGCTCTTTGCCACAGCCATTGGCATTGGTTTCTAGCACTAGCCGTGGCACCACTCCAGAACCAAGCACATCTGGCACTTGTGTTCTTGCAGATGGTTTTGCTTTGTCCTCCCTGGTCTCCGTCACAAAGGAGCAGGTGGACACTCTAGATGATGATGAGCTTGCTCTCATTGCCCGGAGGTTCACCCGTTTTCATCATGAGAGACGGGATCAGAGGAGAAGTGGTTTTAGTGGTTGCTTTGAATGTAGCGACACCTCTCACATTAAGGCCAATTGCCCTAAGCTCAAGAAGAGAGATGAGAGTGAGCGCCCCAAATACCACAAAAAGGAGAGGAAACCCTTTATGAAAGGGAAGCGCGGCAAGGTGGCTAAGAAAGTAGCCAAAGCCACTTCCAGGGCTTTTGTTGCTGCTCTCAGCGACATCGACACTTCCTCAACTGAGGAGTCAAGCTCTGAGGAGGAGGAGTCCCCAAAGAAGGAGGACAAGAAGGACAAGAAGGGACGAGACTTCACCGGCCTTTGCTTCATGGCCGACAGCGATCACAACGGCGATGAGCTTGACTCATCTGAGGTATCTCTATCCTATGACCAGCTTTCAATAAAATTAGATGAGCTGAATGAAGTAGTTCTTGGTCAGGATAGATTACTTGTGCAAGCCGCTAGAGAAAGAAAAGACCTTAGACTTAGGCTAGAATCTGTCTCTACTGAATATGCCATGCTTAAGTCTAAAGTTAATGATGCTGAATGTGATTCTTGTACCACTGTCATGGGTGAGCTTGCTCAGTTGCGTTCTGTTCATGCTCAAACTCTATCTGAGCTTGAGACTACACAGAAGCAGCTTTTGGAGGTGGATTCTAGACCTCATGGTGTTATTGATTGCATGAACTGTTCTTTATTACGCGAGAGCATTAATTTATGTGATAAACATGTTCATGATTTGGAGGCTAGATTGGAGAGGGCCGGTAGTTCTAAGGATGTGCAACCTGTTTGTGACACTTGCATTACCCTTAAGGACCAGCTAGGCACTGTTAGAGAGCGAACTGAAAACCTCATGACTGAAAATGAATACCTTCTTTCTGTGGTTAATACTTGCACTGAGGGAAAGGGTAGGATGGATTTGCTCTTGGCCAAGACCAAGATATGTGCTGACAGAGCAGGGTTAGCTCTAGGTTTGGGTTTTGAGAGGATACCTTCAAAAAGTGAAAACAAAACTGTTTTTACCTCTCCCACTACCCTAGAGAAAGAGAGAGCTCTGTTAGACACTCCATTAGCCAAAAAGCCTACCCGACCACCAAAGAAAGCCACACCTCCTGCCAAGAAAAATCCTCCCAATAAAACCACTCAGAAGAAGCCCAAGGAGCCTGTGAGAGTTGCTCCTGTGACCCATGAGAGTGCCCCTAGGAGATTTTTTCACTGTTCCTACTGTCAGCGGGAGGGTCATTTGGTTGGGTTCTGTTTTCGTCGCATCAAGGATGAGCGACGCTCTCAGGCGATGAGTTACCAGGACATGCATTACCCATCTTTAGGTATGCATGAGTCTGAGTTCTACTCTCGTCCTGTTTTCGAGGCTCCTCGTGCTTCTCGGAGAGGTTTTGCTCCTCGAGGTGTTCACCATGTTCCATATGGTGTTAGACCTCGGGCGAGTAGCTTTGTACCTCGTCAGAGCAGGAGACCTCGACATGTTGTTCGATCACAGCATGTAGGTAGACCTCGCACTTTGCACCATTTCGATTTTCCTGTGCGTAGACCGTCTACTTTTACTGTGCCTACTACTCGTTTCACTCAGTGCTGGATGCCTCATCATTATTTCACTCACCCCAGCACTGAGCGATCGATATATTCTTATCATGTGTAGGCGACAGATCGAGGCTTGGAGGGCACGTGGATCATGGACTCCGGTTGTTCGCGCCACATGACCGGAGATGCAGCTTGGTTCTCCAGCCTCACCACAACCAAGCAAAGGGAACATATCACCTTCGGAAACAATCGAAGGAGTAGAGTGAAAGGTAAAGGTGTGGAAAGAATTAACTCGAATTTCACTCTCAAAGATGTTGCTTTGGTTGAAAACCTGGGATACAATTTGCTATCTGTATCTCAGTTGCTTGATGAGGGCTTCGAAGTGCGATTTCATCGCGATACTTCGCAAGTGCTCAATTCTGATGGCGTTATGGTGTGTAAGATTTTTAGAGTTGGGAGAGTTTTTGGAGCTGATTTTTCAGAGTCGTCTGGTTCTTCTCATTGCCTTGTTGCACATTCGACTTCTGAGCTTTGGAAGTGGCATAGGAGACTAGGGCATATGAGCTTTGAGTTGCTTGCTCGTCTGAGTGCCCTAGGTCTGATACGAGGATTGCCCAAGCTCAAGTTTGAGAAGAATTTAGTTTACGCTCCATGTCAACATGGAAAAATGATTGCCGCTTCGCACTCGCCAGCAAGGATGAAGTGTTTTCACACTTTCGGAGCCTGGCTTTGAGACTTTTCACTGAACTCCCAGGTGCATTGAAATTCATTCGAAGTGATAATGGCACCGAGTTCAAAAACAGTCTCTTTGTTGACTTTTGCATGGAGCATGGCATAGAACATCAATTCTCTGCTCCGCGGGTTCCTCAACAGAACGGAGTTGTTGAGAGGAAGAACCGCACTTTGGTTGAGATGGCTAGGACGATGCTTGATGAGCATAGGACTCCTAGAAAATTCTGGGATGAGGCCATGAACACTGCATGTTACATCTCAAACCATATATTCTTGCACTCAATTTTAAACTTGACATCTTATGAGCTACGTTTTGGGAGACAACCCAAGGTTACTCCTCTTCGAGTTTTTGGCTGTCACTGCTTCATCCTAAAACGTGGAAATTTAGATAAATTTGAGTCGCGATCTTCTGACGGGATCTTTTTGGGTTACACTACTCACGGTCATTCTTATCGTGTTTATAATTTGGAAACTAACACTGTCATCGAGTCATGTGATGTGACTTTTGATGAATCAACCCCCTCTGTTAGTTCTGCTTTTGAACAGGCAAATGAACATGACATGGAACAGACCTTGTTCGAAGAAGAAGATCCCGGAGAATTCGAGGATGAACCCCTACTACCCTCGACATCAACCCCCGAAGCCGACCCCGCTTCGACCACTTCGGCACGAGGTCCCGAAGCGACTACCTCGACATCGGTCATCTTGGACCACTCCAACGCACAAGTTGAGGGGGAGACTGCATCCCGCCGCGAGGCTCCACATCATGTTCAAAGGATGCACCCTCCCGAGCAGATCATTGGTGAGCTTGATCAAAGGATAACACATTCTCATGCTCATTTCATTGATTCAGCTTTTGTTGCTTCTTTCGAGCCCTTAGATGTTAGTCATGCACTTTCTGATTCTAGTTGGATCAATGCCATGCATGAAGAGCTTGAAAATTTTGAGAGAAACCACGTCTGGTCATTAGTTGATCCTCCACCAAATGTTCATTTCATTGGAACAAAATGGATTTTCAAAAACAAACAAGGGGAGGATGGGACTATAGTTAGAAATAAGGCTAGACTTGTAGCTTAGGGCTTTTCTCAGCTATAAGGGATTGATTTTACTGAAACTTTTGCACCTGTTGCTCGCCTTGAGGCTATTAGGATTTTGCTTGCCTTTGCGACATCCCGGGGATTCAAACTCTATCAAATGGATGTCAAAAGTGCTTTTCTTAATGGCTTCATAGGCGAAGATGTTTATGTAAAACAACCCCCTGGATTTGAAAACCCCAAGTACCCACATAAAGTCCTTAAACTTCATAAGGCTCTTTATGGACTCAAGCAGGCCCCTCGAGCTTGGTATGATAGACTTAAGTCTTTTTTGCTTGAGCGAGGGTATTTGATGGGCTCTGTTGATAAAACACTGTTTACTCTCAAGCATGGCAAAGATTTCCTCCTAGTTCAGCTTTATGTGGATGATATCATCTTTGGTGGCTCTTCTCATGCTTTGGTTGCCGAGTTTGCAGATACCATGAGCAGGGAATTTGAGATGTCGATGATGGGTGAACTCACCTTTTTCCTTGGTTTGCAAATCAAACAAAGCAAACAAGGTACCTACATCCACCAGATGAAGTACACCAAGGACCTGCTCAAGAAGTTTGATATGTCCGATGTGAAGCCCCTCGCCACTCCAATGGCTACATCTGTAGCATTGGACACTGACGAAGATGGAGAAGCCGTAGATCAGAAGGAGTTCCGAAGCATGATCGGCTCCCTCCTCTACTTGACTGCTACGAGGCCGGACATACACTTTAAAGTATGTCTGTGCACTCGTTTTCAGGCTTCACCACGAGCTTCGCACCGCCAAGCGGTAAAGCACATCTTAAGATATCTCAAACACACCCTTGAATTTGGCATATGGTATTCAGCATCTTCATCTTTATGTCTTCGAGGTTATTCCGATGCGGATTTTGCTGGGTGTAGGATTGATAGGAAAAGTACCTCTGGTACTTGTCATTTTCTGGGTACTTCTCTGATTTGCTGGTCTTCCCGCAAACAGTCTAGTGTTGCACAATCGACGGCTGAGGCCGAATATGTTGCTGCAGCTAGCTGTTGCTCTCAGATTTTGTGGATGGTTTCCACTTTGCGGGATTTCGGGTTAGATTATAAGAGTGTTCCACTTTTCTGTGATAACACTAGCGCTATTTGTATTGCGAACAACCCGGTTCAGCATTCCAGAACCAAACACATTGATGTGCGATATCATTTTCTCAGAGATCACAATGAGAAGGGTGATATTGAACTTCAATATGTTGATATCCAACACCAGCTTGCCGATATTTTCACAAAACCCCTCGATGCTTCTCGGTTTGCTTACTTGCGTGGGGAACTTGGTATTTGTCACCCTTACGGCATTTTGTGAGGGGGAGCAGATTTAGATGGATGTGCATTTGCTAATTGTGTTGAAATTGCATTTACATCTTTTGCACTTATATGCCTGATTATAATCCATGACATCATGACAACTCAGCTCTTTTTAATTTATCTGAAACATTCATGTGCATGATGTTTTCTTTTCAAAATCAAATCGTGCTCACTGCTTAGTCTTGAATCTAGCATGTTTTGGCAGGACTGCTTTTAGCTATCTTTTATCTGCTTGATAGCAAGACACTGTTCATTGGATGCTAAAATTGCAACTTGAAAAATTGTTCTACATTTTCATGGATATTCATAAAGTGCCAAACAATTGGTTCACTTAGTTAAAATCAAAAACTCCATGATTTGCACAAGTGAAAAGATCCAGGTGGGTTTGTTTGTCGCACTACTCTATTCTAGACTGCTTTCCATTGCACATTGGTCTGAACTGGAATAGTGTAGTGTATGCCAAAATCATTGCCTTAAGCTTCTTATGGTTTTCATGCCTAGGCTTGGCCTGATTGGAAAGTATAAGGTGGACAAACAAATAACCCCTGGCACTAAGAAAAGAACAACAAAATTCCTTGATCATCAAGTTTGCTTTCATGCTCCATTTGAACTGGACTTGTCTGTCTAGAGTAGAATTTGACTAGCTTTGCGCAGTCCCTACTTTTACTTGTCTAGTTTCCTTGACTAAGTGGTGATGCTTTTATTTCAAAAATGATCAAATCACATGCTTCATCATGTTTTTCGAGACTATTAATTGGAGCTGAGCCCATGATCATTGGTGTTATTGTTGGCATATTTTTGCTTTATATGCCTCTGCAATTCTGCTCATTTCCAAGCTATGCATCTTTTTCATGTTCCTTGATGCTTGCATTGCCAAAGGGGGAGAGACTTTCTACGTTCTCTGGCGCAAAGGGGTATAATTTCCAAAGGGGGAGAAAATTTGACATAAAGGGGGAGAAGGTTCTTTGTTGCCAAAAAGGGGAAAACTTAACTCAGGGGGAGTTTTTATCTTGAGAAAGGGGAGATTTGCCGAAGGGGCTTTTACTCTTTTGAAAAGGGGAGGAAAATTCTTTTGTCAAGTGACATGATTTGGCTCTTATCTGAGTTTTTATGGTCACTTGTGTGCTGAAAGTTTTTAAATTTTCTTGGATTTAAAGTTGATTGTCAATGCACTCATCAAGGGGGAGATTGAGAAACCAAGGGTTGGTTTCGGTGTGTGTGATGAGTGATTGACAGGCTTTTACCCCAAGGTTCGAAGGGGTACCTCGAAAGGGGGTTCGGAGGTTGGACCTCCGAAGGGTGCTCGGAGGTGGTTTCACCGAAGTGTGTTCGGTGGTTTGGTTGCTGCAGCTGTTGCAGCGGAGTGTGTTTGTCGGAGGGGGTCCGACAATACATGATGACTGGTGTGTACCGAAGGCTTCGGTACTTTGGGCGGTACACCGGAGTGTGTGCCGAAGGTTGCTAACCCGGAGAGGTCTCCGGAGTACTGGATACACTTGTCTGTTTGTCTGTGGTGCGCAGGGACCTCGCAGGCGACGGACAGGTTCGTAGCAGGTTAACCTGGGTCAAGCGGGAGGCTTGATGCCAGGGGAGCGGGGAGCTCCGTCACGGTGGCTGCGAAGGGGTCCGGGTCGGTCCTCGGGTCGAGGTGCGCCAGGTGAAGGCAGAGAGTGCGGAGCGTGGCTCCGGCTCAAGGTACTCCGAGACAAAGTCCTCGGAGGTGAGGCACTTCGAAGGTACTCCGGATGGAGTGACTTAGGAGTTGGATGGATCAAGTCCTCTGCGGAGGCAAGGCGTTCGAAGTGTGCTCTGGAGGGAGACATTCGAAGGTGCCCGACGAAGGTCTCAGAAGTCGAGGCGCATCGAAGGCATGGTCCGGGTGAGGCTCGTCGAGGAGTGTGCTCGGGGAGAGACACTGCGATGAAGTGCTCATGGAATGCTTCGTGCGGAGGCCTTGGAAGAAGGAGGGACTTCGAAGGGTGGTACTCCGAAGGTGGGGCTTCGGAGTGTGGAAGGCTTCGGAGCGAGGCTAGCTCCGGAGTGTGGTTGTCTTGAGGTGCTTCGGCCTGCATGGCTTCGGTACACGGACTGACGGAGTTTGAGCTGGGCGGAAGCTACGAAGCCGTGGTGGTCCACTCCGGAGGTGTTGGTGCGAAGGCCCAAGGGCTTTGATGGCTTCGGCTCAAAACCGTCACTGTATCGAAGGTTGACTTCGGTGAAGCGAAGGCCATCTGGCTCAAGGCTTCTCACCGAAGCTATCGCACCCCTCGCGTGCGAAGGGGGCTTCAGAAAGGTCAAAGGCTGCAAGTCTGGCAGTGTCTTCTCTGTAAAAAGCTGGTGTTGTCCCATCTGCAAAGACTGACAGAGAAGCCTCCAATAAAGTTGACTACCTTTTGTACCCCTCAGTTTTGTAGAGACAAATCCAATGTAAACCCTAGGGGTAAAGTAGTCAATTCCTTTGGGTGAACTGTGGGCTATAAATATGGGGGCTCGGTAGGTAACATTTAACACTTTGAGCATTTACTGTTGAGCTCCTGTAGCCACACACTTCGTTGCATTCATCCAGAGAGTTCATTTTTTGTGTTCCTTGTTCAAGCGGCGAAGCCCTGCTTCTATGTGCTTTTTGCTTGAGCTCGCTTTACATACCTCGCTAGTTATAGTACACCGAAGCCTGTCTAGGTGAAGGGTGTTTTGTGCGAAGTATGTTTTTCAGTGTGCGTTCGCTCTGTGTAACTTGAGGCTAGACCTCACTGCTTACTAGCGAAGCCTGATCGAAGCCTGTTTTGCTTCTTGTGTCGAAGCCCCTAGCGAAGTCTATTAGTGTGCGTTTAGACCTTCGTGTACGAAGCCCAGCACCAGTTGCTGCTGCCAAGTACTTGGTCGAAGTCCTCAGAGGGTCGTCCACTCTTGCGAAGGGTGAAGTGCGAAGCCTGCTCGAAGCACCCTGTGTGCGGAGCCTGCACTGACTTAGCAGAGTAGATTTTCGAGGGTTGTAAAGTGGAGCGAAGTCTTCTTGGCTTCGAACTTTTGGACCTGCGAAGCCTATGTTCAGAGTTGTCAAAAGACCTCGGAACCAGACCTCCGAAGGTAGTGTTCGAACCCTGTTCCGCAGAAGACAGAACTAAAATCGAAGGCTAGTTTTTAGCCCGAATTTTTAAAAGCTCTCATTCACCCCCCCTCTGGTCGCCGTTTCTGGTCCAACACCTCCTATGCCACTTCCAGAGCTCAGAGGAGGATCCAGCAATCAAACAGTGAGAAGGGCAAAAAGAACTAGAAGCTGCAAAACAGAAATCAATTTGAAGTTCAAATTTCCAACCAAAGCAACATTCATCAAAGAGAAATGGTCTGAGATGCGAATTGAGCCAATATCATGTACCTTCCCTTGACCACTGTTCCCGAATGTGATGTATTCCTTGGAGCTCGGGGGAGAGAGACTGGAGAGTCATTTGTGATGTCCCGTCATGTGGTGAGAGCATCCTGAGTCCATGATCCATACGTCCTCCAGTCCCCGATCCTACACAATTAGTGGTCGCAAGGGGGAGCAAATGGTCCGGCACTAGGTTTAGCAAAAGAACTAAACCAGTGTCGAGCCATCTGCTCAAAAGATAGAAAGCAGAAAGCATCATAAGAGTCTGGACCAAAGAGCGACTCAAAGCGCGATCCTCAGTTCTACCTAAAGTCCTGGCCACGAGGTCTAGAGCCATATCCAAAATGACCTGGAGCTCTGCCGGACCGAACACCACCCTCCAGAGCACGGGCATGAAAGTCGTCTCCTCTACCACCACCTACACGACGTGGCCTGGCCTCTAGCCTCTCCTTGTGTCGAGGAACTCTCAGTCTACCACCCTGCTGGTAGAACTGCTCCTGCCCACCACGAGGTCTCTCTGTTCTCTCAACCCACTTCCTCCTGAAGCAAAACTCCTCAAGATGTCCGTCTCTCTCACAGTACTCATAGTGGTAAGTGGGCTTCTTGGGATGTGTTTGAGGCTTGGGGTTCTTGGTCTTGGAGGTGTTGGGTGTAGACTTTTTGGTGTGAGAGGGTCCAGGTAGAGAGTCTAGAGAAGTGCGGATATGTTTGGGCTTTGGAACCCAGATGGGCTTCTTAGGTGGAGATTTAGGTTGTTCTTGGAGCAATCCATCCTTGGGATGGCTAGCCTGGAAAGACTCAGTGGAGTGAGTCTTGGGGTATCTCTGTTTAGGAGTCATTTTACTCCACTCCACTGCCCAACTAATGGCACTCTCAAAATCAGCCTTGGTGTAGGTGTAACCTACCCCAAACCCATCCTGCCTCTTAAACTGCTGGATCATCATGCCGAGTTGTGGCTCTCTGGCACTCACTCTACTCAGGATCTGATGGAGGTAAAAGTTCTCATTCTGAACATTAGCTAGCTCCTCTCTCAAGGAAGCTAGTACCTCCACCTGAGACAAGCAGGTCTCACACTCTCTATCAACCTGGTCAAACTTCTCGACTTTCAACTTGATCAACTCCAGTCTAAGAGACAATCAGTTCTCACAGACAGTGGGTGGAACTGACAGTGTCTCAATCTCTAGCCTAGTCTGCTCCAGCTCAGCTATGACTCTCTCCAACTCGCCCAACTACTCATCACCCTTGGCTTTCAGCTCAGCTAAACTAGCTAGATGGAATGGGCAATCAACACAGGGCACGACGACAGTGGCATGAGCAACTTTCAGCTCCAGTTGAGCACTCTCAAGCTTAGTGGCCAAAGCGTCCCTCTCATATACCCTCTCTGTGTACCTGTACTTCAGAGTCGTCAGGTCACATAGTAACACCTCACAATTTGGGCACTCACTGCTACCACCCAAGCAAGGGGAAGAAGGTAGACTCTCCATCCTCCCGTTGGCCACGGCAAGCTCACTCTCAAGATCATCTGTCCTCTTTTTAGCCTCTCTAAGCAGTTTCTCCCGATATCTCAACTCCTGACGATTTTCTTCAAGTAAATCAACGATTTCACGTTCATAGGAAGATACCTTCTCATCGTCGTCATCGTTGGAGTCATCGGGGGAGCCCTTCTCTTCCTTATCCCCAAGAGCCATTGAGCAGAATCTCTTGCAGGATCATCGGTGGTGATGTGAGCAGCTCTTCGGCCTGTCCCCGAAAGCCATGAAGCAGAGGCCTGCTAGATCGTCCTTGTCCTTCCAATTCCTGATGACGATCTCCTCATCGCTTGAGCTCTATGAAGAGGAAGAAGACGAAGACCGCTTGGAGTAGCTTTTCTCCATCTCAGCGAAGAAGGCCTTGTCTCGCTTCTTGTTCTCACGCCGGTAGTCCTTCAGGGCCTTTCTGAAGAATCCAGTCTTTGGCGTGCCCTTTGTGAGGAGGAGCTATCGTGCTTGCTGGAGTAGTAGAAGCCACCACCGATACCCTTCTTGTGACCATTGTGTTTAGGGCAGTCGGCGATGATGTGGCTTGGATAACCACACTCAAAGCATCTTGATTTTATGCCGTGTCTTTTCAACATTCGATTATCATAGACACGACGCACCCAGTTGTTAAACAGACACAGGTCATCATCTCCTAGCGACTCAAGCTGGTCTTCAGTGATAGACATCAAGGAGAACCCAACACATCTCACAGAGGAGGGGTCAACAAAAGGTGTAGCAAGGGCTAGGGTTTTTGATCCAGAGCCAGTTAGATTTGATCTCAACTGGATATCAACCTCAGTGGCCTTGAGCTTGCTGAACAACTCAGAAATTTTCAAGGTATCATAAGAGGTGCTCTCAATGATAGAGGATACCTTGATCTCCCAGATCTTAGGGTCCATGTTATGAAGAACCTTGAGCGCCTGCTCATGATCTGAGACCAGCTGAACTCCCTCAGCCTTGTCAGCCCGAAGCTTGTGGATGATCGATTGAAAACGACCAAACAAAGCTTCAACATATTCACCCGGCTTCTGTGTGAAATTTTCATATTCACGTCGATAGGTCTGATAGAGCCGAGCCTTGACCTGGGCTGTCCCCTCATGGTGTGACTAGAGGGTAGCCCAGATCTCTCTAGTAGTGGTGAGATGGCTCACACGCTCAAATTCAGTGGGACCTAAACCAGAAAACAAAATGTTCACCGCTTTGTTGTTGTTGTGAAGCTGGGCGATAATATCAGGAGAATTACGCTCAGCAATAGGCAATATGGTGAAAGTAGCGTGAACACAAATGTCCCAAATGTCCGAGCTTTTGCTCATGAGATAGGCTCGCATGCGAGTCTTCCAATAATTATAGCCATAAGCTTCGAAGGTCGGGACCTTTCCAGGAGAAGTCAAGATCACTACCTGGGTTTAGAACTGGTTAAGGTATGGAAAAACCCTAACCAGGATTTGATACCACTTGTAGGACCAAAAGTAGCGACCAGAGGGGGGGTTAATGGGCGCCTAAAAAATTCTTGCGAATCAATGGCCTTTTCCCAACACCCAACGCACCTTGACAAACAACCAGCTGAAGCTAGCATATCTATACCATGAAAATAATCTAGCCTAAAAACAACCGGAGTTCTAAGTGAGAAGACACCAACACAGTGTTCGAAGGCAGATTAACAAAGCATTTAAAACATGGACATGTCAAGCTTCACGAAAGTAAATCATCACAGGCATTTAATTTAAGTGCACGAGAAATCTTACTGTTCACGGTTGTCTCCAGTTTGATACTTGCCGAAGCCTGTTCGAAGCAGTCGTGCGAAGCCTACAATCTTAAACGGTGAAGTCTGTCCGAAGTCTGCAGAAGTCAGATTCAAAGTTGTGCAACTGTTTTTCGAAGCCTGCATATTAACTTCGAATTCGAAGCCTATGAAAATCGAAGCTACCGGAAGACCAAATATACTTCGCTCGCTAAAACTCCGAACCACATGTTTGAACAGGAAAAATACGAAGCCTTCATACACTTCTCCAAGCGTCCAATACTTCGGTCGTGGAGCCAAAGGGCTATGAAGCCCGTTGTTTGGACTTCGCCGGGATGGTAACGTGCAAGGTTTTCCACCGTGACTGCTAACTAGAGGCGTGGCTACCAACGTGACTTGGGAGATGTGCAAGCTGTTGCTGGGCAATAAACAACCTCATAGCACTGAGTAGTACTTCACAAGCTACCAGCTGAGAACTGCCACAGTGCGCAGCAAGGACTTCCACTATATGTCGTGCCAAGTGCTAGAGACCCTAGCCTCTGTGCTACTGCAAAAAACGTGCTAGCTTGTGCCTAGGCAAAAGATGCAAAACAGTGCCAAACAAAAATCCCGGAGAAGAGCTCAGGCACAAATTAACACACCCAGCACACAAACCAAAGCAACAGAATACTAGCTCCTAGGCTTACCACTGTACACAGCTAGATGTCGGCCTGGTAGTCTACGCAGCAGGCTGTTGAGCCGCACGCAACGAGGAAACAGAATGCAAGAAATAGCTGCACTCAAGAAGCTAGAAATAGCCTGCAGGCTAGCCTGTGGCTTGGCAGTCCTGGTTAGCGAATAAAAACGCTAGCCGTAAAAAAACAGTTTTTGGAAGAAAACAAAACTAAGTTCAACCAGAAGATTAAGAAGGCTATGGCGGAAATAAAAAACTCCTGGAGGCAAACTCAGATCAGAAGGATGAACAGAACATGCAAAAACGAGGCAACCGAATAAAAACTCCACACCATGACGTTCGATGATTCAGAGAGGAATAACCAAAAATAGCTCGGTGATTTCATGAATTACCAGAGAAACAAATCAGCTGATCTCACGATGAACAGAGATGTTAGGAGAGAAGCCTGGCGGCGCTCACAGGCAGAAAACAAGAATGACCCAAACTTTTGATTAGTAAAGTGATTTCCAGAAAGGGTAACCCTAACCCTAGGGATTGGGGCCCTATTTATAGGCAGCCCAATAGCCTAGGAAAATACCAAAAGACCCTTAGGGTTTTTATAGATGCTGAAATAAAATGGAAAAGACCAAAATGCCCTTAGGATATTTTTACAGACTCGACTGACAGACTGTGGGCCTAAAGGAAAAATAGTAAACTCCTAATTACAGATGACTTATCTTGAAGCGGAGCTTTCGTAGAGACTACGGCTTCGCCTCAGAACAGTTGTCTGTGTTGCGCCGAAACTGACAAAGTGTCCACCGACTTTGCACCAGGTACCCTGATTAGGCCGGCCCGATTCCGCAGCTCTCTCAGCCCGGCAATCGCTCGCCTCCCGTTTACCCGAGTAAATCCTATTCAACAGCCCAGTTGATCCTCTGCTGCTCCTAGCCCATGTACCCTGATTGGGCCAGCCCAACTTCGCGGCCCCTCTGCCCGACAGTCGCTCACTGCCCGTGTACCTGAGTCACATGCAGCCAAGACACAACATGTCTTCTCTTCTCTTCAGTCCTCTTTGACTTCCGTTGACAATCACTCCTCACATCTGGAGCCATCAGGCCCACGCTCTTCAGCATTCTGAAAAACAATTGGCCATTTAGCTCCGAGAGGAGGGATCCAGAGGGCGATGAATTCTTCAACCAGGTCTCTCATACTCATCCGCCTAGCCACTGAATAAAGTAACCCAAGCCGCATTGAAAGAAAGCTTGGGTCCGGAGTAACTTCGGCCTCCTTCCGGTACCATATCTCTTGTAGAGGCCCCGCAAGGCTAGAATCTTCCCCAACTTCAGCGTAGAACCACTGGAGTGTCCAATTGGTGTACCACCAGTCATTGATTGCCTTTGCCAAAAAGCTCTTCAAGTACTCCTTCCGAAGCTGGAAGTTGACACTTCCGAAGGCTACCAGCACCTTGGAGTCCCTAGGACCATCATGCGGCTTCGGCTGGCAGGAGGCTTCATTGGTAGCAGCGAAGATCTCTGACCTCAATTCGCACCCTCAACCCGAAGGGCCCAGTCGAAGACTGCCAATCTGGCGATGGTGTTTGGAGATAGCTACGACAAGGTAATGTGAAACATATCTAGTACCTCCACCAGGAAATTGATAGCAGGAAGACCCGGCCCCGCTTCAAAGAAGGCCTCGAAAACCACCACCTCTCCGCTCCGTGGTGCTAGGGTCACTTCTGTTCTAGGGACCCGTGTTCTCATCCCTAGGCCCAGTTTCCCGTCCATTGCATCCTCGATGGACTCCATTGGGCTCATCGATTGCCAGAGGAGGAAGCTTTTCTTCAGCGGCTTCTTGGATGGCGGGCCGAGCTCTCGCGGGTTTTTGGTCCAAGAACCCCCCGGGGCTCCTGCCATTGCTACTACTGCTAATGCTGCCTAGGCTTGCCTCTACGCCAAGGTTCCCACCACTGTCGGAACTATCATGCTGGTCCTCGCCATTGGTCTAATCGCTCAAGAGAATTGGGGAAAGTTTGAAGGTTGAATTGTGGAGGTTTAGAACTAATGCTTTGTAAAGATTTCCGCAGTGGCTCAGTTTCCCTTTTTATAGCCCCTTCGCCTTCAATTGCTATGGTCCACATATGCGTTTACACTGTAGTTTTGACTTCTGCCACTGACGAGTGGTCCTAGAAGGTAAAAGGGTGTGAACTCGCGGTTAAATTTGTATTCATTACTTTCTCAAAAGAGCCTAACAGCTTTCTGAGGAGTAACGACTCCAATTTAACGGTTCATTTTCCTGCGAAGCTTTCACATAGGAATTCAAGTTCGAAGCTTCTAGCAGATATACCTCTTATGCTGAAGACACTTCGAATGGTTGTAGTACCTTGAATTTTTCTAAGTCCCTGAGCATGAAAATATTTCTTGCGTATATTGCTCTCCTGCTATACAGGTTATTTGGAGAAGTGTATTCGAGGGGCTACTATTGGGGGGAAATACTGTATCCCTAGGACCTTCAAGATTATGAGACAAAGACAACTCATAAAGTTCTAAGTCACGGACTTGTCTTTGAATTAACAAAGGTTTAAAGACGAAGTGTCTGTCTGTACTCTGGTCTGAAGGTACCCTTCGAAGATACAATACTGTGGTGGGAAACAACCAGAAGGATGGGACGTCTGCCTTATCTACCTCCTTCGAACATATTTTCCCATTTTATCCCTATTCGGGGGTACCGAATAGTTTCTACTATGTCAGTTGTAATTGAGGGGTAAAAAGGTCTTTTCCTTAGAGTTTTTACCTATAAATACCCCCCTTCTCACCCTGTAATAGGCATCGAATATTCAGATATTCAATACACAACATCGAACTACTTCGAGCTATTATCTAATACGGAGACTTGGGATAGTCCGCTCTTACAAACACTTTGATTGTTAGTTCTTAATCTTAGAGAACCTGTTAGCGTAATCTTTTACGCCAACTGGTACGTTCTTGTTATTGTCAATGACTACTCTCATTACTCTTAGGTCTTCTTTTTAGATAGCAAGGATAAGTGTTTTCACACTTTTGGAGCTTAGCTTTGAGACTTTTTACTGAACTTCCAGGTGCATTGAAATTCATTCGATGTGATAATGACACTGAGTTCAAAAATAGTGTCTTTGTTGATTTTTGCATGGAGCATGGTATAGAACATCAATTCTCTGCTTCGTGGGTTCCACAACAAAATGATTTTGTTGAAAGAAAGAACCACACCTTGGTTGAGATGTCTAGGACGATGCTCGATGAGCACATGACTCCTAGAAAGTTTTGTGCTGAGGCCATGAACACCGCTTGTTAAATCTCAGACCGAATTTTCTTGCGCTCAATTTTGAAATTGACTTCATATGAGCTGTGTTTTGCGAGACAACCCAAAGTTACTCATCTTCGAATATGTGGCTGTCGATGTTTTATCCTAAAATATGGAAATTTGGACAAATTTGAGTTGTTTTCCTCTGACGAGATATTTTTGGGTTACACTACCCATGGTCATTCTTATCGTGTTTTCAATTTGGAAACTAACACTATCATAGAGTCATGTCATGTGACTTTTGATGAGTCAACCCCCTTTGTTAGTCCATCTTTTGAGCTTGCAAGTGAAAAATATATGGAAGATACCATCTATGAAGAATAAGATCCCAAAGACATCGAGGACGAACCCCTACTTCCCTCGACATCGATTCTCGAAGCGGACCAAGCTATGATCACTTCGGCAAGAGGCCGTGAAACATCTACCTCGACATCGGTCATCTTCGACCGCTCCCTACCACAAGATGAGGGGGAGAATGCATCCTGCCGTGAGGCTCCACACCACATCCAAAGGATGCATCCTCCCGAGAAGATCATTGGTGAGCTTGATCAAAGGGTAACACGCTCAAACACTCATTTTATTGATGCTTCTTTTGTTGCTTCTTTTGATTCTAGTTGGATCAATGATATGCAGGAAGAACTTGAAAATTTTGAGAGAAACCAAGTCTCGACGCTTGTAGATCCTCCACCTAATGTTCATTTTATTGGAACTAAATGGATTTTCAAAAACAAGCAAGGAGAGGATGGGTCTGTAGTTAGAAACAAAGCTAGACTTGTGGCTCAAGGTTTTTCTCAATTAGAAGGGATTGATTTTACTGAAACTTTTGCACCTGTTGCACGTCTTGAGGCCATTAGAATTTTACTTGCATTTGTGGCATCCCGTGGATTCAAACTTTACCAAATGGATGTCAACAGTGTTTTTCTTAATGGCTTTATAGGCGAAGATGTTTATGTAAAACAACCTCTCGATTTTGAAAACCCCAAATACCCCCATAGAGTCCTTAAACTTTATAAGGCTCTTTATGGACTCAAGAAGGCCCTTCGTGCTTGGTATGATAGACTTAAGTCATTTCTTCTTAAGCGAGGATATTTGATGGGATCTGTTGATAAAACCCTTTTCACTCTCAAGCATGGTAAAGATTTCCTCCTAGTTTAGATTTATGTTGGTGATATCATCTTTGGTAGCTCTTCTCATGCTTTGGTGCTGAGTTTGCAGATACCATGAGCAGGGTGTTCGAGATGTCCTGGATGTGTGAACTCACATTCTTCCTTGGTTTGCAAATCAAGCAAAGCAAACAAGGTACCTTCGTCCATCGGACGAAGTACACCAAGGACCAGCTCAAGAAGTTTCACATGGTTGATGCGAAGCCCCTTGCAACTCCGATGGCTACTTCGGTAGCATTAGATCCCGACGAGGATGGACAAGACATAGATCAGAAGGAGTTCCGAAGCATGATCGTCTCCCTCCTCTACTTGACTACTATGAGGCTGGACATACACTTTGATGTGTGTCTGTGCGCTTGTTTTTAGGCTTCGCCAAGGGCTTCACACCACCAAGCGGTAAAGCACATACTCAGCTATCTCAAACATACCCTCGAATTAGGCATTTGGTATTCTACATCTTCTTCTTTGTGTCTTCATTGTTATTTTCTGTGCTGGGTGTAGAATTGTTAAGAAAAGTACCTCCGGTACTTGTCATTTTCTTGGTACTTTGCTGGTTTGTTGGTGTTCCTGCAAATAGTCTAGTGTGGCACAATCTCAAACCAAGGATGAATATGTTGCTGCAGCTAGCTATTGCTCACGGATTTTGTGGATGGTATCCACTTTGCAGGATTTTGGGTTAGATTATAAAAATGTTCCACTTTTTTGTGACAACACTAGTGCTATTTGTATTGTAAACAATCCGGTTCAACATTCCAGAACCAAACACATTGATGCGAGATATCTTTTTCTTAGAGATCACAATAAGAAGGGTGATATTGAACTTCAATATGTTGATACCCAGAACCAGGTTGCCGATATTTTTACCAAAACCCTCGATGTGTCTCGATTTGCTTATTTGCGTGGAGAACTTGGTATTTATCACCCTTATAGAATTTTGTGAGGGGGAGCATGCATTAATGGATTTGCATAAGCCTCTCTTTTCTGAGAACTTGCATTTACATATATTTTCTTTTATATGCCTTTGCATATTTGTCTTGATCATGTTAGCTTAGCTCTGGTTACTTTATCTTTTTCCATTTCAACCATGATTTAATTTGCAAAATACAAAACATGATCAATGCTTAGTCTTGTATCTTGCATGCTTTTGGTCCAATTGCTTTGGCTATCGTTTGTCTACCTGGTAGCTAGAATCCTTCTCTTTTGGATGCAAAATGCTTTTCATGGAAATCTTACACTAAAAAACAATAAAAATCATAAAAACGATATCCATGCTTTATGTTCCGAACATAAAAAGATCCAGGTGGGTCTGCCTTGTCGCACTACTCTTTTCTAGACTGCCTACCATTGCATTATGGTTTGAACTAGGATACTTTAGTGTATACCAAATTCATTTCCTTAAGCTTCTGGTGGTCTTTTCTTGACCTAGGCTTTTCATGATTGGGAAGCATAAGGTGGACAAGAAAATAACCCATGGAAAATACAAAAAGAATTGCAAGTCTGAATTCATGGCATAACAAGTTTGCTAAATGCTCCATTAAATTGGATATGCTTTCCTTCGTAGAAATCTGTTAGCTACAATAGTTAATGCTTTTTCATGTATAGATTACCAGTCTAAGTGGTGATGTTTTCGTTTCCAAAAATTATCATGATAATTTGCTGCATGTGTGAACTAGATTTTGGTAAACTGAGCTGAGCACATCTTTCTTGACATTATCTATGGCATATTTCAAGCACTATATGTCATCACATTTCACTTAATTCAGAGAGTTTTGCATCATTAATTGCTCCTTGATTCTTGCATTGCCAAAGGGGGAGAGTCTTTTATATCAAGAGAAAAGTATTGATGCCGAAGGGAAAGAAATGTGCTTGTATGCATTGTCTAAGGGGGAGGTTTTCCCAAAGGGGCTCTTTATTTGAAAGGGGGAGAAGCTCTTTTATCAAGTGACGTGATTTAGTTCCTGTCTGAGTTTTTATGGTCACGTGTGTGCTAAAAATTTCAAATTTTCTTTATATTGAATTTGGTTGTCAATGCGCTCATCAAGGGGGAGA
Source organism: Zizania palustris (assembly GCA_019279435.1). Classification (NCBI taxonomy): domain Eukaryota; kingdom Viridiplantae; phylum Streptophyta; class Magnoliopsida; order Poales; family Poaceae; genus Zizania; species Zizania palustris. The sequence goes on along the minus strand of JAAALK010000289.1, from coordinate 14,656,800 downwards.
TTGAGATACCAAGTTGAGATACGCCTTGGTTTCAAGTATGTGATGCGTGATTGACAAGTTTCCTTCTGGATGAAGGGGTCCCTCCGAAGGGGTTTCAAAGGTGTTTCACCAAAGGGCTCGGTATTTTGGGCGGTACACCGGAGTGTGTACCGGAGGGTGTTATACCCGGAGAGGTCTTTGGGGTATCGGTTACACTTGTTTGTTTGTCGCTGGTGTGCAGGTGACTTCAAAGGGGACGGGACAGATCACAGCAGGTGAACCTGGGTCAAGCAGGGAGCTTGATGCTAGGTGAGCAGGGAGCTCGGTCATGGAGGCTGCGTGGAGTCGAGGTCGGTCCTCGGGTCGAGGTGCACTATTCAAAGGAAAAAAGTGCAGAGGGTGGCTCCAGCTGAAGGTACCCCGAGACAAAGTCCTCTGCAATGAGGCAAGGCTTTCGAAATGTGCTCTGGATAGAGGCGCTCGAAGGGTCACCTGACGAAGTTCTCAGAAGATGAGGTGCATCGTAGGCATGGTTTGGGTAAGGCTCTTCAGGAGTGTGCTCTGGGCGGAGACACTATGAAGGAGTTCTTATGGAAGTGCTTCATGTGGATGCCTTGGACGAAGAGGGACTTCAGAAGGTGGTGAAGGTACTTCGAAGGTGGGGATTCAGAGTGTGGATGACTTGATGTTCTTCGGCCATGCATGGCTTTGGTACACAAACGGGTGGAGCCATGGTGGTCCACTCTGGAGGTGATGGTGTGAAGACTCAAGGGCTTTGATGGCTTCGAGTCAAAACCGTCAATGTATCAAAGACTGATTTCGGTGGAGCGAAGGCCTTCGGGATCGAAGCATGCCACTGAAGCCTTTGCACACTTCATGTGTGAAGGGATCTCCGGAAGATTTAGCTTTGCAAAAGCTAATCGTGTTTGCTCTACAAAAGCTAATACTCTCTACTCTGTGAAGCTGACAAAAGGAGCTTCTAATAAAGTAGACTACCAACTGTACTCCCATTTCTCAGAGAATGGTCCTGTTGGGGGAAAAAATTTCATCCCCAGGATATTCAAGGTAATAAGACAAAAACAATTTACTAGACCGAAGTCCAAGACTTGTCTCCGGCCTAGCGTATGATCAAGCCCGGAGAATTCATCCAGACTCCAGTTCGAAGTATAACTTCAAAGGTTCAATCTTCGGAGCGCATAGCTTCCAGTGAGGATAGAAGACTTATCTTCTTTCTAATTAGATTAGTCTTTTACCATCTTAACCCTATTAGGGGTACCGAAATAGTTTCCACTATGTCGGTTGTAATTGAGGGGTAAAAAGGTCTTTTCCTTAAAGTTTTTACCTATTGTTGGGGGAAATTACTCTATTTCCAAGACTTAAAGATTATCCCTTCAAAGGCTGATGAGGACCCCGAAGCCGGCGGACTGTTGTTCGAAGCATACGTCGCCACGACCGGAGGGTGCTACGGTGCGAAGCCCTAGAGAACCCTCCGAAGGGAAGATGGAAGCCTCGAAGCCGAAGGACATGATTGATTGGATGTCCAGCTTATCCATCTACCTTGCAGTACTTTACCGTGTATAACCTTGTTTATAATACCGGATAGTCTCCACTATGTCGGTTGTAATCTAGGGGTAAATAGGTCTTTTCCTTATGCTTTTTCCCCTATAAATACCCCCATTGTACCTTGTAAAAGGGATCCAGAACAAGCTGTTCATCTACACTTATTCGGACCACTTGAGTTATTATCCATTTCGGAGGCTCAAAGTAGTCCTAAAACACAAACTTCCTGTTTGTCCGTTCTTGATTACCGAGAACATGTTGGCATAACATTTGCGCCAACAGTTGGCACCGTCCGTGGGGAACCAAGTTCTAAAAGCTTGTTCTCTACTGCTGACTGCACTCCGAAGAGCACTTACGGAGGGAGCCTCGGAGTCCCAAGATTCCGCACACCCTTCAGTTAAGGGCTTCTTAGTGCAGCTCGAAGGCCTTCTCTCGACCCCCCGAGTCATTCGAAGTCCTCCATCTCCAAGACCTCTTCGCGGCTAGCTATGCCTCCGAAGCGTAGCCAGGCTTCGGGTCCTCTCCGAAGGTCCCCTAGGACCAATGTGATGGGGGATTGGTCTCGATCTTCCGTTAGGTAGGGATAAACTTGGGTTGGTGGAGAATCTCGATGTTGGCGATGCAAGGCTCCAGTCCGGCGGATCAAAACCTTGCAATCGTTACACCACTGTCTCCGTTGGTTATCAATCACGCAGAACGCGATTGACCTCACCACGAAGGCTAATTCCTGCAAGTGAACCCAAGAACACAAGCAAGAACAGGTAGGATACAAGTCGAATGCCAAATCACGGACAAACGATGATAAGGTGAGGTTTCACAAACGCCAATGCAGCAGCCAATCAGTCCGGTGCAAGAGGCGGGATCTAAACACACAAGTGTAGATGCAAACAAAGCAAAACCTAACCCTAAAGGCGGCTGGAGTGAATATATAGGGCGTGGGCAGCCTGTGGAAGGTGAACAGACTTGGGCTGTGGGCTAGAAGATGTACAGACTCGGATTATGGGCCAACACGGCCCAGTTCTGTCACGCAGGACTGTTTTAATCACACAGATCGATTCGAGACTCCAAATAAGACAAAACCAACGGCAAAAGATCCGTCTTCTCCTTAGCTTTCCAAAAAGTCTAAGAACGCGCTAATCGAACTTCGTATGAGGAAGTTATGCCCATTTTGGTGCAAGGTGGTCGATGTAGTCTGAACCAGCGAGTTCTTGACTTCAAATCATCCGTGCGACTTCGTCTTCAACTCCAACTCTTCTATTCCATCTCCCATGTTCCTAAGCAACAAAATATCACTAGAATTCAGTAGCATCCCATCCAAACAAATATAATCAAAGTTGCTAAGGAAAGAATTAACCTCATGGTTCAAGCGACGGGCACGAGAGCGTGTGATTGGTCCTTGTAGTTGAATTGTAGGTGGAGGCTCCATGTGTGTATCAGGCGAAGTGATGTCCTCATCACAATGGAGCCGGACCCTCGGCTAATCCGGCGATTCCTGCCGAGACCGCTGGGCGTCGAGCGCCCCGGGGCCCTCTGGCTCCTCCTACGGTGCTTCAGACCGACTACGCAGCTAGCCGAGATCCAGAAGTGCCCTCCGACGAAGACGAAGGCCCTCCCGAAACCGAGGCTACGCAGCTAGCCAGGCTTCAGGAGGAGGTATCCAGGTGGAGGCAAGAGGCCGCCGATCGCCTCCGCACTCAAGCTTCCACCGAAACTCCAGGAGGGCCTCAAGACGATGGAACCCGCAATCCCCCAGAAGTTATCCAAGTCCCGGAGGAAGCCGAGAATGCATCCTTTGATAATGAGTCTCCATTACACTCGGATCTGCAGAGAGTGCCTTTCGAACCCAGATTCAAGGCCTTGAAGCTACACAAGTACTCCGGGGGGTCGGACCCCAGAGAGTTCTCCCGCTCTTACGCCCTAGCAATAGAAGCGAGCGGAGGGGTGCGAAGCACCATGGCAAAATGCTTCCCCCTCACTCTCGAAGGCGTGGCACTCCGCTGGTTCTGGTCCCTAAAGCCAGGATCGATCAGTTCATGGGAGCAGCTAAAAAAGAAATTTGTGAGCAACTTCCAAGGTACCTTCGTAGCCCCGATGTCCACAGGAAGTTTGTTTCAGGTAAAGCAGCGGTTGGGAGAAACCCTCCGGGAGTACTTCACGCGCTTCGCCCACACCAAGTCACAGATCAAGGGCCTATGTACCTCTTCGGTAGTTGATGCTGCCCGTGAGGGGGTGCTGAACACCGACCTCCTCAGCAAACTCCATCGGAAGCCGGTGACGTCTGTGGCGCAGCTCATGGCATACTTCGAACAGTATGCCAAGGCGGAGGAAGGATGTCTTCGGCGAGCTGAAGCACCATTGCTCACCCTCCGAGAAGTCAAAAGGGAGCCTAAAGCCTCCGCTACTCTGAAACCTCCACAAGACAACCGCTTCAATGAGTACAAGCGGGGGAAGAAGCATTTCCGCTCGGAGGTGCTAAACATTGCACCTTCAGCTTCGAAGGCACCTGCCAATTTCCAGCAGGCGAAGAATTTTAAGGCTAGGCCACCAAAGCCTCAAGAAAGGATGCCTGGCAGGCGCCAGAGTTTTTTCGGTTGTGTGCATGGCGACAATAGAAGCCATGACACGAAGGATTGCAAGGCAGTGTTGGCCCTTCGGGGCGACTACCTTGAGCGAAATACCGGGCGGGGTAATTCGGATCGGGCCCCACCGTCGGCACGCTCGGAGCCTGTTCAAACTGTGGCCCGAGCCGGTGCCCTCGAAGCCGCCATGCGGCTACAGGTGGCCAGTATTATGCCACCACCAAAGCAAGAAGACCCGCAAGACCGCGGCAAGAGAGTGGTCCTGCCCATCTCCGGAGTGGGGACCCTCGGAAGCATGTCCAAGAGACAGCGGCGCGAGTACGTCCGCGAGGTCGGGCACATTGGGACCTCGAGTTCCGCCGAAGGGATGCCAGAATGGTCCCGTGTGCCCATCTCATTCACAGCCAGCGATGCGGCAGGGGTGAAGTTCCCCCATGCTGACCCATTAGTCATCTCTGCTGATATAGCAGGAGCAGAAGTTCGAAGGATCCTGGTAGATGGCGGGAGCTCCGTAGACATACTCTTCGTCCAGGCCTTCGACCAGATGTGCATACCTCGGAAGCATCTACTTCCAGCAGCCCGGCCGCTTCAAGGGTTCTCAGGACCACCTCTCGATGCCCTCGGCCAAATAGGCATCGAGGTTGCCTTCGGAGAGGGGCCTTTGGCCCGAGTAGAAGAGGTGATCTTCGATGTGGTTGATGCCCCATACGCTTACAATGCTATCTTCGGCCGAGGGATGTTGAACCAGTTCGGGGCTATAGCACATCATAATTACCTTTGTCTAAAAATGCCCACGCAAGGTGGAGTGCTTACTATTTCAGGAGACCAAGCTGTAGCCAGGAGGACGGAGTATGGCCATGGGCAGCCATTGGACCCCCGACAAGTGCATAATGTGGCGGAAAGGGTCGAAGAAGTACCGGAGGCCTCGAACCCTCCGAAGGGATCTTCGCTCAAGCCAAGCCCGGAGGGTGATGTTGAGACAAGAATAATCTCGGAAGAGGGCAAAGAGTACCCAGTGAAATTCGGCAAGGGGCTATCTCCAGAAATAACCGCCTCGTTAGAAGAAGTCGTCAGGAAAAATCTGGACATATTTGATTGGGCTGATGAAGACATCACCAGGGTCGATCGAAGCATCATCGAGCATAGTCTGCTCGTCAACCCGAAGGCCAAGCCGGTGCGCCAGGGGCTCCGCAAGCTGTCAGCAGAAAGAGCAAGCCTAGCCAAGGCCGAGGTAGAAAAATTGTTAAGAGCTGGCATCATCAGGGAGGTAGCCCATACCGAGTGGTTGGCTAACCCTGTTTTTGTAGGGAAGAAGGACTCGAGCAAGTGGCGCATGTGTATTGCTTTCACTTCATTAAATAAAGCATGCCCGCGAGATCCCTACCCGATGTCGAACACAGATAAGTGCACTACAAAGGATGGCTCCACCAGAGAATTTGAAGTAGGTTCAAAAGTTAGCAGGGAGACTTGCAGCTCTTAGCAGGTTCCTGGCTAGGTCAGCAGAGCGGAGCCTCCCAATTTTCAAAGCACTAAAGGGGTCCGAAAGCTTTCAATGGACATCGGAGTGCCAAAAGAGCTTCGATGATATAAAAGAATACCTCGGAAGATTATCAATTTGACTGTTCCCCTACCAGAAGAAACATTGCTCCTTTATCTTGCAGCAACAAATTCAGCAGTGAGCGCAGTACTAGTCCGGGAAGTTGAGCTTAAAGGAAAGCTAGTACAGAACACAGTGTATTTTGTGTAGGAGGCATTATCCGGAGCTAAAGTCAGATACTCCGAGCTCGAGAAGTTTGCTTATGCCCTAGTAATGGCCTCGCGGAAGCTGAGGCATTATTTCTTGGCGCATAACCTGATCGTCCTCTTGGGGATATGCTCCGAAACAAAGATTCCACAGGCAGGATTGGAAAATGGGCGGTCGAGCTAGCACCCTTCGAAATCTCCTTCACGGCGAGGACAGCTGTTAAATCTCAAATTATAGCAGATTTTGTAGCAGAATGGACTCCATCTGCACTCTGGACCCCGGAAGAACCCTCCGAAGGTTTTTGGACAATATTCTCTGATGGAGCTTATCAAGCATCAGGTGCCGGAGTAGGGGCCGTCATCATATCACCATCAAGGCAGAAGGACATGTATTCCGCAAGGCTCAACTTCAGAACCACTAATAACATTGCCGAGTATGAAGGAATCTTGCTTGGCCTCCGAAAGGCTAAAGCGCTCGGAGCTGCAAGAATAGTGATCAAGACAGATTCCCAAGTCGTCGCGGGGCATATTGACAAAAGTTTTCAAGCCTAAAACCCACATCTCGCGCAATACCTTGAAGAAATCCGCAAGGCCGAAGCAGCATTCAAAGGGTTTATAGTTCGAAGCATCCCTCGGGCATAGAATCAACTTGCAGATATTCTCGCAAAGGCTGCAGCAGGAGCGGTGGACCTCCCGGAGGGTGCTTTCTACGAAGAGCTAGAGCAGCCAGCGGCTGACCAAATACCCTCGTCAGAAGTAATGTGCATTCCAACTACAGATTGGCGGGCTCCGATAATAAGCATGTTGCAAAGTAGCATGGACCCTCCTGAAGGCCTAGAAGCTCGAAGGTTGCAAGCAAGAGCTCGAAATTACAAGCTTGTTGATGAAGTACTATACAAGGCTGGAGTGTGTTCACCCCTACTTTGATGTATCTCACAGCCCGAAGGTCAAGACATACTTCGGGGCATCCACGAAGGGCTATGCGGAGGTCATTTAGCCCCTCGAGCACTAGCAGGCAAGACACTTCGGCAAGGGTTTTATTGGCCAACAATAGTAAAAGATGCGGAAGAACTAGTTCGAACATGCCAAGGATGCCAGTGGATAGGCAGACGGAGTCATCACCCGCCAGCTCAGCTTCAAGTTATTGCCCCAGTATGGCCAATGGCTAGATGGGGCATGGACCTCATAGGCCCTTTCCCAGTGGCAAAAGGCGGCTTGAAATTTGCGGTGGTGGCAATCGAATATTTCTCAAAATGGGTTGAGGCGAAGCCGCTAACAGCTATCACCTCGAAGAATGTGCAACGATTTTTCTAGCAAAATATCATATGCAGGTTCGGAGTTCCAAGAGAGTTGACGGTGGATAATGGAACCCAGTTCGAAGCTGATGCCTTTCAAACATTCTGTGAAGAACTGGGCATTAAGTTGTGCTTCGCAGCAGTACGACATCCACAGTCCAACGGAGCTATTGAGCGAGCAAACGGGAACATCCTTTCCGGGCTGAATCGCCGAATTGTTGGATTGGCCAAGGGGCTGTGGGTCGAAGAGCTCCCCAAAATCTTGTGGTCCATTCGAACCACTCAGACCAGGTCAACGGGGTTCACACCATTTAGATTACTCTTCGGAGATGAGGCCATGACTCCTACGGAGCTCAGAGGTGGATCGCTTCGCGTTGTACAGACTGGGGACGAAAGTGACCGGAGCACTTCGCTGGATTTATCAGAAGAAACAAGGCTTCGCGCTGTCGCGAACCTAACTAAGTACCACAAGCATACAAAGACATGGTATGACACGAAGGTAAAGCTAAATGAATTAAAATCGGGTCATCTGGTATTACGCAGTGTAATAGCTCCGGGGAAGCTAGGAAACAAATGGGAAGGACCATATGTTATCTTACGCTCAGGACGCCTCGGGTCATTTAAATTAGCCATTTTAGAAGGAGAAGAATTGAAGCATGCATGGCATGCGGAGCACCTTAAGCGTTATTTTGCTTAGGGGTCCCTTGTAATCATTTGTAAAAACTTCACTTTCTATGAATAAAGATAAGGGTCGAATTTTGTTTGCTCTCTGAATATCCCTTACTCCTGATGGACGCATTAGGAGGATAGAGATTCTTGTAGAGCCAAGCATTTTTTCTCAAGACCCAGGCAGCCGCCTTCGAACCATTGGTTCAAGGGCTACGTTGCCAACCTACGGGTTCCAGGCTCCGGCTTGTTAGGATCCGTAGAAGAGTCTAAGGACTTTAAAGAAAAACAGATTTTTGGCCTCCGGGTGCGAAGTATCTGTAAAAGAGCCGAACGTGGCCAACCTACGGGTTCCAGGCTCCGGCTTGTTAGGATCCATAGAAGAGTCTAAGGACTTTAAAGAAAAACAGATTTTCGGCCTCCGGGTGCGAAGTATCTGTAAAAGAGCCGAAGGTGACCAACCTATGGGTTCCAGGCTCCGGCTTGTTAGGATCCGTAGAAGAGTCTAAGGACTTTAAAGAAAAACATATTTTCGGCCTCCAGGTGTGAAGTATCTGTAAAAGAGCCGAAGGTGGCCAACCTACGGGTTCTAGGCTCCGGCTTGTTAGGATCCGTAGAAGAGTCTAAGGACTTTAAAGAAAAACAGATTTTTGGCCTCCTGGTGCGAAGAATCTGTAAAAGAGCCGAAGGTGGCCAACCTACGGATTCCAGGATCCGGCTTGTTAGGATCCGTACAAGAGTCTAAAGACTTAAAAAAAAGCGAGCAAATTTTTAATCTTCGAAAGCAAATGATAAGTACAAAGTTCGAAGCATGCAGGTGTTCGGACAGTAATTGTGCCTAGCGAACCCTTTTCTATGGTAAAGGCTCCACCACCCACAAGGGGGGTCGGAGGGTACGAGACACACAGCATACTTTCGAAGCATTTCACATTAAATCATTATAATTGTACATCAAGAGAAATTTGTGTCTAAACCTAAATAAAATCGGAGACCCTTTCGGCCCCTAGAGCTACCCCTACGGCTACTTTGCCATTCGGAGCTCGAAGCCACTGAAGTCGTCCTTTTAGTCCAGATGCCCCTCTTCTTCTTCGAGGCTCGCAGTTTCCTCTGCTCCTCTTGAAGCTCAGCCCATGTCAGGAGCCTTTCGGAGTCAGCCTCCGCAGGGTCTTCAGCTCGGTACTCCGAGTCGGACCAGTCAATAGGTTTAGAAGACGAGGACCCCTCCGTCTTCTCTTCCTCTTTAATATAAGCTAAGACGTCCCTTCAACTTCAAGGGTGATCTCCCCCCGTCTCCGCGAGGAACAGAAAAGCGGGAGAGGCGGTAAGGCCTCAAACCCTCGAGGATTGCCCACTCCTTTCGGAGCTCGTCGGTAATTTCCAGAAGTTCGAAGCCAGGGCTCGAAGGGCATGACAAAACCTAGAAAAGAGCAGAACACCCAAGACATGTTCCCGTTTATAACTTTTTCATTAATAAAAACAATGTTTACAAGGCTTCATATACATAGCAGTCCTAAGCGGCTAGACCTGCGGGTCGGTCGGCGGAGCAGGAACCGAAGGGGCTGGCGAAGCAGGAATTGGTGGCTTTGTTTGCGCTTGCTTTTGCCGACGGGCCTCGTCGATCCAGGCTTTAGCTGCGACCTTATGATCCGTCTTCCAGGTCGACCGGAAGGCTTCCCAGGCCGAAGCCACCTCTGAAGATGGCCGCAGCAAGTCGTCGTCCGCGAAGCCTCCAGGAGACGAACCTCCGACTGAGCCAAGGGGGATCCGAAGGGATCCAAGATGACGAAGAACCCCAATACCAGCACACTATCCGGAGATCTCCCCGTACCGAATACCGGAGTTCTTCATCAACGACGAAGCGACCTAGATCCTCGTCAGCTTCCGGTCAAGAGGCTTGTGGGTCGTAGCAGAAGACGAGGGGCACATGGTGCCGAAGTACTCCAGCGTACCCTGAAGGGCTTCCAAGGTACGATCCGCAGTACTAGAGTTCTTCTTTTACGCTGCTTCCAGGCCTGCAGCAGTCGCACCCACTTCGGCCACCCGGAGCATCAAAGAACTCTTGAGGGCCATCGCTTGGCTAAGAGCCCCCTAAAGCTCCACCAGCTGCGCACTTGAGGTAGCGGCCTCCTGGCGGAGTCTTTCAACCTCCGCTTGAAGGACAACGCGCTCGGCCTCGACCTCCTGGGCAGACAAATGGAGGGCTCCGAGGGCTTCGTCAGACCCCGCCCTAGCCCTCCGTTCCTCCAAGACTTCTTCCTCCAGCCTGAGGGATCTCCCAGTGGAGTCGTTAAGGGCCGTCTGGAGGGTAGTGACCTTCCGCTTAAGTCGATTAACTTCGACCTCGTTGGAAGTCGCTGCCGCTCTAGCAAGGACAAATTGCTGCAAAAAGAACTAAGTAAGTACTGAAGTATTCATGACCACTAATGCGAAGTAGCTATGATGTCTTTTTCATACCTGAAGGGCAGCCCTTTCGAGGGCCGTGTTGAGTGTCGAAGCCCTGGCCTCGCTCAAGACGGAGATCAACTCCGAATTAGCAATGTCCTGGCTTCTCTCGGCCAGGGGCTCCTTAAGTCTTCGGAGGCCACTCCGGTGCTCCAGGAACGGAGCCAGCAGAGGAAGCCAAGACAAAGCTTGAGCATCATCCGCTGCAGCCTCATCCTCCGAATTGCCAACGGAGGGTGCGGTCTGGCCAGGAAGAAGATCGAGGCTAGAAATACTCTTGCCCCTCCCCGGTACGAACGAGGGCGAAGCAGGAGTACTCCGACCATCGGCAACCACCTCTTCGGCCAGAACCGCAGCGGCGGAGGCAACCTCGGTGGTCGAGGCGGCCACTACAGGAGTGACCTCCATCACCAACTCCGTCTCGGCGAGCATGTCGTCTTCCCCGAAAGATACATTCTCCACCGCCAAATTCGGAGCCTCCAGAGGCACGGAGGGGTCTGCTCGAATGGCAGCCTCCGAAGACGCAGGGGCTTCGGACGCCACCAAAGCATCAACACCCGAAGAGGTACCTATTTCAATAACAAAATTAATAAGCATGTTTTCACAGACAGCAGGCAGGTATTAAGAAAAAAAAGAAGGAGGAGCTTTGGAAAGACCTCCGGGAGCTTCGTAGGGAAGGATTGCTGGATCCTCCAAGACTTCGTACATCTGGAGGATGTCGGCGAAGTCATCCCCCGAGGTCCTGCCCTCAACATTTCCCGTCGGAGCCACGACCTCCGCAAGGACCGCCTCAGGTGCGGGCAAGTTGGGGGTAGGGGTGTCTGATTCCACCTGCACGATGGCGGGCGCAGGAGGAGCAGTCGGAGTCACATTTACCACCTCCCTGACGGAGGCGTTAGGGGGGACTTCCCCTATATCTTCGTCGTCCAGGAGGTAGGCTTCGAAGGCCACCGCTGTATGGCCGTCGGAGTCCTCTGCCTCTTTGGAGGCTGAGCTTTGCGCACCCGGCGACAAAGCAGACGAGGCAGGCACCAACTGCGAAGGGTGCTTCGCTACCTTCTTATTCCGAAACGGCTGCTTGCCGGCCTTCTTGGAGGGCTCGGCAGCGGCTTTCCTTTTACGGCCAACCGCTCCGGTCGGGGCAAAGTCAGGAAGATTTGGGGGCTCCATGCCGAGAGCTCTCCACACTCTGTTGGATCGCTCCCAGCTCTCCACCAGCTCCAACCTTCTTTGCCTCTCGGCCACGGAAGGAGCTCCGAGAACTCGTTCGATGGCCCGAACTACGTCCTCCGGAGCCAATGCCAGAGGCGCCACTGAAAGAAAAAGGTATGAGAATATGAGTATAATTGATTTCTTCATTTAAATATGATGCAGCAAGGAGAAGGTTTACCTATGTTTCGGAGGTCCCCCTCCGAGGCTTGTGGGAACACGATCGGCCAGTTGGCTCCGAGGGGAGGGATCCGAAGGGCGACGAACTCCTTAGCTAGGTCGCGCATGCTCATACGACGAGCCACTGAGGTAAGCAACCCTAGCCTCATCGAGAGCAGGCTAGGGTTCGGAGAGATGTCCGCCTCCTTCCGGTACCAGATCTCCTGGAGAGGACCAGTGAGGGGGGAGTCCTCTCCGACTTCGGCATAAAACCACCGAAGTATCCAGTTGGTGTACCACCTATCGTTTATAGCTTTTGCAGGGAAGTGGAGGGCATGCTCCCTCCGCAGCTGGAAATTGACGCTGCCGAAGGCTATCGTCACCTTGGAGTCCCCTGGCCCGTCTTGTGGCTTCGGTTGGCATATGGCTTCGTGGGTCACGGCGAAGATTTTGGAGCGTCCTTCGCACCCCTCCGCCCGGAGCGCCCATTCGAAGATGGCCAAATGGGCGACGACGTTGGGGGACAGTTGAGGCAGGGTGATATGGAACAAGTCCAACACCTCTGCCAAGAAGTCCACGCCCGGCAGCCCCAGGCCTGTTTCGAAGAATGCTTCGAAGACCACCACCTCTCCGCTCCACGGCCTTGGAGTCGACTCCGTCCCGGGAACTCGAGTCCTTAGCCCAGCGCCCAACTTTCCATCCACCGCTTCTTCAATGGACTCGGCGGTGCTCAAGGATTGGCCGATGATGAAGCTTTGAGCAATCTTGTTCTTGGAGGGCGGATGGAGCGCCCGAGGATTCTTGGGCCAAGCACCGCTCGGAGCCCCCACCATTGCCGCTGCTGCCGAAGCAGCCCACGCCTGCCTCTGCGCCAGGGTGTTGGCCGCTGCCGGGGTGGTGTGGCTAGTTCTCGCCATCGCGCTCGAACGTTCAAGAGTTTGGAAGATTGGGGGAAAGGTGAATCGCAGGTGATGAATGCGGTAAAAAATCCCGTTTAATCTCTGTCTCTCCCTTTTATAACCACTCGACCAGTACTACTCTTCGATTGATTTCACACCACAGGTGATGAATGTGATCTGGCTTCTGTCATCGACAAGTGGGGCTGGTATGTGGAACGGCGTACAACTGCTGTAAAAATCAACCATTACCTTTTTTACAGAAGGTAACGGCTACTTGCGCCGTAACGGCTACTTCGACGGCGCCCCACGACGTTCGCTCTCCGGAATCGTCTCCACGACGTGCGCACTCTGAAACCGTCTTCACGACGTTCGCACTCTGAAACCGTTCCCTTCCCAACGTGCGTTCCCACTGTATCAAGAACTCGAAGGCGAAGGTTCGAAGGCGTTGGGTCCAAAATCCTCGTCTAAGTCACGGCATCCTCAAATCCTCTTTAAGCCTCAGAAATTAGAAATGTTCTTTTCGTATACTGCCTTCTTTCTAAAACAGGTTAACTACAGAAAGGCGTATTCGAGGGGCTACTATTGGGGGAAATTACTCTATTTCCAAGACTTAAAGATTATCCCTTCAAAGGCTGATGAGGACCCCGAAGCCGGCGGACTGTTGTTCGAAGCATACGTCGCCACGACCGGAGGGTGCTACGGTGCGAAGCCCTAGAGAACCCTCCGAAGGGAAGATGGAAGCCTCGAAGCCGAAGGACATGATTGATTGGATGTCCAACTTATCCATCTATCTTGCAGTACTTTACCGTGTATAACCTTGTTTATAATACTGGATAGTCTCCACTATGTCGGTTGTAATCTAGGGGTAAATAGGTCTTTTTCTTATGCTTTTTCCCCTATAAATACCCCCCATTGTACCTTGTAAAAGGGATCCAGAACAAGCTGTTCATCTACACTTATTCGGACCACTTGAGTTATTATCCATTTCGGAGGCTCAAAGTAGTCCTAAAACACAAACTTCCTGTTTGTCCGTTCTTGATTACCGAGAACCTGTTGGCGTAACATTTGCGCCAACACCTATAAATACTCCCATTATCACCCTGTAATAAGGCATCAAATACTCAGATATTCAATACACAACTTCGAACTACATCGAGCTATTATCCTATTCGGAGGCTTGAAATAGTCCGCTACACAAACTCTTCGTTTGTTAGTTCTTAATCTTCGAGAACCTATTAGCGTAATCTTTTACACCAACAGTTGGCGCCGTCCGTGGGGAACCTAGTCCAAAAACTTCATTCTCTACCAAGTTTCTAGATCCATGCCTCCTAAACAGAGTTCATGTGGTAGTCCCCTTCGGAGGTCCCCTCGGACCTCTGGAGCAAGATATTCAAATACGGTTGAGATCTGAGGACCTTATATAGTTCCGCCACCTCAGACCCCCGAAGGGAATATTCTTCCTCGAACATACGAAGCCCCTTCAAGGACTCCGTCTATGCTTCGAACAGATGGAGCTTCTCCTCTAGCTCCGACTGTACTCCGAACTGACCTGTTCAGTTCTCAAGACCCGGAAGCTCCTTCCGGAAGAAATGAAGATAGCCTTGGCGACATGGCAACCTAGATGGCTAGTCTCTAAGGCGAAGTGACAAGGTAGAGGCAAGAAGCTGGTGATAGGCTTCGCCCCCAAGCTATCCCTATCATCCCGGAGGTGCCTCAAGGCGATGACTCTCTTCTTTATCCCGAAGCCCCAGAGAATGCTTCCTTTGATAGCGAGTCTCCGCTGCACCCCAATTTACAAAAGGTGTTCTTCGACCCTAAATTCAAAATTTCAAAGCTCTCAAAGCAGTCTAGGAAAGAAGATCCAAGGGAGTTCCCTCATTCGTATGCTTTGGAGATTGAAGCCAGCAGAGGGGTTCGAGATACCATGGCCAAGTGCTTCCCCCTTGCGCTCAAAGGAGTTGCTTTGCATTGGTTCTGGTTTTTGAAGCCAGGATCAATTAAAACTTGGGAGCAGCTAAGGAAAATATTTATAAGTAACTTCTAGGGTACTTTTGTACCCCCTATGTCTACGGGAAGTCTCTTTCAGGTGAAGCAGCAACACGGAGAAACTTTGAGGCAGTTCTTTAAGTGCTTCGCTCATACGAAGTCACAGATAAGAGGATTGTCTGCATCATCCATCATCGATGCAGCCTGAGAAGGAGTCACTCATGCAGGCCTCCTCGACAAGCTCCACCGGAAGCAGATATCCTCTGTAGCACAGTTGATGGCTTATTTTGAAGAATGTGCTATGTCAGAGGAAGGATGGCTCCGAAGAACAACTTCGTCTTCACCAATCATTCAGGAAGTCAAGCTCGAGGTGAAGTCTTTGAGACCTTCGCAAGGACCCAACTTCGACAGCCAGCATGACAAGCGCCGAGGGAAAAAGCATCCTCGCTCCAAAGTCCTGAACATTGCTCCATCTCCGCAAAAATTTTCCCCCAAAAGTCCACAGGCTTCGAGAAACAAGGTCAGTGGCTAGAGGCCGCAGGGAAGCCGACTGGCAAGGGCTAGGCCTTCTTCTACTGTGTTCACGGAGAAAACCGAAGACATGCTACCGATGCATGCAAGTCTATACTATCTTTAAGAGGCGAGTACCTCGAAAGGAGCTCTGGTCGAGGCACTACTGACCGAGTCCCCCCCGAGGCACGTCCGGATCCTGTGCAGGCTGTTGTACATGTAGATAACTTCGACCCTGTTGGCGTAAAAGATTACGCTAACAGGTTTCTGTAGAATAGAAACTAACAAACGAAGTGTTTGCGAAGAGAACTGTTCTAAGCCTCCGAAAGGATAACAACTTAGAATAGATCGAATGTGTGTGTTGAATAACTTGTATTCGGTCCCTATTACAGGGTGAAATGGGGGGTATTTATAGGTCCAAATATTAAGGAAAAGACCTATTTACCCCTCTATTACAACCGACATAGTGGAAACTATTCGGTACCCTTGATAGGGCTAAAATGGTAAAAGACTAATCTAATAATATAAAAGATAAATCTTCCATTTTGCTGGCAATAAAGATCTTGAAAAGCCTTAGTCTGAAGATGTACTCCGAACCAATGCCTATCTTCGTACTTCGAGCTTGACTCAGGGTATCTTCGAAGATGGACATCTAGAAACCTTCGAATCCACTATCTGCTTTCATGCTGTTGCGGCAATAACCCCGAAGATAAGATATTTTCCCCCAACAGTAGCCCCTCGAATACGCTTCTCCGTTTAACCTGTAATGTTAGGAGAGCAGTATACGGAAGGAAAAAATAACCAGACATAGGGGTTATTAGATTTTAATTCATCTCCGAAATGTATGAAGATATAAACTCTGAATCAGTCTTAAGATAATTACTTTCGAACTATCTTAGAACCGACTCAGGAAGTGTGAAAGTCTTTTAGACTTAGAGGAAATAGCCGTTAGCTTTCTATTCCTAACGGAAACTGTAAAAAGCGTTAATTTCGGAGAAAAGTAACGGGCAGGAATGCGAAACGGCATGGACTAACGGTAAAAATGTAAAGTCTAGGCTATAAATAGATGGCCTAGAACTTACCTGGTTACCTTTTCCCTGCTTTCTCGCAATCAAACATCTTCTGAGCCCTTTGAGTTCTTTGAGCTCTAGCCTCTATTTTCCCCAAAGTAGCTCATCGACTGCAATGGTGAAGACCAAAGGTTTTGGAGCTCCGTCGACTTTGGCTCGGCAGCAGGCAGCTGCAGCAGCAGTGGCTGCGATGTTGGCAACGGCGCCTCCGGCATCGGCAATGACATCCATGGCGGCAGGAGGGAGAAATCCCCAAAATGTCGATGATCAAAGTCTCTGCCCGCCATCAACGAAGTACCTGGACCAGTCTTTCCAACTGGGATCTTCTACCTGCAAGAGGGAATCACTGGCTATCGCAGTAGAAGGAAAGATTAGCACCGGAGTTATGATTCGTAAGCCCGGAAAAGAACTCATCCCATCGCCAAGGCCCGGAGAAGTGGTTGTCTTCGAAGCCTTCTTCGAAGCCGGTTTGGGCCTCCCAGCAGTTGACTTCCTGGCGGAGGTACTCGGTTTATTTCATGTCACCCTCCCTCAATTATCTCCGAACGCAGTAGCTCGACTGGTTATCTTCGAATGGGCACTGAGAGCCGAAGGTTGTGAGGGGAGGGCAGAGATCTTCGCTGCGCTACATAGAGCCTCATGTCAGCCAAAAACCTTCGTAGGTCCCGGAGGTGAAAAAGTAGTGATAGCCTTCAGAAGCATCAATTTTAGGCTTCGAGACGAATATGCCCTTCAATTCCCTGCTAAGGCCATCAATGCAAGATGGTACACATACTGGGTCATGAGATGGTTCTATGCCGAAGTTGGGGCGAGTAATCCTGTGGCAGGACCTCTGAAAGAAATCCAATTCCGGAAGGAAGCCTTAGTGCATCCAGGCCAAGGTCAGCTCGAAGCTCGTCTCAACCTACTTCAAAGGGTCAGCCGAAGGTTGAGCATGCGAGACTTAGCCGAAGAATTCCTCGGGTTACAAATCTCTCCACTGATGGCCAACTGGCCTATCATCTTCGAAGAGGATTCGGAAGGCGGTCTCCGAAAGATCACCTTGACTTCGAGCCCTGCAGGTAACTTCGAAGACAACATGCATTATGCATATTCATTCGAAGAAAAACTAACTTGATTTATTTTTTAGCTTCTTCAGCCCCTGTTACTTCAGAAAAAATCGTAAGGGCTTCGGAGAAGATTTCCGGCGCTCCAACTCTGACTGAAAAAGAATGGAGAATCAAGTTGGTCGGGAGTTGGGAGAGATTTAACAGAGTATGGGGAATGCTGGAAATCACTCCGCCCCCTTTGATGGATTGGGTGCCTTCGGAGAAAGGACCCAAGAAGAGGAAAACCGAAGCTGGGACTTCGAGCTCTGCGAAGACCCCGGTGAAGAAGGTGGCTCGAAAGCCAAAAAATCTTTCACCTTTGAATCCTGCACCTTCGAGCTCAAGGGCTTCAGTCTCTGACTCCCAAGAGGATGAAGGGAGATTACTTGTGCATCTAATAGACGAAGATGAAACTCAAAGAACTGCACAAGCTGAAGTACCTGCAAACGTGTCGGAGTCCCGAGAAAATCCTGAGCAATCAAGGACTTCGGCATTTCAAGAAGATATTTCTCAGGACGAAGTTCCTGTGAAAGAAAGTGGGGTCGAAGTCACTATGGCTTCAATTC
Organism: Zizania palustris; assembly: GCA_019279435.1. Taxonomy (NCBI): domain Eukaryota; kingdom Viridiplantae; phylum Streptophyta; class Magnoliopsida; order Poales; family Poaceae; genus Zizania; species Zizania palustris. The sequence goes on along the minus strand of JAAALK010000289.1, from coordinate 14,639,049 downwards.
CCGAAGAGGCAACGAGGACTGCTCAGGACGATGCTCCTGCAGTCCAAGACTTAACAGCTGATTCAGATGAAGATCTAACCTTCGATCCGCCGAACAGTCCGATGATGACTCCTCTGCAAAACGTCGAAGGTAGAATTCGAATAACTCTTTCATGTTTATTTTGTATATTTATACAATGTATAATACTCTTTTTTTACAGAGTCCACTCCTATGGAAGAGGTCCGCCAAGAAGAAATAATTCCTGTACCTTCGACGACTTCGGAGCCAGCCGAGAGAGTTACTCAAAAGGGACCTGGAAGAGGTAAAAGACATATAGAGCCCCTCCCTGCTGTGAGTTCCGGATCAACTCTGTCTGATTCAACAGATGAGAGCCAATCTTCCGGTGAGGGCTAGTCTCCAGTGGCTCCGAAGACCACAAGCCAACGCTCTGGTCCTTCGCTGGACGAAGATGACCAAGAGGTAATAAGTATGCTCCCCTTGCTGGCTCCTTTCTTAGGGCAAGCAACTGGTCTTCGGACTTTGCTCGAACCTTTGGATCGAGCTAGCCGTGACATAGGGGAGACCAATTTAGTGGCCATTCTGAGCAATGCGGATAGAACGGAGCTTAATGCCGCTATAGAACGTGCAGCCTACCAGGTACGAAGTAACTGTGAAATAACATAGAATTCATCTACGAATAAACATTTACCTTAGTTTTTATTTTTGCAGCAAACTGTCTTGACCCGAGCTGCAAATATATGCAATGACGAAGAGATCGCTCGTCTTCGGGAGGAAAATAACGTCCTTCAAAGGAATCTTAACATCTCCGAAAGTCGAGTGGCTCAAATGGACAATATAGTGTCAACAGAGCGAAGGGCCAGACAAGGTTTGGAGGTTGCGAATAAAGAGCTCGAAGCAGAAAGAATTGTGCTTCGAGCAGAAGTTGAAAAGTTGCGAGTGGAGCATGCTACTGCGGGGTTCGAGCTTGTCAGACTCCAAGAAGAAGCTAGCCAGCTGTTAAACCAAAAGAATATTTTGACCACTGAAAATGCTAGACTTTCTGGGGTTCTGGGCGAAGTCACTTCGACGAAGGACGCGTTGAATGAAGACAAGCTGAAGTCTGAGAAGGTGGCTGTGGAAGTTATGAATCAGTTGTTAGGTGTCCTGGAGTACTTCGGTACTACTGGGATACTTCATTCTGACGATAACATCACTCTTCTGCGCCGGTTGAAAAGGATCCAAGGAGTGGCGAAGCAAATGAAGACAGCGGGCATTAGATACGGAGAACTCTCCGGACAAGTGGCTGCTGTCGACCTACTTCGCTACTACGAAGATCTGGGCCGATCGATAACTCCGGACGCAGGAGGGGGCCCAATCACCTTCGACGACGAGCGACTTCTGACACCTTCCGCAGGTGTGGCTGCTGCCTGGCGAGCCTTCCAAACTTCATGGAGAGCCGAAGGTCGTTCCGCGATCAAGGCTTGGATCGATGAAGGCCAACGCCAGAAGCAAGTTCGGACCCAAGCTTCAAGCAGTCAGCCTCCTCCGAACCCGCAGGTTTAGAAATATCTTAGGATTTTTGGCCATGTAAAGCTTTATGCTTATAAACATTTATCAATGAAAATTTGTTTGTCATATTTTTAGGCTTTGCCTCTTACGGAAGATATCTAAGTGTTAGACCTTAACGACGAAGTTCGCTCATTATGGACCACCTTCGATCTTCTAAAAGCTTATAAACGTCCTCGATTTCTAATTCCTCGAGATGACTCCGGTGTAATTGCGCCCGAAGTAATCAAAGATATACTGTCTTATATTAAAGAGGAAGAAAAAGAGGTTAACTTAAACACTTCGTCTTCTGAAGACGTTATATGGTCTGAGGACGAAGATGAAGCTCAAAATAAAAAGCCTGAAGAACTTGGAAGCTGGGAAAGGAGCCCCGAATGGCTTCGAACTTGGGCCGAGCTTCAACAAGAACAGAAGGATTTTAGAGATTCGAAGGGGGGCAAGAGAGTTAAACGCAAAGTTATTAGAACTCCCGGCGCTAGAACTAGTCATTCCAATTTTTCATAATGTAATCTGTAAACACATTTGTTTGAATAATGAATACCGATTTAAAATTGTCTCCATATTTACTAGCCCCTCTTTGGGTATAAGCAACTTCAAATTGTATTCAAAGATGGTTATGCGCAAAGAAAAAACTTCGGAGTACAATTTTTTTTGGGGGTTCGGAGCCCCTCTGCAATTTAAAGATCTTTTAAAATCTTATAAAATGTCTTCGACTATTTGTAGTCGGAAGAATGGCAGCTTAGTACCTTTGTTTTTTGAAAGAAATCATTTGAGATAACTTTCAAGATACCTTAGTATCTTAGATAATTTGTCACTTGGGACTATGCTAACAGACATTCGAAGCTCATGGCTCAAACTCTGTTTTTCTTTAGCCACCTTCGGCTCTTTTTGCGATCTCTGTCGAACCAATGGTTCGGAGTTTGCAATGGTCTCTTTGGACTCTTTTTACGGATGTCTACCAGCCAATGGCTTGGACTCCGTATATTTTGGCCACCTTCGGCTCTTTTTGCGGAAGTCTACCAACCAATAGCTTGGACTTCGCAGGTTTTGGCCACCTTCGGCTCTTTTTACGGAAGTCTACTAGCCAATGGCTTGGACTCCGAATGATGTGGTTTTGGGCTCTTTTACGGATGCCTACAAGCCGGTGGCTTGGACTCCGGATTATGTCAGCCCCCACGTCGGAAGCTTCAAACCAATCGTTCGAAGTCCGAAAATACAATCCAGCTTCATGACACTTCCCTCTCGGTCGACCCCGCGGTTCCAGTGTGTCCACTCAGAAGATGGAAGTCTATGAGGGGAAGGCATTATCAGGATCATATGCTTTATTAATTTGGAAGATGATTACAAGTGAGTTACAAGGAGCCCTTATGTGAAGTATCACTTTAGGTGCTCCGCATGCCAAGTATGTGCTAACTCTTCACCTTCTAAATTAGCTAATTTGAAAGAGCCAGGGCGTCCTGAACGAACAATTAGGTATGGACCTTCCCATTTATTTCCTAACTTCCTTGGCGCTATAATGCTTCGTAGAACAAGATGACCCGGTCTTAGTTCATTGAGCTTAACCTTCGGGTCAAACCAAGCCTTCATTTGCTGATGATACTTTGATAAATTTGCCACAGCTCGAAGTCTTGTTTCTTCTGATAAATCTAACGAAGCTTGTCTTTCTTCTTCAATTTCCGGTTCGGTGCTGCGAAATGATCCTCCTTTGAGCTCCGTTGGAGTCATAGCTTCATCTCCGAATAGTAGTCTGAATGGAGTAAAACCTGTAGACCTTGTTTGCGTAGTCCGAATGGACCACAAAATCTTCGGAAGCTCTTCGGTCCACAGTCCCTTGGCTAATCCTACTATCCTTTGATTTAGCCCTGACAAAATATTTCCATTGGCTCGCTCTACGGCTCCATTAGACTGACGATGCCTCACTGCAGCAAAACATAACTGAATGCCTAGATCTTCGCAAAACTTCCTGAAGGGTTCTGCATCGAACTGTGTTCCATTATCAACTGTGAGTTGTCTAGGCACTCGGAACCGGCAAATGATGTTCTTCCAAAAGAATTTTTGTATATTGTTCGAAGTGATAGCTGTCAAGGGCTCTGCTTCCACCCACTTAGAAAAATATTCAATAGCTACCACTGCGAACTTCAGATTTCCCTTGGCTACTGGAAAAGGTCCAATTAAATCCATACCCCATCTGGCCATAGGCCATACCGGAGCAATAACTTGAAGAGCTGTTGGTGGGCGATGACTTCGTCGACCCATCCACTGGCATCCTTGACAAGTGCGGACTAAGCTCTCCGCATCAGCTGTTATTGTAGGCCAGTAAAGCCCCTGGCGAAGTGTTTTTCCTGCCAAAGCTCGCGGGGCTAAATGGCTACCACAAAGGCCTTCATGAATTTCTCGAAGAATTTCTTGACCTTCGGCTTAAGATATACATCGGAGTAGAGGGGAACATACTCCGGCCTTGTAAAAAATACCATTGATTATTTGATAATTTCTAGCTCTAAGATTTAATCTTGACAGCTGTGGCTCTTCGGGCAAATTTGTTCCTCCCTGTAAAAGTTCCATGATTGAATTTTTCCAATCTGCACTAGGAATGCAAAGAATTTCTGCAGAGGGAATTTGTGGCACCGAAGGTATACTGAGCTCCTCATAGAAAGCTTCTTCTGGCACATCTACAGCTCCGGCTGCAGCTTTTGCTAAGATGTCCGCTTGCACATTTTCTGCTCTTGGTATACTCCGAATGGAAATACCCTTGAAGTGTGCTTTGATTTTACAGATTTCTTCTAAGTACTTTGCAAGCTGTGGATGCCGAACCTGGAAACTTTTATCTACGTGCCCGGCTACTATCTGAGAATCTATCTTTATAATAATTCTTGTAGCCCCTAGAGCACGTGCTTTTCGGAGTCCCAATAAAATCCCTTCATACTCCGCTATATTATTGGTAGACTTAAAGTTGAGTCTTGCGGAGTACATTGCTCTTTGCCCTGAAGGCGAAATTAATACTGCTCCGATGCCTACTCCGGATGCTTGGAAAGCCCCATCGGAGTAAACAGTCCAAACTCCGTCACTTGACTTCTCCGGAACCAAATTTGTAGGTGGAGTCCATTCTGCTACAAAATCTGCTAAAACTTGCGATTTGATTGCTGTCCTTGCCAGGAAAGATATGCCGAAGGGTGCTAGCTCAACTGCCCACTTCCCAATCCTTCCAGTGGAATCCTTACTTCGAAGCATATCTCCTAAAGGATACGAAGTTGGTACAATTACATTGTGTGCCAAAAAATAATGTCTTAATTTCCTCGAAGCAATTATCAAAGCATAAACGAACTTCTCAAGTTCGGAGTATCTTGTCTTCGCTCCTGATAATGCTTCGGATACAAAATAAACAGGATTTTGGACTAACTTCCCATTGAAATCCACTTCTCTGACAAGGACTGCACTGATAGCAGAACCTGTAGCTGCAAGGTAAAGGAGTAGGGTTTCGTCCACAGTAGGCACCGTGAGTGTAGCAAGATTACTGAGATACTCTTTAATATCTTCAAAGCTTTTCTGACACTCCGGTGTCCATGCAAAATCTTCGGACCCCTTCAATGCTTTAAATATAGGCAAGCTTCTCTCCGCAGACCTTGATAAAAACCTGCTAAGTGCTGCCAGACGTCCAGTCAGCTTTTGCACTTGCTTTAAATTTTCCGGAGGAGCCATCTTCTTTAGTGCAGTTATTTGAGTAGGGCTAGCTTCAATCCCCCTGCTTGAAACTAAATACCCTAACAATTTTCCAGCCTTAGCTCCGAAGATACATTTTTCGGGGTTAAGACGGATCCCACATGCCCGAAGGCTATTGAATGTTTCTGCTAAGTCTAGGCTATGTTGGTGCTTTAAAGCACTCTTTATTACAATATCATCCATATAGGCCTCCACATTGCGACCTAATTGATGACCTAGAGCCTTAGCAACTAACCTCGAAAAAGTAGCCCCAGCAATTCTTAAGCCGAAGGGCATTCTTACATAACAGAAGACTCCCGAAGGAGTTACAAAGCTTGTCTTGATCTCATCTTCGCGCTTCAACCATATTTGATGATAACCAGAATACGCGTCAAGGAAGCTTAATAACTCCGAACCTGTGGTGGAGTCAACCAATTGATCAATTCGGGGCATGGGGTAGGGGTCACGAGGGCATGCTTTATTCAAGGATGTGAAATCAATAAACATGCGCCACTTCCCGGAAGACTTCTTTCTGACAAAGACTGGGAGGGCTAACCATTCTGTGTGAGCCACTTCTCTAATAATCCTAGCTTTCAACAATTTTTCAACTTCGTCTTTTGCTAGAGCAGCTCTTTCTGCAGACATTTTCAGGAGTCCTTGCCGAACAAGGCGGGCCTTCGGGTTTACAAGTAAACTATGTTCAATGATATCCCGATCGACTCTGATGATATCTTCGTTAGACCAAGCGAAGACATCCAAATTCTCTTCCACCACATTTTCCAAGGAGGTTGCAACTTCTGGAGGTAAATCTTTACCAAATTGAAATGTATACTCTTTACCATCTTTAACAATGACCTTCGCTGCAATCTCTCCTTCAGGACTTGGTCTCGGAAGGGACTTCTTCGAAGCTTCGGAGGAGGCTAAAAAAATTTCTTCATTATCTTGTACATTGTTTACTTGTCTTGGATCAAGAGGGGCACCATGACCATATTCCGCTCTCCGAGCGATGGCTTGATCTCCGAAGACAGTAAGGACTCCTGCTTGTGTGGGCATCTTCATGCACAAATAATTGTGATGCGCCACAGCTCCGAACTGGTTTAGCATGCCTCTTCCAAAGATGACGTTGTAAGCATACGGGGCATCTACGACATCGAAGATTACTTCCTCAGTTCGAGCCAACAAACCCTCTCCGAAGGTAACTTCCAGGCCTATTTGGCCAAGTGCATCAAGCGGAGGTCCTGCGAAGCCTTGCAAAGGACGAGCTGCTGGAAGAAGATGCTTTCTGGAGATGCACAATTGATCGAAGGCTTGAACAAAAATGATGTCTGCCGAACTACCTCCGTCAATCAACACCCTTCGAACTTCAGTGCCCGCAATATCAGCAGTGATAACAAGTGGATCTGCATGCGGGAACTTAATGCCAGCTGCGTCCTCCGCAGAAAAGGATATCGGTACATGAGACCACTCCGGCATTGCAGCTGCAGATGACGAAGTCCCAATATGGCCTACTTCTCTGACGTAGTCTCTTCGCTGTCTCTTTGACTTGCCTCCGAGGGTACCTCCTCCAGAGATGGGGAGAACTACTCTTTTCCCGCGGTCTTGCCCTTCCTCTTGCTTCAGAGGTGGCATAACATTGGCCACTTGAGGGTGTCTTGCAGCATCAAAGTTTTCTATCCGCGCCACAGCCTGGACCAGCTCTGGGCGCGTCGCAGCTGGAACTCGGTCGGTAGTACCTCGACCCGAAGTTCTTTCTAGATACTCTCCTCTTAGAGTAAGTATAGCCTTGCAAGTATCAGTTGCATGTCTTCGATTTTCTCCATGGATGCAGCAAAAAAGGGTCTGGCCCTTGCCAGCCGTTTTCCCTGACGGCCTCCAACCGCTGGCCTTGTTCCCCGAAGACTGTGGAGCTCTCTGTGTAAACTTCTGTGGGGGTGCAATATTCATGACTTCAGAACGAGGGTGCTTTTGCCCTCTTCTCCGATCATGTTGATCTTCGAAGATTGGTTCTTGCGGCTATGCCGAAGTTTTTACTTCTACTTTAACTTCTTGCAATATGGATGAAGTAGCGGTAGTTCTTTGAAGCCAACCCTCTTCCGACCTCGCATACTCCTCGAAGTATGACATCAACTGAGAGACCGAGGAGATGCTTTTCCGATGAAGCTTATCCAAAAGGCCTTGATGAGTGACGCCTTCCCGAGCTGCATCAACTACCGAAGATGCAGACGACCCCTGGATCTGCGACTTCGTATGAGCGAAGCACTTGAAATATTGCCTCAATGTCTCTTCGGGGAGCTGTTTCACCTGGAAAAGGCTTCCTGTTGACATGGGAGGTACGAAGCTGCCTTGAAAATTGCTTATAAACTTCTTCTTCAGCTGCCCCCATGAATTAATTGATCCTGGCTTCAAGGACCAGAACCACCTTAATGCCACTCCTTGAAGAGCTAAGGGGAAGCACTTTGCCATGGTGTCTCGAACTCATCCGCTAGCTTCCATTGCTAGGGCATAAGAACGAACAAACTCTCCGGGATCTTCATCTCCAGCATACTTACAGAGCTTCAAAGTCTTAAACTTCGGATCAAAGCGAACTTTTTGCAGCTCAGGATGCAGCATAGATTCATTATCGAAGGAGGCGTTCTCTGGGGCTTCGGGATAATCGGGTTCATCATCTTCGGGCACTTCTGGGATAGCTGGGATGGCTTGAGAGCGAAGCCTGTTCGCAGCTTCTTGTCGCCACCTTGCTACTTCAGCTTGAAGGTTGGCCATTTGAGTGGCCATATCTCCAAGATTGTCTTCATCTCCTCCGGAAGGATCTTCCGGGTCTTGAGAGCTAGTAGGATCAGTTCGAAGTGGGATGGAAGGTGGAAGAGGGATTCCAGGTGGTCGAAGTATGGAAGGATTTGGCGGAGAAGCTCCGTATGTTCGAGGGATGGAAACTCCTTCCGGAGTTTGAGGTGGAGGGAAAGTCGAAGGCCCTCCGACTTCTACCGTGTCGGACGGGGTCTCTCCGGAGATCCGAGAAGACCTCCGAACAGGGTTACGAGGTCCACTCCGCTTAGGAGGCATGATGTAGGAAATTGGTAGAGAACGAAGTTTTTCGAACTAGGTTCCCCACGGACGGCGCCAACTGTTGGCATAAAAGATTACACTAACAGGTTTCTGTAGAATAGAAACTAACAAATGAAGTGTTTGCGAAGAGAACTGTTCTAAGCCTCCGAAAGGATAACAAGTTAGAATAGTTCGAATGTGTGTGTTGAATAACTTGTATTTGGTCCCTATTACAGGGTGAAATGGGGGGTATTTATAGGTCCAAATATTAAGGAAAAGACCTATTTACCCCTCTATTACAACCGACATAGTGGAAACTATTCGGTACCCTTGATAGGGCTAAAATGGTAAAAGACTAATCTAATAATATAAAAGATAAATCTTCCATCTTAGCTGGCAATAAAGATCTTGAAAAGCCTTAGTCCGAAGATGTACTCCGAACCAATGCCTATCTTCGTACTTCGAGCTTGACTCAGGGTATCTTCGAAGATGGACGTTTGGAAACCTTCGAATCCACTATCTGCTTTCATGCTGTTGCAGCAATAACCCCGAAGATAAGATATTTTCCCCCAACAGACCCCACAAGACAACCTCCAGTGGCCAGTGTTATGCCACCTCCGAAGCAAGAAGATGGCCAAGACCAGGGCAAAAGAGTGGTCCTTCCTATCTCTAGAGGAGGAACTCTTGGCAGCATGTCAAAGAGGCAACAAAGAGAGTATGTTCGTGAAGTAGGTCATATTGGAACCTCTTCGTCGGCAGCTGCAATGTCTCAGTGATCCTATGTGCCTATATCTTTCTCTGCAGCTGATGCAACAGGTATAAAATTCCCCCATGCGGATCCCCTTGTAATCACTGCCGATATTGCAGGAAAAGAAGTTCGGAGAGTGCTGGTCGATGGCGGAAGTTCGACAGATATTATATTTGTTCAAGCCTTCGATCAGCTTTGCATCTCCCGGAAGCATCTCCTCCCCGCAGCTCGTCCCCTTCAAGGCATCGTAGGACCTCCTCTTGATGCCCTCGGCCAAATAGGTCTTGAGGTTGCCTTCGGAGAGGTGCTCTTGGCAAGGACAGAGGAAGTAATTTTGGATGTGGTGGATGCCCCTTATGCTTATAATGTCATCTTCGGAACGGCCATGTTAAATCAGTTCGGAGCTATGGCCCACCATAATTATTTATGCATGAAGATGCCTACGCAAGCAGGAGTACTTACTATTTTCGGTGATCAAGCCATTGCGCGAAGAGCAGAATACGGTCATGGCCCCCCTCTCGATCCAAGGCAAGTGAATAATGTGCAAGGAAATTCATAGGATATCTCTACTTCAAGTGAATCTTCAAAGAAATCCTTACCAAGGCCAAGTCCCGAAGGAGAAATCGTAACGAAGATTATTGTTAAGGATGGCAAAGACTATCTCCCTTTCAGTTTGGCAAAGATTTGCCTTCAGAAATCACTACTTCATTGGAAAAAGTAGTTGGAGAGAATTTGGATGTCTTTGCCTGGTCTGATGAAGACATTCCGGGAGTTAGGCGAGATATCATTGAGCACAACTTACTTGAAAACCCAAGGGTTCGGCCTGTTCGATAGGGGCTTCGAAAGTTATCAGTAAAAAGGGCAAGCCTTGCTAAGGCAGAAGTGGAGAAATTGTTGACGGCTGAGATTATCAGAGAATTAGCTCATATGGAGTGGCTAGCCATCCTAGTCTTCATCAAAAAGAAATCCTCCAGAAAGTGGCACATGTGTATTGATTTTACATCTTTGAATAAAGCATGCCCATGTGACCCCTACCCCATGCCCCGAATAGATCAATTAGTTGACTCCACTGCTGGTTCAGAGTTATTGAGCTTCCTTGACGCGTACTCTGATTATCATCAAATCTGGTTAAAGCACGAAGATGAAATCAAAACAAGCTTCGTAACTCCTTCGGGAGTCTTCTGCTATGTAAGAATGCCCTTTGGCCTGAGAAATGTCGGCACAACCTTTTCGAGATCAATTGCTAAGGCTCTAGGTCACTAAATAGGCTGCAATGTATAAGCCTATATGGATGATATTGTAATAAAGAGTGCTTTAAAGCACCACCATAGACTAGACTTAGCGGAAACATTTGAGAGCCTCTGAGCATGTGGAGTCTACGTCAACCCCGAAAAATGTATCTTCGGGGCTCAAGCTGGAAATTTGTTAGGTTATTTAGTTTCGAGTAGAGGAATCGAAGCTAGCCCTACTCAAATAACTGCATTGCAAAGAATGGCTCCGCCGGAGAATTTAAACAGGTACAGAAGCTTAGTGGGCGCCTTGCAGCACTAAGTAGATTTTTAGCAAGGTCCGCAGAACAAAGCCTGCCCATATTCAAAGCATTGAAAGGGTCCAAAGATTTTGCATGGACACTGGAGTGCCAAAAGAGTTTTGATGATATTAAAAATTATCTAAGCAACCTCGCAACACTCACCGTGCCCATGGTAGATGAAACCCTTCTTCTTTACCTTGCAGCTACCGGCTCCGCTGTCAGTGCAATCCTTGTTCGAGAAGTTGATTTCAATGGGAAGTTGGTACAAAATTCAGTTTATTTTGTATCTGTTGGGGGAAAATATCTCATCTTCGGGGTTATTGCCGAAACAATATAAAGGCTGATAGCAGATTCGAAGGTTCCCAGACGTTCATCTTCGAAGATACCCGGAGTCAAGTTCGAAGTACGAAGATAGGCATTGGTTCGAAGTACATCTTCGAACTAAGGCTTTTCAAGATCTTTTCTGCCAGCTAAGATGGAAGACTTATCTTCTTTCTCATTAGATTAGTCTTTTACCATTTTAGCCCTATTAAGGGAGTCGAATAGTTTCCACTATGTCAGTTGTAATAGAGGGGTAAATAGGTCTTTTCCTTAATATTTGGGCCTATAAATACCCCCCCATTTCACCCTGTAATAGGGACCGAATACAAGTTATTCAATACACACTTTCGAACTATTCTAAGTTATTATCCTTTCGGAGGCTTAGAACAGTTTGTTTCGCAAACACTTCGTTTGTTAGTTTCTCTTCTACAGAAACCTGTTAGCATAATCTTTTACGCCAACAGTTGGCGCCGTCCGTGGGGAACCTAGTCCGAAAAACTTCGTTCTCTACCAACTTCTTACATCATGCCTCCTAAGCGGAGCGCGCCCCGCAATCCCACTCGGAGGTCTTCTCGGATCTCCGGAGAGATACCCTTCGACACGGTTGAAGTCGGAGGGTCTTCAGCATTCCCTCCGCAAACTCCTGAAGGGGATTCTATCCCTCGAACATACGAAGCTTCTCCGCCAACCCCTTCCATACTTCGACCACCCGGAGTCCCTCCTCCACCTTCCATCCCAATTCGAACCGATCCTACTAGTTCTCAAGACCCGGAAGATCCTTCCGGAGGAAATGAAGATAATCTTGGAGATATGGCCACTCAAATGGCCAACCTTCAAGCCGAAGTGGCAAGGTGGCGACAGGAAGCTGCGAACAGGCTTCGCTCTCAAGCCACCCCAACCATCCCAGAAGTGCCCGAAGACGATGATCTCGATTATCCCGAAGCCCCGGAGAACGCCTCCTTCGATAATGAATCTCCGCTGCATCCTGAGCTGCAGAAGGTTCGCTTTGATCCAAAATTCAAAACTTTGAAGCTCTGTAAGTATGCCGGAGATGAAGATCCCGGAGAGTTCGTTCGTTCTTATGCCCTAGCAATTGAAGCTAGCGGAGGAGTTCGAGACACCATGGCGAAGTGCTTCCCTTTAGCTCTTCAAGGAGTGGCATTAAGGTGGTTCTGGTCCTTGAAGCCAGGATCAATTAATTCATGGTCGCAGCTGAAGAAGAAGTTTATAAGCAACTTTCAAGGCACCTTCGTGCCTCCCATGTCAACAGGAAGCCTTTTCCAGGTGAAACAACTCCCCGGAGAAACATTGAGGCAATATTTTAAGCGCTTCGCTCATACGAAGTCGAAAATCCGGGGGTTGTCTGCATCTTCGGTAGTTGATGCAGCTCGGGAAGGCGTCACTCATCAAGGCCTTCTGGATAAACTTCATCGAAAAAGCATCTCCTCGGTCTCTCAGTTGATGGCATACTTCGAGGAGTATGCGAGGTCAGAAGAGGGTTGGCTTCGAAGGACTGCCGCTACTTCGTCCATATTGCAAGAAGTCAAAGTAGAAGTGAAAACTTCGGCACAGCCACAAGAACCAGTCTTCGAGGTGCAACATGATCGGAGAAGAGGGCAAAAGCACCCTCGTTCTGAAGTCATGAATATTGCACCCCCACAGAAGTTTACACAGAGAGTTCCACAGTCTACGGGGAAGAAGGCCAGCGGCTGGAGGCTGCCAGGGAAAACGGCTGGCAAGGGCCAGACCCTTTTCTGCTGCATCCATGGAGAAAATCGAAGCCATGCAACTGATACTTGCAAGGCTATACTTACCCTGAGGGGAGAGTACCTAGAGAGAACTTCGGGTCGAGGTACTACCGACCGAGTTCCAGCTGCAACACGCCCTGAGCCGGTCCAGGCTGTGGCACGGATAGAAAACTTTGATGCTGCAAGACACCCTCCAGTGGCCAATGTTATGCCACCTCCGAAGCAAGAGGAAGGGCAAGATAGAGGAAAAAGAGTAGTTCTCCCTATCTCCGGAGGAGGTACCCTCGGAAGCATGTCCAAGAGACAGCGAAGGGACTACGTCAGAGAAGTAGGCCATATTGGAACTTCGTCGTCTGCAACTGCAATGCCGGAGTGGTCTCATGTTCTGATATCTTTCTCTGCGGAGGATGCAGCTGGAATTAAGTTCCCGCATGCAGACCCACTGGTTATCACTGCTGATATTGCGGGTACTGAAGTTCGAAGGGTGTTGATTGACGGGGGTAGTTCGACAGATATCATTTTTGTTCAAGCCTTCGATCAATTGTGCATTTCTAGGAAGCATCTCCTTCCAGCGGCTCGTCCTCTGCAAGACTTCGCAGGACCTCCGCTTGATGCACTTGGCCAAATAGGCCTGGAAGTTACCTTCGGAGAAGGTTTATTGGCCCGGACTGAGGAAGTAATCTTCGATGTTGTAGATGCCCCGTATGCTTATAACGTCATCTTCGGAAGAGGCATGCTAAACCAGTTCGGAGCTGTGGCGCATCACAATTATTTGTGCATGAAGATGCCCACACAGGCAGGAGTCCTTACAGTCTTCGGAGATCAAGCCATTGCTCGGAGGGCGGAATATGGTCATGGTCCCCCTCTTGATCCAAGACAAGTAAACACCGTACAAGATAATGAAGAAATTTTTTCAGCCTCCTCCGAAGCTTCGAAGAAGTCCTTTCCGAGACCAAGTCCCGAAGGAGAGATTGCAACGAAGGTCATTGTTAAAGATGGTAAAGAGTATACATTTCAATTTGGTAAAGATTTACCTCCTGAAGTTGCAACCTCCTTGGAAAAGGTGGTGGAAGAAAATTTGGATGTCTTCGCTTGGTCTGACGAAGATATCACCAGAGTCGATCGGGATATCATTGAACATAGTTTACTTGTAAACCCGAAGGCCTGACCTGTTCGGCAAGGACTCCGGAAGATGTCCGCAGAAAGAGCTGCTCTAGCTAAGGACGAAGTGGAGAAATTGTTGAAGGCTGGGATTATCAGAGAAGTGGCTCACACAAAATGGTTAGCCAACCCAGTCTTCGTCAGAAAGAAGTCTTCCGGGAAGTGGCGCATGTGCATCAATTTCACATCCTTGAATAAAGCATGCCCACGTGACCCCTACCCCATGCCCCGAATTGATCAATTGGTTGACTCCACCGCAGGTTCGGAGTTACTAAGCTTCCTCGACGCGTATTCTGGTTATCATCAAATATGGTTGAAGCGCGAAGATGAGATCAAGACAAGCTTTGTAACTCCTTCGGGAGTCTTCTGTTATGTAAGAAATGCCGGGGCTACTTTTTCGAGGCTAGTTGCTAAGGCTCTAGGTCATCAACTAGGTCGCAATGTGGAGGCCTATATGGATGATATTGTAATAAAGAGTGCTTTAAAGCACCAACATAGCCTAGACATAGCAGAAACATTCAATAGCCTTCGGGCATGTGGGATCCGTCTTAACCCCGAAAAATGTATATTCGGAGCTAAGGCTGGAAAGTTGTTAGGGTATTTAGTTTCAAGCAGGGGAATTGAAGCTAGCCCTACTCAAATAACTGCGCTGCAAAAGATGGCTCCTCCGGAAAATTTAAAGCAAGTGCAAAAGCTGACTGGGCGTCTGGCAGCACTTAGCAGGTTTTTATCAAGGTCTGCGGAGAGAAGCTTGCCTATATTTAAAGCATTGAAAGGGTCTGAAGATTTTGCATGGACACCGGAGTGTCAGAAAAGCTTCGAAGGTATTAAAGAGTATCTCAGTAATCTTGCTACACTCACGGTGCCTACTGCGGACGAAACCCTACTCCTTTACCTTGCAGCTACAGGTTCTGCTGTCAGCGCAGTCCTTGTCAGAGAAGTGGATATCAATGGGAAGTTGGTCCAAAATCCTGTTTATTTTGTATCCGAAGCATTAACAGGAGGGAAGACAAGATACTCCGAACTTGAGAAGTTCGTTTATGCTCTAATAATGGCTTCGAGGAAGCTAAGACATTATTTTTTGGCACATAATGTAATTGTACCAACTTCGTATCCTTTAGGAGATATGCTCCAAAGTAAGGATTCTACTGGAAGGATTGGGAAGTGGGCAGTTAAGCTAGCACCCTTCAGCATATCTTTCTTGGCAAGGACAGCAATCAAATCACAAGTCCTAGCAGACTTTGTAGCAGAATGGACTCCACCTGCGAATTTGGTTCCGGAGAAGTCAAGTGACGGAGTTTGGATTATTTACTCCGATGGGGCTTTCCAAGCATCCGGAGCAGGCATTGGAGCAGTGTTGATTTCACCTTCAGGGCAATGAGCAATGTACTCCGCAAGACTCAACTTTAAGTCTACCAATAATATAGCGGAGTATGAAGGGATTTTATTGGGACTCCGAAAAGCACGTGTTCTAGGGGCTACAAGAATAATTATAAAGACAGATTCTCAGATAGTAGCAGGGCACGTAGATAAAAGTTTCCATGTTCGACATCCACAGCTTGCAAAGTACTTAGAAGAAATCTGTAAAATCGAAGCACACTTCAAGGGTATTTCCATTCGGAGTATACCAAGAGCAGAAAATGTGCAAGCGGACATCTTAGCAAAAGCTGCAGCCGGAGCTGTGGATGTGCCCGAAGAAGCTTTCTATGAGGAGCTCAATATACCTTCGGTGCCACAAATTCCCTCGGCAGAGATTCTTTGCATTCCTAGTGCAGATTGGAAAAATTCAATCATGGAACTTTTACAGGGAGGAACAAATTTGCCCGAAGAGCCACAGCTGTCAAGATTAAAGCTTAGAGCCAGAAATTATCAAATAATCAACGGTATTTTATACAAGGCCGGAGTATGTTCCCCTCTACTCCGATGTATATCTCAAGCTGAAGGCCAAGAAATTCTTCGAGAAATCCATGAAGGCCTTTGTGGTAGCCATTTAGCCCCTAGAGCTTTGGCAGGAAAAACACTTCGCCAGGGGCTTTATTGGCCTACAATAACAGCTGATGCGGAGAGCTTAGTCCGCACTTGTCAAGGATGTTAGTGGATGGGTCGACGAAGTCATTTCCCACCAACAGCTCTTCAAGTCATTGCTCCGGTATGGCCTATGGCCAGATGGGGTATGGATTTAATTGGTCCCTTTCCAGTAGCCAAGGGAAATCTAAAGTTCGCAGTGGTAGCTATTGAATATTTTTCTAAGTGGGTGGAGGCAGAACCCTTAACAGCTATCACTTCGAACAAATGTACAGAAATTCTTCTGGAAGAACATCATTTGCCGGTTCGGAGTGCCTAGATACCTCACAGTTGATAATGGAACACAGTTTGACGCAGAACCCTTCAGGAAGTTTTGCGAAGATCTAGGCATTCAGTTATGTTTTGCTGCAGTGAGGCATCCTCAGTCTAATGGAGCCGTAGAGCGAGCCAATGGAAATATTTTATCAGGGCTAAATCGAAGAATAGTAGGATTAGCAAAGGGACTGTGGACCGAAGAACTTCCGAAGATTTTGTGGTCCATTCGGACTACGCAAACAAGGTCCACAGGTTTTACTCCGTTCAGACTGCTATTCGGAGATGAAGCTATGACTCCAACGGAGCTCAAAGGAGGGTCATTTCGCAGCACCGAACCGGACATTGAAGAAGAAAGACAAGCTTCGTTAGATTTATCAGAAGAAACAAGACTTCGAGTTGTGGAAAATTTATCAAAGTATCATCAGCAGACGAAGGCTTGGTTCGACCAGAAGGTCAAGCTCAATGAACTAAGACCGGGTCATCTTGTTCTACGAAGCATTATAGCACCAGGGAAGTTAGGGAATAAATGGGAAGGTCCATACCTAATTGTCCGTTCAGGACGCCCTGGTTCTTTTAAGTTAGCTAATTTAGAGGGTGAAGAGTTAGCACATACTTGGCATGCGGAGCACCTAAAGCGATACTTCGCATAAGGGCTCCTTGTAATTCGCTTGTAATCATCTTCTAAATTAATAAAGCAACTGATCCTGATAGTGCCTTCCCCTCATAGACTTCCAGCTTCCGAGTGGACGCACTGGAACCGCGGGGTCGACCGAGAGGGAAGTGTCATGAAGCTGGATTGTATTTTCGGACTTCGAACCTGCAAGTTCGAAGCTTCCGACGTTGGGGCTGACATAATTCGGAGTCCAAGCCACCGGCTTGTAGGCATCCGTAAAAGAGCCCAAAACCACACCCTACGGAGTCCAAGCCATTGGCTGGTAGACTTCCGTAAAAAGAGCCGAAGGTGGCCAAAACCTACGGAGTCCAAGCCATTGGCTGGTAGACTTCCGTAAAAAGAGCCGAAGGTGGCCAAAACCTACGGAGTCCAAGCCATTGGCTGGTAGACTTCCGTAAAAAGAGCCGAAGGTGGCCAAAACCTACGGAGTCCAAGCCATTGGCTGGTAGACTTCCGTAAAAAGAGCCGAAGGTGGCCAAAACCTGCGAAGTCCAAGCCATTGGCTGGTAGACTTCCGCAAAAAGAGCCGAAGGTGGCCAAAATATACGGAGTCCAAGCCATTGGCTGGTAGACATCCGTAAAAAGAGTCCAAAGAGACCATTGCAAACTCCGAACCATTGGTTCGACAGAGATCGCAAAAATAAGCCGAAGGTGGCTAAAGCAAAACAGAATTTGAGCCATGAGCTTCGAATATCTGTTAACACAGTCCAAAGTGACAAATTATCTAAGATACTAAAGTATCTTGAAAGTTATCTCAAGTGATCTCTTTCATAAAACAAAGGTACTAAATTGCCATTCTTCCGACTACAAATAGTCGAATAAATTTAATAAGATTTTAAAAGATCTTTAAATTGCAGAGGGGCTCCGAACCCCCAAAAAATTGTACTCCCAAGTTTTTCTTTGCGCATAACCATCTTTGAATACATTTCGAAGTTGCTTATCCCAAAGAGGGGCTAGTAAATATGGAGACAATTTGAAATCGGTATTCATTATTCAAACGAATGTGTTTACAGATTACATTATGAAAAATTGGTATCTATACCAAGAAGGAATCGAAGACCTCTTCGGTCTCTAGAGCTAGGGGTGGAACGACTAGTTCCAGCGCCGGGAGTTCTAATAACTTTGCGCTTAACTCTCTTGCTCCCCTTCGAAGCTCTAAAATCCTTCTGTTCTTGCTGAAGCTCGGCCCAAGTTCGAAGCCGTTCGGGGCTTCTTTCCCAGCTTCTAAGATCTTCAGATCTTTTATTTTGAACTTCATCTTCGTCTTCGGACCAAATAGTGTCTTCAGAAGACGAAGTGTTTATGTTAACCTCTTTTTCTTCCTCTTTAATATAAGACAATACATCTTTGATTACTTCGGGCGCAATTACGCCGGAGTCATCCCGAGGAATTAGAAATCGAGGACGCTTGTAAGTCTTTAGAAGTTCGAAGGTGTTCCATAATGAGCGAAGTTCGTCGTTAATTTCTAACACTTCGATATCTTCCGTATGAGACAAAGCCTAAAAATATGATAAACAAATTTTCATTGATAAAGGTTCATAAACACGAAGCTTTACATAGTCAAAAATCCTAAATTATTTCTAAACCTGCGGGTTCGGAGGAGGTTGACTGCTTGAAGCTTGGTTCCGAACTTGCTTCTGGCGTTGGCCTTCATCGATCCAAGCCTTGATCGCGGAACGACCTTCGGCTCTCCATGAGGTTTGAAAGGCTCGCCAGGCAGCAGTCACGCCTTCGGAAGGATTTAAAAGCCGCTCGTCGTCGAAGGTAATAGAGCCCTCTGCGCTCGGAGTGATTGTTCGGCCCAAGTCCTCGTAGTAACGAAGTAGTCCGATGGCAGACACTTGTCCGAAGAGTTCTCCGTAATGAATACCCGCCGTCTTCATTTGCTTCACTGCTCCTTGGATCCTTTTTAACCGGCGCAAGAGAGTGACGTTGTCATCTGAAGGAAGTGATCCAGTAGTACCGAAGTACTCCAGAACACCTAGCATCTGTTCTATGACCTCCGTAGCTACCTTCTCGGACTTAAGCTTTTCTTCAATTAATGCATCCTTGCTCGAAGTCGTTTCTTCTAGAACTCTGAAAAGCCTAGGACTCTCCGTAGTTAAAGTATTCTTCTGATTTAGGAGTTGGCTAGCTTCCTCTTGGAGCCTAACAAGTTCGGAACCCGCATTAGCATGCTCCAACTGCACCCTTTCTATTTCCGCTCGAAGCACGATCCTTTCTGCTTCGAGCTCCTTATTTGCAGCCTCCAAGCCCTGTCTGGCCCTGCGTTCTGTTGAAATCATATTATCCATTTGAGCTACTCTAGCTTCGGAGAATGATAAGTTGCGCTGAAGAGCTTCGTTTTCTCCCCGAAGCTGAGCAATTTCACGTTCGCCCGATAAAGTTGCAGCACGGGCCAAGACCGCTTGCTAAGAAAAGAAAAAATCGAAGTAAGATATTATCCATGTATAATTTGCTATTGTTTCGAAGATGTTCCGTACCTAGTAGGCTGCTCGTTCCATGGCAACGTTTAGCTCCGAACTCTTCGCCTCGCTTAAAATAGCTACCAGCTCTGTCTCCCCGACTTCGCGACTGGCTCGACCCAAAGGTTTGAGCAGATTCCGAAGCCTAGTTCTTTGCTCCAAAAAAGGAGTTAAAAGAGGGAGCATTGCCGAAGCTTCCTGGTCATTCCTGCTCGGCGAAGTTCTGGAGGGTTCTCCTGAGGTCCTCGGAGCTTCAGTAGATGGCCCCCCCTCAGTAGATCGACTTTCATCTGTTGATTCAGACGAAGTTGATCCTTGAGCAGGGAGAGGCTCTATATGTATTTTACCCCTTCCAGGCCCCTGTTGAGCGACCTCCGGGTGCGGCTCCGAAGTTGTCGAAGGCCCTTGAATTGGATCTTCGCGATGTACTTCTACAGAAGGGGGATCTGCAAAAGCAAAGGTATTATACATTGTATAATTTTGCAGAAAATAATAAGAGAATTATGCGAAGTTTACCTTCGACATTCTGGGGGCGATCGAGCATCGGACTGCTCGGAGGATCAAAGGTGAGGTATTCGTCTGAATCCAAAGTTAAAATTTCAACTGCCGGAGTATCTCCTTGAGCAGTCCTCCCTTCATCCAAAACTGAAGTTGTAGCAACTTCAACTTCACCTTCGCCCACAGGGGCTTCGATTTGCTCCTCCTCTTGAGCATCCGGAGTTCTCACTTCTTCAATATTAGCCTGAGACTCCGTCATACCTGCAGTATCTTCAATGTGAATATCTGTTTGAGCTGCATCTTCATCGATCAACCTCATTAATAGTTTACCTTCATCCTCCTTAGAACCGGAGGTTGAGGATCTTGGGCTCGGAGGTGCCGGCTTTCTAGGCTTTTTAGACACCTTTTTCACCGGAGTCTTTGCAGAACTCGAAGCTCTAGCTTCGGCTTTTCTCTTTTTGGGCCCTTTCTCCGAAGGCACCCAATCCATCAGAGGGGGCGGAGTGATTCCCAGCATCCCCCACACTCTGTTAAACCTTTCCCAACTTCCGACTAACTTGACTATCCATTCTTTTTCGGTCGGAGTTGGAGCACCCAAAATCTTCTCCGAAGCCCTTATGATTTGTTCCGAAGTAATAGGGGCTGAAGAAGCTAAAAAATAAAAATAAATCAAGTTAGTTTTTCTTCGAATGAATATGAATAAAACATATTGTCTTCGAAGTTACCTGCAGGGCTCGAAGTTGAAGCAATTTTTCGAAGACCACCTTCCGAATCCTCTTCGAAGATGATAGGCCAGTTGGCCATCAGCGGAGAAATTTGCAGACCGAGGAATTCTTCGGCTAAGTCTCGCATGCTTAACCTTCGGCTAATCTTCTGAAGCAGGTTGACGCGGGCTTCGAGCTGACCTTCGTTGGGCTGCACTAAGGCTTCCTTCCGGAATTGGATTTCTTTAAGGGGTCCGGCCAGAGGACTGCTTGCCCCAACTTCGGCATAAAACCATCTCAGAACCCAATCAGTATACCATCTGGCATTGATGGCCTTGGCAGGAAACTGAAGGGCATACTCATCTTGAAGCCTAAAGTTGATACTACCGAAGGCTACTACTACTTTTTCACCTCCGGGGCCTACGAAGGTCTTTGGTTGGCATGATGCTCTATGAAGTGCAGCGAAGATCTCTGCCCTCCCTTCACAACCTTCGGCTCTCAATGCCCATTCGAAGATAGCCAGTCTAGCTACTGCATTCGGAGATAATTGAGGGAGGGTGACATGGAATAGATCGAGTACCTCCGCTAGGAAATCTACTGCAGGAAGGCCCAAGCCGGCTTCGAAGAAGGCTTCGAAAACAACTACTTCTCCAGGCCTTGGTGACGGAATAAGCTCTTTACCGGGCTTGCGGATCATCACTCCAGTACTAATTTTCCCTTCTACTGCGATTACCAATGACTCTCTCTTGCAGGTAGAAGGCCCCAATTGGAAAGATTGATCCAAATATTTTGTTGATGGCGGGCACAGACCTTGATCATCGACATTTTGGGGATTTCTCCCTCCTGCCGTCACGGATGTCGCTGCAGATGCCGGAGGTGCCGTCGCCATTGCTGCCGCCGCTGCTGCAGCTGTGGCCTGCTGCCTAGCCAAAGCTGAAGGCCCCGCACCTTTGGTCTTCGCCATTGCAGTCACTGGGTTGCTTTGGAGAATCTGGAGGCTAGGGCTCAAGAACTCAAGGGGCTCGAAAGGTGTTTGATTGCGAGAAAGCGGTGAAAAGGTAACCGGGTAAGTTCTAGGCCTTCTATTTATAGCCTAGATTTTACTTTTTTACCGTTAGTCCATGCCGTTTCGCATTCCTGCTGTTACTTTTCTCCGAAATTAACGCATTCTACAGTTTCCGTTAGAAACAGAAAGCTAACGGCTATTTTCTCTAAGTCTAAAAGACTTTCGAACTTCCTAAGTCGGTTCTAAGATAGTTCGAAAAGCAATTATCCTAAGACTGATTCGGAATTTATATCTTCATGCATTTCGGAGATGAACTAAAAACCAATAACCCCTATGTTTTGTTATCTTTTCCTTCCGTATACTGCTCTCCTAACGTTACAGGTTAAACGGAGAAGCGTATTTGAGGGGCTACTGTTGGGGGAAAATATCTCATCTTCGGGGTTATTGCCGAAACAACATAAAGGCTGATAGCAGATTCGAAGGTTCCCAGACGTTCATCTTCGAAGATACCCGGAGTCAAGTTCGAAGTACGAAGATAGGCATTGGTTCGGAGTACATCTTCGAACTAAGGCTTTTCAAGATCTTTTCTGCCACGTAAGATGGAAGACTTATTGTAACACCCCAAGAAATAAAAAGGAATAAAATAAAAAGAAAAGTATTATCTAAAACATTTTTGATTAATTATTAAAGGGAAATTCACAAAAGAACCCAAATAAAGCCAAACAGGGAAAAATACTAAAAATCTGGACTTGAAAATTTTATGAGATAAACTAGAGGCCAAAATATAATTTTAGGAATTTTTACAAATTTTTATCAACAGTGATTCAACCCTTAAGCAAATATATGAATTACTGGAATTATTTTAATCAGAAAAACATTTAAAATCCTTAACAGGCCGCCCACCTCCAAAGTACTCTCAACCCAGCCCAGCCCAGCCGTCCCTCACTGACCCGTGGGTCCCGCCTGTCGGCGCCATCCCTCCCCCTCTCTCCTCTCCCGCTCGCTCCGCAGGGTCCACTTGGAAGCCTCCCGCTCGCACCCTTCCGCCGCTAACATCCCGGGCCCGTCTGTCGGCACGTTTGCCCCGCCTTCGCCCACTGACAGGTGGCCCCCACCTGTCAGATTCGTCTTCAACAATGGAAGGGGATCCCCCCCTTCCATTCCCGTCGGCCCCTTGCCCTAATCGCCGCCAGCCACCCAAATCCACAAAATTGGGCACGGGATCCTGACCCCCGTTCACCGGTGATTCATTTCCAACCAAAACCGACGCGATTTCATCCATTTGGAAGCCAATCCGAGAGCTATAGTAACCTCGCCGGAATTGGGAGGAAATCCTCCTCGGGTTTCCCTCGTTTTCCTTTCCAAACCGACGCCGGCGAGCCCCTATAAGAGCGCCCCAGCCTCGCCGCAACCCGAGCACACCACCCAAGCCCTAGTTGGCGCAATCCCGTAGGCCACCGCCCTCCTTCTCGGTTTTCCCTCTGCTCTCTCTCCGGTAGCCCCTCGCCGGCGCTCCAGGCCACCGTCGCCCTAACTAAGGCCACCGCCGGGACCGCCGTTGCCACTGCTCCCTCGGCCTCGCCTCCGTTCGCGTTTCCCATCGCCGGATCGCCGTCGCCACCGTCGACCCGAGGGTCTTCATCGTGCTCCTCGCCGCCGGCCGCCTCCAGTCACCAACCGTCCCCATCTCCGGTACGGTTGCACTCCCCTCTCCATCCTCTTTCCGTTTTCGCCGTCGCCTAGGGCCATGGACCCCGCCGCCGCCGTTCGCCCCTCGCCGTCGCACCGCCGGAGTCAGGGACGAAGACCTCGGTCATCCCCCGTGCCGTGCGCGTGCCGGACGAACTCGGTACCGTGCGATCGGAGATGAACGGCTAAGATTAGAGCCCGCTCGGGTCTAATCTGGGCCGTTCACTCGGTCAAAGGGGTACCGACCGCCATCGGCCGTTGGATCGCACTTAAGCGCCCCGCCCTGCGATCGCCCGTTGGATCTGGATCCAACGGTCCTGCTCGGCCTGGTCCACGCGCGCGGTCAACGGTTCACGGTGAACCCAGTTCACCGTGGACCCGAGACTGTTTTCTGTTTAAATAAAATTCCAGAAAATTGTTTAAACTTCAAAAATTCATATCTTGCTCAATTTAACTCCAAATTTCACCATTCAAATTTTGTTAAAACCAGAATATTATTCTCTACACATTAATGCCATAAAAACAGTATGTTACTGTTACCCAAAATATTTTTATTAAATAAATGAATAAAAACCCTTTAGGGTTAAAATTTGAAATACAGAAATAAATTAGGAAAAATCCTAAAAAGTTAAGTTTTACTGTTTTATACCAAACTTTAGAATATTAAAAATATTACTTCACATAAAAACACCCACAAATATGAATATTGCTTATTTGGTGGATTTTATCTGTTTATTAAATGTATTGTTTACTTTTCCGTATCAAGAAGACTACGAGTTCGTCGAGGAGCAGGAGTTCTACCCCGAGGTTCCTCCTTCACCCTTTGCTGATCAAGGCAAGTCATCGACCACCTCTGTGGAAACAGTTGATCATAATTGAGCCCATGTTTTAATAAATTATCGCTATAACTCATAGGTTAATATTGCATTAGTCAAAGATCAAGCCCTACACTTATATTTATTCGATCCCCGTCCTTGTGTGCAAACCCAAGCCATGCTTATTGAGCCTTAATTCCTTGTCACTCTACAAATACTATATTAGCTAGTGCCCAATGTACCGGCACAACTGCTATAGGTTAAAAAGAACGAGTCGTAGATAGCTGGATTCTGTATACGTATTTCCCTGTTATTCTCGTCTCTGGACTCTGTTGGAGTTGGCTAGGTTATAAGTATGGTGGGTTCCGGGTGCAAGCTCGGGCACTGGTTTGTCGCACCCGGGGCACTATAAGGACCGGTCTGCGGGATCTGTTGCAAAGCACTTCCGTACCAACCACAAGTCTAATGGGTAAGTCCTAACTGGAAGTGTGGAACTCTTCGGCTCTACGCACCATAGTGGAGGGGTACAAGGGGCAAGCCTGCGGGCGACTTGTACCAAAGAAGGCTCAAGGGGGGTATGGTGAGCACTCGACACGTCGAGACACGATACGAAACCCATAAGAGGGTGTTGTGGAGTCGGAGGGAACCATATGGAAGGTTTTGGCACGAGTTCCCGTGAAATGGGTCATCTCGTTACACTTTGGTGTAAGTGATGAGTGCGTGCCTTGTGGGTACAGTGGTACATCTCTGATCAGAGTAATTTAATCTTTTCGAAAAGCCGAGCCCACGGTCAAGGGCGGGTTGTGTGGCTACTCGCAGTTAGTTTTCTATTGTTTGAATGTTCAAGTTATTCATGGCACGTAAGGATTGTTGAGCGAGGTGGGGTGACTGTACCCCTCGAGTTAGAAGATGATGATACACATGCACATGTTTACTTTTCCGTACTAATAAATTGCTCTCATTTAAAGCTTTACAATTATGCTGCTTCCGCAAAAATTAGCCACTATCTCCCTTGTTATTACCTTGCATTATATTTGAATTCGGTGGCTTGCTGAGTACTTCAGTACTCACCCCGTTGACTTACAACATCAGAGCCCGTCTACTACGAGGAGGATGAAGGTCTGGAGTAGCGACCCAGTCAAGGCGAGACTGGAAGGAGGCGTTCATCTAGGACCCTTGTTTTATTAGTTTCTCTTCATCTTTATTCACTTTTGTATTAATGCGGTCTACGAACCGTGAATGATTGCCGTATTGTACGTGGTCGCATGATGAACGTCTTGTTTTATTGATTTTCTATGGAATTTCAATAAAGTCCTGATTTATTAAATCGGGGCGCGACAAGCTGGTATCAGAGCCGACTTGACTGTAGGAAGCCAAACAGACCTGACCCTAGGACTTATATTAAACATATTTTCTTACAAAATGCTTACCTTCTCATCTTCTGAAGTTTTCACAAAAATTTCTCTCTTTTTTTAGATGCCGGCCCGTACCATGAGCGGGAACCTTCGTGATGAGGCCGGATTCATCCGCGAGCTACGCATGCTCGTCAGTTTTCTCGGATTTGAGCATGAGCCAATGTACCATGGAGTCTTCCCCGACGAGGAAGAAAGCTTTTGCGAGGTCACCGTCGTCGTCCAGCCCTCCCCTCAGACAGCTCACACCTATCGCGGAGGAGGACCTACCTTCCTGGTTGCCAGCCAGCGCACAGCTCTCCAGGCACTCACAGAGCTCCGAATGATCTACGACAGCGAGCTCTACGACACGGACTTTCGCTTCGTTCCTCTTCGCACTCCAGGGAGTCCCCACAGCGTCTTCGTCAGCACCCTCTCCCAGCGTCATTCCGCGATTGGACATACCATGCGCTTATTGGAGGCCATGGATGATCTTCATTACGAGGCACTGCAGGACGCCAATGGACAGCGCGACACGATCAGTTTTTACCGACAGTCTTCTGAGGATCTGAACCACGAGAACGGAGATCTTCGTCGCCGCATCCAGCAGGGACATCGTTTGGCTACCGAGGCAGAGGAATTACGGCGTCAAAATGAGCTCCTTCGGCAACGTGTCGCCACCAACCCACATCTCCGCTACCAGATCGAGGAATTGAAGAAGGACATAGAGGAGATCGCACCTCTTCCGCCTCGCAGGAAGAAACCCCTTCGGATTCGCACTGTGAGGCCCAAGAGGATCTCCTGCAGCGCACCACCCGCCGGACCGTCCAGCTCCTCGACCCCGACCATCTCCCACGAGCCCGAGATCGAGCCGTCCCCCGAGCTACCGTAGACGTAGTTTTTCGGTTGAGTGTTTTTCATTTTTGCTTGATTGTATTAGCATTCATGTCAAAACATAAGGCATGAATGAAGTAATAAATAAATGTAACCGCAAGAACGGCATTTTTGGAAAAAAATTTTAATAAAAGTATCCGCTAAAAGAATGTTGTCTAATTTTGGAAACCTCAGGATGTCGAACAACCAAGGCTCCGACGCTCCCCAGACCGGAGGAGAGAACGGCAACTTGCCACAGTGGGGAGCGACCGGGCAAAGGCAAGCCCCAGTCGCCAACCACCCCACTTTGGCTGAGATGATGGCCACTCAGAACCAGTTGGTTGCTGCTCTATTAAACCAGATGCAACAACAGCAGCAGCAGATGCAAGAGCAGCAGGCTCAGTTTTTCCGCCATCACCAACAGCCCGAGCTGCATCATCACGCCGCCCCAGCTCCCGCTCCCGCGTCCCAGCTCTCGGAGTTCCTCCGAGTTCGCCCACCCACCTTCTCAAGCACCACCAACCCCATGGAGGCTGGGGATTGGTTAAGGACCATTGAGAAGAAGCTCGATCTGCTGACCTGCACTGAGCAGGAGAAGGTGGCCTTCGCCACCCATCAACTCCATGGTCCCGCCGCAGAATGGTGGGACAACCTGCGAGAGACCCTGCCCGAGGGCCACGCCCCCTCTTGGGCAGAATTTTCCGAAGCTTTCCGTGCCGCTCATATCCCAGAAGGCATCATCGCACAGAAGCAGCAGGAGTTCAGGGACCTGTAGCAGGGGAGCAGGTCCGTCACGGAGTATTTACACGAGTTCAACCGGCTGGCTCGTTACGCGCCTGAAGAAGTCCGTACTGACGCAGCCAGGCAGTCTAAGTTCCTTCGAGGTCTTAAGGATGAGTTGTCCCTTCAACTCGTTTCCGGAGATTATGCCAACTTCCAAAAGTTGGTTAATAAGGCTATTATTCAGGAGACTCAGCAAAATAAGGTCGACCTGAAGAGGAAAAGAATGATTGCTTTCAGGCAGAACCAAGGCATGGCGCAGAGGCCTCGTTTCACCCCTCCTCCTCCGACGCCACAATACCACCCCCGCCCAGTACATCGTCCGGCACCACCTGCCGCCAACACCAGAGCCGGACAGCCTCGCCCCGCTCCTGCCGCGCCAGCTGCACCACCCGCCCCGGCAAAGAAGGCAGAGATTCTGCGCGACAAGCACGGCAAGCTCGTGGTATGTTTTAACTGCCGCTAGGAGGGGCATTTCGCCTATCAGTGCCCCCACCCCAAGCGCGCACAGGGAGTCACGACGAACCCCGCCATCCGTGCTCGCGTCAACCATGTCACCGCCGAGGAAGCCCAGGCTGCGCCCGAGATCGTTATGGGTAAGTTCATGGTAAATTCAGCAATTGCAATAGTTTTGTTTGACACCGGAGCTACGCACTCCTTCATCTCAACTGAATTTGTGGAAAAGAACAATCTAAGCACAGAAGAACTACCCAGGGCCGTACAAATAGTCACCCCGGGGAAACAAACACTAGCCCTAACCTATAGCCCAAAAGTATGGATAGATATCCACGGCACCATATTTTGGGCCGACCCCATCCTTATTGAATGCCAAGGCCTGGATCTCATTCTAGGAATGGATTGGCTAAATAAATACCAAGGAGTGATAGAATGTGCCCAGAGAAAAGTGACTGTGACCAGCGAAGAAGGGACTGCCGTCACATTTCAGATGCCAAGACTGAAGATCAGAAGACCAAGACTACATCAGATTACCTTGGAAGAGATACCAGTAGTCAGTGAATACCCGGACGTATTCCCAGAGGATCTACCAGGGATGCCACCCAAGAGGGACATCGAGTTCAGGATTGACTTGGTGCCAGGAACCACCCCTATCTACAAGCGACCATACCGGATGGCCGCCAACGAATTAGCTGAGATGAAGCAGCAATTGGAGGATCTTGAAAGGAAAGGTTATATCAGACCAAGTACGTCGCCATGGGGTGCTCCCGTCATCTTCGTCGAGAAGAAACAAGACAAGGCAAAGCGTATGTGTGTGGATTATCGCGCCTTGAATGAGGTAACCATCAAGAATAAGTACCCGTTGCCTCGGATCGACGATCTCTTCGACCAGCTCAAGGGAGCTACGGTATTCTCGAAGATCGACCTGCGGTCTGGTTACCATCAGTTGAGGATTCGAGAAGAGGATATACCCAAGACTGCCTTCACCACCCGTTATGGATTGTTTGAGTGCACGGTTATGTCCTTTGGATTGACCAATGCCCCTGCGTTCTTCATGAATATGATGAATAAAGTGTTCATGGAGTATTTGGACAAGTTCATCGTGGTATTCATAGACGACATCCTCATTTATTCCAAGGATCAGAAAGAGCACGAGACTCACCTCCGGTTAACCTTAGGAAAACTAAGGGAACACCAATTGTACGCCAAGTACAGCAAATGCAAGTTTTGGACGGCAAAAGTAAAGTTCCTTGGACACATCATCTCTGCGCAAGGAATCGCAGTAGACCCTGCCACCGTAGAAGCAGTTACGGATTGGTTGCCACCCACGAACGTATCTGAGATACGAAGTTTTCTAGGTTTGGCCGGATATTATCGGAGATTTATTGAGAATTTTTCTAAGATAGCCAAGCCAATGACCAAGTTATTGAAGAAAGGAGAGAAGTTTGAATGGACTCCTGAATGCGAGGAAAGTTTCCGCACCCTCAAGACCCGTTTGGTGTCTGCATCCATACTGACCCTACCGGATATCCGCAAAGACTTCCATGTCTATTGCGACGCATCTCGCCAAGGATTGGGATGTGTTCTTATGCAAGATGGGAAGGTTATCTCCTATGCCTCCCGTCAGTTGAGACCTCATGAGTTGAATTATCCGACCCATGATTTGGAATTAGCCGCAGTTGTGCACGCCCTTAAGATATGGAGGCATTATTTGGTTGGAAATCGCTGTGAGATTTTTACGGATCACAAGAGCTTGAAGTACATCTTCACACAGCCAGACCTTAACTTGAGGCAAAGACGATGGCTGGAATTAATAAAGGACTATGACTTAGGTATTCACTACCACCCCGGAAAAGCTAATGTGGTAGCTGATGCATTAAGTCGCAAGGGATATTGCACAACCATGATGATTCAGGAACACGCACCCTTGTTATGTAAAGAGATGGAAAAATTAAATCTTGGATTAACCACAAGAGCATACCTAGCCACCTTGGAGACCCAACCTGTCTTGTTTGAGCAGATCCGTGAAGCTCAGTTAGAGGACCCAGATATAGCTGCCATTAAGAAGAACATGAGACAAGGAAAAGCCCCCGGATTTTCTGAGGACGAGAATGGCACCATATGGTTTGGAACTCGGATATGTGTGCCGGATAAACCTGAAATAAAGACTCTTATCTTAAGAGAAGCCCATGAGACATTGTACTCCATTCATCCCGGCAGTACCAAGATGTACCAAGATATGAAGGAACGTTATTGGTGGGTTAGCATGAAAAAAGAGATTGCCCAGTTTGTCGCCGAATGTGACACCTGCAGAAGAGTAAAAGCTGAACATCAGAGACCCGCAGGGTTGTTACAGCCACTTAAAGTGCCGAATGGAAGTGGGAAGAAATTGGTATGGATTTCATCACCGGATTACCAAAGACCCAACTTGGGTATGATTCTATTTGGGTGATCATCGATCGGCTTACGAAAGTAGCTCATTTCATAGCCGTCAAGACGACCTTCAGTGGCCCTAAGCTTGCAGAGCTATATATGGCCCGGATAGTATGTCTTCATGGAGTGCCTAAGAAGATAGTGTCTGACCGAGGAAGTCAGTTTACCTCTCGTTTCTGGAAAAACCTTCAAGAGGAGATGGGCACGAGATTGAATTTCAGTACTGCCTACCATCCTCAGACAGATGGACAGACAGAAAGGGTAAATCAGATACTGGAGGATATGCTTCGAGCATGTGTCTTGGATTTTGGAGCCACTTGGGACAAGAGCTTGCCATACGCGGAGTTTTCGTACAACAACAGTTACCAAGCCAGCCTTCAGATGTCTCCTTTTGAAGCCTTATATGGACGTAAGTGCAGAACACCCCTACTTTGGGACCAAACTGGGGAATCCCAAGTGTTCGGAACGGACATTCTTCGTGAAGCTGAAGAGAAGGTACGAATCATCAGAGGCCGACTCAAAACAGCCCAATCGCGACAGAAGAGCTACGCAGACAATCGACGCCGAGACTTAGTCTTTGAAGAAGGAGATCATGTCTACCTACGAGTCACGCCTCTCCGTGGTACTCAACGGTTTAACATGAGAGGAAAGTTGGCCCCTCGATATGTTGGACCATTCCCCATTATCCGACGCCAAGGCGAAGTAGCTTATCAGTTGGAATTACCACCCTCATTGGCTGGAGTGCACGATGTATTTCACGTATCTCAACTTAAGAAGTGTCTCCGCGTCCCCACAGAACAAGTGGATCTTCAGCAGTTGGATGTCCAAGAAGATCTGACCTATGTGGAAAAGCCGGTCAAGATATTGGAAGTCAAAGAAAGGACCACCAGGAGTCGAGTCATTCGCTTTTGCAAAGTGCAGTGGAGCAATCATCCGGTAGAAGAAGCTACATTGGAAAAAGAAGATGAACTCAAGGCACAGCATCCTGAGCTATTCGAGGATTGATCCGAATCTCGAGGACGAGATTCTCTGTAAGGGGGATAGGATTGTAACACCCCAAGAAATAAAAAGGAATAAAATAAAAAGAAAAGTATTATCTAAAACATTTTTGATTAATTATTAAAGGGAAATTCACAAAAGAACCCAAATAAAGCCAAACAGGGAAAAATACTAAAAATCTGGACTTGAAAATTTTATGAGATAAACTAGAGGCCAAAATATAATTTTAGGAATTTTTACAAATTTTTATCAACAGTGATTCAACCCTTAAGCAAATATATGAATTACTAGAATTATTTTAATCAGAAAAACATTTAAAATCCTTAACAGGCCGCCCACCTCCAAAGTACTCTCAACCCAGCCCAGCCCAGCCGTCCCTCACTGACCCGTGGGTCCCGCCTGTCGGCGCCATCCCTCCCCCTCTCTCCTCTCCCGCTCGCTCCGCAGGGTCCACCTGGCAGCCTCCCGCTCGCACCCTTCCGCCGCTAACATCCCGGGCCCGTCTGTCGGCATGTTTGCCCCGCCTTCGCCCACTGACAGGTGGCCCCCACCTGTCAGATTCGTCTTCAACAATGGAAGGGGATCCCCCCTTCCATTCCCGTCGGCCCCTTGCCCTAATCGCCGCCGGCCACCCAAATCCACAAAATTGGGCACGGGATCCTGACCCCCGTTCACCGGTGATTCATTTCCAACCAAAACCGACGCGATTTCATCCATTTGGAAGCCAATCCGAGAGCTATAGTAACCTCGCCGGAATTGGGAGGAAATCCTCCTCGTGTTTCCCTCGTTTTCCTTTCCAAACCGACGCCGGCGAGCCCCTATAAGAGCGCCCCAGCCTCGCCGCAACCCGAGCACACCACCCAAGCCCTAGTTGGCGCAATCTCGTAGGCCACCGCCCTCCTTCTCGGTTTTCCCTCTGCTCTCTCTCCGGTAGCCCCTCGCCGGCGCTCCAGGCCACCGTCGCCCTAACTAAGGCCACCGCCGGGACCGCCGTTGCCACTGCTCCCTCGGCCTCGCCTCCGTTCGCGTTTCCCATCGCCGGATCGCCGTCGCCACCGTCGACCCGAGGGTCTTCATCGCCTCTCCTCGCCGCTGGCCGCCTCCAGTCACCAACCGTCCCCATCTCCGGTACGGTTGCACTCCCCTCTCCATCCTCTTTCCGTTTTCGCCGTCGCCTAGGGCCATGGACCCCGCCGCCGCCGTTCGCCCCTCGCCGTCGCACCGCCGGAGTCAGGGACGAAGACCTCGGTCATCCCCCGTGCCGTGCGCGTGCCGGACGAACTCGGTACCGTGCGATCGGAGATGAACGACTAAGATTAGAGCCCGCTCGGGTCTAATCTGGGCCGTTCACTCGGTCAAAGGGGTACCGACCGCCATCGGCCGTTGGATCGCACTTAAGCGCCCCGCCCTGCGATCGCCGGTTGGATCTGGATCCAACGGTCCTGCTCGGCCTGGTCCACGCGCGCGGTCAACGGTTCACGGTGAACCCAGTTCACCGTGGACCCGAGACTGTTTTCTGTTTAAATAAAATTCCAGAAAATTGTTTAAACTTCAAAAATTCATATCTTGCTCAATTTAACTCCAAATTTCACCATTCAAATTTTGTTAAAACCAGAATATTATTCTCTACACATTAATGCCATAAAAACAGTATGTTACTGTTACCCAAAATATTTTTATTAAATAAATGAATAAAAACCCTTTAGGGTTAAAATTTGAAATACAGAAAATAAATTAGGAAAAATCCTAAAAAGTTAAGTTTTACTGTTTTATACCAAACTTTAGAATATTAAAAATATTACTTCACATAAAAACACCCACAAATATGAATATTGCTTATTTGGTGGATTTTATCTGTTTATTAAATGTATTGTTTACTTTTCCGTATCAAGAAGACTACGAGTTCGTCGAGGAGCAGGAGTTCTACCCCGAGGTTCCTCCTTCACCCTTTGCTGATCAAGGCAAGTCATCGACCACCTCTGTGGAAACAATTGATCATAATTGAGCCCATGTTTTAATAAATTATCGCTATAACTCATAGGTTAATATTGCATTAGTCAAAGATCAAGCCCTACACTTATATTTATTAGATCCCCGTCCTTGTGTGCAAACCCAAGCCATGCTTATTGAGCCTTAACTCCTTGTCACTCTACAAATACTATATTAGCTAGTGCCCAATGTACCGGCACAACTGCTATAGGTTAAAAAGAACGAGTCGTAGATAGCTGGATTCTGTATACGTATTTCCCTGTTATTCTCGTCTCTGGACTCTGTTGGAGTTGGCTAGGTTATAAGTATGGTGGGTTCCGGGTGCAAGCTCGAGCACTGGTTTGTCGCACCCGGGGCACTATAAGGACCGGTCTGCGGGATCTGTTGCAAAGCACTTCCGTACCAACCACAAGTCTAATGGGTAAGTCCTAACTGGAAGTGTGGAACTCTTCGGCTCTACGCACCATAGTGGAGGGGTACAAGGGGCAAGCCTGCGGGCGACTTGTACCAAAGAAGGCTCAAGGGGGGGTATGGTGAGCACTCGACACGTCGAGACACGATACGAAACCCATAAGAGGGTGTTGTGGAGTCGGAGGGAACCATATGGAAGGTTTTGGCACGAGTTCCCGTGAAATGGGTCATCTCGTTACACTTTGGTGTAAGTGATGAGTGCGTGCCTTGTGGGTACAGTGGTACATCTCTGATCAGAGTAATTTAATCTTTTCGAAAAGCCGAGCCCACGGTCAAGGGCGGGTTGTGTGGCTACTCGCAGTTAGTTTTCTATTGTTTGAATGTTCAAGTTATTCATGGCACGTAAGGACTGTTGAGCGAGGTGGGGTGACTGTACCCCTCGAGTTAGAAGATGATGATACACATGCACATGTTTACTTTTCCGTACTAATAAATTGCTCTCATTTAAAGCTTTACAATTATGCTGCTTCCGCAAAAATTAGCCACTATCTCCCTTGTTATTACCTTGCATTATATTTGCATTCGGTGGCTTGCTGAGTACTTCAGTACTCACCCCGTTGACTTACAACATCAGAGCCCGTCTACTACGAGGAGGATGAAGGTCTGGAGTAGCGACCCAGTCAAGGCGAGACTGGAAGGAGGCGTTCATCTAGGACCCTTGTTTTATTAGTTTCTCTTCATCTTTATTCACTTTTGTATTAATGCGGTCTACGAACCGTGAATGATTGCCGTATTGTACGTGGTCGCATGATGAACGTCTTGTTTTATTGATTTTCTATGGAATTTCAATAAAGTCCTGATTTATTAAATCGGGGCGCGACACTTATCTTCTTTCTCATTAGATTAGTCTTTTACCATTTTAGCCCTATTAAGGGAGCAGAATAGTTTCCACTATGTCGGTTGTAATAGAGGGGAAAATAGGTCTTTTCCTTAATATTTGGGCCTATAAATACCCCCCATTTCACCCTGTAATAGGGACCGAATACAAGTTATTCAATACACACTTTCGAACTATTCTAAGTTATTATCCTTTTGGAGGCTTAGAACAGTTTGTTTCGCAAACACTTCGTTTGTTAGTTTCTCTTCTACAGAAACCTGTTAGCGTAATCTTTATGCCAACAGTATCCAAAGCTTTATCTGTAGCAAAAACAAGATATTCCGAGCTCGAGAAGTTCACTTATGCTCTGATAATGGCTTCAAGGAAATTACGACATTATTTTTAGCGCATAATGTAATTGTACCAACTTCTTATCCTTTGGGAGATATGCTCTGAAGTAAAGATTCTACGGGGAGAATTGGAAAATGGGTAATCGAGCTAGCACCCTTCGACATCTCCTTTGTAGCAAGAACAACAATCAAGTCACAAGTGGTGGCATACTTTGTAGCAGAATGGACTCCGTCTGCAATATGGGCTCTGGAAAAATCAAGCGAAGTAATTTGGACCATATACTCTAATGGAGATTTTGAAGCATCCGGAGCAGGCATTGGAGCAGTGATAATTTCGCCTTCAGGACAAAGAGAGATGTACTCCGCAAGGCTCAACTTTAAGTTCACCAATAATATAGTAGAGTACGAGGGAATTTTGTTAGAACTCCAAAAGGCGCATGCTCTTGGTGCTACAAGAGTTGTTATAAAAACATATTCTCAAATTGTAGTAGGGCACGTTGATAAAAGTTTTCAAGTCTGGCATCCGCAGCTTGCAAAATATCTAGAAGAGATCAGTAAGATCGAAGAAATATTGAAAGTGATTTCTGTCCGAAGTATACCAAGAGCTGACAATGCACAAGCTGATGCCTTAGCAAAAGCTGCAGCTGGAGCCATGGATATTCCGAAAGGAGCCTTTTATGAGGAGCTTACTTTGTCTTTGCTGCACCAAATTCCTCCTACGGAAGTTCTTCGCATTCCGAACACTAACTAGCGCAGTTCGATCATGGAATTATTGCAAGGTGAAATAACCTTACCTGAAGGGCAAAAACTTTCAAGATTTCAGATAAGAGATCAGAATTATCATGTTATCAACGGTATTCTTTATAAGGTCGGAGTATGTTCCCCCCTGCTCTGATGTATTTCTCAAGCCGAAGGTCAAGAGATACTCCGAGAAATTCATGAAGGACTTTGTGGTAGCCATCTTGCCCCCCGGGCTTTAGCAGCAAAACACTTCACCAGGGGCTTTATTGGCCTACAATAGTAGCTGGTGTAGAGGCCTTAGTCCGCACTTGCCAAGGTTGTCAATGGATGGGAAGATGAAGTCATCGTCCACCAACACCTCTTCAAGTTATTGCTCCAGTTTGGCCCATGGACATATGGGGCATGGATCTTATTGGCTCCTTCCCAGTAGCAAAAGGAAGTCTGAAATTTGTAGTGGTAGCAATTGAATTTTTTTCCAAGTGGGTCGAAGCAGAACTCCTCATAGCTATCACTTAAAATAATGTACAAAAATTATTTTGGAAGAATATTATATGCAGGTTTGGAGTGCCTCGACAGCTCACAATCAACAATGTGACCCAATTTGATGCAGAACCCTTCAGGAAGCTCTGCGAAGACCTTGGTGATACGAGGATGCGCCAAACTTCACGGCGTAGAATCACAGATACTCGTGAAACCTGACGAGTCTTGTGCAGCCAACCATTGCATGTGCAACATCCTGCAGCACGGAGTTTGCCCAACCTCACGTTGTCCACTCAACCAAGTCAAGAGGATTACAATCCTCGTTGCATCACAAAGGGCTTGCAAGAACAACGGGAAGGAATTCACAATTCCTAGAGATGTTTCAACTAGTAGTTATAACACTCAAGAACATGCATAAAGCATAGTTGTTTCATTCTCAAAATTCTGTTCTCCCAACACATTGAGAAAGATCCTATTATATAGAAGGGATTGATAGGGAGATGGAGAGGTGTTCGGGACATTTTACTTGGCATTAAGCCAATATTGGTGCGCAACACCCTAATTAAAGCAAATGAAACGTTTGACAGTTTTTGGTCTCCACATTAAGTAAGCGATAACTCTCTATTCCGGTAGAATTATTGATGAGGTCAGATCCGTTGGAAAGCTTATGAAGTAAGTGTTCCAAGCTGTGGTCGAACACATTTATTGGATTTAATATTCGATTTCTATGAGGATTTTATTCCATACTGGTCACTTGAATCCGAAATGGCCTTCATTGCATTCATTGCTTGATTGATGGGTGTTGATTAAGTGCTGTTTCTTTGGCCACTCTTCAACGTTGTCATACCTAAGAACAATTAAATTACGGGCATTAGGTGGCAATTGATTTCATGTGTAATGCTATTCTTATTTATGAGTGAGTTCACCTGTTGATTTATTTGCTTTACACGAGCGCGAGTTATTGCTCCTTCAAAATGATTTGGAATAACTTGATCATTAGGGGAAGGAAATGTTGTTGATGCTAGGCTGTCCATATCACCCTCCCCTTCTTGAAAATGAGTCGTCCTCGACTCTATTTGTTTTGGTCCAAAGAATGGTGACAAATCAGCAACATTGAAAGTAGTACTCATATTGTAGTTATCATCAGGAAGTTCAATCTTGTATGCATTGTCATTTATCTTCTCTAACACTTTGAATGGACCATCAGCATGCGTCATAAGTTTGGACTTGCGCTTCTCGGGAAAACGCTCTTTGCATAAATGCACCAAAACCAAATCACCCGGTTTGAAAAGCATATTCTTTCTTCCTTTGTTTGCCTTTTGAGCAAAATAGCGTGACTTCTTCTCTATAACTTCCTTGGTCTTCAGATGCATAGCTTTCACAAATTTTGCACGCTTTGTTGCCTCCATGTTTGCTCTCTCTTGAAAAAAGAAGTGGCAGCAAATCAAGTGGTGTGATGCCTTCTTCAAAGGAGCACAATTGTTTTGTTGAGTGAACAACTCTATTGTATGCAAATTCAACATGTGGAAGGCAGTCCTCCCATTCCTTCAAATTCTTCTTAATCATTGTTCGTTGCAACTTGGAGAGTGTAACATCACCAAACTCCTGGAAAACATTTGTGATAGCACTTGGAAGAAAGGAGATATCATTAGTAGAAAAAAATACATCTTTGTATACTAGCACAAAATGCACACAATTTGAGTTTTTGTTTACTTCACTTAGTTCTGATTTAGTGGCTAGCTTTGTTTTAGGATCCCGACTATGTAAAAAATCATGCTTTCATACATTATGAATGAAAATTTACTTATCATGTTTTTAGGCTTCTCAACCCCGTATGGATGATGTCGAAGTGTTAGACGTTACCGAAGAATTCCGCTTGCTATGGGCTACCTTCGATCTTTTAAAACTTCATAAACAACCTCGATTTTTGATTCCTCGAGATAGCTCTACTGCAATTGCGCCGGAAATATGTAAAGATATATTATCTTATATTAAGGAGGAAGAAAAAGAAGTTAACTTGGAAACTTCGTGTTCTGAAGACATTGCGTGGTCCGAGGACGAAGGTATTGCTGAAGATCAAGGGAAAAAACCTAAAGAACTTCGAAGCTGGGAAAGGAGCCCCGAACGACTTCGAACTTGGGCTGAACTTCAACAAGAACAAAAAGATTTTAGAGCTTCGAAGGGAGGTAGAAGAGTTAAACGCAAGGTTGTTAGAACTCCTGGCTCTGGAACTAGTCGTTCTGAGTTTAGTGGTAACTCTAGAGATCGAAGGGGTCTTCGATTCCTTCTCGGCATAGACACTGATTTTTCGTGATGTAATTGTAATTTGTTCGAATAATAAATATTGATTTTTAAAATTGTCTCCCTACTTCCCAGCCCCTCTTTGGGCGTAAGCAACTTCAAACTATCCTCGAAGATGGTTAGGCGCAAAGAAAAACTTAGGAGCACAATTTTGGAGGCTCGGAGCCCCTCAGCAATTTAAAGATTGATTAAAATCTTATAAAATGCCTGACTATTTGCAGTCGTAAAAACTGGTAACTTAGTACCTTTTGTTTGAAAGAAGTCACTTCAGACAACTTTCCGGACACTTTAATGTCCCAAACGATTGGTCACTTTGGAATCTTTTCACAGATATTTGAAGATTATCAGCTCAAACTCTATTTTGTTTTGGCCTCCTTCCGCTCTTTTTGCGAATGCTATCAAACCGGTGCTTTGGAATTTGCAGTGGTCTCCTTGGACTCTTTTTACGGATGCTTTCAAGCCGGAGCCTAGTGATGAGAACATCACTTCACATGATACACACATGGAGCCTCCACCTACAATTCAATTACAAGGACCAATCACACGCGCCCGTGCCCGTCGCTTGAACCATGAGGTTAATTCTTTCCTTAGCAACTATGTTAATATTTGTTTGGACGGGATGCTACTGAATACTAGTGATATTTTGTTGCTTAGGAACATGGGAGATGGAATAGAAGAGTTGGAGTTGAAGACGGAATCGCACGGATGATTTGAAGTCAAGAATTCGATGGTTCGGACTACATCGACCACCATGCACCAAAATGGGCATAACTTCCACATACGAAGTCCGATTGGCAAGTTCTTGGACTTTTTGGAAAGCTGAGGAGAAGACGGATCGTTTGTCGTTGGTTTCGTCTCTTTTGGAGTCTCGAGCCGTCCTGTGTGTTTAAAACAGTCCTGCGTGACAGAATTGGGCCGTGTTGGCCCATAGTCCGAGTCTGTACGTCTTCTAGCCCACAGCCCGAGTCTGTACGCCTTCCACAGGCTGCCCACGCCTTATATACTCATTCCAGCCACCTTTAGGGTTAGGTTTTGCTTTGTTTGCATCTACACTTGTGTGTTTAGATCCCGCCCCTTGCACCGGACCGATTGGCTGCTGCATAGGCGTTTGTGAAACCTCACCTTTTCATCGTTTGTCTGTGATTTGGCATTCGACTTGTATCCTTCCTGTTCTTGCTTGTGTTCTTGGGTTCGATTGCAGGAATTAGCCTTCGTGGCGAGGTCAATAGCGTCCTGCGTGGTTGATAACCAACGGATACAGTGGTGTAACGATTGCAAGGTTTTGATCCGCCTGACTGGAGCCTTGGATCGCCAATGTCGAGATTCTCCACCAATCCAAGTTTATCCTTACCTAACGGAAGATCGGGATCAATCCCCCATCAGTTGGTATGAGAGCATAGATTTCCCGTTAGGTAATCTTGATCTTCTTTTATTTTACCTAGAGTCCAGAAAACCCTCAAAAAAAAATCTCCACCGAGAACCCCTTTGTGCCTTGCGATTTTAATTTCAGTTTTTAACCTTGTTGAGTTTGTGTTCTTGGTCGAGTCTTGTTGCTGGTTTAGTAATCCCTTTGTGTCGTTTGAGTAGTAGTTGGTCTTGTGTCTCAAAAAATTCCCCACCCGAAAACCCCCCCTCCACAGCCCTACTCGTTTTCCACATCGACTCTTTGTGACCCCCCTTCGGTAAAACAGGCATAACTTTTCTCTCGTTTGGCAGAAAAATCTGAAATTGTTTGAGCATCTTCCTAACCCAATTTGGGTGGGTACCCTAACAGGTTCCCTATTAGCCCTCACCACAATCGCGAAAAAATCAGGAAGATAAAGAAAAAAATTGGTCAAAGTTTTTGCTCGCCGTTCAGCGAACTTGTTGAATTTTTGTGAACCACATCCCACCTCAGTTCTAGGTGCCAATTTTTGTGGTTGCATCTCTGGTCATCCTTGTTCAAAAAAAAATAGAGAGAAAAAAAAGAGAGAAAAAAAACAAAAAAAAAAGAACCGGTCCTGTCAATTGCTTGTCCGATCTCTTGTCCGATCCCTTGTCCGATCTCTTGTCCAATCCCTTGTGCGATCAGCGGCACCAGCAGATTCTGCTTGTCCGATCCCTTGTCCGATCTCTTGTCCGATCACTTGTCCGATCTGCAGAGAGCTGAATTTGGCCTGTTATTGCTTCCATTTGAGTTTTGGGCACATAGTTTCCCTCTATTGCTTGAATTTTCAGATTGGGAGCACTAAGGCCAACAACTTTGACGAGTACTAGGGAACACTTATTGAACTTGGTTTAACTGTTATTACTATTGCTAATCCTTGCTACTCACTTTGCCTTCCAAGCTACACATTTCTCTTGGTCAGGACAGGTTCATTTCTTGCAATTGCACACCACCCTCCACATGGTTCATCACCTGTAGGCCGGTGACCTCACTGCGGGGTGGTAAGAACACTTGCAAGCGTGGGTAAGCCGCTTGACAGATTGCTTCCACTACACACCCACCACCCCACCTAGCTGTTTTACATAAGGATTATTCTTTGTTGCTTTGTCTTTTCACTAACATGGCAGCACTTATTGTACAACGTGACTTGAGCACTCACATGGACCAAGACGATCGGTCACAACGGAATAATCTGTTTTAGACCTTCTTCCTCGTCAATAAACGTCGTGTACGTGTCATCATCGACAGCGGTAGTTGCAACAATTTGGTGAGCCTCGACATGGTAACAAAGCTTCAACTTCCCACACGTGCACATCCACACCCTTACCACGTACAATGGTTCAACAATAGCGGTAAGGTCTAGGTAACACAAATTGCTCACATCAAATTTTCCAATGGTACATACTTCGGAGTTGTTGATTTTGATGTAGTACCAATGCAAGCATGTTCTCTATTACTTGGTAGACCTTGGGAGTATGATACTGATGCTACACACCATGGTAGGAGCAATAAGTACACATTTATGTATAAAGGAAAGAAAGTTACATTGCTTCCTATGACTCCTGCTGAAATTGTGAAATTTGAACAAGAAAAGCATGCTAGGGACGCACAAAAGAGCAAACAACCTTCTGAAAATCAGCAAGTAGCTAAAACACTTTCGAGGCAACAAAAAGATAAAGTTGTTTCTCCTTCTTCATCACAAGTTATCAATCTGAAAGGACGTGTCATGCTTGCAACTAAAACTAACCTTGCAGTACATAGTTTTCTTGGTCTTGCAGGTTTCTACCGGCGTTTTGTGAAAGATTTCAGCACCATAGCCGGCCCTTTACCTGAGTTGACCAAGAAGGGAGTTACTTTTACTTGGGAACCAGCACAAGAACAAGCTTTTGCCACACTCAAGGATCGCCTTACACATGCACCTCTACTTCAGCTACCCGACTTCAGTAAGCTTTTTGAGTTAGAATGTGATGCTAGTGGTTTTGGATTAGGAGGTGTGCTGCTACAAGGAGGTAAACCCGTGGCCTATTTTAGTGAAAAATTACATGGCCCACAGTTTAATTATTCTACCTATGATAAGGAATTATATGCCTTAGTGCGTGTGCTTGAGACTTGGCAACATTACCTTTTGCCTAAGGAGTTTATTATTCATTCGGATCATGAAGCATTGAAGCATATACGTAGTCAAGCAAATCTGAATAAATGACATGCTAAATGGGTAGAATTTATTGAGACATTTCCATATATCATTAAGCATAAGAAAGGGAAAGATAATGTGATTGCCGATGCTTTATCTAGACGTTATACATTGCTTTCTCAACTTGATTATAAGATATTTGGTTTAGAAACATTGAAGGACATGTATGCTACTGATTTGGACTTCAAAGATGCTTTTGCAAATTGTACAAATGACCGTCCTTGGAACAAATATGTGTTGAATAATGGATATCTTTTTCGTGCTAACAAGTTATGCGTGCCGGCTAGCTCTCTTCGCTTGTTGTTATTGCAGGAAGCACACGGTGGTGGTTTGATGGGTCATTTCGGATCAAAGAAAATCGAAGATGTGTTGTCCACACACTTCTATTGGCCTAGGATGAGATGAGATGTTGAGCGCTATGTGGCACGATGCACTACTTGCAATAAAGCTAAGTCCCATCTAAACACACATGGTCTTTATATGCCTCTGCCCGTTCCTAGTGTACCTTGGGAGGATATTTCTATGGATTTTGTGTTAGGATTACCTAGAACTAGGAGGGGGAGGGATAGTATTTTTGTGGTGGTAGATCGGTTCTCTAAAATGGCGCATTTTATACCTTGTCACAAGAGCGACGACGCTACAAATGTTGCTGATTTGTTTTTCAGAGAGGTCGTACGCTTGCATGGAGTTCCCAATACCGTCGTTTCAGATCGTGATGCTAAATTTTTAAGTCATTTTTGGAGGATGTTGTGGCATAAGTTGGGGACGAAGCTACTGTTTTCTACAACTTGTCACCCCCAAACGGATGGGCAAACGGAGGTCGTCAACCGCACATTGTCCACCATGTTGAGGGCTGTTTTGAAGACCAACTTGAAGCTTTGGGAAGAGTGTCTACCTCATATTGAGTTTGCATATAATAGGTCAGTACACTCCACTACTA
Source organism: Zizania palustris (assembly GCA_019279435.1). NCBI lineage: Eukaryota > Viridiplantae > Streptophyta > Magnoliopsida > Poales > Poaceae > Zizania > Zizania palustris. The sequence goes on along the minus strand of JAAALK010000289.1, from coordinate 14,596,423 downwards.
AGGTAAGTCCGTTTCAAGTGGTCTATGGCTTTAATCCGCATGCTCCTATTGATTTACTACCATTGCCACCCTCTGAAAAATTGAATTTTGATGCTACTACACGTGCTGAATTATTGCTTAAGATGCATGAAACTACTAAAGCAAACATAGAGAAAATGAATGAGAAATATCGTGCTTATGGTAGTAAGAGTAGAAAAGAGATAACTTTTGAACCGGGTGATCTTGTTTGGTTGCACTTGCGAAAGGATCGTTTTCCTGATTTGCGAAAGTCTAAATTGATGCCCCGTGCTGATGGTCCTTTCCGTGTGCTTGAGAAGATAAATGATAATGCATATAAACTTGAGTTGCCTGCAGCTTTTGGGGTTAGTCCCACATTTAACATTTTAGATTTAAAGCCCTATTTGGGAGATGACGATGAGCTTGAGTCGAGGATGACTCCAATTCAAGAGGGGGAGGATTATGAGGACATCACTTCACATGATACACACATGGAGCCTCCACCTACAATTCAATTACAAGGACCAATCACACGCGCCCGTGCCCGTCGCTTGAACCATGAGGTTAATTCTTTGCTTAGCAACTATGTTAATATTTGTTTGGACGGGATGCTACTGAATACTAGTGATATTTTGTTGCTTAGGAACATGGGAGATGGAATAGAAGAGTTGGAGTTGAAGACGGAATCGCACGGATGATTTGAAGTCAAGAATTCGCTGATTCGGACTACATCGACCACCATGCACCAAAATAGGCATAACTTCCTCATACGAAGACCGATTGGCGCGTTCTTGGACTTTTTGGAAAGCTGAGGAGAAGACGGATCGTTTGCCGTTGGTTTCGCCTCTTTTGGAGTCTCGAGTCGTCCTGTGTGTTTAAAACAGTCCTGGGTGACAGAATTGGGCCATGTTGGCCCATAGTCCGAGTCTGTACGTCTTCTAGCCCACAGCCCGAGTCTGTACGGCTTCCGCAGGCTGCCCACGCCTTATATACTCACGCCAGCCACCTTTAGAGTTAGGTTTTGCTTTGTTTGCATCTACACTTGTGTGTTTAGATCCCGCCCCTTGCACCGGACCGATTGGCTGCTGCATAGGCGTTTGTGAAACCTCACCTTTTCATCGTTTGTTTGTGATTTGGCATTCGACTTGTATCCTTCCTGTTCTTGCTTGTGTTCTTGGGTTTGCTTGCAGGAATTAGACTTCGTGGCGAGGTCAATCCCATCCTGCGTGGTTGATAACCAACGGAGACAGTGGTGTAACGATTGCAAGGTTTTGATCCGCCGGACCGGAGCCTTGGATCGCCAACGTCGAGATTCTCCACCAATCCAAGTTTATCCTTACATAACGGAAGATCGGGACCAATCCCCCATCACCTAGAATCCACATTATTTGGTCTCCTTCGACTCTTTTTACGGATGCTTTCAAGCCGGTGGCTTGGAATCCATTTTTCAGTGACTTTCCCACCTCGTCGGAAGCTTTGAACCAGTGGTTCGAAGTCCGAAAAATTGGTTCATATTAATGACACTTCCCTCCCAGCCAACTTCGTTCTTCCAGTGCGTCCACTAGAAGTATGAAGTGTTTGAAAGGTTTGCATTATCTGAACCATGAGCTTTATTAATGCAGAAGGTGTTTACAAATGATTATCTAAATGGAGTGAAACCCGTGGACCTTGTTTGAGTTGTCCGAATGGACCATAGAATCTTTGGGAGCTCCTCGGTCCATAATCCTTTTGCCAATCCCACTATTCTTCGATTCAGCCCCGACAAGATATTACCATTGGCTCTTTCAACAGCTCCGTTAGACTGAGGATGTCGTACTGTAGCAAAGCATAATTGTATGCCAAGATCTTCATAAAACTTCCTGAAGGGCTCTGCATCAAATTGTGTCCCATTGTCAACTGTGAGTTGCCGAGGCACTCCGAACTGGCATATGATATTTTTCCAGAAAATTTTTGTACATTATTCGAAGTGATAGCTATTAGGGGCTCTGCTTCGACCCACTTAGAAAAATACTCAATTGCTACCACTGCGAATTTCAAATTTGCTTTTTGTACTAGGAAGGGACCAATAAGGTCCATGCCCCATCTGGCCATAATGGGCTATACTGGGGCAATGACTTGAAGAGTTGTTGGCGGCCGATGACTTCTTCTTCCCATCCATTGACAACTTTGGCAAGTGCGGACTAAGCTCTCCGCATCATCTACTATTGTAGGCCAATAAAGCCCCTGGCGAAGTGTTTTTTCTGCCAAAGCTCGAGGGGCAAGATGGCTATCGCAAAGTCCTTCATGAATTTCACGAAGAATCTCTTGACCTTTGACTTGAGATATACATCGGAGTACAGGGGAACATACTCCAGCCTTGTACAAAATACCATTGATTACATGATAATTTCGAATTCTAAGCTTTAACCTCGAAAGCTGTGGCCCTTCAGGCAAACTTGCTTCTCCTTGCAATAATTCCATAATTGAACTTCGCCAATCTGTACTTGGAATGCAAAGGACTTCCGCAGAAGGGATCTGTGTTATCGAAGGTGTACTGAGCTCTTCGTAAAAAGCTTCTTCTGGAATATCCATAGCTCTGGCTGCAGCTTTTGCCAAGATATCAGCTTGCGCATATTCAGCTCTGGGTAAACTTCGAATGGAAATCCCTTTAAATGCTGCTTCAATCTTACGGATCTCCTCCAAATATTTTGCGAGCTGTGGATGTCGAATTTGAAAACTCTTGTCTACGTGCCCTGCTACAATTTGAGAATCTGTCTGAATAACAACTCTTGTAGCCCCCAAAGCATGTGCCTTTCAAAGTCCTAACAAAATTCCTTCATACTCCGCTGTATTATTGGTAGACTTAAAGTTGAGTCTTGCGAAGTACATTGTCTTTTGCCCTGAAGGCGAAATTATTACTGCTCCGATACCTGCTCCAGATGCTTGGAAAGCTCCATCGGATTATATGGTCCAAATTCCTTCGCTTGGCTTCTCCGGAGCCCATGCTACAGGGGGAGTCCACTCTGCCACAAAATCTGCCAACACTTGTGACTTAATTGTTGTCCTTGCCATGAAAGAGATGTCGAAGGGTGCTAATTCAACAGCCCACTTCCCAATTGTTCCTGTGGAATCCTTACTTCGGAGCATATCTCCCAAGGGATATGAAGTTGGTACAATCACATTATGTGCTAAGAAATAATGCCTTAACATCCTCGAAGCCATTATCAGGGCATAGGTGAACTTTTCAAGCTCGGAATATCTTGTTTTTGCTCCGGACAATGCTTCGGATACAAAATAGACTGGATTCTGTACCAACTTTCCATTGAAATCAACCTCTCTAACACGGACTGCACTGACAGTAGAACCAGTAGCCGCAAGATAAAGTAGTAGGGTTTTGTCCACAACAGGCACCGTGAGTGTAGCGAGGTTACTGAGATAGTTCTTAATACCATCGAAGCTTTTTTGACACTCCGGTGTCCATGCAAAATCTTCGGACCCCTTCAATGCTTTGAAAATGGGCAAACTTCTCTCCGCAGACCTTGCCAAGAATCTGCTAAGTGCTGTAAGACAACCAGTCAGCTTTTGCACTTGCTTTAAATTCTCCGGAGGAGCCATCCTTTGTAGCGCAGTTATTTGAGTGGGGCTAGCTTCGATCCCTCTTCTTGAAACTAGATACCCTAACAATTTTCCAGCCTGAGCCCCGAAGATACATTTTTCGGGGTTAAGATGGATCCCACATGCCCGAAGGCTATTGAATGTTTCTGCTAAGTCTAGGCTATGTTGGTGCTTTAAAGCACTCTTTATTACAATGTCATCCATATAAGCTTCTACATTGCGGCCTATTTAATGACCTAGAGCCTTAGCAATTAACCTCGAAAAAGTTGCCCTGGCATTTCTTAAGCCAAAGGGCATTCTTACATATCAGAAGACTCCCGAGGGAGTTACAAAGCTTGTTTTGATTTCATCTTCGCGCTATAGCCAGATTTGATGATAGCCAAAACACGCGTCAAGGAAGCTTAATAACTCCGAACCAGCTGTGGAGTCAACCAATTGATCAATTCGGGGCATGGGATAGGGGACACGGGGGCATGATTTATTCAAAGATGTAAAGTCAATACACATGCGCCATTTCCCGAAAGATTTCTTCCTAACGAAGACTGGGTTTGGCCAGCCACTCCGTATGAGCTACCTCTCTGATAATCCCAGCCTTCAGCAACTTTTCGACTTCATCTTTAGCAAGGATAGCCCTCTTCGTGGATAGCTTCCAGAGTCCTTACCGAACAGGCCGAGCCTTCGGGTTCACAAGTAAACTATGCTCAATAATATCCCGACTGACTCTGGTAATATCCTCATCAGACCAAGCAAAGATATCTAAATTCTCTTCCACTGCTTTTTCTAACGAAGTAGCGACTTCCGGAGGCAAGTCCTTGCCAAACTGAAATGAATATTCTTTGTCGTCTTTGGCAATAACCTTCGTTATAATCTCCCCATCTGGGCTTGGCCTTGGGAAGGACTTCTTCGAAGGTTCGCTCGAAGCAGAAAAATCCTCCGGGTTGCCTTGCACGCTATTCACCTGTCTCGGGTCAAGAGGAGGGCCATGACCATATTCCGCTCTTCGCGCAATGGCCTGATCTCCGAAAACAGTGAGCACTCCCGCTTGTGTGGGCATCTTCATACACAGATAATTGTGATGCGCCACAGCTCCGAATTGATTCAACATACCCCTTCCGAAGATAACATTGTACGCATATGGGGCATACACAACATCAAAAATCACTTCTCTGTCCTGGCCAGTAGTCCCTCTCCGAAAGTAACCTCCAGGCCTATTTGGCCGAGGGCATCAAGAGGGGGTCCTGCGAAGCCTTGCAAAGGACGAGCTGCTGGGAGAAGATGCTTCCTGGAGATTCAGAGTTGATCAAAAGCTTGGATGAAGATAATATCCGCTGAACTCCCTCCGTCGATCAGTACTCTCCGGACCTCCGTCCCTTTTATGTCGGTAGTGATGACAAGTGGGTCTGCATGTGGAAACTTTATGCCAGCTGCATCATCTGCAGAAAAAGTTATCGGCAAATGGGACAATTCAAGCATAGCAACTGCAGACATATTCTCTTCTCTGCCTCTTCGACATACTTCCGAGGGTCCCTCCCCCGGAGATGGGTAGGACTACTCTTTTCCCTCGATCTTGACCATCTTCCTGCTTCGGAGGTGGCATAACATTGACCACCGGAGGCCGTCTTGTAGGGTCGAAGTTATCTATACATGCCACAGCCTGGACAGGCTCCGGACGCACCTCGGTCGGAACTCGGTCAGTAGTGCCTCGACCCGAAGTTCTTTCAAGGTATTCGCCTCTTAAAGCGAGTATAGACTTACACGCATCAGTTGCGTGACTTCGATTCTCACCATGAACACAGTAGAAGAAGGTCTAGGCATTGCCAGCCGGCTTCCCTGGCGGCCTCCAGCCGCTGGTCTTGCTTCCTTAGGTTGCGAAGTCCTTGGGGGAAATTTCTGCGGAGGTGCAATGTTCAAGACTTCTGAATGAGGATGATTTTGCCCCCGACGCTTGTCATGCTGAGCTTCGAAGTTAGGCCCCTGCGACTGTGTTGAAGTCTTCACTTCTAGCTTGACTTCTTGCACGATTGACAGAGTTGCGGCAGTTCTCCGAAGCCACCCCTCTTCTGACCTTGCATATTCTTCGAAATAAGACATCAACTGAGCAACAGAAGCTATCTGCTTTCGGTGAATTTTATCAAGGAGGCCCACATGGGTAACTCCCTCTCGAGCTGCATCAACTACGGAGGATGTAGTTAACCCTCGAATTTGCGACTTCGTATGAGCGAAGCGCTTGAAATACTGCCTTAAAGTCTCTCTGGGGAGTTGCTTCACCTAGAAAAGACTTCCTGTTGACATTGGGGGTACGAAGGTACCCTGAAAATTGCTTATGAACTTCATTCTTAATTGTTCCCAGGTTCTGATTGACCCTGGGTTCAAGGACCAGAACCACCGCACTACCACTCCTTCAAGAGCTAGAGGAAAACATTTGGCCATGGTGTCTCGTACTCCCCCGCTGGACTCAATTGCCAACGCATAAGAATGGGAGAAATCCCCAAGGTCTTCATCTCCAGAATATTTGCAAAGCTTCGAAGTTTTGAACTTAGGGTCGAAGCGCACTTTCTGTAACTCAGGATGCATTGGTGATTCAGTGTCGAAGGAAGCGTTCTCCGGGGCTTCGGGATAAGGAAGTTCGTCGTCTTCGGGCACTTCAGGGATGACCGGGGTGGCATGAGAACGAAGCCTATTTGTGGCTTCTTGCCGCCACCTTGCCATTTCAGCTTGGAGGTTGGCCATTTGAGCAGCCATATCGCCCATACCATCTTCATCTCCTCCGGAAGGACCTTCCAGGTCTTGAGAACTATATGCATCAGTTTGAAGTGGAACTTGAGGTGGAAGAGGAACTCCAGTTGGCCGACGTTTGGATGGAGTTGGGGGAGGAACTTCGTATGCTCGAGGAAGGGGAATCCCTTCCAGAGTCTGAGGTGGAGGAAAAGTCGAAGGTCCTCCGACCTCAACTGTGTTTGAAGATCTTGCTCCAGAGGTCCGAGGGGACCTTCGAATAGGACTACCACATGAACTCCGCTTGGGAGGCATGGTTTGAGAACTTGGTAGTGAACGAAGTTTTTTGGACTAGGTTCCCCACGGACAGTGCCAACTATTGGCGTAAAAGATTACGCTAACAGGTTTCTAGAGGTTAGAAACTAACAAACGAAGTGTTTGTGAAGTAAAATATTTCAAGCCTCCGAAGTGGATAATAGCTCAAAATAGTTTGAAGATGTGTATTGAATAACTTGGTATTCCTCTACCATTACAGGATAAAACGAGGGGTATTTATAGGCCCAAACATTAAGGAAAAGACCCTTTTACCCCTCTGTTACAACCGACATAGTGGAAACTGTTCGGTACCATTAATAGGGCTAAAATGGTAAAAGACTAATATAATGAGAAAGAAGATAAGTCTTCCATCCTAGCTGGCAATGAAGCTCTCGGAAGAGTCAATGTTCGAAGATATACTCCGAACTAGAGTTCGCCTCCATCCTTTGAACTTGATCCAATATACTTCCGGAGTTAGATGTTGAAAATCTTTGATTAAATCACCTACCTTGGTCTTGTTATAGCAATAACCCTGAAGATGGAGCATTTTCCCCCAACACTAGCCAATCTGTAAATACCTTCTGAATAAATAAAGTTCATGGTTCAGATAATGCCTACCTCTGAAACACTCCCTACTTCTAGTGGACGCACTAGAAGAACGGAGTCGGTTATGAGGGAAGTGTCATTCATTTGAACCAATTTTACAGACTTCAAATCACCGGTTCAAAGCTTCCGACGAGGTGGGAAAATCACAAAAAACGGATTACAAGCCACCGGCTTGAAATCATCCGTAAAAAGTGTCCAAGGAGACCAAATGATACGGATTCCAAGCTCCGGCTTGAAAGCATCCATAAAAAGAGTCCAAGGATACCACAAAGTGGATTCCAAACCACTGGTTTGATAGCATCCGTAAAAAGAGCCAAAGGAGGCCAAACAGAACAGACTTCAAGCTTATAGCTTGAAACATCTATAAAATAGTCCAAAGCGACCATTTTAATCGGATGCTAATGTGTCCAAAAATGAGTCCGAAGTGACTACATTCAAACAAAAAGGTATTAAGTTACCAGTTTTCAGACTCCGAATTAGTAGAGTCAAAGACATTTTCGACGTCTTTAGTGACCACTGTTGGACTTAGTCAATCTTCAATATGATAAGGGGCTTTGAGCCTCCAAAATTGTTCTCCTAACTAATGTTATCTTCGTTGCGCGTAACCACCTTCGATTTAATTTCAGAGTTGCTTACACCCAAAGAGGGGCTGGGAAGTAGGGAGACAATTTTGAAAGTTTAATCTTTATCATTCAAACAGATTACATTGCATCGTGAAAAATTTGTATCTATACCAAAAAGGAAATAAAGACCTCTTCGATCCCTCGAGCTACTGTTAAAATTAGTACGACTTCAAAGGCGACTCGTTCCGGAGCCACGAGTTTTAATAACTTTACGTTTAACCCTCTTCCCTCCTTTGGAATCTTGGTAGTCCTTCTGCTCTTGCTGAAGTTCGGCCCAAGTCCGAAGTCATTCAGAGCTTCTTTCCTAGCTTCGAAGTTGTTCATGTCTCTTTTCTACTTGCTCTTCAGTAGTATTTTCTTCTTCAGACCATTCAATGTCCTCAGAAGATGAAGTTTCTAAACTAACTTCTTTTTCCTCCTTTTTAATATAAGATAATACTTCTTTACATATATCGGGTATAACTTCACCGGAGCTTCCCCGAGGAATTGAAAACCGAGGGTGTTTGTGAGGTCTTAGAGCTTCGAAGGTAGCACAATGCAGGTGAAGCTCTTTGTTAATCTCTAGCACTTCGAGGTCATCCAAAAAAGGTTGGAAAGCCTAAAAACATTTCCAAATAATTCTTGTCATTCATAAAAGATAAAAACATAAGTTTTTACAAAATCGGGGACGTAAGGAGAACTAGACCTTTGGGTCCGAAGGAGGCTGGCTGATCGAAGGCTGCGACCACGCTTGCTTTTGGCAAAGTCTTTCATCAATCCATGTCTTGATTGCCGATCGACCTTCAGCTCTCTAAGACGGTTGGAAGGCTTCCCAAGCTGTAGTCATGTCGGCGGAAGGAGTCAGGAGCCGGTCGTCGCCGAAGTTGATAGGAGTTGACTCTGGTTCTGGTGCTACAGATAGCCCTAAATCCTCGTAGTAGCGAAGTAGTCCGAGAGCAGCTACTTGACTGGAGATCTCTCCATACCTAATACACGCTGTCTTCATTGTCTTCGCTGCTGCTTGGATCATCTTCAGTCTTCGCAGCAAAGGGACATCGCCAGTCGAAGATAAAGTCCAAGAAGTACCAAAGTACTCTAGGGCGCTACGAAGGTTGTCCATGGTCTCTAAAGCTACCTTCTCGCACTTTACCTTGTCTTTGGACAAAGCATTCTTCGACGTGGACAACTCGTCTGTTAAGGATGAGAGCCTAACTGCCTTTGTAATCAAAGAATTCTTTTGTCCGAGCAAGTTGTTGGCCTCCTCCGTCTAATTCAACTGCTCCTCTCAGAGTTTGACCAGCTCAGCTCCTGCAGTTGCCTGCTCCCTCCGCACCTTTTCTACTTCGGCCCGAAGCACGATCTATTCAGCTTCCAGCTTGTAGTTGGCAGCTTCCATAGTCTAGCTTTCCTTTCTGCGGCCACCATTTTGTCCAAGCTAGAGGTCTGAACCTTGGATCTAACAAGACTCCCCTGAAGAGCCGTTATCTTCTCCTTGATTCGGTTACACTCTTGCTCATTTGATACAGCCGCAGCTCGAGCCAAGACTATTTGCTGCGAAGGAAGAAAAGAGCAATGTAAGCAAACTATTTACATATGTTTGAACTATCTCTGTTGTTGCAGATACTTCGTACCTGATAGGCTGCCCGCTCGAAGGCCGCGTCCAACTCCGACCCGTCGGCTTCCCCGAGAATGGCAACCAAGTCGGTCTCCCCAACCTCGCTACTAGCCCGAGCCAGAGGCTCTAGCAAAGTCTGAAGTCTAGTCCTTCGCTCCAGAAAAGGAGCTAGGAGGGGAGCCTTGACAAGGCTCTATGATCATCTTCGTTCGGAGAAGGGCCATAGCGCAGCGTGGCATCTTCGGATACTTCCGTAGATTAGCCTCCTCCCGTGGATTGGCCTCTATGGGTAGACTCTGATGGGGTCCATCCTAGAGTCAGAACAGGCAAAGGTTCTCCCTTACCTTTACCTTTCCCAGGCCCCATTCTCATGGCTACCTCCGAGATTGGCTTCGAAGACTTGGAAGCCTCTAGCGCAGTCTTCGTAGCAGGGGTCATATCCATGGGAGTTGATCCTATAAAGGGCAGAGGTATTCGATATTGCATAAATTTTGCAGGACACAAAAAGAAAGAAAAAGTACTCTACTAAAGTTTACCTTCGATGTTCTGCCACCAGACGAGCATGGGACTTCTCGGAGGCTCGAACACTTCTTTGAAGTACTCTTTAGACTCTAGGCTTGGAACCGAAGGATTAGTTGCCAAAACCTCTCCCACAACCGCAGCTATTACTTCGTCCGAAGCCGAGACTTGGTCATTCGCCGTCCTGAGCAGGGGCTTCTTGGCCAGACAGGACATTTCAAGTCTCTACCTGCACGACGTTGTCCTTTGCAATGGGCACTGCCACCGCGTCGCCCTGGGCGGGGACTTCAACCTCTATTTGTGTCTCCTCATCCCTGGTAATGAAGACTTCGAACTCCCTCCGTATTTCTACTTGTCCTTCATTTTCAGATGACTCCGAAGATGAAGTAGGAGATTTGGAAGGAGTGATGAACTTATGCTTTCGGTCCACCTTCTCCACGGGTGTCTTGGTCGGTGTTGAGGTTCCCACTTCGGCTTTCCTCTTCTTGGTACCCGGTTCGGACGTGCTCTATTCCGGAAGAGAAGGAGCTTTAACTCTGAGTACGCTCCATACTCGGTTGAATCGCTCCCAACTGCCCACTAGCCTCACCCTCCATTCCTTCTCGGCGAGCGTAGGAGCTCCGAGTATCTTCTTTGGAGCCCATACAATTTGCTCCAAAGTCAGGGTGGCACGTGGAGCTAAAAGGTAAGATTTTAGTTTAGTTAAATCATTTTTATGAAGTCATTATTGCATATAAAACATTTTGCAGAGATTTCAAGGTTACCTACATCACTTGAAGAGATTTCTCGGAGTCCACCCTCTCGATTATCTTCGATGTTAATAGGCCAGCTGGCCATCAGGTGCGGAATTTGGAGTCTGATGAACTCCTCCGCTAAGTCCCGCATGCTCATGCAGCGACTTATTACTTGTAGTAGGTTGAGGCAAGCTTCGAGCTGGCCTAGATTCGGATGAACCTCCGCTTCTCTCCGGTAGAAGATGTCTTAGAGAGGCCCGACCAAAGTGCTGTCCGCTCCTACTTCGGCATAAAACCAGCGAAGAACCTAGACCGTATACCACCTGGCTGATGGCCTTCACTGGGAACCGAGTTTGATACTCAGCTTGGATCCGGAAGTTGATACTACCGAAGGCAATCACTATCTTCTCTCCTCTAGAGCCTTGGTAAGTTTTTGGTTGGCAGGAAGCTTTGTGAAGTGATGCGAAGATCTCTGCTCTCCCTTCAGAACCTTCGGCTCGCATCGCCCACTCAAAGATGGCTAGGCGTGCTATGGCATTCAGAGATAACTGAGGAAGAGTAACATGAAAAAGCTCTAATACCTTAGAAAGGAAGTTTATTGCGGGAAGTCCCAACCCAGCCTCAAAGAACGCTTCGAAAACGATCAGTTATCCGGCCCGAGGCAAAGGGATTGCTTCTTGGCCGGGTTGGCGAATTTTGATCCCCGGACTTATCTTCCCCGCAATCACCGATGCAATGGACTTCTTCGTGCAGGTTGAAGGCCCTAGGCTATACGATTGATCAGAATACTTTGACGACGCCGAGAGAAGGTCATGGGGACCGACCGGATGAGGGTTGCCCGAAGGCACCGCTGCTGCTGCGGCCGCCATAGCTTGCTGCCTAGCCAAGGTCGAAGCAAGGATGGGAGCCTTGTGACTGGTCTTCGCCATGAGAGAAGATGGAGTTTGAAACTTGAGCTCAGGAATCAGAAAGAGGAACAATGCGGGAGTAGTGGGTAAAGTATCTCAAATGCACCATTGTCCCTCTATTTATAGTATGTGCTCATAGACATTTTACCATTCATACATGTCGCTCCATCTTTTGTACCGTTACCATTCATCGCCACCTTTCGTGAGAATTCATTTTCCCAAAAACAAAGCGACGTCATAACTCATTCCGAGAAAAAATGGTAATAGCTATTTTTGTGAGTCTAACGGTCTTTTCAGCTTCGCAAAGACTAGTTTCAGAGCTGCTCCGATGATACCTTTGCATGGAAGTTGATTCGAAGATTGTAAATCTCTGAATACTTCCAAGGATGGTAAATTTTGCTAAGTCCCTTAGCATGAATATATTTCTTGCATATATTCCTTCCCTAACCTTAGAGATTACCCGGATAAGCGTATTTGAGGGGCTACTGTTGGGGGAAAATACTTCATCCACAGGATCTTCAAGGTAATAAGACAAAGACAATTTACTAGACCAAAGTCTAAGACTTGACTCTGGCCTAGCGTATGATCAAGCTTGGAGAATCCGTCCAGACTCCTGTTCAAAGTATAACTTCGAAGGTTCAATCTTCGGAGGGCATAGCTACCAGCGAGGATAGATGACTTATCTTCTTTCTAATTAGATTAGTATTTTACCATCTTAACCCTATTAAGGGTACCGAAATAGTTTCCACTATGTCGGTTGTAATTGAGGGGAAAAAGGTCTTTTCCTTAAAGTTTTTACCTATAAATACCCCCATTATCACCCTGTAATAAGGCATCGAATACTCAGATATTCAATACACAACTTCGAACTACTTCAAGCTATTATTTTATACGGATGCTTGAAATAGTCCGCTACACAAACTCTTCGTTTGTTAGTTCTTAATCTACGAGAACCTGTTAGCGTAATATTTTACGCCAACATGTCCCATCACTGCATCTACATAGGTCTTTGGCTCGTCGTTGTTGAACAACAACACGTCGTGATGCCTGGTGGTCAAGAACATGTACCTCTCTAGCGCATAGACTATTCTCCCAACCCTCCGTGGGGTTGGCGCATCAACAATAGGATCTGCAACAGCTTGCCCCTCCTGTTCTGGTTCAGTGGGATCTAGAACACATTCCTGTGGCTCTCGAACCTCTTCGAGATGTACAATCCTCCCACTAACTCCTTTTGAGAGAAACTCTTTCTCAAGGAACACACCATTTTGAGCAACAAACACTTTTCCCTCCTCTCTGTTATAGAAATAGTATCCTTTGGTTTCCCTAGGATACCCCACAAAGAAGCACTCGTCAGACATAGGACTAAGCTTGTCAGACGTCATACGTTTGGCATACGCCTCACATCCCCAAATCTTTAGAAAAGAAAAGCTGGGACGCCTCCCAGACCACATCTCATATGGTGTCTTCTCTACTTACTTAGATGGAACTCTATTAATCGTGAAAGCTACGGTTTCTATAGCGTCACCCCAAAAGGATAATGGAAGATCAGTGTGACTCATCATGGACCACACCATGTCCAACAAAGTGCGGTTTCTCCGCTCGGACACCCCATTCCACTAAGGTGTGCCGGGTGGAGTCAGTTGTGGAACAATTCCACACTACTTCAGATGATCACTAAACTCATGGCTCAAATATTCACCCCTGCGATCTGATCGTAGAAATTTAATTGCCTTGCCCATATGATTTTGTACCTCATTCTGGAACTCCTTGAACTTTTCAAATGATTCCCACTTATGCTTCATCAAGTAGACATAGCCATATCTACTAAAGTCATCGGTAAAAGTAATAAAGTATTGAAATCCTTTCCTAGCCGTGTGACTCATTGGACCACACACATTAGTATGTACTATGGCTAATAGCTCACTCATCCTCTCACTCTGTCCAGTGAAAGGCGTCTTTGTCAGTTTGCCAAGTAAACAAGACTCGTATGTGTCATATGATTCCAAATCAAATGACTCAAAAAGTCCATCACTACGGAGCTTTTGTACATGCTTCTCATTTATATGACCCAAACGACAATGCCAGACGTAGGTGGGATTCAAATCATTGAGTCCTTGTTTCTTAGTACTAATGTTATAAATGTGTGCATCGCCAGGACTTAGAATATATAGTCCATTCACTAATGGACAAACACCATAAAGCATGCCATTTGAAAATATTGAACAACTCTTGTTCTTTATTATGAATTCTAAACCATCTTCCTCTAAACATGATGAAGAGATAATGTTTCTGCCAAAGGCGGGAATGAAATAAAAATTATTTAACTCCAAAACTAATCCTAACGGTAGAGACAGTAAATAGACGCTGATGGCCAACGCTGCAACCTTTGCACCATTCCCGACGCAGATATCCAGCTCGCCACTTGCAAACTTTGTTACTCTACTCAGCCCCTGCAACGATTTGCAAGGATGAATCATCGATCCGGTATCAAATACCCATAAATCATTTGGACGAGTAGCAAGATTAATTTCAATAACATTAATACCTGAAGAAGAAGTCCCACTGCCATTCTTGTTTTTCTGCTCTTCTAGGTACACCTTGTAGTTGCGCTTCCAATGCCCAGTCTTGTGGCAATGGTGGCACACATCAGAATTGGCAGGACCAGATCTGGACTTTCTAGTTGGATTAGACTTCGCACTAGAGATCACATCTGTAGTCTTAGCCTTCTTCCTCCTCTTTTTTCCCTCATTCTAAAACACCATCACATGGTTTGGAGCCTTCCTGATACTCTCCTCAATAGATTTTAGCATCCCATGCAACTCAGCGAGTGTCTTCTCAAGTCCAACAATGTTATAGTTCATGATGAATGTCTCGAAGCTTAGTGGGAGCGACTGGAGAATGACATCGATAGCGAGGCATGGATCCAGTGGAGTGCCCAATCTCTGTAGAGTCTCTATGCAACCAATCATCTTGATCATGTGCGGGCTCACTGGGCTCCCTTCAACCAACCTACTACCAAACAAGCATTTAGACACATTGTATATTTCTACCATTGCTTGGTCGTGAAACATGCCCTTAAGCCCTATGATCATATTGTAAGCATCATGTTCCTCATATTGTTTCTGAAACTGAGAGGACATACAGGCAAGCATCAGGCAACTGACATCAAAGGAATCACTAGCATGCTTCTCATAAGCACGCTTATCTGCTGTAGAAGCATCCTCTCCTGGTTCATTAGGGTGGGGTTCCTCTAGAACATAATCCTTTCTCTTGCTTGAGAACAATTCTCAAGTTTCGATACCAATCCATAAAGTTCGTTCCGGACAATTTATCTCAATCAAGAATAGATCGCAAATTAAAAACTAGAGTGCTCTTAACAGTAGATGTAGTAGGTGCCATGATCTACAAAAGATTAAATGTGAGATTTAGCAGTATGCAATATTTATCTTCTATCCAATAAAAGTTGTTCCACTATCTAAACCAGTCACTTTCCCTCGCATAACTAATAGTGGTGCAAGATCCATGGTCACGCTATATTCTAGTGAGTTTTGGCATCACTACTAGAAGCTAGTTGACATAGGTAACCAACTCTTTGCTAATCACATCATATGTGACTCTTGTTGATGGAGAAGCATCCAATGCTTGACCCCAACTACTATGCTCCAAGGCCCAAAACCGTTTTGATAGCCTTGTCAAGTGAACAAACACTATATGTGCAGAAGTCTGACTTACGCCCCAACTGGTCGTGATAAAAGATAGCACCCTACTTTGGCAGACCGACTATCGATGAGCACGAACCATGGTGGGTCTAGCTATTGGGGAGAACAACAACACTTAATTTTCTGAGGGAAAACTACTCTAGCATCGTAACGTCTCTAGCGCACACGAAACATGCAAGAATAGAATAACAGGAACATAAGAAAGCATCACAGGCAATCATATTAACTATGACATAGCATGGCCTTCTTCACATGGCGATCTCCATCTCCATGGCTCCATCATCGAGTGGGTGCTCCCGGCCTCCATGTCCATCTCGCATAGTGTATACTAATTACATGGGCCAAAGCACCACTGAAATGACATGCAAGCCGTAATGAATTTTACATCAACGTTGGGTTGTAAATAACCATGAAACGCAGACCACATTTAATTTAAACTGATTGCATGCATCTCATACATCATATTTAACCAGGGCCATACCAGTCATGACATTCTCTGCAAAACAAAGTTAGGCGAGCAATCTACAAATGACTAGATTCTAGATCTAAAAACCTGGGTCAGCAAGCTCGGTTTTTCAAAATCGCGCGGGACGAAACTTACGATCTAGCATCGGAACTTCCGATCTGTCGGAACATTCGATCAATATCATAATCCCGCATCACAACAATTTCCTTCTGTATCAAATCATTATTCGATATCAGAACATCTCATCAATATCGGAACTTCCGATCCGCCATCGTAACTTCCGATCTGCCACGGACAGAAACAGATATAATCTATTTTTCCACCATGTATCTCCATACATGAGGGATCAGATCGAACACTACGCACAAAGGCTCTAATACCACTGTTGGGGAATAGGGGAGCTACGCTAGCCGGCAAATTCAAAATTTCCTCCCTATGGCCCTAGGCTTATGCGCGTGTGAGATCATAGATCGATACCTTCTAGCACAAGACACACTAGGTGTAGCGGAAGAAGATGTTGGAGCAATGCGTCAAGCCTCTCCTCGCTTTGTCCTTTCCATCCTCCGTCGATCCGATTGATGAAGATGACGTAGTCCTTCGCATGTATACATTCACGAGCATCGCTATTGGAGGAGCGCCTCCACGGAGTCCACACATACAGGGATGGAATACCTCCCACGGCAGCGTGCTAGCACCACATGTTAGAGACGGGGATCCTTGACCTCAATGTTTGAGATCAAGAAGGGAAGGAGAGAACTCTTGTGTGGCTAGGTCTAATATAGGCTTATTGCTTGGCCCAAGACGTCCTCCTACTCTCCTTATATAGGGCTGAGAGCCCTTCGGTCATGCTCTTCCTAAAACCCAAAAAACGTAACAGATCAAATATGTTTGCCCACGTTGGAACTTCCGATCCTGGATCAGAACTTCCGACAGGGTAATTTAGGTCTCTTGATATAGTACGACATGCAACAGATCCAATCTATTATCGCCCACCTCGTAACTTTCGATTAGTACAAAAATTCCCCGATTTCCAATCGGAACTTATGGCTCGTCGAAACTTCTGATACCATTTCAGAACATTCGAGGCAACATTTGCTCTCTGTATCAAAAGCAGAACATAACGGGAACTTCCGATACTTACTATTGGAACTTCCGATCCACGGAATTTTCTTGGGCATATCCATCACCATTTTCATCAGTTGGATGGCCGTAGAATGGGTGGAGTGATATGATGATTAGCAAGGACAAGCTTCACCAACATCTTCTTCCACTACACCTAGCGTGTCTTGCGTTAGAAGGTAACGATTCATGATCTCTCACACACACGGTTCCAGGGCTTTGGAGCAAAAAATTTGGATTTGTTGGCTAGCATAGATTCCCCATTCCCCAACAGTGGTATTAGAGCCTACGTGCGTAGTGTTCGATTTGATCCCTCATGTATGAAGATACATTGTGGAAAAACATATTAGATCTGTTTTTGTCCTCGGAATTTCGGAAGTTCCGATGCTTGTCGAATCAGAAGTTTCGATGTTTGATTGGACGTTCTGATGTCGGACAAGAATTGCGACAGACGAGGTAGATTGGAAGTTCTGATGCCAAATTGGATGTTTCGATCTAGACAAAATTGGAAATTTCGAGTCTGTTGAGCTGATATTTTCAGATCTAGATATCTGTCACTTGTAGATTCTTGGCCTAATTTTTCTTTGTAGAGAATGTTGTGACTAGTATGACCTTGATGAATGTCATGTATGAGATGCTTGCATTGAATGTAAATTAAATATGGCATGCGTGTCATGATTATTTATGGCGCAAGACTAGTGTACATTCATACGACCTTCTTGTCAATTATTGATGCTTCAGCTCATGTCGTTAGTATAGATGCTATTTTGATAGGCTAGTACAATTCATGGAGGCAAGAAGCACATACTCAATGAATGGAGCCATGGAGATGGAGATCACCATGTTAAGGGGCCATACTATGTCACAGCCAATGTGTTATCTATGGTGCTTACTTTTGTTCTTGTCATACTATTCTTGCATGTTTCGTGCGCGCCAGGGAACGTCACCTTGCTAGAATAGTTTTCCCTCAGAAAATTAAGTATTGATGCTCTTTTCCAATAGCTGCACCCACCAAAGATCTCGTTTATCGGAATTCCACACACATAGTATTTGTTTGCTTAATGAGTCTATCAAAATGGTTTTGGCCCTTGGGGCATGGAGTTGGACGTTGAGCATTGGATTATTCTCCAACGACAAGAGTCACATACGATGTGATTAGCAAAGTGTTGCTTACCTATGTCGCCTAGCTTCTAGGAGTGATGTCAAAGCTCACTAAGAGTTAGTTGAATATGGATATATCACCACTATTAGTCATTAGAGGGAAAGTGACTATTTTAGTGGAACATCTTTTATTTGAATGAAGATAAATAACGCATGGTGCTTGTTGGGGAATGGGGAAGCTATGCTAGCCGACAAATTCAAAAATTTCGCCCCAAAGCCCAACAACCATGTGCAAGAGGGATCATGAATCATTACCTTCTAACGCGAGATGCGCTAGGAGTAGGGGAGCAAGATGTTGGGGAAGCACATCGTCACTTATCCTCGCCTTACTCAGCCCATTCCCTGATGATCATATCGGTGAAGACGGCGGTGTCCATTTGAAGAAGATGATGAGCGTCACTATTCGAGCAATGCCTCCACAGAGTACACACGTATAGGGATGAGATTGATCTCATGCCAGTGTGCTTGCACCACTCGTGAGATCCGGAAAGAAATATCAATCTCAACTCTTGAGATCAAGAAAGGAAAAGGTGAGGTTCTTGGTGGGTAGGGTGTAGATCTACTCTAAACTGCAATTTATCTAATCTCCAAGACCTCCTCCTCCACCATTTATATAGTGCTAGGACCCTGGGCCCAAGTCCAGATTAAAAATCCCAATAGATCCAATTTGTTCAGCCGCATTTGAAATTCCGATCCTATATCGAAAAGTCCGATCGGGACTATGTGTTTCAGTTCTAGAAATTATCGGAACTTCTGATCCACTATCGGAACTTTCGATCCATCAGACCTTCCGATGATCCCAAAACATCAGAACTTCTGATCCACAATCGAAAATTCCAAATCTATGAGAAACTAGAAAAATTGCCCTATGTTTAGCCATGTTGGAACTTCTGATACCATATCGGAACTTTCAACAAGTGCAATATTATCGGAACTTCCAATTTCAAATCGGATCTTCCGATCTACCTGTTGGCGTAAAAGATTACGCTAACAGGTTTCTGTAGAAAAGAAACTAACAAACGAAGTGTTTGCGAAGTAAACTGTTCCAAGCCTCCGAAAGGATAATAGCTTAGAATAGTTCGAAAGTGTGTATTGATTTACTGGTAATCGGTCCGCATTACAGGGTAAAATGGGGGGTATTTATAGGCCTAAATATTAAGGAAAAGACCTATTTACCTCTCTATTACAACCGACATTAAGGAAACTATGCGGTTTCCTTAATAGGGCTAAAATGGTAAAAGACTAATCTAATAGGATAAAAGATAAGTCTTCCATTTTAGCTGGCAGAAAAGATCCTGAAGGGCTTTGGTTCGAAGATATACTTCGAACCAGTGCTTGTCTTCGGGCTTCGAACCAGGTTCCGAGCATCTTCGAAGAAGGTCTTCGGACAATCTTCGAACTAGTTGGCTGTCTTTGGGCTGCTTCGGCAATAACCCCGAAGAGGAGATATTTTCCCCCAACAGTAGCCCCTCGAATACGCTTCTCCGTTCGACCTGTAACGTTAGGAGAGCAGTATACGGAAAGAAAAGATAACCGATCATAGGGGTTATTGATTTTTGTTTTATCTCCGAAATACATGAAGATATGAACTTCGAATCAGTCATAAGGTAATTATTTTTTGAACTATCTTAAAACCGATTCAGGAAGTTCGAAAGTCCTTTTAGACTTAGAAAATATAACCGTTAGTTTCTGTTTCTAACGGAGTTATATGAAGCGTTATTTCCGGAGGAAAATAACAAGCGGGAATGCGAAAGGGCAGAGCCCAAACGGTAACAAACGGAAAGTTTTAGGTTATAAATAAAGAACTCTGGAACTTACTCGATTACCTTTTCACCGCTCGCTCCCAGTCAAAAGCCTTTTGAGTTCTTGAGTTCTTGAGCCCTAACTTTCGAGTTCTTGTGCCCTAGTTCCCATTCTCTCAAGTTGATCCAGCAATTGCGATGGCGGAAAACCAAAGGCTCTGCACCTCCTTCGATCTTGGCTCGTCAACAAGCGGCTGCGGCGGCGGCAGCGGCAACAATGGCGGCGACGTCTTCGATGCAGGCGACAATTTCCATGGCGGCAAAGGGAAAAAATCCTCAAATCCCCGATGTCCAAGGTCTGTGCCCACCCTCAACCAAGTACTTGGATCAATCTTTTGAGTTGGGGCGGTCTACCTGCAAGAAAGAATCTTTGGCAATCACAGCGGGGGGAAATATTAGTAATGGAGTTATGATTCGGAAGCCAGGCAAAGAATCAATTCCATCACCGAGACCCGGAGAAGTTGTGGTGTTCGAAGCTTTTTTCGAAGCAGGCTTGGGCCTCCCGGCTGTGGATTTTTTAGCCGAAGTACTTGACTTGTTTCACGTAACCCTCCCCCAGCTGTCTCCGAATGCTGTAGCCAGACTAGCTATCTTCGAGTGGGCACTGAGGGCCGAAGGTTGTGAGGGGAGGGCTGAAATCTTCGCTGCGTTGCATAGAGCGACTTGTCAGCCAAAGACCTTCGTAGGCTCCGGAGGTGAGAAGGTGGTAGTTTCCTTTGGAAGCATCAATTTTAGGCTTCGTGATGAATATGCTCTGCAATTTCCTACTAAGGCCACCAATGCCAGATGGTACACCGATTGGGTTCTAAGGTGGTTTTATGCCGAAGTTGGAGTGGGTAATCCTCTGGCCGGTCCCCTCAAGGAAATTCAGTTCCGGAAAGAAGCCTTAGTGCAACCCGACGAAGGCCAACTCGAAGCTCGCCTCAACTTGCTTCAGAAAATCAGCAAAAGGTTGAGCATGCGGGACTTAGCTGAAGAGTTCATCGGACTTCAAATTCCTCCGTTGATGGCCAACTGGCCTATCGCCTTCGAAGATGACTCGGAAGGCGGTCTTCGCAAGATAAACTATACTTCGAGCCCTGCAGGTAACTTCGAAACCAACATGCATAATACATATTTACTTCGAAGAAAGATTAACTTAAGTTATTTTTTAGCTTCTTCAGCCCCTATTACTTCAGAGCAAATTATAAGGGCTTCGGAGAAGATCTTGGGTGCTCCAACTCCGTCAGAAAAGGAATGGCGAATCAAATTAGTCGGAAGTTGGGAGCGTTTTAACAGAGTATGGGGAATGTTAGAGTTAACTCCGCCCCCTCTGATGGACTGGGTGCCTCAAGAGAAAGGACCCAAGAAGAGAGTAGCCGAAGCTGGAGCCTCCAGCTCCGCAAAGACTCCGACGAAGAAGGTGGCTCGGAAGCCGAAAAAACTCGCACCTTCGAGCTCAAGAGCTTCGGTTTCTAGCTCTAAAGAAGACGAAGGTATTTTATTAGTAAGATTAATTGACGAGGATGCGGCTCAACAAAGTATTCACATTGAAGACACTGCAGGTATTCCGGAGCTTCAAGTCAACATCGAAGAAGTAAGAGCTCCGGATACTCAAGAAGATCAAAATGAAGCCCCTATGGGTGTGAATGAAGCCGAAGTGCCTGCGAACATACCGGAGTCTGGAGACAATGTTGATCAACCAATGACTTCGGTAGTTCAAGAAGACATAACTCAGGCCGGAGTTTCAGTGGGTGAAGGGGGAGTCGAAGTCACTGTGGCTTCGATTCTCGAAGAAGTAACGAGGGCTCTTCAGGACGATGCTCCTGTAGTTCAAAATTTAACGGTCGATTCGGATGAGGACTACACTTATGATCCTCCGATCAGCCCGGTGCTCGATATTCCAGAGAATATCGAAGGTAAATTTTGCTTAATTCTTATCAATTTTTGCAAAATTATACAATGTGTAATATTTTTGGTTTTTCAGAGCCTCCTGTTGTCGAAGTATCCCTCGAAGATACAACTCTAAGACCTTCGACAACTTCGGGGCCGCAACCGGGAGTTGCTCTACCGGGGCCTGGAAGAGGAAAAAGACACATCGAGCCCCTCCCAGCTCAAGGATCGACTTCATCTGAGTCAACGGACGAAATTGAATCGACTGAGGGGGGGCCATCTTCTGAAGTTCCAATGGCCTCGGAAGAAACCTCCGGACCTTCGCTAAGCAGGGCTGACCAGAAAGCTTCAAAACTGCTTCCTCTCATAACTCCTTTTTTGGAGGAGAAAACCGGACTTGGGACTTTGGTTAAACCTTTGGGTGAAGCCAGTCGCCAAGTCGGGGAAACAGAACTGGTAGCCCGTTTAAGCAGAGTGAAGGGTTCGGAGCTTAACCTTGCTGTGGAAAGAGCAGCTTATCAGGTATAAAGCATCTTCGAACCAAATAATGAATTATATATGAATAATTTCTTATTCTAGTTTTTCTTTTTCTTAGCAAGCAGTCTTAGCCCGCGCTGCAGCTTTGTCGAATGAAAACGAAATTGCTCAACTTCGGGAAGAGAACGAAACTCTTCAAAGAAATCTTAACTTCTCCGAAGGTCGAGTATCTCAAATGGACAATGTGATAATAGCAGAGCGAAGGGCTAGGCAAAGTTTGGAAGCTGCAAGGAAAGAGCTCGAAGCAGAAAAAGTTGTGCTTCGAGCGGAGATTGAAAGACTGCGGACGGAGGATGCTGCGAAGGACTCCGCACTTGTAAGGCTACAAGAAGAGGCTGGCCAACTCCGAACTCAAAAGAATGCTTTGACTACGGAGAACGCTCGAATCTCCGGAGTTTTAGCTGAAACAACTTCGGCCAAGGATATGCTTATTGAAGAAAAGGTTAAGTCCGAGAAGGTGGCTTCGGAGGTCATCGAACAAATGTTAGGTGTCTTGGAGTACTTCGGTACTACTGGATCACTACCTTCGGATGACAATGTAACTCTGCTGCGCCGGCTAAAGAGGATCCAAGGAGCAGCGAAGCAAATGAAGACGGCAGGCATACGTTATGGAGAACTCTCCGGACAAGTGTCTGCCCTTGGAATACTTCGCTACTACGAGGATTTGGGCCGATCAATCACTCCGAGCGCACAGGGCTCCATCATCTTCGACGACGACCGACTTTTAAAACCTTCCGAAGGTGTAGCTGTTGCTTGGCGAGCCTTCCAGACTTCATGGAGAGCCGAAGGTCGATCTGCGATCAAGGCTTGGATTGACGAAGGCCAACGCCAAAAGCAAGTTCGGAGCCAAGCTTCGAGCAGTCAGCCTCCTCCGAACCCGCAGGTTTAGGATTATTTAGGATTTTTTGATTATGTAAAGCTGATGCTTGTAAATATTTATCAATGAAAATCTTGTTTGTCATATTTTTAGGCTTTGCCTCTTATGGAAGATATCGAAGTGTTAGAGCTTAACAGCGAACTTTGCTCACTGTGGAACACCTTCGAACTTCTAAAGAGTTATAAGCGTCCTCGATTTCTTATCCCTCGAGATGACTCCGGCGTTATTGCGCCCGAAGTAATCAAAGACATATTGTCTTATATTAAAGAGGAAGATAAAGAGAGCGACGCAAACACCTCGTCTTCTGAAGACACTAATTGGTCCGAAGACGAAGGTGAAGCCCAAAATAAAAGATCTGAAGATCTTAGAAGCTGGGAGAGAAGCCCCGAGCGGCTTCGAACTTGGGCCGAACTTCAACAAGAGCAGAAGGATTTTAGAGCTTCGAAGGGGAGGAAGAGAGTTAAACGTAAAGTTCTTAGAACTTCCGATGTTGGAACTAGTCGTTCCACCCCTAGCTCTCGGGACCGAAGAGGTCTCCGATTCCTTCTTGGTATAGATACCAATTTTTCATGATGTAATTTGTAAATACATTTGTTTTGATAATGAATGCCGATTTAAAATTGTCTCCATATTTACTAGCCCCTCTTTGGGTATAAGCAACTTCGAACTGTATTCGAAGATGGTTATGCGCAAAGAAAAAACTTCGGAGTACAATTTTTTGGGGGTTCGGAGCCCCTCTGTCATTTAAAGATCTTTTGAAATCTTATGAAATGTCTTCGACTATCTGTAGTCAGAAGAATGGTAACTTGGTACCTTTGTTTATTTCATGAAAGAGATCAATTGAGATAGCTTCTAGGACACTTTAATGTCTTAAAAAATTTTGTCACTTTGGACGCATATGAACAATCATTCGAAGCTCATGGCTTAAATGCTGCTTTGCTTTAGCCACCTTCGGCTGTTTTTTGCGGAAATCTACCAGCCGGAGCTTGGATTTCGCAGAAATTGTAGCCACCTTCGGCTATTTTTGCAGAAGTCTACCAGCCGGAGCTTGGACTTCGCAGAATTTGGCCACTTGGGCTCTTTTTTGCAGAAGTCTACCAGCCGGAGCTTGGACTTCGCAGAATTTGGCCACCTACGGCTCTTTTTACGGAAGTCTGACAAGCTGCAGCTTGGACTCCGCAGATTTTGGCCACCTTCGGCTCTTTTTACGGAAGTCTACCAGCCGAAGCTTGGACTCCGTAGAATGTGGTATTGGCTCTTTTACGGATGCCTACAAGGTATCAGCTTGGGCTCCGGATGGATTTCAGCCACCACACCGGAGGCTTCGACTTTAAGGGTTCGAAGTCCGGAAATACAGCCCTGCTTAATACACTTCCCTCTCGAACGACTTCCGTCCTAGCGCGTCCGCTCGGGAGACTAGGAGCGTCAAGGGGAAGGCACGCTACAGGATGTATGCTTTATTAATTTAGAGGTGATTACAAGCGAATTACAAGGAGCCCTTATGCGAAGTATCGCTTTAGGTGCTCCGCATGCCAAGTATGTGCTAACTCTTCACCTTCTAAATTAGCTAATTTAAATGAACCAGGGCGCCCCGAGCGGACGATTAGATATGGACCTTCCCATTTATTGCCTAACTTCCCTGGTGCTATAATGCTTCGTAGAACAAGATGACCCGGCCTTAACTCGCTGAGCTTAACCTTCGGGTCATACCAAGTCTTCGTCTGCTGATGATACTTTGATAAATTGGCTACAGCTCGAAGCCTTGTTTCTTCTGACAAATCTAACGAAGCTTGTCTTTCTTCTTCGATGTCTGGTTCGGTGCTGCGAAGTGAGCCCCCTTTGAGCTCCGTTGGAGTCATAGCTTCATCTCCGAATAGTAGTCTGAACGGAGTAAAACCTGTGGACCTTGTTTGCGTAGTCCGAATGGACCACAGAATCTTCGGAAGCTCTTCGGTCCACAGTCCCTTTGACAACCCTACTATTCTTCGATTTAGCCCTGATAAGATATTTCCATTGGCTCGTTCAACGGCTCCATTCGACTGAGGATGTCTTACTGCAGCAAAACATAGTTGAATGCCTAGGTCTTCGCAAAACTTTCTGAAGGGTTCTGCGTCGAACTGTGTTCCATTATCAACTGTGAGATATCTAGGCACTCCGAACCGGCAAATAATGTTTTTCCAGAAGAATTTCTGTACATTGTTCGAAGTGATAGCTGTTAAGGGCTCTGCTTCCACCCACTTAGAGAAATATTCAATAGCTACCACTGCGAACTTGAGATTTCCCTTTGCTAACGGAAAGGGACCAATTAGATCCATACCCCATCTGGCCATAGGCCATACTGGAGCAATGATTTGAAGAGCTGTTGGTGGGCGATGACTCCGTCGACCCATCCACTGGCATCCTTGGCAAGTGCGGACTAAGCTCTCCGCATCAGCTGTTATTGTGGGCCAATAAAGCCCCTGGCGAAGTGTTTTTCCTGCCAGAGCTCTAGGGGCTAAATGGCTTCCACAAAGGCCTTCGTGAATTTCTCGAAGAATTTCTTGGCCTTCGGCTTGAGATATACATCGGAGTAGAGG
The DNA here is from genome assembly GCA_019279435.1 of Zizania palustris. Classification (NCBI taxonomy): domain Eukaryota; kingdom Viridiplantae; phylum Streptophyta; class Magnoliopsida; order Poales; family Poaceae; genus Zizania; species Zizania palustris. Next base: position 14,570,689 of record JAAALK010000289.1, on the reverse strand, counting down.
GGAACATACTCCGGCCTTGTATAATATACCGTTGATTAGCTGATAGTTTCTTGCTCTGAGCTTTAATCTTGACAATTGGGGCTCTTCGGGCAAATTTGTTCCTCCTTGCAAGAGTTCTATGATTGAATCCTTCCAATCTGCACTAGGAATGCAGAGAATCTCTGCAGAAGCAACTTGTGGCACCGAAGGTATATTGACTTCCTCATAGAAAGCTTCGTCAGGCACATCCACAGCTCCGGCAGCAGCCTTCGCTAAAATGTCCGCTTGCACGTTTTCAGCTCTTGGTATACTCCGAATGGAAATACCCTTGAAATGTGCTTCGATCTTGCGAATTTCTTCCAAATACTTTGCAAGCTGTGGATGTCGGACCTGAAAACTTTTGTCTACGTGCCCTGCTACTATCTGAGAATCTGTTTTTATAATTATTCTTGTAGCCCCTAGAGCACGTGCTTTCCGAAGTCCCAATAATATTCCTTCGTACTCCGCTATATTATTGGCAGACTTAAAGTTGAGTCTTGCGGAGTACATTGCTCTTTGGCCTGACGGTGAAATTAATACTGCCCCAATGCCTGCTCCGGATGCTTGAAAAGCTCCATCGGAGTAAATAGTCCAAACTCCGTCATCTGATTTCTCCGGAGTCAACTTCGCAGGTGGAGTCCACTCTGCTACGAAGTCTGCTAGGACTTGAGATTTGATAGCTGTCCTTGCCAGGAAAGATATGCCGAAGGGTGCTAGCTCTACTGCCCACTTTCCAATCCTTCCAGTGGAATCTTTGCTTCGGAGCATATCTCCTAAAGGATACGAAGTTGGTACAATTACATTATGGGCCAAAAAATAATGTCTTAACTTCCTCGAAGCCATTATCAGAGCATAAACGAACTTTTCAAGTTCGGAGTATCTTGTCTTTGCTCCTGACAATGCTTCGGATACAAAATAGACAGGATTTTGGACCAACTTCCCATTGATATCAGCTTCTTTGACAAGGACTGCGCTGACAGCTGAGCCTGTGGCTGCAAGATACAGAAGTAGGGTTTCGTCCGCAACGGGCACCGTAAGTGTAGCGAGATTGCTGAGATAATCTTTAATATCTTCGAAGCTTTTCTGACACTCCGGTGTCCATGCAAAATCTTCGGACCCTTTCAAAGCTTTAAAAATTGGCAAACTCCTCTCTGCAGACCTTGATAAAAACCTGCTAAGTGCGGCTAGACGTCCAGTCAGCTTTTGCACTTGCTTTAAATTCTCGGGAGGAGCCATCTTCTGCAGCGCAGTTATTTGAGTAGGGCTAGCTTCAATTCCCCTGCTTGAAACTAAGTACCCTAACAACTTTCCAGCCTTAGCTCCGAATATACATTTTTCGGGGTTAAGGCGGATCCCACATGCCCGAAGGCTATTGAATGTTTCTGCTAAGTCTAGGCTATGTTGGTGCTTTAAAGCACTCTTTATTACAATATCATCCATATAGGCCTCCACATTGCGACCTAATTGATGACCTAGAGCCTTAGCAACTAATCTTGAAAAGGTAGCTCCGGCATTTCTTAGGCCGAAGGGCATTCTTACATAGCAGAAGACTCCCGAAGGAGTTACAAAGCTCGTCTTGATTTCATCTTCGCGCTTCAACCATATTTGATGATATCCGGAATACGCGTCGAGGAAGCTTAGTAACTCCGAACCTGCAGTGGAGTCAACTAGTTGATCAATTCGGGGCATGGGGTAGGGGTCACGTGGGCACGCTTTATTCAAAGATGTGAAATCAATGCACATGCGCCACTTTCCGGAAGACTTCTTCCTGACGAAGACTGGGTTGGCTAGCCATTCTGTATGGGCCACTTCTCTGATAATCCCAGCCTTCAACAGTTTTTCAACTTCGTCCTTAGCTAGAGCAGCTCTCTCTGCGGACATCTTCCGGAGCCCTTGTCGAACAGGCCGGGCCTTCGGGTTTACAAGCAAGCTGTGCTCAATAATATCCCGATCGACTCCGGTGATATCTTCGTCAGACCAGGCGAAGACATCCAAATTTTCTCCTACAACCTTTTCCAAGGAAGTTGCAACTTCGGGAGGTAAATCTTTACCAAACTGAAAAGTGTATTCTTTACCATCTTTGACAATGATCTTCGTTGCAATCTCTCCTTCGGGACTTGGTCTTGGAAACGATTTCTTCGAAGCTTCGGAGGAGGCTGAAAAAATTTCTCCATTTTCTTGGACACTGTTTACTTGCCTCGGATCAAGAGGAGGACCATGACCATATTCTGCTCTCCGAGCTATGGCTTGATCTCCGAAGACTGTCAGAACTCCTGATTGTGTGGGCATCTTCATGCACAAGTAATTGTGATGCGCCACAGCTCCGAACTGATTCAACATGCCTCGGCCAAAGATAACATTATAAGCATACGGGGCATCCACCACATCAAAGATAACTTCTTCAGTTCGGGCTAGTAAACCTTCTCCGAAGGTTACTTCCAGTCCTATCTGGCCAAGTGCATCTAGCGGAGGTCCTGCAAAGCCTTGCAGAGGACGAGCCGCTGGGAGAAGATGCTTCCGGGAAATGCATAACTGATCGAAGGCTTGTACAAATATGATATCTGCCGAGCTACCTCCGTCGATTAGCACCCTTCGGACTTCAGTTCCGGCAATATCAGCAGTGATAACCAATGGATCTGCATGCGGGAACTTGATACCAGCTGCATCCTCCGCAGAGAAAGATATTGGAACATGAGACCACTCCGGCATTGCAGCTGCAGATGACGAAGTCCCAATGTGGCCTACTTCTCGGACGTACTCTCTTCGCTGTCTCTTGGACATGCTTCCGAGGGTACCTCCTCCGGAGATAGGGAGAACTACTCTCTTCCCTCTATCTTGCCCTTCTTCTTGCTTCGGAGGTGGCATAACATTGGCCACCGGAGGATGCCTTGCAGCATCAAGATTTTCTATCCGCGCCACAGCCTGGACCGGCTCCGAGCGCACTGCTGCTGCTGGACTTCGGTCGGTACTACCTCGACCCGAAGTTCTCTCCAAGTATTCTCCCCGAAGGGTAAGAATAGACTTGCAGGTATCAGTTGCATGGCTTCGGTTCTCTCCATGAATACAGCAAAAAAGGGTCTGGCCCTTGCCAGCCGTTTTCCCTGGCGGCCTCTAGCCGCTGGACTTGTTCCCTGCAGACTGTGGAGCTCTTGGTGCAAACTTCTGCGGGGGTGCAATGTTTAAGACCTCAGAGCGAGGGTGCTTTTGCCCTCTTCTTCTATCATGTTGCACTTCGGGGACTGGTTCTTGTGGCTGAGCCGAAGTCTTCACCTCTGCTTTAACTTCTGTCAACACTGTCGAAGTAGCAGTAGTCCTCCGAAGCCAACCTTCTTCTGACTTCGAGTACTCCTCGAAGTACGACATCAGCTGTGATACCGTAGTGATGCTCTTTCGATGCAATTTATCCAGAAGGCCTTTATGACTGACGCCTTCCCGAGCCGCATCAACCACTGAAGATGTAGACAGCCCCCGGATTTGCGACTTCGTGTGAGCGAAGCGCTTGAAGTACTGTCTCAATGTTTCTCCGGGGAGCTGCTTCACTTGGAAAAGGCTCCCTGTCGACATGGGGGGCACGAAGGTGCCCTGAAAGTTACTTATGAACTTCTTCTTCAACTGTGACCATGAAGCGATTGATCCTGGTTTTAAAGACCAGAACCATCTCAACGCCACTCCTTGAAGGGCTAACGGGAAGCACTTCGCCATAGTTTCTCTGTCTCCGCCACTAGCCTCGATTGCTAGGGCATAAGAACGCGCAAACTCACTAGGATCTTCGTCTCCGGTATACTTGCAAAGCTTTGAAGCTTTGAACCTCGGATCGAAGCGAACCTTCTGAAGCTCGGGATGCAACGGAGATTCATTGTCGTAAGAGGCGTTCTCCGGGGCTTCGGGATAATCAAGATCGTCGTCTTCGTGCACTTCGGGGATAGCTGGGGTGGCTTGAGGACGAAGCCTGTTCGCAGCCTCTTGCCGCCACCTTGCTACCTCGGCTTGAAGATTGGCCATTTGAGTGGCCATATCTCCAAGGCTATCTTCATCTCCGCCGGAAGGACCTTCCGGGTCTTGAGAACTGGTATGATCAGTTTGAATCGGAATGGAGGGTGGCAGAGTGGCTCCGGGCGGTCGGAGTGTAGAAGGGGTTGGTGGAGAGGTTTCATATCCTCGAGGGATAGAAGCCCCTGGCGGAGTTAGAGGTGGAGGGATAGTCGAAGACCCTCCGACTTCGACTGTGTCGAAGGGTATCTCTCCGGAGATCCGAGAGGACCTCCGAGTGGGATTGCGAGGTGCGCTCCGCTTAGGAGGCATGATGCAAGAGGTTGGTAGAGAACGAAGTTTTTTGGACTAGGTTCCCCACGGACGGCGCCAACTGTTGGTGGAAAAGATTACGCTAACAGGTTTCTGTAGAAAAGAAACTAACAAACGAAGTGTTTGCGAAGTAAACTGTTCCAAGCCTCCGAAAGGATAATAGCTTAGAATAGTTCGAAAGTGTGTATTGATTTACTGGTAATCGGTCCGCATTACAGGGTAAAATGGGGGGTATTTATAGGCCTAAATATTAAGGAAAAGACCTATTTACCTCTCTATTACAACCGACATTAAGGAAACTATGCGGTTTCCTTAATAGGGCTAAAATGGTAAAAGACTAATCTAATAGGATAAAAGATAAGTCTTCCATTTTAGCTGGCAGAAAAGATCCTGAAGGGCTTTGGTTCGAAGATATACTTCGAACCAGTGCTTGTCTTCGGGCTTCGAACCAGGTTCCGAGCATCTTCGAAGAAGGTCTTCGGACAATCTTCGAACTAGTTGGCTGTCTTTGGGCTGCTTCGGCAATAAAGTTCGTTCCGGACAATTTATCTCAATCAAGAATAGATCGCAAATTAAAAACTAGAGTGCTCTTAACAGTAGATGTAGTAGGTGCCATGATCTACAAAAGATTAAATGTGAGATTTAGCAGTATGCAATATTTATCTTCTATCCAATAAAAGTTGTTCCACTATCTAAACCAGTCACTTTCCCTCGCATAACTAATAGTGGTGCAAGATCCATGGTCACGCTATATTCTAGTGAGTTTTGGCATCACTACTAGAAGCTAGTTGACATAGGTAACCAACTCTTTGCTAATCACATCATATGTGACTCTTGTTGATGGAGAAGCATCCAATGCTTGACCCCAACTACTATGCTCCAAGGCCCAAAACCGTTTTGATAGCCTTGTCAAGTGAACAAACACTATATGTGCAGAAGTCTGACTTACGCCCCAACTGGTCGTGATAAAAGATAGCACCCTACTTTGGCAGACCGACTATCGATGAGCACGAACCATGGTGGGTCTAGCTATTGGGGAGAACAACAACACTTAATTTTCTGAGGGAAAACTACTCTAGCATCGTAACGTCTCTAGCGCACACGAAACATGCAAGAATAGAATAACAGGAACATAAGAAAGCATCACAGGCAATCATATTAACTATGACATAGCATGGCCTTCTTCACATGGCGATCTCCATCTCCATGGCTCCATAATCGAGTGGGTGCTCCCGGCCTCCATGTCCATCTCGCATAGTGTATACTAATTACATGGGCCAAAGCACCACTGAAATGACATGCAAGCCGTAATGAATTTTACATCAACGTTGGGTTGTAAATAACCATGAAACGCAGACCACATTTAATTTAAACTGATTGCATGCATCTCATACATCATATTTAACCAGGGCCATACCAGTCATGACATTCTCTGCAAAACAAAGTTAGGCGAGCAATCTACAAATGACTAGATTCTAGATCTAAAACCTGGGTCAGCAAGCTCGGTTTTTCAAAATCGCGCGGGACGAAACTTACGATCTAGCATCGGAACTTCCGATCTGTCGGAACATTCGATCAATATCATAATCCCGCATCACAACAATTTCCTTCTGTATCAAATCATTATTCGATATCAGAACATCTCATCAATATCGGAACTTCCGATCCGCCATCGTAACTTCCGATCTGCCACGGACAGAAACAGATATAATCTATTTTTCCACCATGTATCTCCATACATGAGGGATCAGATCGAACACTACGCACAAAGGCTCTAATACCACTGTTGGGGAATAGGGGAGCTACGCTAGCCGGCAAATTCAAAATTTCCTCCCTATGGCCCTAGGCTTATGCGCGTGTGAGATCATAGATCGATACCTTCTAGCACAAGACACACTAGGTGTAGCGGAAGAAGATGTGGAGCAATGCGTCAAGCCTCTCCTCGCTTTGTCCTTTCCATCCTCCGTCGATCCGATTGATGAAGATGACGTAGTCCTTCGCATGTATACATTCACGAGCATCGCTATTGGAGGAGCGCCTCCACGGAGTCCACACATACAGGGATGGAATACCTCCCACGGCAGCGTGCTAGCACCACATGTTAGAGACGGGGATCCTTGACCTCAATGTTTGAGATCAAGAAGGGAAGGAGAGAACTCTTGTGTGGCTAGGTCTAATATAGGCTTATTGCTTGGCCCAAGACGTCCTCCTACTCTCCTTATATAGGGCTGAGAGCCCTTCGGTCATGCTCTTCCTAAAACCCAAAAAACGTAACAGATCAAATATGTTTGCCCACGTTGGAACTTCCGATCCTGGATCAGAACTTCCGACAGGGTAATTTAGGTCTCTTGATATAGTACGACATGCAACAGATCCAATCTATTATCGCCCACCTCGTAACTTTCGATTAGTACAAAAATTCCCCGATTTCCAATCGGAACTTATGGCTCGTCGAAACTTCTGATACCATTTCAGAACATTCGAGGCAACATTTGCTCTCTGTATCAAAAGCAGAACATAACGGGAACTTCCGATACTTACTATTGGAACTTCCGATCCACGGAATTTTCTTGGGCATATCCATCACCATTTTCATCAGTTGGATGGCCGTAGAATGGGTGGAGTGATATGATGATTAGCAAGGACAAGCTTCACCAACATCTTCTTCCACTACACCTAGCGTGTCTTGCGTTAGAAGGTAACGATTCATGATCTCTCACACACACGGTTCCAGGGCTTTGGAGCAAAAAATTTGGATTTGTTGGCTAGCATAGATTCCCCATTCCCCAACAGTGGTATTAGAGCCTACGTGCGTAGTGTTCGATTTGATCCCTCATGTATGAAGATACATTGTGGAAAAACATATTAGATCTGTTTTTGTCCTCGGAATTTCGGAAGTTCCGATGCTTGTCGAATCAGAAGTTTCGATGTTTGATTGGACGTTCTGATGTCGGACAAGAATTGCGACAGACGAGGTAGATTGGAAGTTCTGATGCCAAATTGGATGTTTCGATCTAGACAAAATTGGAAATTTCGAGTCTGTTGAGCTGATATTTTCAGATCTAGATATCTGTCACTTGTAGATTCTTGGCCTAATTTTTCTTTGTAGAGAATGTTGTGACTAGTATGACCTTGATGAATGTCATGTATGAGATGCTTGCATTGAATGTAAATTAAATATGGCATGCGTGTCATGATTATTTATGGCGCAAGACTAGTGTACATTCATACGACCTTCTTGTCAATTATTGATGCTTCAGCTCATGTCGTTAGTATAGATGCTATTTTGATAGGCTAGTACAATTCATGGAGGCAAGAAGCACATACTCAATGAATGGAGCCATGGAGATGGAGATCACCATGTTAAGGGGCCATACTATGTCACAGCCAATGTGTTATCTATGGTGCTTACTTTTGTTCTTGTCATACTATTCTTGCATGTTTCGTGCGCGCCAGGGAACGTCACCTTGCTAGAATAGTTTTCCCTCAGAAAATTAAGTATTGATGCTCTTTTCCAATAGCTGCACCCACCAAAGATCTCGTTTATCGGAATTCCACACACATAGTATTTGTTTGCTTAATGAGTCTATCAAAATGGTTTTGGCCCTTGGGGCATGGAGTTGGACGTTGAGCATTGGATTATTCTCCAACGACAAGAGTCACATACGATGTGATTAGCAAAGTGTTGCTTACCTATGTCGCCTAGCTTCTAGGAGTGATGTCAAAGCTCACTAAGAGTTAGTTGAATATGGATATATCACCACTATTAGTCATTAGAGGGAAAGTGACTATTTTAGTGGAACATCTTTTATTTGAATGAAGATAAATAACGCATGGTGCTTGTTGGGGAATGGGGAAGCTATGCTAGCCGACAAATTCAAAAATTTCGCCCCAAAGCCCAACAACCATGTGCAAGAGGGATCATGAATCATTACCTTCTAACGCGAGATGCGCTAGGAGTAGGGGAGCAAGATGTTGGGGAAGCACATCGTCACTTATCCTCGCCTTACTCAGCCCATTCCCTGATGATCATATCGGTGAAGACGGCGGTGTCCATTTGAAGAAGATGATGAGCGTCACTATTCGAGCAATGCCTCCACAGAGTACACACGTATAGGGATGAGATTGATCTCATGCCAGTGTGCTTGCACCACTCGTGAGATCCGGAAAGAAATATCAATCTCAACTCTTGAGATCAAGAAAGGAAAGGTGAGGTTCTTGGTGGGTAGGGTGTAGATCTACTCTAAACTGCAATTTATCTAATCTCCAAGACCTCCTCCTCCACCATTTATATAGTGCTAGGACCCTGGGCCCAAGTCCAGATTAAAAATCCCAATAGATCCAATTTGTTCAGCCGCATTTGAAATTCCGATCCTATATCGAAAAGTCCGATCGGGACTATGTGTTTCAGTTCTAGAAATTATCGGAACTTCTGATCCACTATCGGAACTTTCGATCCATCAGACCTTCCGATGATCCCAAAACATCAGAACTTCTGATCCACAATCGAAAATTCCAAATCTATGAGAAACTAGAAAAATTGCCCTATGTTTAGCCATGTTGGAACTTCTGATACCATATCGGAACTTTCAACAAGTGCAATATTATCGGAACTTCCAATTTCAAATCGGATCTTCCGATCTACCTTCCCAGAATTCTCTTGGGCGCACTTCCTTCAATATCCCTCTTGCAGAAGAACCATTCTTGGCAGGTCTCTTAATACATCCCCTTATGTGTGTGACCGATAGGTTCATATATAAATGGTGGTACACCGGAAACTTTTTCTGGCCAACTGATCAATAGTGGTACCTAGCAGCATGTATTGACCCCCGTAAGTGTACAAAATCAATTTTACGCTAAACCTTGATATACTCATGAACTAGTCCCTTTACCACACGACATCAGTTAAGCTCAATGCGAGATATGTGCTGCTCTTGTTGGATAGCTTGTCATTTCACTCGATCAAGTATCGAATTGAAATCATGACTAACTCTTTAGTCATAGTGGCATGGCCATGCACTTTTCCATTCTGACTACCTCAAGGGCTCAGAGATGTCTCTCCCGTTATTAGGAGGGGTAAATTCCATCTTGACCGCTGACATCTGTTGGTGTATTTTTTTGGTCACACGCGTGGCCTAGGAGATCCGCTTAACTCCAGTGCAGGTCCTATAATCTTAGAAGAAGAAAAGAAGGTTTTGAGTGTGCCAATCAATTTGACCCTACAACTAATAAGGAATCATAAATAATAACGTTAGTAGCAACGCAGATCGGCTATTGAGCCGAGGACTGTGGCGAGAATAGAATAAACAAGAATAAATATGCCTATCGGCCATAGACTCGATGACCACCCCCATGCTATGGGGATGAACACACTATCGACCAATAGGGTAGTATCCTTGTGCACCAAGGTCGATGAGTGTCTCCTAGACGCAGATGGAATATAGCGTGGAAACGAATATAACCTATCGTCCTGTACTAAGATAGAAATAAAACTCAACATGCCAAACAACATATTCATACCATTAACTTACCGCAACTACAAGATCAGACCTAACCGAGACTGTTGCTAATCATGATAAATTAATAACACTTCAACGCATCGAGCATACTTTATTTAGATGAATGGTATACAACATGAACATGATATAATAGATCATGATGTCGGACTTAACCGATGAAGCCTCAAATTATGACACCTAATTCACATCAATCTAAGAGATCAAAACTAATGCAAACTTAGACCTAGCAAAATATACCAGGATAAACTCGGCGATCACACCGATCAGGCCGATACCTCAAGAGATCGATACGATGTAGCCTCGAAGAACATGAACCCAGTTCCAAGTGCCAAGTCCTGCTGGGATTAACCTTGGAAATCCAAGGGTGGAGATGCACCAGAAAGTATTAGTTTGTTTTGGTTGATTGTGCGTGTGTAAACCTGCTAATTAGATACATATTTATCGGTCGGTGACTTGCCGTCCAAGTAATCCACATTGTAACCGATTCTAGATCATCTTTATCTTCTCTTTCCTTCATCGACTCTTTCATATCTGGTAATATTGTAACAATATGGACGGGCTTCTTTGATCACCTTTGATCGGACTCCTTTGACTCCTGTTGACCATGCGACATCATTAGTGGGCCTAGGCTCTACTAAATCTTGGTGTCAACACATGTCCCCTAGTTTTGGAGCATTAAAGGGTAATTGATGCTTCAAAATTATTGGTCATCATCACTGTTGGGACGACGGATCGAACCAGCAGGTTTTAGTGGAAAACAAGAGTAGTGTATTCAATGCTTTGGATTGCCTGTTCGTTACAACTGTAGTAGGGGGTATTTATAGGGCGCCCCGCCCAGAGGACTAAGCCCCTCCGGGCTGCCAACGGCCACCCGACCAACCCTGACCGGCAGTACAGACAAAGAAGTACATAGTACAGACAAGAAGATTCGACTCTGACAGCGTATCGGCCGTGTCGGATGCTTCCTGCGCCGCCCGACACGGCTCAGAAGATCGCGATCCTGTCCTTTCGCACGACCGCCTGGTCCTTTTCCCGCCAAGACTCTCTTTGGGCTCGTCTCGCCGGGCCTGCCGAGAGCCCCGGACCTTCAGCCTCCAGAAGGCGGGCTCCTGTGTCCTACGCCGAAGGGCGACCTCTGGCTTCGCTCCTCCGGAAGGTGACCTCCGGCCACGCTCCTCCGGACGGTGACCTCCGGCCACGCTCCTCCGGACGGTGACCTCCGGCCATGCTCCTCCAGGAGGTGACCTCCGGCCACGCTCCTCCGGAAGGTGACCTCCGGCCCCGCTCCTCCGGAAGGTGACCTCCGGCCACGCTCCTCCGGACGGTGGCCTCCGTCATCAAGCCTGGGCCCTTCGGCTGGGGGGCCCACCCCGCCGACTCCAGGGATTATCTCCCCCAACAGTAGCCCCTCGCTTCTTCCCGCTCGTAGTCCTGCAGTAGGAGGGGGTGGAAGCGCACAAGATAATCCCGCCAATTCACAAGAGTGCATACCTCGCTTTAGGGCGCCGCATCCGCCGGAGCGCTGGAGCGCACTGAGACGGGAAGCCGAGAGACCGGGGGATTAGACCCTGCCTCGGGCTTCCGCCCGCCTCCGAGGCACCGAGGAGGGGGTTGACCGAGCTGACCGGAGACTGGCGCATCTTGACTGCGGGGGCTCCAACCCCGAGGGACCGGGCGAGCGCCGCCGAGAGCAGTTAATACGCGTGCCGGTGGCACCGAAGGGGCGGATCGCCGAGAGATCGCCCCCGCGCCCCGATGCGCCACCCAGTTTTGAATGCGGCGCCGCGTAAACCGCCACGTTCATACGCTAACCGAAACGGGAGTCGAACCGCCAGCCTTTCCGAAAGATATATATACCCTTGCCCTTCACGGCTTCTTCTTCCTTCACCCTCACGCGCCAACCGCGACCGCTTAGTCCACTGCCCACTCGCCCTTTGAGCCCTACGCTCCTTCCACTTCTCTCCAAGAATGTCGAGGAAGCCGGTTCCCACAATGGCGATGGACCCGCGCTTCTTGCAGCGCCAGATGACGCCGCGGCGGCGGCGGCGGCGACCGACACGCCAGAGGTGCGCGGCGCGCGCGAGCTCCGCCCCGCTTCCGAGCGATTCCGAGAACAGACGCTGGAGCTCGGGGCGTCTGCCTGCACTGAAGCCTCGATCGAGCAGGCGACCAGGAACCGCCTCGGCCCAGAGACGCCGGCGAGAAGGCCGGGGCGGGAGACGGCCCCGCGGCCGCGGGAAGGCGAGGTCGTCGTCTTCGAAGCCTTCTTCGACGCGGGCCTGGGGTTCCCTGCCTCAGAGCTTCTTGCTGGGGTTCTGGAGGCGTTCCATCTGGAGCTCCCGCAGCTGTCCCCCAACGCCGTGGCCCGCCTCGCCATCTTCGAGTGGGCCATGCGCGCTGAAAGCTGTGAAGGGAGGGCGGAGGTCTTCGCTGAGATGCACGAAGCCCTCTGCCAACCGAAGAAAAAGGACGGCCGGGTGCTGGCCTTCGGGAGCATCAACTTCCAGCTCCGGAGGAGGTACGCGGACTCCTTCCCGGCGAAGGCCACCAACGAAAGGTGGTACTCGAAGTGGGTGAACCGGTGGTTCTACGTTCGCGTAGGGCTCACCTCCGGCTTGGCCGGAATACCGCGCCACATCTGGTTCCGGAGAGAGGCGCGGGTCGAAGTCAACTCCGGGGCCATCTCGTCGAGGGTACAACTTCTCCAAATCGTCGCCCGCCGGATGAGCATGCGGGACTTGGCGGAGGAGTTCGTGGCCCTCGAGATCCCCCCGCTCAAGGAGGAGTGGCCCGCCTTGCTCCGGAGCAGCCGGGACGCGTCGGTGCCGACGGAGCTCTCTCGCCAACTTGGTGAGTCTCAGCTTTCTTTCGCCTTCAGTCTTGCTTTTGCGTGCTTGAGGGATACCCCGGCCCTGACGAAGAGGTGCAGGGTCGCTCGTCGCTCGGACACCCGAAGAGATCGCTCGCCTGGCGGAGAGGATCCTGGGGGTTCCCACCGCGGCCGAGCGGGCCCGCCGGTTGGAGCTGGTGGGCTCCTGGGAACGCTCCAAACAGAGTGTGGGGGGCGCTCGAGCTCACGCCCCCGCCTCTACCGGAGGGCGAGATCCTCCGGGACGTCTCGAAGAGGAAGGCGGTCGACGCGGACGGCTGCTCTTCTCCGAGCCGCTCGAAGAAGAAGAGGATCGTGAGGGGGCCAAAGCGCACGTCGCCGGGGACCTTCTTCGGCCTCTCGTTCGGAGGGAGGGGGCTCCAGCGAAGGAGTCCAGTCAGAGTCAGGAGATCCTCCGGAGGTCCCGGCTCCGATTCCACCGATCCAGCCGAGCACCGGGGGGCGCGAGGATGCTCTCCCTCGCCCGAACCCAACGGAGCCCGCGCCGCCCCGCCCGGGGACCGCCTCCTCTCCGATACCCGTTTCAGCGGGCGGCTCCGCGGGTTCCCTCGAAAGCAGGGCTACGGACAGCTTGGGCCATGGGGGCCTAGCTGACCCACTCGCCGGCGTTGAAAGGAGCGCCGACAAGGAGGCGGAGCTGGCCGCGGCGGTGGCGGGCTCTCCGCCGAACTCCATCGATAACCTTTTCTTCCGCCCAAGCCCGTCGGGCCACTTTCAGCCTCCGGACCGCGTCGACGATACTGCGGACGCGGGTACGGTAACTTCGTCACGCCTCTCCGTACGCAAGGAGCTTTCCTATATTTAACTCCCGTTGCTCGTGCAGGTACTTCGGCCGGAGGCATGGAGCCAGTCGACCGTCACCCGGTAGATGCTCCGGATGCGAGGTCCGGAGCCCCTGTCACCGCGAAGCGGGGCTTGAATCCGCAGGACGAGGCAGAGTCCCGGAGCGCCGAGGGGGCCCCTCAGGAGCCTGCCGGGGGCGCCGAAGTCCGGCATCGGCCCCCCACCGACCTTCGGACCGCGCGCGGCTCTGTGCCGCTTCTGCGCCCTTTCCTATCGGTCGGAGAGGACTTCGCCTCGAGAGTGGCTCCAATCCATGACTACTACCTGCGGCTGCACAATGCCCCGGTGATAGGCGAGCTCGGGCGATCGGATAGCTTGGACCTCGGAAGGGCCATCGAGACGGCCGCGGGCCAGGTACTTTCCTTGGACATCCTTGGCGCTCTCGTCGCAGCCCTTCTGACCACTTTTCCGCATGCAGGTGGTGGCACTGGCTCAGGGGCAGATGTCCGCTCTGCTTCTCGAGCGCGAGCATCACGAGGCGTATGCCGCAGGGCTCGCGTCCCGGGTGGCGGCCGCGGAGAGGTTGGCCCGCGAGCGTTCGTTGGAGGCCGAGGCCCTTCGATCCCAGGCGTCGAAAGTGGCGGCGCTGGAGGCCCAAGCAGCGGAGGCGGACTCGCTCAGGGCCCGCGTCGCGGAGCTGGAGGGACTCCGGGCTAGGGCCCGCCCGTGCCGACGAGCTGGAAGCGGAGGTCGGCGCCCTCCGAACCAGAGCCGCTGAGGCGGAGGTACTCCGGGCCCGGGCCTCGGAGGCGGATCGGCTCGAAGAGGAGGTTTCCCGACTCCAAGCTCGGGCCTCGGAGGCGGAACGCAAGGTCGAAGCCCTCGGAGCTCGGGTGACTCATTTGGAGGAGGTCGAGGCGGGCCTCAACTCGCGGAACGGGAAGGCCGCCGAGGAGCTCGCCGAGGCCGGGAAGACGGCGGCCGAGGCCGCCGAATCCTTGCGGAAGATGTTGGCGCGCTACGGCACTGGCTGCGGCACGTTCGACATCGCCCGGGAGCCCCTGGTCCGCCGAGTGAAGTTCGTTCGATCTGCCGTCCGGCAGATACAGCTTGCCATGGATCAATATGGCGAGGTGTCCGCTCGGGTGGCAGCGTACAGAATCCTCCGGCACCTCGAGGCGTCCGGGCTCCCGCTTCCTTCGCCTTCGAGCCCGCACCCGGTTGCCTTCACGGGGGACCACCTTCGGACGCCAAGCTCCGCCCTGACCCAAGCTTGGAGGGCGCTCAAGGCGACCTGGCAGACCGAAGGCCCTGCGGCGATCCAGGCCTGGCTAGAGGAAGCACTCCGCGCGCGCGACCCTCCAGCCCCTTCGAACCCTTCAGCCTCGGCCCGTTTGCCGGACCCGCAGGTGTAGCTCTAGGGGTTGGTCTCAGCCTTATCCTGTAATAGCTTAGGGAACTCAGTCATATTAATAAAGACTACTTTTTTCGGGACTTACTCAGGGTGTTTGCGGTTGCGATCTTGACGTCGAGGTACTTGAACCGGACGACGCCCTTCGGCATCGCTGGGCCATCCTCGAAGCTGTGCGGGCGAATCGGCCCGCGCGCTTCGTTCTTCCCCGCGGTAATGAGGACGTGTGGACTCCGACGTCCTTCAGGGGGTTCTGAAGCATGTGAAGGACGAAGAGAGGGGGTCTCGCTCCGCCGTCCTCGTCCTCCGAACCGGTTGACTGGTCCGACAGGAGGCTGACTTAGGAGGAGCGCCCCCGGAGGGGGCGGCCTGCGCAGCTGGGCCCAGCTCCAGGAGGGCCAGGGAGAACTTTCCGCGC